>CM068743.1:45165965-46365965 GCA_035084275.1 Hydrolagus colliei
TGGGGAGGGAAACAAAGTCTTCTGTGGTGGGATGCTATGACTACATTGAGTTCTTCAGTCGGGGATTCTCTATGAATAAAGAAATGATGATGAATTCCCTAAACAATTGAATGATTTGCTTTTCTCTCCAACCTGAATATTATTTTATTATTCCCCCCTTTCGTTTCTTCCCTGTTACACGTTCGGCGAGGATTAAAATAAAAGAGGGGGGAGAAGATAACACGGTGTGAGAATGGGTCACAAACATGTACAAACTGCTGGTTTAAACCGTCCAGTTGTGTCAATATTCTGCTGAATTCTGATGTGATTCACTGTGTGTGTGTTGTGTGTATGTTGTTGCCTCTGCGCCGGGGGAGGGAGGGAGGGAGGGGTGCGTCTGATGTGAAAATGATTTATAATTTGTCGGTTGTTTTCACCTTTTTTTTAAACAAAAAACCCCCCGAAACATCCGATCACTGATCGTGAAAGCAAGAGGAGGAGGTGAGGGGGTGTGTATGGGTGGGGGTGGGGGGGGGGGGGGGATTGCTTAAGACTTCAAATGCAAAGAGAGAGGCCAACCCATCACTCTGTGTGTGTGTGTGTATTGTGTGTATGTATGTATGTGTGTGTGTGGGGGGGGGGGGGGGGGTTAGGTAGGGCTCTTTGAACAAAACCCTCTTCACTATGCACTCCCACTGCATTCATTTGCAAATCCCTCAGCCTGAGAGAGACACAGGATTCCCACTCCCGACGCTTCGCCTTCTCTCCCGGCTTGTGGGGGGGGGGAGGTTTTATTTTACTAATTCAAAAGCGCCGAATGGCCACCAATCAGCAGCAGCCCTGACGGCCACAGATTTCCTTCTCCCCCCCCCCGCGGGTCCCTGCCTCTGACAGCTGAAGGGAAAAAAAAAGTGAGACAACGAACCCGGAGTAGAGCAAAGTCAGTCCAGGCGCCTGGACAGCCGAGACACCCGCACCACAGAGAGAGGGGGAGACAGGGAGAGTGGACACCCCCCCCACACACACACCAGGGTGTCACTCACCAGTGCTTTGCCAGATGAAGTATCAGATTCCCAGCAGAAGGCTGTCAGGTGAGTGTGTGTACCTTGTGTGCTGATGATGGAGCTTTTGTTCTGCACACGAACGGGAGATGACAGATCAGCGGAAACATGTGTTATATTTCTCTTACTCTCTCTCTCTATCTCTCTCTCTCTCTCTCTTTACCCCGTCCATCGTGTGATGGCTGGGAGGCTGGGAGGCTGGCGGGCGGCTCTTTTGCGCTGGTCGGTGTTAATTATATAGGGAAAAAAAGAAAAAGCTTTGCGTTTGTTTCGCTGGTGCATTTGACGGGAGGATTTTCCTTTCAAGGATCTCCCCCCAAAAAGTCCTCGGAAGTGAATGATAAAGCGCGTGTGGCGGCTGTCGGGCGATGGCACTGGAGCCCAAAGGAATGGCTGGGGGGTGGAGAGGGGGGGGGGGGGGGGTGCGTGTGAAGCTTTGCTGCAGTTTAAACAGAATAACATTTCCCACAAAAAGTGCGACGTGGAATAGGAAACAGTGGGAATGTTTTCGCTTTGTTTTCCTCCCAGTTAACTTTAGTGTGGGCTTGTCTTGTGTGCATGGCTTGGCTTGGCTTGGCTCACTGCGCGGTGTAGATCCTGACAGGCTTGTGTGTCGATCACGGTGCGATGTGACCGAGAGGAGGGGATGTCAGCCACCACTGAGCGTCTGCTCGGATCTACAGCTTTGCAAACCCGCAGTGACAAATATCACTCCCGGCACTGGGGGATTAGGCTGCAGACCAGAGGCTCCCTGTCCCCCTCCCTCCCCTCCCTCCCTCTCCCCGTGTGCGGGGCTGCCGGTCACCCCCCCCCCCCCCCCCCCCCATCTCCCCCCACCGCCTCCCAAGGTCAGTCACTCAGGTGCCCGCCTGTGTGTTGCTCACATCTCGGGAAGCCGGCGACTGGGAAGTCAAACCTCAACGCAGTGACACTCGTCCTGCAGCATCCTCCACTCCCTCCCGAATTCAACAGACTCAGGCTAGTGAGTGATGTGAGTGAGTGAGTGATGTGATGTGAGTGAGCTCAGTGCCGCTTAGTTAGCATCAGTGATCCGGCCAGTGACATTACTGCTATTGAAATTCCAGTCGCCACAATGCAGTGACTGGGCTAGCGGGCTGGCTAGGGTCAGCCAGGGTGGACCCCCCCTCACTCACTCAACAGTAACTCCAGTTACTGCTGTTGGAAGTAGGGGCTGAATATGTGTGTGTGTCTGTCTGTCTGTCTGTGTGTGTGTGTGTGTGTGTCTGTCTGTGTGTGTGTGTGTGTCTGTCTGTGTGTGTGTGTGTGTGTCTGTGTTTGTGTCTGTGTGTCTGTCTGTGTGTGTGTCAGGGAGAGGAGAGGTGTACCAAGAAAACATTTCTTTACATTTGCTGTTGCCTTTTAATCCTTTCCCAACAGTCTTGACACATTTCAGTCTCTCGGCCGGTCCTTGCCCAACCTGTGGTGTGTTGTAAAAAGATGCCATTAAATGCCGTGAAAGGCAATGCGTTACCGGGCCGTCAGTAAGAATTGTTTTGTTTTCTATCGAGGAAGCAAATTGGGACAATTTTTGAACTCCCTACTTATGTATAAACAGGCGACTCTTTTAATGCATTCTTCCTGAGAGAATGGGAGAGTGATGCTCTGTACAACATTGCTTGTCTACTGTGTGCACTGTGCTGTAGCTCGAGTGCTGTGAATTCCAAGTGCTTTACTCTCAGGGCTGTGCATTTGGAATGATTTCTGTTTCCTCCACGAATTAAATGTCGCCTTGTGTTCAGGTCCCACTCTTCCCTTAAAAAATGACCCGCTGAAAATGCATCGTTTTCCGCCAGGATACATGTAACGAGAAAAAAGACTTATCTTGGCTCAGCCAACCTAATTCCATTACGTCTTGGTCATGTTTGCAGACTGCTGACAGATAATAACCGGTGATCCACACAGCAACAGTTTCTAATTTCACACTTAATGAGGTGCGTGCAATAAAGCACCACAGGTCGGGTCAGACTAAATAAATTGTACAAATCGAACGTTATCTGTGAGTGTGAGCAAAGTGTAAGCGGAAACAAATAGAGCGCGACAATAGTTCCATATAAATATTCACAGCAGCAGTTAACTGCTTCAGCTGTCTGTGACACAGGCTGTCTCAGTGCATCTAATAGCAAATGCAAATGTACCCCTGCCTTCTTAAACCCTTTATAGCCTTGTCGTGTTAGACTGGCATTTCCACTCCGCTTCCCAAAGTCTTAGCAGAATTCCATTCCCCCCTCCCGCTTCTGTTACATTGTGTGATGCACTGCGCATATTAAGCATTTATCCCTAGTAAACCTTGATATTTTTTTTATCAATAAAGTGACATTAATTCGAGGTTTCTTCGAGCGACACGGTTTCCAACTTTCAATACTTTGGACAGACTACAATCACGACTCTTGATCGTGTGCAATGTTCATCCAAACAAACCGTTAACCCTTCTGTGTCCTATCACTTAAGGAGTTCACAACAGATGATTGCTTGCAGCTGCTTAGCTCTTTTCAGTGGCTCAGATGAACCTGTCTGAACTGGTACCAGTGTGTGCACACCATCTGAAAAGCAGGGTTTTTATTATAGCTGTAAAAAGAAATGCAACAGATTAAATAAATCAGCATTGATGTGCTCTGCAACAGCGCAACTCACATAACCTGAACAAGTGGCTCTTTTCTTGCCCATTGAGGCTGGTGTAATTGAGAGGCATTGGCTGTGTGAGTTATAGAAGCTAAACTGCAGGTGCTGGGATCAGAGCTGAAATTGCTGCTGCCGCAAGATTGGGAGTTGGAATGGAGCTTTCCGGGGAGATCTGAAGAATCTTCCCATAATGTCTCCACGGCAGTGTGAAGGATTTCAGAACCCAATCACTTTTGGTAGATATGTTTGGTTTCTGTGCGCTTGCACAAGAAAGAGATTCCTGCTGTACCTGTAAATTTTAAGAGTTTTTCAACATGTATTTGTCTTCAGTGTAGTAAGGGAAATCTTGTAAGGACATTTGATTCATTGTCTCGAGTCTTCCTGAAGTCTTCTTTCGGATTGAAATGAAAGTTTAGAAACACGCGAATCAATAAACGGAAACATCCTGGAAAGACAGGAATAAGGTGAACAACAGACTTGCCATGTACAGTATGTAGGTGTGTAACACAGCAGGCTGCTCTGAATTTTGTTTTTTTTTGTAAGTGCGGTGGGAAAACTGGCACAGCACTGTAAGGCTGAAAGGTTCAGAGAAAATCGTAAGTGTTTATATTTGCTGTTGGACTGTCTAAGTGACAGATAGGCGAATGAGTTAAAATGCCGTGCGCTCAAATACAACTTGGTTCACATGATTTTCTATGTTTCTGAATGCAACATTGGGATGTTAAAGATAGGTGTATTTCTTTTTTTAAAAAACAGCCCAGTGGTGTCTAAAATTGAAACAGTTTATCAAATTATTTAATGAAATTGCACATGTAAATGAGATATTAAAACTGTAGTATAGCAAGGGCAGAATTTCCTATTTCAAATACAATCCATTAATTTTAGCCAGTGTTATCCTGCAGGGGAAGAAACCACTGTTGTATTCATTTTTGTCCAAGACTGCCTTTTGATTTATTTACACTCTTCCATATATGTCTGTGATGAAAACATCAACGATTCTAGATATGGACTAAAACAGAATCTGAGTGCTTCCTTGTCTCTTCCAACCTCACTTGTTCCAAAAGAGCAGCCAACTAAATGTTTCACAGCTTTCAGGTTCCCTGCCTTTTGGTCGTCATACCAAGTGCTAATGTGTTGAACGTATGGTCTTCTGTGGCTGAGGATGCTTATGGGACTGAGGGTGAACCATAGAGCTTTGTAGAACATAACCGTATGTGCTCTAAGAACCATTAATATCACTGAACACAGCCACAAATTGTCTTGCTCTTCCTGATATGTAGAGCCTAAACCTCTGTGGGGAAACATCCTAGCAGCAGAAGTAAATAGCTGTCAGCAATTACAGTATGCTGCTGTTTACTGGTGTTACTAGATCACTTGCATTGCAGTTGCGATAGATAGAAATATTATTTTCCCTCATTGGTTAGCTAATGTGCAAATCTCGCACAGTCTGGCTCAACTGTATGTCGTCCTATCCAAGTATTAATGCACCGTGGGTGCTGTTACTTCCTCTGCAAGGGATGCCATTTCCTGAGCAGGGAGATGTCATTTATATGAACAAACAGAAGTTCATCTGCATACACATAGCACTTCCCATTTAATCCCTCATTTAGTCTCAGTGGAGAATCCCCATATACCGTCCTTCATTCAGTAGGCGTGTGTATAGCACAGACTGAGCTGCACATCCCTATTTCTAGGACGTTTTTACCGCTGGGCTGTGTTTGACCAGAAGAAGATTTAATAATGATGCTTGCCTTACCACATCATTGAGTGTCACAAAGTGCTTCCCAGAATAACAATAATAGTAATAATCCTTGCTTTTTATATAGCGCCCTATCACATCTTCCAAATGTGTCAAAGTGCTTCACAGAATATACTGCAAAGCAAATTGACTATATTTTGTGGGCAAAATGCGACAGCCAATTGCATACAGAAGTGTCCCACAAACAGCCGTGGGTTGTGTGACCACATTACTATTATTTTTTTAAAGTATGCCCCCCCCCCCCCCCCCACCCCAGCCAGAAAGCGATCCGCCACTAACTGAATAACAACCGGGTTCCTACTTGCTGATGAGTAAAGAGACGCATATGGAGTAACACAACTTGCCTAAGGTATCGCCCTGCTCGAGTTAAGAGTAAATTTAGTGAAGAGCAAAGGTATGCTTTTTTTCTCTTCACGCCTAGAATACTCATCATGCACATCATCCTGCTGATCCAGTACCTTGGTTGAAACAATTGATGGATAAACCCCAGGTGAAGCCGCTGAACTTGAAAGATAGGCAGCCAGGCCAAACTGACGCGCAGATTGCCAATGCAATTGAACAGCGAAATACTCCAGCAATCCATGTACTGTACATGAGGAGACTGTCCCCACTCTCACCTCTGCCGGAAGGCACTTTGCAGAGCTAAGGACACAATTAGAGTTAGTGCTCACTTGTTCCACTGGGTTGGCTCAGAGACTGAAAGGGAAACTTCGTTCCATGAAATGTTTTTGGTCGCTGGTGGGAACCCTGATCGGAAAAAGAAACACTCTATGCACTGATAGATTTGAGGGTTTTTTTAAAGAGTTCAAATCAGTCGACTCACTTTGGGTCACCCACTTAGTGCATTCCGTTGCTGCGCAGTCAGTAGCATTCACTTGAGGCCATTCTGATGTCTTGAAAGCTTTTGATGTAATTTGAATGGGAATTTTCACCAGAGTTGCACTCCTCCTGACACAACTTTTGAATTTTATTTTCATCCAAGAGAACCTCTCTCTCTCCTTGCTCCAAACTTGAGACATTACCTGTTATTTTCTGCCTCTGTTTCCCTTTTCTTCTCACACAAGAGCTCCTCTTTGTTGGAGATTGAAGTTGACAACAGTCAAACATTGAGGTGCTTGGATACATTGTGTGAATCCAAGCCTTGCGGATGTTATTTTGTTGCACAGCATTTAGTCACCAAGTGTGGGTCTGCAGTGTGAAAAGAAACACTGACTGTAACCATGATGTGGTTATCAACTCGGAAAGGTTACTTTCCAGTGCTCGATATCACACTCTATTACTGGATGACATTCTTTGCATAAAACTATACCTTGAGCATAGAATTGCAGACTGAAACCAGTTTATACGTTTTAGATGGAAATTATCCAAACCCCCAGTGCAGAGTGGAAATCAAATCCTCATGTTTGTAATATATTGAAACGCTGTAAACCCTCAGTTGCGGCTTATCGGTGCGTTAACCTTTTCAAATATTCATGCTCATTTTCTGTCAATTGATACTGTACTTTTATATGACTAAATGTAGGATATCAAGGTCTAATTCCAATATTCACAAAGCCCACTGTTGCCTCGACTACAACATCTGGTTGGCAAGTTCCCGCATGTATGGTATAGTAGTGAAATTCACAGCTGACAAATCGCAAATCCCAAGGCAGCAGGATGTAAAAGTCACAGCCCGAGGTGGTAAATAACAGATCGAAACTGAATATCGCTAGTTAGAGTGCGTATACAATGACAGCACAACACTGTAAATAACATAAAATTACAGTTTTATACATTGTTAAATGTTCGGTGGCGAAATTCATTAAAAAAACAGATTAATTTGGGCATTTCTTTCACTGCTGACACAGGATTAGCTACTGCTGAGGAGATGCGACTCTCTGAGTCTCAGATTATAGTAGCAACTCTCCACCTACTCCCCTGGTATGGGCTGAATAATATTGTCAAATGTTTGGCTTTTCAGTCATACTAGTCATCATTGCTACCAGGGTAACGAGATAGCTCCTCCATCACTGGCTCAAGATTCTGGCCTCAGTGACAGTAATCTTTGTCGGGTAGCATGGTGAACCTTTGCTAGAGACGTTCAGCCTGTTGTGTGTGCACAGCGCATGGAAACGACACATTCTGAAAATTAATTAGGAGTGACCTGATTTACACACGCCAATTCAATTTAGCAAATAATTATTAGTAGAAGGGGTTAGGAGCTCTCTGTGTCAACTGATGCCTGACTTTTCAGACCACATCCTCTTCTCTTTAAGTCAAACTCTTCAAAATACAGTCACTGTACCTCAAAGTAACAATCCTGTAAAGCACTTTGTGATGTCCTTCTAATGTAAAAGGAGCCATATCAAGTGTAAGTTCTGTATACTCTTAATGGGGGAGTGAGCAAACTGTACACAGTATTGTCAGTTGTCTCGTCTGCCAAAGCCATTTTTCCCAGGGTTGTTGCTGCGACATATTGAACCCATTTGCCTACATAACGGACATGATCCTTTACAAAACAAATTTACATTCATACGGCGCCTTCATGTCGGGAGGGCATCCCAAGGCGTGTACTTTAAATAGTAACTCATTGTGTAAAATGTCTTGGGATGTTTCACCGTGATAAGGCTCTGTATCAAAAGCAGCTACTATTAAGTGTTCCTTTCTATTTGGTATGTTTTGTGGCCTGAATACTTTAATTTTGCCATCAGGAAAAAAAGCTTCCATGGAAAGCTAGGGACGTGAAAGTATTAGGCAGAGAGAGCAAGCAATTTTATTTTGGTCACATCCACCTGGCTGAAACTCTGTCTGAGACTAGTAATTATTGTATTTTCATTCCCCTACATCTTTGTGACATTCACTAACCAGTTTCTCAACACAGGCCCAGCAATGGGAACACATTTTAAGAAATGATTCCGACATTTTCTGGCATTTGAAGCAGTGTAAAGTGGTTGAAATTTCCAAGTAAGTGGAATGGTGTGTAACTTAGTCCATCAGAAATGCTATTGAAATGATCAAAGAATGAAAAAACAAGGATTGCAAGTATGAACTTCGATCCGTGATCGACACTTGTAGCTTGCTGTGTAGGGTTTAATACATTGCTGATCCCTGCAATTGCAGTACAGTGAACACTGGTTACACCTGCTTCCTATTCTGAAATAGACCAAAAAGGTCACAAAGACACATGTCCTGGAATTATTCTGCGTGGTTATTAGCAGTTTGGCTCTTTGCTAATTGGCATTTCACACAGACTCGCCCTGATGTCACATGATGGATTTCTTGCCAGTTTACAACTGAGAGAAAGATGCCCTGTCCTTTTGTAAAGGCATGTTGCTTGCAAGAGTGTGTTCACATTCACAGCATAGAAATCATTCAAGGTTCTGTTTCAAAGGCAGATGTCTCCCTCTTGTGGTGAGATCTATTTCCTTCCTTTAACTGCAGATTTATGTTGCCCCTGCTTTCATATCGACTTCAAAACCCTTTTTTTAAAAAAAAACGTTGGCACATTTTCAAGAATAGGCAGAAACGAAAAACAAGTGACCTTGGATTGCAATCGTATTTTTTTTCAGCTAGACAACGCAATGGATGAAATACAGAACACAAAGACAAATAGCATGACAGTGCTGTGGTTCATTGAAGTCCGCTCAGCTTCACAGGTTGGTCTCAGTGTAAACCATAGCATCTCCCTGTGACCCGCAGAAGCCTTTTGTGCTAAAAGAATCCCAATAGCAGCGCACCAAGATACCAAGATCTTTAATCTACACTCCACAAAGACAGGAGTTTTATATGAGAGGATGGGGTGGGGGGGTGGAAAGATGAGATGGGGGGCAAACACTCAACCAACTTATTTTCATAATTCTATACAGGTTGATTTGCAAGAGGCCATTATTATCATCTCAGTTTTTCAAGCTTTGTGGTCCAAAATCGTATTTGCAATAAAAAAACTTTTAAACATAGGGTTTATCAGTACTCAGCCTTATTATTTTCTTGGATAGCATGATTAGACAAGTGTTTTCAGTTCCTTTTTTTTTGCTCTGTCTTAAGATTTTTTTCCCTCCTGAACTAGGGTACACTTTACAGGTGTTGATCGATATCTGATTTCTCATCTAAGTGGATGAATGCTCAAACGCAGATTTTTCAGTTTTGGCAGTGAGTCCTGGCAGGCTGTTTGATTGAGCCCTATTGCTGCACATACCCAACATATGCAACACACGCACAAATAAACTCACACATTTCAACAGGAAACATGATTGATTTTTCCTCTCTAACTCAGAGGTGATGTTGCCAAATGGAGCTGCCATAATTGTTACCAAGTTGAAATAAACTAACTGAGCACACTCTGAGATCCAATTTGCGTCCACATAGCCCTGTATTACATTGAATCTTAAGGGAAACAGCATCCCTTGGGCTTAATGGTTGTGGTGATTTTGGAAGTGATTGTTTAACGTGTTTAAACACAAACATAACTTCTCCATTTCCCCTTTCATTTCAGTTCCAAGTGGTTCAGCAATATATATGTCGGCCCATTTTTTTGTCACTCTTCGTTTCTCTCTCTCTCTCTCTCTCTCTCTTATCCTACAACAGAATAAGAATGCTCCTGTTGGCTGATAAATGACTATTGCAAACTTCCAACTCTATAAACTTGCGAGTGATTCACAGGGAAGCTATCAATGCAATTACGAAAAACCCTGATCTGGGCAGATGAATTTTACTTTAAATTATCTATGCCAGTTCTTCACTTCTAAAATGCCAAGACCTCAGGTGCACATTATTGTTAATGACTGTTTAATAGTAGATACTACATTATAAAACGCCTTCTATATAGGATGCCCCTGGAGCAATGGTTTTAATTTGTTGGAGATCTGGAATTGAAATAAACTCTTAATAGATAGACATTTGTGCTCAAGTTTTTCCTTTGGGACTGAGTTTCCAAATTTTCCTCCTCTTGATGACCGGGGCTGAAAAATGAAAAACTAGTGCAGGTCATATCCACAGTAATTATTTATTTAAATAGATTAGGAAATTAGCAAAGGATCAAAGAAACTTCACATCACAGAAGAAATCCATTCTAGCTAACTGCCTGCCTTGGTGTTAGATCCCTCCTGGAGTGATCCATATCAATTCCATTCCCTTTTGATATTTCTCTTCAGGTTTTTTTTTCTTATCCCATTTTAATGGTGCTAAATGACTTCATCAGCGATTTGTGGTGCATATTTCAGAATTCGTGCAATCAATCCATCTTTCTTTTGGTGATCGTCCTCAAATTATGCCATCATGTTACTAATTTATTGATCAGTACAAAGCATCTAGCTTTATTTGCTTAATGAAAGTTATCCTGGCCCCAGCTAAAATCAGTCATTCACCTTATGGCTATTTGTGGGACATTGCAGTTAACAAGTTGGCTGCTGAGTTCACCTCCAAAATGTATGATACTTTGCAGTAAATTCTGAAAAAAAATTACGGTAAATTTTGAACACAAATTGAGGAAGGGATAAAAACAGAAATAATTATAACATCACAATTTTCTCTCCCCTTCCCCCCTCCCCCTACTCACACACATACACCTCATACCTAGATACGGTACTGAAGCTTATCAGATACTGAGTGTGGAAAGTGGCTGGATTATTTTCCACACTTGTTTTCAGTGTGAGATGCCAAATAAACAAATAAACATTGACTGCTTTATTTTTAGAACCCGGCACATGCTGGAGCCCACTGACTGCTAATTCCCAGGAATCAAGTACTGATAATTACTTGATAAACTGGCAGTGATTAAGTCTCAGTTCATGCTCTTCCTTGTGGATATTGCTTTACATTAGCTACTTGGATTGTTTTGACTTGCGATGCCCATCACAGCCCTGACTGCCAGCAGGGAAAGAGCGAGAGAGACCAAAGTGGAATAAAACTGCTCCAAATAGTTCACAGACAGACGCATAAAAGTGACTACAAGAGAGTAATCGCACATTGGGGTTCAAATGCTGCTCTGAACTCATTGATGGGATCAGCGCTTTGTAATCACTCCTGGGTATCTATTATTCTCTGTTTAATTATTGCAAACAGTGTTTGGCTGGATTGGGTCATGTTAGATTAGCAACAAAATAATCTGCATAGTGCTCTGTGAAAGAGTACAACACAAGGATAGAATTGTTACCATTTTACAATTGTCAAAAAATCAAGGAGTAAAGCAGTGAGGGATTGGATTATGTCAGACTGTTTTAGCACATTAGCAATAATGAATCGTATATGTTAAAATAATAATAATAATAGCATTTGATATGGAGCTTTAAACATGTTGTCGAGACGTCTCAAAAGCGCTTCACAGAATATACTGTAAATTAAATTGACTGTATATTGTGGGCAAAATGCAAATATATTTTACTACTGTATAAAGCAATTAACAATACAGCTGAGTGTTCTAACATTTGAAAATTAAGAAAATATAGCTTTCAGGCGTGGAATGAAAAATAAAACAAAAACATGTGTTTACATAATGCTATTCCCACAGGGTAGCTTCTTAGAGTAACAAATGATGACTGAAAGATGATAAATTTTGTAAACACAAAATATAAATGAGCCACAGAAACTGGGTGGACGCAGTGAGAAGGTTCAGTCTCATAAAAGCGCAAACTAAAAGAATGATGACACCAATGCATCACTCAGACAACCTCTCAGGATGTGTGGAAGAGACTTGTAAATAAGCATCAAAGAACTTTAGAAATTTACAGTACAGAAAAAGGCCATTTGCACCCCTCCCAAAATAAAATTGGTCACGTCAATCCACAACTGTTTGTGAGACACTGCTGTGTGCAATTGGCTGCCGCGTATCACCCACACAATATACAGTCAATTCAGTTTACCGTATATTTTGTAAGCGCTTTGATACAACAAACAACAACAAAACTTACATTTATATAGCGCCTTTCACGTCGAGAGGACGTCCCAAGGCGCTGTACAGTTAGGTAGGACAAGAGCAGGGTGGAAAGGATCAGGGCAGGATGAAGAATAGTAGGAAAAGTAACTGTATATTAGTGGGCGAAACGTGGCAGCCAAATTGCGCATAGCAGTGTCCCACAATCAGTCATGGAAGTGGGACTAGGGGCAAAAGGGGGTAAAGAAGCAAAAGGGGAGGGGTGGAGGCAGGGGGAAGAAAAGCAGGAAAGTCGACTGTATACTTGTGGGCGAAACGCGGCAGCCAAATTGCACACAGCAGTGTCCCCACAAACAATCGCGAAAATGATACATCTCAAAAACATGATAAGGTCCTATTTCAAGTACAAAATTTATTATTATTATTTTGCCAATGGTGTCTCACCGAAAGAGTCATTGTTTAATTTCTTCCCCCTGCTTTTTGTCCATCTTTGTTCACGTTTCTACTATTTAGATATTTATCTTATTCTCTCATAAAAACAAATAGGGATTTTGCCTCATTCTAGGTAAGACGTTCTGTGTCCTGACCAACTCTGTGTAAATAGAACTCAGAGTCACACCTAACCTGCTCTTCTTGTGAATCTCTGCCGTGCACATGCTGTTTAGTGTCCAAAACTGGACACAATAATTCAAATCCGGCCTACGGAAAAGGAAGCAGATGAAGAAATGAGGCAAAGGAAATGTGGGATGGAGTTCAAGAGGGTGGGGGCAGAGAGGCTGAAGGTCTGACCATTGATGATGAGGCGGGATGGGTGGGGGACATGGAGCAGGCCAGAGCCTACTGATACTGAGCAGAGAGAGCAGACAGGTTGATAAGGGGTTAGCAGGTCAGAGAAGTAGGAGAATGCAAGGGCCTTGAAGGTGAGTATGAGAATTTTGAACTCAAATCTCTGAGGGCTGGAGATCTAACGGAAACGGGCGAGGGTGGGGTGATGGAGTCATGGAGCTTGTTGAGAGAGAGGATACAAGCTGCAGAGTTCTGGATGACCTGCAGCTTGTGGGGGGAAGAGTTGAGAAGGTCGATGAGCAAGGTGTTGGCATAATCAACCATGGTTGTAATTAGGCGTTTATGAAGGTTTCGGCAGCCTGAGGAGTGAGGTAGTGGCATAGTCAGGCAATATTGCAGAGGTGGGGGAAGGCACAGTGGGTCATGACATGGATATGGGGAAGAAAGGACAGTTGAGGGTTGAACAAGATGGCCTAGGTTCCTGACTGACTTGGTGAGGAGGAGTGTTTTCCGTGGAGGCTGAGGCTTCTAGTGCTTGAGTTGCGGAGGTGCAAGCCGATCTGGAAGGGTTCGGTCTTGCTGATGTTCAACTGTAGAAAGTTGGCTCTCATCAAGCACTTAATGTCTTTGGGGTCGAGAATGGAGGCAGAGAAATAGAGGTGGGTGTCATCCATGTATATGTGGAAGTTGATCCCCACGTCTTTGGATGATGTCATCAAGAGGGAGCATGTACAGGTTGAAGAGGAGAGGACCAAGGACAGGGTCCTGAGGAACACTGCACAAGATGGTGTGGGGGCTGGAGGAGAAGCCATTTTTGGAGACAAAGTGGAGATGTTATGAGAGATAAGATCTTAACCATTCAAGGACATAACCTTGAAGGTTAAGGTAAGAGGAAAGATGTTGGAGGAGGATAGAGTGGTCCACAGTGTCTAATGCCTCAGAGAAGACCAAGAGACAGAGGGAGCCCTGATCACAGAAGCATAGAATGTCATTTGTCACTTTCTGTACTGCCCCATATGTTATGGGCAGCACCAAAACCCGATGGCAGGGGTTCGTAACAGGTGTGGCAGGAAAGGAAGGAATGAAGCTGGGAAGCTTTCAATTCTTTCAAGGACCTAGGAAAGAGAGGTTGAAGATGGGGGTAAGCGGATTACAGAAAGTGGATTTTAAGGTGTCTTGTGTCGCTTCTCTTGATTTGAAATTTCCTTTGTCAGCACTGAAGCAGCAGATAAGATAGGATGGGGATTTTAACTTCACATCACTAGTGATATTGCAAACAATTGTTTTTGGTACCTGCTGGGGTGTTTCATTGGAGCTGCTTTCCATTATGCAAATGGCACATTTCCACCAAACCTGAATTACAATTGGGAATAAAGTACAGCACACAGCAGCCTGGCAAGTACCAGCAATACTGACAGTACAGAAGCCAGGTGGGGATTCACGCAGCATAGCTGGGAGTCTAGTAAGCACTCTGCTGCTGTACGTGCTGGGCGACTGCTTATTTTCAACCTTGGAATGGGCTCGAAACAAAATGGACCCAGATTCAGCACAATTTATAGAATTATAGATATTCACAGCACAGAAGGAGGCCATTTGTCCCATTGAGTTTGCACCAGCTCTCGGAGCAAGCTGTTCATTCCACTTCACTCCTTATCCCCATAACCCTCCAAGCCTCTATCTTTCATGTGTACTTATTCCCTGTTGAAACCCTCAATGGACTCTCCCTCTACCACCTTACTTGGCAAGGCATTCCACATCCCATTAATTCTGTTTGAGAACAATCTCCTTTCGCTCATATATATCTATGTTCTCTAGTTACTGACTCTCCTGTCAGTGAAAAGAGCACTATTTACCTTGTCAAAACACCTAATAATTTTGTAAACCTTTATCAGCCATTGTATATTTCTGCAATTCCGTGGCTCCAGGCTTTTGCTATCAGTCCGTGAAGGCTTGATGTAAGACATGCAAGTTCTGAGGTGCAATGATCTTTCTTCCTTTTTCCCCAGTGGGTCGGCCGCAAGAGTCAAGAGCCTTCCGAATATTTCTCTGCTACATAGCTGTTAGCAGCTGATAAAATTCCCTGGCTGTTAAATACACCTTCCACATACTTCCACGATGCATAAAATCTGTATTATAGGTAATGTGCTGCACACTGTGAATTGAATGAGTAGAGCCTACGGAGCACTTGAAACTGCTTTCATAAACAAGTGGATCGGCTAGCTAATTCAGTGAGCCGTTGTCCTATGGATATAAGGCACATTCTGGTCTGTGTTGATTGTCCTGATTTCAGTATTTTCCTGGTGCAGTAATATGGTCCGTGTAATTCATGTCTCGCTTTCATATACCGTGGGGGAATCAGCCAGGATTCCTGCTGGAGGTGTGATGCATAGCTGCTGGGTGAGAAAATGATGAAGTTCAGCTGTAATAGCTTGCCTACCATGTGGTCCGGTAACCTGCTGACACAGTCACAGTAAAGACTCGCGCATAAAGTCGACTCTTTGGCAATTCTACTGAGATTTAGGCTGTTTTGTCTTAAAATTTAAGTTCATGCAGAATTGTAGAAAATGCACAAATTCAGTCTTAATTTGGAAATAAATTCTTTAAAAAAACACACAATTTGGCACAATCAAAGTTACCAAGACAAAATGGCCTTACACATTAAGTCTAAGTCGACATGTAAGATGATGGAAAAAATAAGTCATCTATAGGTTTTACTGAGATGCATTGCCTTGAACTGGTAGCTAAATCTAATTTGTTACATAGCTGTCAATCAGAAGGTAAGCTTATTTTGTTTAGTAAAGCTGCAATGAGAAGAAAGTGCATACACCACATGCTAACCATCAGAGCAATAACAACAATAAAATTACATTTGTATAGTGCCTTTCACAGGACTATAAGCAATTAAAGCACTGAGCCTAGAGTGAAGTCCTTTTGGTCAAGATTTATTAGCACCATTACTGGTAGAGTATAATGCAGTGATGAACAATGGTATAGCAGATGACCTCAGCTTGCCGCGTACTGAGTACTGATTAGAAAAGACAGACTCAAACAATCTCAAGCTCCATCTATCTCAAACTGCTCTCACGACTGATCCTGGGTGGGTGATTCTTCTGGAAAAAGTAATGCTTAATGCACTTGTGTAATCATGAGCGACTGGACAAAGAGCTGAGTGCTGCCAGTGGTGTTAAACAAGTGGATAATAGATCAGTTAAAAAACATATTTGAAGAAATTAAAAAATAAAAATTATTATCAAATCCAGACTAGTTATACATTTCCCCCAAATCTTTCTCATTCTTTTCTAAAAATTGGGAGTCCTATAGCATATTGGTTAGACCACTCACCTTGCGAGCGAGAGCACCTGGGTTTGATTCTTGTGCAAGGAGACACTTTAATCAAGTTTCCTTACTCCAACACGCCTCTGTTTAAGTAACAATGAGTAGGAACTTGATTGTTAGTCACTTGGTGGATCGTTTTCTGGGGGTAATAATCCAATCAAACATAAAAAAAAGAAAAAGAACAATTTTGGTCACCCAATCCACAGCTGTTTGTGGGACACTGCTGTGCATTATTGGATGCTGTTTTCTCCTACAAAATCTACAAGTCAATTCACTTTGCAATGTAATCTGTCAAGTCTTTTGAGGCATCTCAACAATGTGATGAGGTGCATTTTATCAAATGCAAGGATTCTTATTGTTATTATTAAAATAAATTTTTACTTCTTGGATACAGGGGCATCAGTACCCTCTGTTACCTCTCACATATGGTCAGTACTCATGTGTAACCTTGGCAATGAGCATTGGCAAGCTATTGAACTGAAAAGGGAGGGCATTATATCAGGTCCTATCCTCTCACAATATCCACACATCTATGCCTTCAAGGATTGCTGGATAGAACTCAGCAGTTGGAACTTTGGCTTTCGACCAAGAGAGTAGAACAAAACGACATAGGTTTAGAGTTGCAGAGTGTATTTTCAGGACAGACAACTGGAAGTTTTTCTTTACCCAGAAGATAATCAGGTATTAACTAATGAAAGACCATCTGGTAAATTCTCAATGCAATCTGCAGAACCTAAGCTCAAGCACCTGTTCTTGTATATGCTGCTACCTTGGATAAATTCTCAAAGTGCTTTACAGAGACAGAGGGAAATCTGAGAAAGATGGGAAGTGAGGGACAGAAGGAACTGATGGCACCAGTGGTTAGTATTTAGAAGGGATTTGAAAACAGGGTGTGAGGCTGAAAAATTTGGGGAAAGAGTTCATGGATTAAGTGGAGGGGCTGAATGGTGGGATTTAGTTGCAATTCAACGTGCCTGAGCATGATGGTCTTGGTGTACTTTGTAAACCAATAGAACTAGATTGGTGGAATAAACCAGCCTGAAGCAGATTGGTAAAATTCCTCTGCTTGCTGGAAGTTGGCCAGTGGGCTGCAATAGCTTTCTAACATTTCAAGTTAAAAATGCTCATAAGAACAATTGCAGAAGACCAACCGACTTCCTCTATGCTGTGAGCTCTGCATACAGAAGTGTACACATTAAAAGTCAATTCACTTTCTAGCAAGACCTTTAACATTGGGATCGCTCAGGATCCGGCTGGAGAGGCCCACGGTTAATATCGGGCTATATATAGATGTATTAACTGTTAACAGAACTATGATTGGAAGCTCCCTAGGAGAATAAGCACCAAGAAGCTTACCTGGCAGTGCTCGCTATGGCAAGCTACATGATACAGTAAAAGCCTGTTTATCCGGCACCCTTGGGACCTGGCCAATGCCGGTTAAAGCACATGCCAGATATTTGGCCGAAAACAAGAGAATTTTTTTTAAATTTCAATGCATTTTCCGGATAAATTCCAGTTAATTGAATGCTGACTTTTTTTTTGCGATGCCGGTTATATGAAAGTTACGGTTGATCGGGTGCCGGATAAATGGGTTTTTACTGTATTAGATGGTCAAACTCCAGTACACCACATTGCACACTCGAGAGTCTCGAATGGGGATTGCAATCCTGGGAATACTGATTCCAAGTTCCCTTGTAATGGTGTTCCCGAAATCCCAACGATTTGTGAGAGACAATCCCGTGATAATAGGATTGTACAAAGGTCGAGCTTGGGCGAAGGGGAGGGAACATCAGTAAAGATCCTGCAAACTGCTTTGATATGCATTGGTGGCATGATAAAGCACTATATCAAATGTATAGAGTATTGTTATTATATTGTTAGAATTAACATTAAACTATATATGGGTAACACTGTTAACATTGGGCTATGCTGAGATGCTTGGTGCCACTGCTTGGATATCCAAAGATTCTTACTGCTATTCAGCTGCTCTTGACTTGATTCCTGCTGCAAACAGGGCTGTGAAATTGTTTGATCGCAGGAGTGCATCAACCACAGCAAAAATCAAGATAATGTGCCTATGTAGGACAATGTTGCATCCCCCTTCTCCCCTTCCCCATTATCGCACGTGAAGGATGCTATATAATGCAAATTGTTGTCTCTGTTTGATGCTGGAGTGAAGTTATATTCTGCTCACAGCTGGTATCTTTTCATGGGGTGTTTTTGTGAGGGTATAAAACATAACTTACCATAGCTGATGTTTATGTATTCCCAGAACCTAGATGGTGGCAAACAGTAGGAAGGAATTTTCTATGTAAATTAGATACAGTACGTTTTTCTTGAAACTGCTTCTTCCAGCTTCCTCCTCCTGAATGTTGGTAAATAATTGGTGAGTTGTTATTCATGGTTCTGTTGTGCACTAACAGTTCAGCATCTGAATGCAGCGCTGTATCCAGATATCAATGCTGCTTTATCAGTCTTGACAACAATAGCAGCCACTGTCACACAGAGACATTCTTCAGTGCCTTGCGTTGATAGTTGATTACATAGCTTAGAAATAACATGAGGAGTATCTGAATCACATGAGTGGCTTTTCACATCCCTATTTACATGAAAATTCATATAAAAAGATTTTGCCCAAATCCAAGACAATACACCTTCCATTTTAAAGTTTGAAATAGCATACAATATGAGCTATTTTGTGAGTTCCATCTCACCACAAACCTACAGGTTCATGTATTATCAATCTGCAAGCAATTTTTTATTTTCTATGCGTCAGTGAATTTGCCTTTGGATTTACAGTCAAAGGTAGCATATGCTTATTCTACAAGTGAATGGCAACAATTACAGCAAATGTATATATGCGAAGAAAATAACTAGGTATCCTTCAGGACTTCCAAGAAGCTTTTTCTGTTTGTTCCACTTTGATACCTACACATTCAGAACTTATAAACACTCAATACGTCCAATTTCTTCTACAACATATCCAGAATCCAGTGTTCTCTCCCACTCAGTGAATACTTCATGTCCTGCATCATATCTCCCAAATCCTCAGCAGGCGGACTTTCAGCCATTTGGTCACTCTCTGGAACTGCATTGGACAGTATCTCCTACTCGTTCCCTCCCTTCCCACATTCAAAGCCCACCTTAAGAAGTATTTCTTTGACCACACTTCTGATCATCCATCCCCTTCCCTTCTTCAGTTCCGGTGTCCAGCCAGATGTCCTCCTGATGGCACTATATCAATGTAAACTCCCTCATTTTATAAAGGCACTGTCCAGTGTAGCCCCAAGACTACAGACCAGAGAGTTGCAGTATTCAATCTCACAGATGAGTAACAACAACAACAACAAACAGCCACTACGCCATTTTGACAAAGTACTGT
The DNA here is from genome assembly GCA_035084275.1 of Hydrolagus colliei. NCBI lineage: Eukaryota > Metazoa > Chordata > Chondrichthyes > Chimaeriformes > Chimaeridae > Hydrolagus > Hydrolagus colliei. The sequence continues at coordinate 45,185,756 of CM068743.1, forward strand.
AGGGTAAATGGTGATTTACATCGAAATGGTTGAAAAAAAACCAGGAGAAGAATAAGGGAGGAAATTGCAGGAAATGTAATAAAAATCCTGCTAATTGTCTTTGCCTGATGTGGGTGTTAACCTGGCTTGCGATGAGCATGTTGGTGGGTATTAATCTGGCTTGTGACGAGCATGACCAACATTCCAGGCTAAATGGTGCAAACATACTCCTTTCTTTGTTCTGGTAGAGAGAAACGCTACTTGACATAATAATAATCCTTGCATTTGATACAGCACCTTATCACTTTCTCAAGATTTCTCAAAGTGTTTCACAGCATATATACTGTATGTATATTTATATACTTTATATACTGGAAAGTGAATTGACTGTAGGTTTTATGGGGAAAATAGCAGATAATTCCAGTATCCCACAAACAGTCGTGGATTGGGTGACCACATTTAAAACAAATTAATATGGAGGGATTATTAACTCCTGAAGCGATCCGCCAATCATCTAACAACCAGGTTCCTACTTACTGCCCAATGTTTTGCCCAATGTTTTGCCCTACTGGGAATTGAACTCGGGTCGTCTCGCTCGCAAGGCGAGTGCTCTTAAGTGCTAAGCCACAGCACTTAAATTTCTTACAACCTATTGAAGTACAAAGGATTCTCGAGAAATGGGGAAAAAATTGTTTTGTAAAGAACGAGTGAGATTTTAAAATCTTAAAATGGTAATCAAAAGGACTGAATTCCTTAAACAGATAAATTTGCTCTAAAGAATTGATGCTTTATTCTCCTAAATGAACCTGAAAACATAAATCATCCTCAATATCTGGCAAGCAATTAAGCATTACTTTCACCACTTCAGTTCAGTCAAGTAGCCTGTAAATGCAGTGTAGCTTCTGGATGAGCCAAAAAACAGGCAGGTGAACAGTCTGAGACATTTCCAGTGAATGCAAAATTCACTGTCAGCAAAACAATGAAAATCAACCTTCTATTTCAATTGGCTTCTGAATACCAAAATGGTATGCTATGCCTAGTAAGTTGGTACAGTGTAGCTTGATAACTCATGTCTAGGCTAAGTCATCAATAACTAGTCACTCATTCACTATCCTGGATATTTGAGTATTCTGTTCTCAGGTCCCGACCTGACTGTTCATTGCCTTGGGACATCCTCCCGACATGAAAGGTGCTATATAAGTGTCATTTTTTGTTGTTGTTGTTTTAAGATACACTACTTTGGATAACTAGTCAATTCTCAAACTAAGTAATTTGAGCTATTTCCCTCGGGGTAACGAGGTTTCAAAGTTTCACAGAATTTTCTTAGTATAGAGAATTGTGTACCAGTGGGAATTGGGAACTGTTGGAAGTCCAAACAATATTACACATGTGGAGAAATAGAGTACCTGTATATTGAAGCAATTTGTAAAGCAATTTTAATTCCTAGCTAGACACCTAGCTAGACACCAGAGCAGAGTAACTTACTAGGTGATAGTGTATTAACAGAGTTATTTTATTTATGAGAAAGCACTTTGTAATTCATCTCCAAAAAGAACACCAAAATTACATTTGTAATGCGCCTTTCACATCGGGAGGGGTTTTGAATCATGCCTTGAAGGAGGCAAGAGAGGGAGCAAGGTGAAGGGATTGTTGGGGTGGAGTTTTAAAGAGTGAGTTAGAGAGGCTGAAAACCCAGTTGCCGATGGTTGGGCAGGTTGTGGGGGGAGACCTGGAGCAGGCCACAGCCTGCTATGCAGAGGGCGCAGACAGGTTGATAGGGAGTTAGCAGGTTGGAGATGTAGGAGGGAGCGAGGCCATGGGGGCCTTGAAACTAAGGGTGAGGATTTTGAATTCTATCCTTTGAGGAATGGGGAGCCACCCAGGTAGCAAGCCCATGTGGGGCCCATATGGGCATGTATCAACCCAATTTGTCCCATATGGGGCCCATATGGGCTTGCTACCTGGGCAGTGGAACCAGGAGAGGATGGGTGTGTTCGGTCCACGGAGCCTGGTGCGGGAGAGGACATAAGCTGCAGAGTTCTGGATGATCTGCAATTTGTGTAGGGAAGAATTGGGGAGACCAACAAGTAGGCAGTTTCCGTAGTCAAGCCTTGAGGTGGGTGCCCCCAGCCTCTGGAACTCCAATCCAGGAGTCTGTTTACCTTGTTCCTCCCATGCCTCCTTCAAGGCTCATCTCAAGATATTCAGTGCCTTCAGATATCCTTCCACCCCCAATCCCCTTTGTTCTCCAGCTGGTTTGATTTCAACCCCCAGTTTACGTGCAAATGTTTCACTGTCGAGCACCTTTGGATGTCCTCCCGATCTGAAAGCCACTTTATAAATGTGATATGTTGTTGTTTTAATCCTTGTTGTATTCAATATTACCAATTCAGTTTAGTTCATTGCAATACATTCCACAATTTTCATTCTAGTTGTTTTCAATTATAATATTAACAAAATGTTATTTCCTGTTGCTTCTAGAAATTGCCAGAACCATAAGTTTCAGCGAACTTGAAGAAACCAGCAATTTCAAACTTTCAAAATTTCCAAATGGAGCAAAAGGGTAGCAGGGGTGAGAGAGCCTGCTGACTGATAACTGGAGTGCATCCAATAAAGCCCAAATAGACTCTGCAGCTATCAAAACAGGAGGGACAATGTCAAGGTCTGGCTGCTGGGTGCTACTGCTGCTCTGGGTCTGTTTGCCAGAGCCCAGCCATCCAAGCCCACTGTTGAAAAGGACTACTAAAGAACTGGAACACAATGGATCTACCGATGGGAAGATGTCTGTACTGCAACGCTCCAAGCGAGGCTGGATGTGGAACCAATTCTTTTTGCTTGAGGAGTACACAGGGTCAGATCCACAGTATGTCGGCAAGGTAAGCAGTAAAAACCACTTTTAGTAATAACTTTAATAAGAATTATCATTGCAGTTGATATAGCACATTACACGTCTTCTAGACATCTCAAAGCGCTTCACAGAATGTATTGTAACGTGAATTGACTGTATATTTGTGGGTGAAACACCGCAGCCAATTGCACATAGCAGCGTCCCATAAACAGTCATAGTTTGAATGAACAAATTATTATTGTTTTTTTTTTGAGGGATTATAATTAGGCATGTGGAATAAGGAAACCTGCCCAAGGTTTCGCCCTGCCTGAAATCAAACCCAGGTCTCTTGCTTATAAGGTGGGTGCTCTAACCACTGAGCTACAGGGCTCCACCAATATGTGAGAACCTTTGCAGCAATTGAAGTTGAAAATGTGATATTAAAATGGACACTTAATGGGTCGCAAAGCACAACCCCTGAGAGTAATTAGCAAGGCATCACGCCAATCTGAGAGACTCAATTCTGGAAGTCCATCATATTGGAATGGTGTTCCTGCTGGTCGTTGTGCATTTTTCAGGTTACCAGAACTTGATGGCATTTCATTTCCCTTCACCATCAGCAAACTGAGGTAGTAAGACACAATCAGGTGAGTTCAGATATAAACACAGTATGTAATCCCTTATTTTGTATTCTTGTATTTCAAAGCTGGTGAGGGTACAGTAGAAATGTTTTTACATTTGTTAAATAAACGACAAAATCATACAAGACAATAAATAGATGAGCTTGACTCTAGCACACTAATCACCCTTGTAATCATCCCACTTTAATCAACTTCCATTCTCCTTAATCAGTGGCTAGTATAACAATCGTCACACTCTACAACGTGCTGTGAACACAAATCAAATCTTAATGTTCTTTTATTACTGTAATCAGAACAATAAAATATGCATGTGCATTGTACGATTACTGCTTAAAACAGATTATTACAGAATTCTCCCAGACAAATTGAACAATCTCACAAAGCTCCCTTACTTCTCCACCGACGTTCTTTATGGTCTGTTTTCTGACAAAGGTAATCAACTTATCACCTTCACCAGAAGACGACAATTTACTGTTGTAAGCACCTGAAGATTTAAAAATCGCCTTTTCACATAGTGATTACTTGATATTTACCATGGCATTTCAGACTGAGGTCCTTAAATGTTGAACTATTTATTCTTGTATCATAAGTAATTCACTTACAAAATACACAGTCAATCCACTTCACAATATATTCTGTGAAGCTCCTTGTGGCGTCTTGGGGTCATGTTAAGGCACTATATCAAATGCAAGGATAATTATTATTTCAGGCTGCGATCTTTTGTCTATGGCTGTGCATACAAGAAGATTGCTTCCTGCCGCAAGAGGCAGTAAACTGCTGTACCTGCCATGTATTTTTGTTCTAAGTGGATTGAGCCCACGACAGTCAGACTCTTTTAAAATGCAGTAATTTGGGGTCTTAATAATCCTTGCTTTTGAATTGGTGCCTTTAATGTCAAACGTCTCAGTCAAAATTATTTATGAAGTATAGTGACTAACTTGCACACAGCACTTGCTATTCAGAGGCATTTTACAAAACAGCAATTGTTTCACGAAGGCACAGTTTTATGATCTGCCTACAACAATTGTCATTGTAACTCCACAATGCTGTCACGTCTCTGATATACCACATTTTTGATATACTGTACTTGACTTCTTACCAGCAGGATATTCAGTTTACATTCCCAAATTCTTCTCTTCACAGAATTTTCCCCATTATATATTGCAAAGATAGAATATCACTTCAGGTAGAACCACCCACTATCGCATATTGTAATCTGATGTCAGCTCCAAATGCATTAGAAAAAGTGTTACACTAATCCCAATTGCAAAGCTGATGAACTGTGAAGAAGGATTAGAAACAGTCTGGAAAAAGGAACTTAGAGAAAGAAATCTCATGGAATTACAATGTTAGACATTGGTAACGATTGGAAAATTCAGAACATTTCTTTAAAGTAAATCAAGAAAGTTGGAGCGGAGAACACAACAATTGAGAATAAGTGAAAATAAATTTTCACAACTCTTAAGTTCTTAAGTTCTTATGTTTTAATGCTGTGTATGTATAATAATAATGATCCTTGCATTTAGTATAGTGTTTTTCATGTCTTCTAGCGTCTCAAAGCGCTTCGCAGAATATACTGTAAAGTGAATTGACTGTATATTTGTGGGTGAAACGCAGCAGCCATTTTGCGCACAGCAGTGTCCCACGAACAGTCATGGATTCATGCATGTGTGGGTGAGAGAAAGAGACAGAGAGAGAGAGACCGTCTAACGAATCTCACCAACAAAAGCAGCTGGTCAGATAGCTGGGGCAGTAATGTATTTCTCTTTAATTCACCAGTGTCACGAAAAACAAGCAGGATCATGCTTTAACAATTATTTTCTTCCAATTTTCTCCATTTTCATGAAGGCATTTGACTTTTTTTCTCTCTCCTGAGGTAAAGTTCCACAGTAGCCGCTCAAGTAACCATTCATGTGTGAGCTTTGAAAGTAAGTGTCATATCTCTTTGCTAGGGTCTCTCACCTGAGGACCTGGGATAAGCAACTGGTGTTGCATACTCCTTTTATACAGCATTGGCCTTGGACCTCTAGAAAATCAAAGGGCTGGCACATCACAAGCTGTCCTAAATAAGTCCTTCATCTGTAAAACAGTAGCTAGAGTCTAAAGTTGTAAACACACTCATATAATCCAGAGTTTGGTGTCTGCTGTAGTTGGTATGCAAAGAGATAAGTGAGCAGGGTCTTCTTGAAGCTGACCTGCCTCCAGAGGGATGATGTGGTTGGCAACAGAATGTCAAAATCGAGTTAATCCTTTGTAATGGTCTCAGTAATCCAATTTCAGTACCAGGAGCGTGTGCGATACTCCGGGGCACTGAGGATGACATACTAGCCAGCCTGGCTCATCAGCAATACATGGAAGGGCAGACAAATCATTGGAAGTAGCTATTCTTCTCATTCAACAATAATAACAATATTACACAATCCCAAACCTTAACAGGCAGGGTGGTCCTAGCTGGACAAACAGCAAGGATCTTGCTAAAATATTGAAAAAGATTCAAAGAATCCTTTCAGAACTTATTTTTAAAGAAATGAATGCTATTCAGCTAAACCAACTCCTATTAATTATGGATGAGAGCCCAGCTTTCAGGACCAGGGGCAAATCCACTGTATTTCATATGGTACAGTAAAAACCCATTTATCCGGCACCCGATCAACCGTAACTTCCGTATAACCGGCATCGCAAAAAACGGTCTGCATTCGATTAACCAGAATTTATCCGGAAAAATGCAACAACATTTTATTTTGCGTTTTCCAAATATCTGGCACCCGCTTTAACCGGCATTGGCCAGGTCCTGAGAGTGCCGGATAAACGGCTTTTAATATACAAGACAAATATTATCAATTAAAGTCCAAAACAATAATAAAATTACATGTTGGGAAGACGTGAAAGCTGATTTGAAGTGTAGAATCCTTGACAGTAGCCAGTCTGATTCCAAATTTGTCTTATCAATATTGTATGGCTGAAGCTCCCAAACCTTGAGATTCACTTGCTTTCCTTCCATTAGCCACTTGCCATCATAGTGTGACAGTTTTGTTTAAAATACTGCTCTCCACAGCTGGATTAAGGTGCATTTGGGAGGTGGCCATAAGCATGGTCGAAGAGGGAGGTTTTTAGGTGGGAGTTGAAAAAGTGGAGAGAGGGGCAAGCGGAGGGATTGAAGGAGCATGTTCCAGAATTAGTGGCTGAAAGAGCAACCTCTAATGGTGAGGAGGAGGGTGCGATGGATAAGTGGAAGCCTGGTGCCAGTCCAGCGGAGGAGCCAGGTGGTGGTTTGGGTAGTGAGGAGGTCAGAGAAGTAGGGAGGTGCCAGAAAGTGAAGGGATTTGAAAATGAGTGTGAGTATCGTGAAGTCGATCTGTTTCCATGATGGGGAACCAGTGGAGTCTGGCTTTGTAAAGTTCATCAAGTGGACTCTGAATATATTTTGAACTTTTAGCCCTTAAGTACTGTATTTACAGTGCTCATTTTGAAGAAAGAACATACATTTGTATAGTGCCTTATCATGTCAAAACATCTCAAAGTGCTGCATGAGTAATTACTGTTAAGTGTAAATAAATGAAACATTATTATATGTATTTCGAAGACCCATAGAATGCTAAAAGACATTTGGGGATGATTTAATTGTCCCCTGACAGTTATGTCAGGTGGCTTTTAACGCTTTTCAGAGGTGTTTCAGCTCTTAGAAATGGCTTAGATGTCAATTCAGATTCAATTATTCGGGCTGCTACACATTTAGTTGTGAATCAAAAGTAACTCAGCATATTGATAAAAGGCAGCTTTGGAATATTTCTAAAAATAGCAGATGTTATACAGGTGCTATTAAAATAAATGCTAGCTCCAGCAGTAACCATACTTTGTTGAGAAAGTCGAGTAACAGAAAGTATTACACACTTTAGGCCAAAGTATTACACGCTGAAAGGATAGAAAGTGGAAATTGAATTCTTTTAAGTTAATTTTTCGCACAGGTATTGACATCTAGATACTGGTAGAAGTCCTGAAACCAAGTATTTCTCACCACCTTCTCCACTTAGTAGAGAGGAGGGATGGAGGGAAAATATCAGCAGACTCGCATTGCTCCCAATTGATTTTACCTTTTCATAATGTCTTTGCATTTTTACAGCATCAAGCTCTTTCTTCAATGAGTCCAATGACCTAACCTCTGCACCATTCCTGGCAAATCCTTCAAGGTGTTAATGATTCTCTATTGTGACACATTTACTTTCTCAATCCATTCCACATTTTACAATAATAAAAACATGTTGCTGTTTGCCTAAATTATATAACCTGTTATAAAGGTTTCCCACATGACTGCCAAATTGGTGTGATAGCAGCAGGAGTTAAAGTAATTGTGGTTTGCAGGTTATACAGTAAAAAATACTGAACTGAGGTTTTGAATTTCAATGGCTTATGTCCATGGTCAAGGAATAATAGTAATTCTTGAATTTAATATACAGTAACACTTTATCACTTAAAATATCTCCCAAAGTACTTCACAAAGGTTTTTATGTAAATGTAACAAAAACAAAATACAGTACTCAGGTTACTAGGTTTTGCAAGTACATTTTAACCCCCAATAGTGAATAGAAGAGCAAAGATCACAAGGTCACAAGATTGGTCTGATCTCATCCCCCCAGAACTCGCACTCTACCACATCTCGCCATTGCATCAAGCTGCTTGGTTTCCCGGCCTCTAGCATCCTTCCTGGCAACCTGCACCCTCCGTGAAAAGAAAAACATCCTGGTATCTCCTGAAATTGCTCTTTGCAACTCTAAATCCATGTCCTCTTGTTTTCCTATCATGATACATCCTAAAGTATTGATCTGGGTTTACTTTTTCAAGCTGCATTTAAAATGGAGCTTATCTACTGTGGCTTATTCCTCTTAACATTAGGGACCATTCTCGTTGCTCTCCTCTACACTCTTCCAAGGATGTACACATCACCCTTATGTCACATATAACCGGAGCTGTACACAGTATTCAAAGAGTGGTCCGATCAGAGCACTGTACAACCAGTGAATAATGTATGGGGTTTGAAATACACTGCTTTAGCAATGCAGGCCAGCATTCTGTTTGCCTTGCTTACTGCTGTTTCACATTGTTTTGACAGAGTGAGCGATGACTCAACTACAGTAACACCCCTAGATCTCTTTCAGCTTCACGCTTACTAAATTCAATCCCATCCGTCGAGTAATTGCATTGTAAGAATTTTTTGCCCTCAATTGTATGAGCATTGTTTGTATTGCCAAAGTAAAATTGGTCAAAGTAGCCTGAAGTCAGGCCAAATTAGAAACGTTTATAGAGTGGACTCACTCAGGGCTGTTTCATTCTGTAGCTTGCCCTTGGGGTCTAAACATGATGCTGTATACCTACAATAGTAACTGCCAAGATTTTACAAAATATTGACTCTTGCTCGGAACTGGTGATTTGTCACACTAACTTGTAGGAATGCTGTTCTGGCATGGCCGTAAGAAGTTTCATTGGAACAGTTTCTAAGGGTCTGCATGATGCAATTTACATCACAAGAACAAACTTCCAGATCAAAGGGCCAGTAGCCTTAACAAAGGGCCAGTAGACTTTTTCAAAGAGTAAATTTTCAACCTCATTTAATGTTGTAAAGCTATTCAACAATTGGAAGCATCCAGCAGATTCTACTCCATTGAAATAATTGCAGGTAGAATATTGGCTCATTTTTACCCTCCCCCAGACGAGGGACATTGAGGCTAATTTTAGCATTATCCCATAATTGAGATGTATCACTTCACAGGATATACTGTATAGTGGATTGATTGTGTAGTTTGTGCGAATAAAGCGACAACCAGTTTGCCACAAATAATCCATGGAGTGAGTGAATGAGTGTTTGACCAGTTTCATTTGGGAGAGTTGTTGGTTAGAACAATGGGAGAAATTCTCCTATTTTGGAATAGTGCTACGGGATCTTTAATATCCACATGAACAGGCAGGTGGGACTGCACTTCAGTGTTTTATCCGAAGGACAATAAAACACTCCCCCAGGACTTTATTGGAGTGTCATCTTAAACTATATGATTCCAAATCCCAACATAGAGCTTGAACCCACAACCTTTCTGATTTAGAGTCAAGAGTGGTATGACTGCTCCAGGCTGACACACAACTTCATTGTTCGGAACACATTAAATAATATGTTGATTTGTAATACAATTGCACACATGAGGAAAAGGGAAATAGAGGGATATGGAGGGGAACAGGAAGAAAGGTTAAAATGGACAGAATTAAACACCATAACAGGCTAGTTTGGCCAAGTGACCTCTTTCAGTTCTTTCCAGACATTGTAATTCTATGCATGTAGCAATCTCAAGAGGCAGTTGGGATAAACATATGGACAGAAATGCAATTCCCATGAAAGAAGACAAAACTGCTCCGTTACCACTTTGATTGCCTAAGTTTCTCTGATAATGGAGTCCAAAAATAATCACTTCACTTAAATGTGTCATGCATAAATTTTATGACTTGGCAGACCTCTTCATACACAAAAAGCATATATATAGAAAGCAAACTACAGATACAGTACAGACATTTTACTTGCATGACTTTATGTGGCATGCGGCATGGAGAGTGCTCTACAAATCCAAGTTGTTGTCGTTGTGACCTTGGCTCTATTGTTAAATGATCTGTTCCATTTCACCTTTGAGCCATAATTGCTCCTCAAACTCAAATCCATGTACTAGGCAGTAATCTGTTGCCAAACCTAGAGTTTTCATGTTGGTTCTCAGCAGTCATTCAGCTGTCACTGAGTATCTCAAATGCCCAGACACTTACAGTAATATACAATACAATATCCTCCCAGCCTGGGGGTACTCTCGGCCTTGCTTTAACATGCTGCAATTTTCCTCTGTCTCATAACCATTATAATTGGAGAGGAGCACACATGAACGCATCCTTTTTCTCTTACTGCTCTGCAGGATATCTTACATACACCTCCCGGCTTCTGCACTGAACTCTGGATTTAAATTTGTGTAGAATTCCACCCTTTATCGAAGTCACATAATCTAATGGGGGAATCCATGTGGTGAATATTAAGTGGGTTTTGATTCTCACATGGAAGGGTCCTGTGTGTGCACATGAATGTGTCACGCAACCTGCACATGTTTAGAAGAAGACTTGTTAGCGTAGAAAGCACTCGGCACAGTGGGGTGTCACCTCTACTCAGGCACAACAGGATGCGAGCTTCCGTTCTTGTTGCTAAATCAAGATCATGATAGAACACCTGCATCCAGCAGGGCAAATCCTGATGCTTCAGTTATCTAATCATATTCTAATTAATCCAAGCTCGCTTCTCTGCCTTTTGACTTAGGTCAAGTGTCGTCTTTTGTTCTTATGCAATTACTTTTGGAACTAGTGTTGCTGGGGAAGCTCACCTCCCGTTGAGATTTCCGAACCAAATCTCACCCATAAAGGGCACATTATGGGAAGAATTGAGCTCTCAGCTGCAGCTATGCTTTCAGCCCTGGGATCAGTATTGCAGTACACTTAGTCCTCGCTTAATGTCGCAGTTGCGTTTGCGAAAAGTGCGACTTTAAGCAAAACAACGTTAAGCGATTCCATGCAAGAATACCAGACGTTCAGTGTCTATCTACGCCTATGCTACCCAAAGTAATTCATTTCCATCCGCGTGAACAACGTAATAGCAAACGTCGCAACGTTAAATAAATATATATTTTCTATTTATCAGCAACGTAATAATGAAACAACGTTGACTAAAGCAACGTTAGGCAAGGTTTGCCTGTACCTTAGATGCTTCTAAGTACAGTAGTTTGATCTGCTCTCACAAAGAGGAAGTCGAGAATACTTCAACTCAGAGCTACCTTGAGGACTTGGTCACCAGGCTCAGGTCGGCTTGCCCTGCTGGAGAAGCAATCCAGTCACCTGACTTGCTCGGGTGGTCATGACAACATGGTTCAGGTCCGCATTGTACTTTGACAATTTGGGGCCTAGAAGAGTTTGGGGGATTAGGGTTTGTCTGTGGGGACATAAGTCTCGTTCCCAAAGTTGAACATTTTGGTCAAATTTGGTTAATGGGGGGTGAGCAAGGTGACCTCGCTCACCAAAAAACAATTAATCTAAGTCTCTGCATATGTTATTATAAAGCAGCATGTTTTCCTTCCATTTGAACTGTGAGCATTTACACCCTTAGGGCTAATAAACAGAGTCTGTTAACCAGTCCTTTATGTGCAGTTCATCGAAGAGTTGGTTTTACTGCTCTGAATTTCATTGCCTTGAAGTAGTGCTGCCTTGCATACTCAACAAGGCTACAGCTAATGTACTTGTCAATAGCGAATAAATGGACTGGAAAATGTGATTGCAATAATTGCTGAGATGCTTCAAAAACACAGCGGTCATCTTGTGAGTGATTTTAACCCTTAGTCCTCACTAATAAATCTTCTTCATCAAGTAGAGTATAAATCTGTATGTGCAAGCAGAGTGCAGAAAAGCTGCTGACACAATAAATGGGACAGGGAAACTGTTAATAAAACTGAGTCTACAGACAAGAAATTAAGATATCAGAATGAAATTGCACTAATGTGATGAAATATTGTGACATAACAATTTTCTTACTGAAGGTGGGGGTGGCGGGGCCGTCATCAATTGCTCACTTCCCTTGGCAAACACGGACTTGCTGAGCACCCCCACCCTTTCCACTCCACCGATGATAGCTGAGCCTTCAGATCCTACAGCCATAATCTCCAAAGCCCCTCCGTCTATCCTCCATCATGCCTACCTGTCCTGTCTTAAAACTTACCTCTTTGAAATGCATCTATAATCGCCTTCCTCTTTCTGCTTTGTCCCTCTCCATTGTTTAGTGTACAATTGTGTCCTAGTTGAGCACTCTGAGATGTTAGCATACATTAAGGGAGCTACGTGAATGCAACACACAATTAAGGAAAGGTGATCAAAATGATTGAAATGATGGTAAAAGAATTCAATTGAAATACAGTACAGTACTATGATTATAGATCGTCATCATAATAATAATCCTTGCATTTGATACAGTGGTTTTCACATCTTCTAGATGTCTCAAAACACTTCACAGAATATACTGTCATTTTACACCCAGTGATAGTAGTAGCACTGCCTCACTATCACTGGGTGATATTACCATGATTGATATTCCCGACCCAAATTCTTGGCGCTTTTGATTTAAGAGCACAAATTAGTTCAAGGTTGTAAACCTTGGACTGCCCAGCACATTAGGAAGGCCTTTCCTCCCATTTGATAACATCCTTACAGAGTACCTACTCTACTGTTGCCCCATCAACAACAACAACAACAACATGCATTTATATAGCGGGGTGGCGTCTTGAAGTGCTTGACAGAGGAAAACTTTGACACTGAGCTAGGTGGAGAGGGAGGGGGGAGGTGACCATAAGTACAGGCAGAAAGGAAGATATTTAGGCAGGATTTTAAAGTGGGGAGGGAGGAGCAAGGCGAGAGTTCCAGAGTTTTGTGGCGTAGAGCCTGAAGGCACGGCTACCGATGCTGGAGCAGAGGGGCGATGGACAAAAGGGAGACTGGAGTCAGAAAGTAGTGGATTGGGAGGTAAACAAATAGGATAGGTAATGAGGTGCAACGGCATGAAGTGACGTGAAAATAAGTGAGAGTATCTTGAAATTGATTGTTTCGGTGATTGGTAACCAATGGAGCCTGATAAGGACTGGTGTGATGGAAATATGGAGTTAATTATTCTCTGATTAGAAAAAGAACTTGATATCTGTCTTGACATTATGCTCTACAAGTTTTAACCTATATCTCTTGTTCTACTATCTTCTTGCTAAGTATCATAAAGTATTGATCTGAGATTACATTTTACTCTTGAAAATGTTTCAGAGTACATTAATAGGATTTCTTATACTGTATATAGTATATCTGTATTAAGCTTAATTTGCCAGTTACCAGCTCATGTGAATCACCGGTGTATGAGGCCAGTTCAGAAAGTGGGAGTGACCTGTTTACAAACAACTGGATAATAATAGCAGGTTGAGCCAATGGTGTGGACTAAATCTTTTCATAGCAACTGTATACACTACATTGTTTGGTGTCTTTAACCAAATTTGTCATTGAATCGTGACAGACAATCTACCTGGAGTGATCTTTAAGAAACCTAAATATATAACTGGTCTTGGACGGAGCTGTCTGCGCAGAGCATGCCAGATAGTAGGGAACGGCGATATGGGAATTTCCCAATATGGATATATCGGTTGGTTCATATCGAGATATACCGAAATATCGATATTTTCAGTTTTATCGTACTGCGCATTCCGTGTGTACGCGCATTCCGGGTGCGCGCGCATTTGGGGCCTATCTTCTCAGGAGGTAAATATCTTTCTCTCTCTGTGTCTCCCACTCTCTCCATCTCTGTGTTTTTCTGTCGGTGTCTCTCTATGTCTCTCTCCCTTTCTCCTCTCTCACATCCCCCCCCATCTCTATCCATCTGTATATTATCACATCCTCCCCGTCTCTCCCCGCACCCCCCGCCGTCCCTCTCTCGCACCCCCCAACCCCGTCATCTCTCTCCCCCACCACCCCCCCAGCCGTCTCTTTCTCCCTCCACCCCCCCCCCCCCGCCGTCTCTCTTTCCCTCCCCCCCCAGCCGTCTCTCTCCCCCTCCCCCCAGCCATCTCTCTCCCCCTCTCCTCCCCCCCCCCCCCCGCCGTCTCTCTCTCCCTTTCCCCCCCCCAGCCGTCTCTCTCCATCTCCCCCCAGCCGTCTCTCTCCCCCTCTGCTCCCCCCCCCCGCCGTCTCTCTCCCCCTCTCCCCCCCCAGCCGTCTCTCTCTCCCTCTCCCCCCCAGCCATCTCTCTCCCCCTCTCCCCCCCCCAGCCCTCTCTCTCCCCCTCCCAGCCGTCTATCTCCCCCTCCCCCCAGCCATCTCTCTCCCCCTCACCCCCCCCCCCAGCCATCTCTCTCCCCCTCACCCCCCCCCCACAGCAGTCTCTCTCCCCCTCACCCCCCCCACCCACAGCCGTCTCTCTCCCCCCCACCCCATGCATACCTGTATATTGTATTCGAGGACTATGAATACAAGATGGCGGCTTTGCACCTCGGTCTGTGCATTGTGTATAGAGATGAGCATTCTGGGTCTTGTAGTTGATTGTGCTCGCATCCCGATTTTTTACCTAGATATATCGTTTTTTCGATATATCGATATTTTTAAAATGTGTATATCGGCATATCGATATGAAAATCATATCGGGTTTTAGCAATATATCGATATATCGCCGTTCCCTACCAGATAGTACTGTATAAAGCTTTTAGTAGGAATATCTTTTGATCTCTTGTTGATGAGATGTAGTCTTATAATCAGAAAGGATTTAATTATGTTTATATTCTACTTATAAGTGAATCATACTGATAATATTGTCAAACCCATACATCTGTCAGCTTGATGCCCTGATGCAAGTAAATTGCTGACAATGCCCTGATGTATGCAAATAGTTTGGGTTCCAGTTTTAATCAGTAGATTCAACAGTAGACCAATACTATTAAATGCAGATCGGGTACTCTGAAGGTTGTTCCCTGCATGGGTCTATTGCACGTAAGAAAATCCCACTGTATATATTTTTGTGACCTTTGCAAATGCTGAATATTAATACTGCATTAATGGGCAGCATATGCTTCAGATTAAGTGAGTTATTATTTGAGCCACAGCAAGTCATCGATCATTCAAAAATGTAATGGAATTTCTTTTGATGAAATGAAATCATAGAAACAAAGTCAAGTCATTGCATAGATGATGTAAGAGGATATTTAACATGTCAACAGAGATTGAATGATTGATTTTTTTGGTTAAATTTTGGCTGTGCACTTTGTAACTTTCCCCAAATAGCATCTAATTTTGAATATTGTCGTTCTGAATTGCAAGATCCCTGATCAATACTAAACTATCACTTGAGTAATTGTGCCGTAAAAAAGTATGGAATGTGATTAAGTCATTTGGCTCATTTAGCTTGTTCCCTTCACAAGACAGAAGCCATACTCTTTGGCTCTTGTCAAACGTCTTCAATCCCACGGCTCTCATCTCCTCCACCTACCCAAACTGCCCCTAAAACTTTATGATCCCGTATGCAACCTAGGCATCAGGTTTGACCCCCAATTATCGTTCCTCCCCCACATCCGGTCCCTCACCAGCACCACTTTCTTCCATCTCTGACGCATCGCCCGTTTCCGCCAATATCTCACCCAAAACTCGCCGAAACCCTGGTCCTTGTCTTTGTCGCCTCTCGGCTGGACTATTCAAATGCCCTCCTCGCCAGTCTCCCCTCTGCTATCATTCATAAAATCCAGCTCATATAGGATTCTGCCACCCGCATTTTTACCTGTACCAAACTCTGCTCCCCAATTACCACAGTCCTTGCCAGACTGCACTGGCTCCCTGTCCCAGAAAGGATCAATTTCAAGATCCTTACTCTTGTTTTCAAATCCCTCCACTCCTCTGCACCCCTCTAGCTCTCTGACCTCCTCTCTCCTCACAAGAGCACCTGTTGCCTTCGCTTTACTGGGTCTGGCCTCCTCCTTGTCCCCCGAATCCTCCACTCCATCATCGGCACCTGTGCCTTCAGCCACTATGCCCCGAGGCTCTGGAACTCCCTCCCTCGCTCCCTTTCCCTCTGCCCCTCTCTTCCTACTTTCAGGTCTCAGCTACAGACCTTTTTTTTCGACCGCGCTTTCAGTTACTTTTTTCCCCCTCCCTCTGGCTCGACCCGGGATCCCTTATTGGAAAGCACTCTGAGACACTGTCCAGCAGAGAGAGCGCTATATAAATCCAAGGTGTTGTTGTTGTGTTGGTGGTTGCTCTGTCCAACACATACCTCAGATACTATGCATTTCTGAGTATTTGCATGTGAGGGAGGAATAATCCTCTAGTCTTTGTCAATACTTTTTACTCCAGGTATTCTGTTGCAGTTTAACTAAACTAACCTACTTACTTTATGGAGTCCTGTAGTCGTGTGGTTACCGAGCTTGCCTTGCAAGTGATAGTACCCGGGTTTGATTCCCATGACTGGCGACACCTTAAACAAGTTTCCTTACTCCCTGCACTTCTGTTTACCAGCAGTGCGTAGGAACCCAGTTGTTAGTTGATTTGTGGGTTGCTTTCAGGGGGTAATAATCCCTCCCCATCAATTAAAAAAAAATTGGTGACTCAATCCACGAATATTGGTGCACAATTTGCTGCTGCGTTTTTCCTACAAAATACATATCAATTCCACTTATATTGTGTAAAGTTCTTTGAATCATCACAACATTGTGATAAGGCACAATGTCAAATGCAAAGTTTATTATTATTATTATCTACCTCAATGTAGTAACCTATTTTAAAGACTGACCCAGCGCAATCTTTTAACTTTTAGTTAAAAATTAGTACAAAGAAACTTCATAACGCCATTCCTCATATTTATGTGGCAGCATCACCCTTTCCAGTGGGGATTTATAGATGCATTGAAGAGGAAACTAACTGGTTGGCTGAATGGGCTGTTTCCATGCTGTGCAGACTATGTAAATATATGTAAATTACATTGCTCGTGAGTTGCTGATTCTGCACTTCCATCACCCCTGACTTTGTTAGTTGCGAGTGCAATGGATGGACCATGCTTTATTAAACTCGTGAAATAAACAGGATCCGATCAGTTTGTTCCAGGTATGGACTATTTGATGTCCAGAGCATCAAAATAAAATGTGACTTGTTTCTCTCTGGTCCTAATTGAAAGTGGAATAGGATATGTAAATCTGCCTTCCCACTCCACATCACTGTACAACAAGGAGTAAAGCCGCTTTGCTCCCAACAGTACAAATGCAGCATAATTGAGCTTGATTAAAGCAGATAAAATGTTACTGTTTTTTTTCAAAATTATGTCAGAATTAAGTAATTCATTACTGGGAAAAAGAGAAACAAAAGCAGGAGAGTGTTTG
The DNA here is from genome assembly GCA_035084275.1 of Hydrolagus colliei. Lineage (NCBI taxonomy): Eukaryota > Metazoa > Chordata > Chondrichthyes > Chimaeriformes > Chimaeridae > Hydrolagus > Hydrolagus colliei. Next base: position 45,203,143 of record CM068743.1, read on the forward strand.
CAGAACAATCACTATTCTATTTCCTTCCTTTTCTCTCCCCACCTTGAATTCCACACTGTGTTTCATTTATGACTGCTATTATTTATTCATCCAAATGTTAAAAGCCAAATATATTTGCCACATAAACATCTTTATCCAAATATCACACACATCGAATTTACAGTGTATCAGGAGCTCTGTGTTATAACCAACAAACTTGCTTAAATCTTGTGCTCCACAATTGCAATTTGGTAAATAAAATTGGTCATTCACTCCTTGGCTGTTTGTGGGATATTGCTGTATGCAAATTGGCTGCATACAATCTACAGTATTTTGATCACAAATTACACTCTACAGTGTATCCTGTGACACACTTTGAGATGTCTTTGCAAGGTGATATGACATTATATCAAATGAAAGTATTATTATTATTTGAAAGTTGCGAGATTTTATATCATATACGTACTTAAATTAGCTCCATTAATCTCCAGGGGAAGGTGAATAACCATAGGTAAAACATCTGAGTACTGTACATTGATAATTTTTCCCCCTGATCAATAAAAAAATCTGACCAAATCGTATGATGTCTATTTAGCATTACAGTGTTACCCTGGCCAGTTCAATTCATTAGATCTACTATTCTTTGTACTACCGTAATCCAAACGATAATAATTATCATCTTCATAGAGCAACATCCTCATCAAGCTTTTCATCGTCTTATCCTTATAACCTTACAAATCATACTTAGATTATTTTCCACCTTCTTACTACTACTACTAATAATAATATTAATCCTTGCATTTGATTTGGTGCTTTATCACATCTTCTAGACGTCTCCAAGCGCTTCACTGAATATACTGTAAAGTGAATTGCCTGTATATTTCTGGGTGAAACGCGGCAGCCAATTACGCACAGCAGTGTCCCACAAACACTTGTGAATTGACGAGACCAATTTTTTATCCTTCTTAAAAGATTTAATCAATCTAGCAATGGTTGATGTTATGGGAGTCTATTGCATGTATTTATCATTGATGTGCACGTGTATATTTGTGTGTGTGAGGGAAGGAAAGTTCCTCTAATCTTTAGTCTTGTTCAAGACTTTTGATTCATATCCACCAATTACTCAATCACAACCTCACTAACATAACCTGCTTCCCTCTACCTCAATGTCTTTCTCAATTTTACAGATTGGGACGAGAACCCGACTCAATCTTCTATCCTGCTATAACATAAATCCATAACGAAGCGACATTCTTCATTATGTTTATGCTGCAGAATCATACTATCCAATATTCTCTGAAAGCTGTCTAATATGACATATATCCTTTATGGGGTCACCAAACTGCAGTTAATATTATATATCAAATATGATCTGCGAGGTGGTTTATGCAGAACAGAAAGATCCTCTTTCATTTTTAAATCGAATGCATCTCCAGTATTTGATTAGCTTGCTTCTTATTGAGAACAGCAAATTAAATAGATGCTTTCAAAGAATGGTCAATAGTTACATCCAAATCTATCTTTTTTTCCACCTTTGCTAATTGACATCCATTTATTATGTACACACATTTTATCTTTCCTGTGCCAGTGTGCATTAGTTACTATTGATTGCCATTAAAATCTATCTGCTATTCCACATCCTATCCATTTAATTTCTCTACATCCCTTTGAGTACCATCAATCTTAATGCCATTATAACAAAGAAATTGAAAAAAAGATGCAAGTTGCCTCCACCACCTGAAAAGGCGGTGGAGGCAGATTCCATAACAGCTTTTAAAAGGGAACTAGATCTTTATTTAGGAAGAGCAGGTCTGTTAGGTTATGGAGAGAAAGCTGGGCAGTGGGATTGAGTTGCTCTGTTCAAAGAGCCGGCACAGACTAGATGGGCCGAATGGCCTCCTTTTGTGCCGTATAATTCTATAATTCTAAGTTATAGACCTTTCCACTTATTTGGAAAGATTGCTTTTTGCTACGCTAATTTTAAAGGCCATCTTCATGTTACTACCAAGTATTTCAAAGAAGAATTAGGGCATTGAACAACCAAAATCAACGGGCTCCAAAGTTGTATTCCATATTCTATTACATTATTTATTTTAGGAGAATAAGTGCTACCCCAGAATTACATTTTTGGTAATGAAGACGATTGCACTGTGATGTTTGTGCTTTCACATAATAATAATAATAATCCTTGTATTTGATATAGCGCTTTTCACCTCATATCAGTGTCTCAAAGCGCTTCATACAATATACTGTAAAGTGAATTGACTGTGTAATTTGTGGGCAAAACACGGCAGCCAATTGCGCACAGCAGTGTCCCCACAAACAGTCGTGGATTGAAATGACCAATTTTATTATTGTGGGTTTTTTATTAGATGGATTATTATTAGGCGTGTGTGTGTGTGTGTAGTACAGAAACTTGCCCAAGGTTTCGCCCTGACTTGCCTGCATTTGAACACAAGGCGAGTGAGTGCTCTAACTACTGAGCTACAGGATCTCCACGACGTATCAAAACCCTTCACAGAATATACTGTCAAATGAATCGACTGTATATTTGTGGGAGAGCAAAACGCGGCAGCCAATTCACATTAGTTAATATAAAATTTTATTTGAAGTGAGATAATTATTAGCTATTGATCAGGTATAGACACTCAGGAGTCAGTGTGGCTTTAAAAAAGCAGGTCATGCTAACTTATCTGAATTGTTTAACCACATCAAGGTGTGTTTCTATGTACGAATATGCTTATTAATCAGTGCTGATTGTGGATAACAATAAGATAGCAGAACTCGGCGATCTCTCTCTCTTTGCTATGCCTCTCTAAACTGTATGTTTTGTCTGTGTCTATCTCTCCCAGAGCTATATGACTCTACATCCATACTTATCCCCATCTCCTGCTGCTGGGTTACAGTCTCACTCAGGACATATTTTCACTCTTGTAGCCTTGCACATGTTTTTACAACTAAAATATTTGCCACCACTTCACCTTGACATTGGAGCCTCAAGGCAGACACACAGACAGGTGAAAAAACTGGGGCTGTTCTACAGTCCATGTTTTCAGAAAGCATTTGGTTAGGTGTCCAAAAGAAACAAGGATTGTGTAAATTGATGTAAATAGTATTAGAGGCAAATCCGTGGCGCAGATAGCAATGTGGCTCAACGAGACATGGCAGAGTAGAGGTAAATGAATGTTTTTGCAATTGTGCCCCAGGGATCTTTGCAGAGACCTAGGTTGTTCACCATCTACACTATATTAATGATTTGAAAATAGACAACAGGGAACAATTTCTCAGTTTCGCAGTTTGTTGATCGTAATTAGAGATATATTCTAATCACTAGATTAGCTGCTTTGGCAAACTGTGGGAAGAATGCAAGCCAACAAGCTATTTGTTGAATGGCAGAAAAGTGACAGATATTTATTATAATGCAATACAGTACTGTATATGGAAATCGGCTATTCTGCATAACCCATTATAGAAAGGACATCAGAGCTATTGGAAGGATGCAGCTCTGGCTCTTAAGAATGAGCCATCAGTGAAGAAACCAGCTCTTCTATTTTCAGGATAAGGTAAAAGACGCGGGGATTGGTTTCAGTGAAACAGAAGATTAAGATGTTCAATGGACTGAATGCTGTTCTCCTAGGCTCTCATTTCTATAATTCTGTTCTATGGTATAATCCCATTGTTATAGCTTGCTCTGGTTTCAAGACAGGCACATTTTGAAATGACATGTCTCTTCATTAGGATTGTGATGATCCAGAACTGACTAGCCTAGTAGTGTTACATTTTGCCTGAATAAGGTGTACAGTTACCTAAGAGTATCAGAGACAGCTTCTTAAATATAATCCAATATTCAGCCTGACTATCAAAGACCATTTTTACTTTAAATTTAGGGAGATATCAAGGTATATTCTATGATAATAATAGTATGTCTAATGCAAGAATTATTATTATTCATTATTGTTTTAGTTTAGAATGAAGGAGCTCCACCCACATATGGCTTTAGCAGATCTATTTACAAAGTCTGCAGGTTTCATCTTAGACACCACAGGGTCTCTAATTGCAGGCTACTTGGATGAAACCTGCAGACACTGTAAATAGGTATGGGAAACATATGCATGCATGGGACACCTCTGCACGCTTTGATCAGCTATCCCAGAAACCTTTCATTATAAAACGCTGCTGGCTTCAACACAGAAAACAACCAGAGTGAAGCTCCCAGTAGAAACTTCAAGACAATAACATCTGCATAATTAAGCTACTTCACAATATAATTGTAGCTTCTATTATTAAAAATTCACAAGAATAACTAGAATATTTATAGAATTAGCATGCATTGCGCCTGTAGATTTCCCTCCTCAAACTATAGTTTATCTTATAATAAGAATATTTTTCCATGACTACTTTTCCTTTACCATGTAAATCACAGCGTTTAAATTACATAGGTTGAAAGGAACATATTGTTTTTGAAAACACAGGAAACCACTCAGCATAAATCTGTTGCTAATATTGTTATGGGACTCTGTTCATAGAATCATACTGTTGACTGCAGTGGGTTACTTCTGTATTATATTTAATTTAAATAAAATTATTGATTAATAAATCTTATAAAACTTATAAATGTTTTTGGATACCAAATAATCACAGAGACATATATTCCTATAATATGTTTTATGTAGGAAATCTTTTAAGATGTGCTTGTATAGAAAGACATATTTACCAATCGGGAAAACTGTGTATTTGTTGTCTTCTATCTTCCAGAGGCTGTTTCAACTTCAGGCTAATTATTGACGAATACTTATACTACAATAAAAAAATGTCCTTGATCTGGTGCTCAATTCTCCTTCAATCCACGATCATTTTCCAATCATGTTAAAATTTTCATCTGCCGCACTTTTCTTACAAGCAGCTATTTTTATAAAATGCTGTCCTTGACCATTAACACACTTCAGAGAGCAAAGACTTGTAAAAACTCACATTGGTTACCCCACCTGCTACCATAATCTGTTTCTCCGAGTTTGAGACTGTCAACACACTCAACCTCCAAAATTTCATTTAAAAAGGTACTGCGGTACAAGTGTTAAGTTAAATTCCATTATAAGGAAAATGCACAATAAAACAGCATAATAGTCAACTTAACAGAACTAATGGTTTGTAACTTTGAATTGATTATAAGTATGTTTCATACTGACAAAGCTTTCAATAGAAATCAAAGCACAGTAATTTCTGTTTACCTATTGAACCTATGCTAGTGCTAACTCGTTCACTGTAGTCGTCCATTCCATTCCCTCTCTTCAAACATAATAATAATTATTACATTTATTATTGCCCTTTCACATTAGGAGGATGTCTCAAAGTACTTAAGTGGTCATTTTGTAAAGTGTAATCACTGTATTTATTAGTGAATGGGGAGCCCATCTTTGCACACAGAAACATCCCACAAACAGCCATTAAACAATAATCAATTTAATTTGGGGGATTGTTGGCTGGGACACTGAGAGAAACTCGCTTCTCTTTTCTTTAATGCTTACCTGAACAGAAACAGCAATGTCCCACATTGGGACATGAAATATATAATATTTTATTTCCAGCCCTCTACTCAAAATTAAACACTGCACAGAAGCAATATGAATTGAAATACAGTATAAATATTTTCTTCCCAATTTTCTCCCCTCATCCCCCAGACACACATTCATGTTGGTATACACTCTCTCCACTACCGATACTGAGACAATTTTCTTGTGAGCCCAGGCATTAAGTATCAGCAGGCAATTCAACAATACGATGTGGAGGACAACATAGCCAACTTCCTTTGGCCACACAGTGGTTTCTGCATGTCAAAACATTTTATACACCATCAACAGCAAAAAAAAAGGGACTGGTTTGATGCAAAATTCCTTGTTTGGTTTTCTCTTCGACCTCGCCTTCGGTCACCTTTCTCCCCCTGCACCTGGCTCTCCCCGGGATCCGTTTATTGTGAAGCGCTCTGACACGCCGTCCAGCGTGGAGGGCGCTTTATAAATCAAATTTGTTTTTGTTGTTGTAAGAAGGTTTTGGAAATCTCCCAAGTCATGACCCTTGCCAACCTGCGCATAATATTCTCTGAATTGAGTCAGCAGGATGCTTCCCTCAGTGAAGAGAGTGCACTTTCTATTCCATACTCTGGAATGTCCATGTATTGGTGGTGTACATAGAGCTCTCAGTCTGGTTTGGACACTATTAAACACGGTGATGGGTTTCTGCATCTATTTGGGTTGGTTAACACTCAGTTATAATAATAATAATAATAATCCTTGCATTTGATATAGCGCTTTCCACATCTTATCAATGTCTCAAAGCGCTTCACAGAATATACTGTAAAGTGAATTGACTGTATATATTTGTGGGCGAATCGCGCCAGCCAATTGCGCACAACAGTGTCCCACACACAGTCGTGCATTGAAATTACCAATTTTATTATTGTGGTTATTTTGGAGGGATTATTATTAGGCGTGTGGAGTAAGGAAACTTGGCCAAGGTTTCGCCCTGACCTGCCTGGATTCGAACACGGGTCTCCCCAGCTTGGTCTCCCCAGCTTGCAAGACAAGTGCTCTAACCATTGAGCCACAGGAGCTCCACAAACCAACCCAAAGGGAAAAGACATTTTGCAAACTGAGTTGATGTTCAGTTTGTGACAAATGTTGCCATAGCGACCTGACAGCAGGGTCCAAACAAAGACTTTAGCTACTGTAAAGTGGATCAGGCAGGAATACTGCCTCCTGACTGAACAGTATGAACTACCTATACATTTGAGGTAATCCGGAAGCTGTGTAATAAAGCTGAGTACACAACTTACAAATTATCATGCAGCAGGATGAGAGACTGCAGTCAGAATGTTGACCCTGATGCTATAGAATCTACCACACCATGCAAATAGGATGAATTTCTCATCGCTTAAAGCTCAGGGGATTTACAGAAGCACTCCTACTTGAGGTTCTGTACTACACACATGAAATTTGACATGAATTAAAAGCATTCTACATACAGGCAACTATAACTTGCACTTACATAGCACCCTCCATGCCCGGTAGTGTCTCAGAGCATTTAACAATGGCGGAGCCTAACTCCAAGCCGGGGGTTGGCGGGTGCAGTTGATTGCATAGAATTCTCTTAAGCACGATCAAGAGGAATGTTTTCAGGCAGGACTTCAAAAGGGGGAGAGAAGGCGCAAGGTGGAGGGATTGAGGCAGAGAGTTCCAGAGTTTGGGGGCGTAGTAGCTGAAAGCGTGACCTATGATTGTGGGGCGAAGGATGCGAGGGACGAACAATAGACCGGTGACAGTCAGTTAGACTGAGATGAAAAGGTAGTTAAGTAGGACTCAAACCATGCGAGTGCTGTCCTAAGTTAGATGAGGGAGGAGGGTGGTGTGGTCGACTATGTCAAAAGTAGTGAAGAGATCCAGGAGGACAAAGAGGTTTAGGGAGCCCTGGTCACAGATTGAGAGAATGTCATTTGTAACTTTGACAAGCACCGCCTCTGTACCGTGGGCAGGGCTTCTGTTCTTCCTGAACAGGTATTGTCAGTACCGTACAAGGATACCCTACTTACTGAGTCGGTCCGGAACCGAGGATCTTGTTTGACCCTCAAATATCCTTTCTACCCCACATACATGCCATGTTCCGCTCTGCCTTCCCTATCTCCGCAACATCGCCTTGCTCTGCCACTGTCTCACACCAGAGGCCACCAAGACCTTCATACATGCATTTACAGCATCCAGGCTTGACTATACAATCTCCCAGCTTGTCAACATCCCCAATTTCTCCCCAGATAGGCTTCAGATCATCCAGAATTCTTACAATCTGTGTCCATTCCCACACTAGGCTCCTTTATTCTATCACCCCCACCCAAGCCCAACTCCACTGGCTTCCCATCATACAGAGGATAGAGTTCAAAATCCTGATCATCACCTCCAAAGCCCTTCATGGCCTTCCTTCCCCGTACTTCTGCAACCCCCTACCAATCTACCCGCTCACTCCACATAGCAAGCTCTGCCCTGCTTCACGTCCCCCGACTTCCCAGGCGGGCTTTCTGCCATTCTGTTCCCACCCTCTAGAACTCCATCCCGCAGACCGTCTGCACCATCCCCTCCCTTGACACAATCAACACCTTCTCAAGACCCTTCTCTTCAACCATGCCTTCAGTCACACTCACACAACACCCCCCCCACCTGCTCTCCATCCTCCCCGATCATGACCTCCAGTTCGGGTCCAAAAAACTGACTGTCCAGCACCCTGGGATGTCCTCCCAACGTGAAAGGCAATACAGAAATGTAATTGTATTGTTGTTGTTTTTGTTGTTGTTAAATGGCTGATAAGACTCCAAGGTTGATCAACCAACTCAGAGCTGCCAACTAGTACGTTTTTGCCGTATTTAGTACGGTAAATTGAAGTAAATACGGCAGTATGATTTTTCTTGGTAAAATACGTTTTTTTGAAAATCCAAATGTTCCAGGCTCTGTCTGTCTGTCTGTCTCTCCTTCTCTGTCTCTCTCTTTCTCAGTCTCTCTCTGTCTCAGTCTCCCCCTGTCTCTCTCTCTCTCTCTCTCTCTCTCTCTCTCTCTCTCTCTGTGTCTCTTTCCCTCTCTCTGTCTCTCTCTCTGTCTTTCCGTGTCTCTTTCCCTCTCTCTGTCTGTCTCTGTCACGCTCTCTCTCTTTCTCTGTCTCTCTGTGTCTCTCTCTCTTTCTGTGTCTCTTTCTCTCTCTCTGTTTGAGTCTCTGGCTGTCACAATCTCACTCACAGTCTCTCTCTCTCTGTCTCAGTCTCTTTCTCTTTAACTCTCTCTCCTTGCCTTCAATAGCAGTGCTACCTACCTTATGCCGTCGCTGATGCACTGTAAATGTTAGCGCTAAGCTAGGCGCAAGGCGTTACTGGGAATTATTTTTTTCATATACAGAAACACAGTAGGGACCTCCCGCTTAATGCAATTTTTGCTTAACGAAGGGTTTTGAAGTCCCATTTTACTTGGCATCTTTTCACGCTGTAATTTTTTCGTTAAATACCGGTAGGTTCTTGGGAAAATACTTGTTTTTTTACCACAAAATACTATTTTTAGCTTTCAGGAGTACTATATTTTGTTAAAAAAAAGGTTGGCAGCTCTGCCAACTGAAGGCCCTGGGCCAAGCACTTAATATAAGCACCAGAATCGTTTGTTGCAAAGAACACAAAAAGGTCATTGCTGCTCAAATAGTGAAATAAAATTATAAAGCATACATAAATCAAATATCAGTGTGATTGTTACAGCAATTCTTCTGCAATTTTTATTGAACTGGAAAAAGTATTAACTGTAATTACAAGCTCATCATTAATTTCTTAGAATATCTGATTTGTTGGCTTAAAATCCTGTCTGTTGTTGTGGAAGTTTATTGCCCTTTGCTCTGCCTTTCTCTCTGTTCTGTGATGGTATCACAGTGTGGTGCAATGCTTCTTGCAAGCCGTAATTAAGCCCCCACATAAACCAAGAGATATTCATTGAGCAAGATGAGTGTCCAACTACTGTTCCAATAACCTTAATCTCAATGTTGATGTGTAATTGACTTCTAATTGCATCACGTGGCACAGAACTCAATGAGCATCTGATACTAGTGATGTGTGAGACATCTCAATCACAAACTAAGCTAAGAGAACTGAAAGCTGCTTTTCTACTGAACAAATATCACACGAAGATCTGCTGCTGTGTGAGAATGAGACAAGGCAGTTATAATGGATTGTGCTCCTAACGCCCCTGCTAACTTTAGAACTCTAAAATAGCCCTCTTACACATTAACCCAGACGCTTGCTAACAGTTCCATATAATCATCTTCACAATTAAATGCAGTCTTAAAATAGTTTCTTTATTGAGTTGGTGCGTGTATATTTGTGTGCATGTACATGTATCATTTGGTTGACATGTTAAAGTGCCTTTTCAGGAGGATGTTAAAGACCCGGTGGCTTTATTCAAAAAAGAGAAAGGAATTTCTGATAAATTTGGTTATTCACCTCACAGCTGTTTGTGGGACATCACTGCATGCAAATTGGCAGCTGGGTTCACCTGCAAAACACATTCACTGCACTTTACAGTACAGTATATCCTGACATGTTCTCCTGATGTGAAAGATGCTGTGCCATATGTGAGGGTTATTTATTATTATTTTAACACATTGTCAAGCTGTCAGCCTCGCTCAGTTGGTAGTATTCTCACCTCCGAATCAGAAAGTTGTGAGCTTGAACTGTTGTGTACAATTGACTACCATGTTTCGCCCACAAAATACACAGTCACTATACTTTACAGTATATTCTGTGAGGCGCTTTGAGACATCTTGAAGACACAATAAGGTGCTATATGGATTGTGCTCCCCTTCCAACCTGCCTGCCACTTCTGTTCAGCAGGCTCCGGTTTGCTCCATGTCTCCCGCCCTACCATTTCAGCCTCTCTGCCCCCACACTCTGGAACTCCACCCCACAGTCCCTTCGCCTGACTTCCTCCCTCGCCTCCTTCAAGGCCGGTCTCAAGACTCTCCTTTTCGATCGTGCCTTCAACCGCTCTCGCACATCTCTCCCTCTCCTCCCCCATACCCTGCCCCTCCCCCACTCTCAGATCCTGACCCCTGATTGTTCATCGCCTTGGAAAAGCTTCCCGACGTGAAAGGTGCTCTATAAATGTAATTTTATTGTTGTTGTATATCACATGCAAAGATTATTATTAGTAGTAGTAGTATTATCAGATCTTTGAACTTGCATACTCTAAGTTGACATTTCAGTCAATGTTGGAGAAGCCCTATATCATGAGAGGATATCGGTCTTCAGATGAGACATCAATCCAAGTTCCCAACTGCCTGTTTGGGTGGATGCTAAAGATCCTGTTTCACTATACAAGTTGAGAAGGGATTTATAATAATCATTGGTTTGATACAACATCCTATCACATTGTCAAGACATCTCAATTATTCCCAGTGGCCTGGCCAACAATCCTCTAGTTAAAAAAATGTACTTCACTTTGGGAGACTGCTGTGCGTAAGTTGGCTGCTGTTTTTTTCAGGAAAATACACAGATACTACATTTAGTAACATTTTGTAAAATCTATGGAAATCTTTTAAGATCTTTAGCCAACATGGTAAGGCATAATATCAAACGCGAAGTTATGATTATTATTATTGTTATTATTATTGAAGCTGCCAATGTATTTACACCACCTTATAAACAAACCGTGGGAATAAGTAAAATACTTTCAATTATTTTAGATGATATCTACAAATCACATGTGATTTACTGAAAGTTTATGAAATCATTGGAATCTCTCATTTAACTGGCAGATATATTGTTCACACCCAACTTATCCTTATTTTATGTTTAGCACATCCATCCCATCTTAAGGAGTCCTGTAATAATAATAATAATCGTTTCATTTGTAAAAGTGCTTTTCACGTCATCTAGACATCTCAAAACGCTTCACAGAATATATTGTAAAGTGAATTGACTGTATATTTGTGGATCAAACGCGGCAGCTAATTACGCACAGCAGTAATAAACAGTCGTGGATTGAAAATCACCAATTTGTTTTGAATGATTATTATCAGGCGTATGGAGTAAGGAAACTTGCCCAAGGTTTCGCCCTGCCTGGAATTGAACCCAGGTTTCTCGCTTGTAATGCAAGTGCTCTAACCACTAAGCTACAGGGTTCCACAGCAGCTCAGTGCTTAGAGCACTTGCCTTACAAGCATGAGACCTGGGTTCATTTCTAGGCAGGGCAAAATCTTGGGCAAGTTTCCTTACTCCATATGCCTGATAATAATCCCTCAAGAAAAAAATAATAAAATTGGCCACTTCAATTCATGTTTGTTTGTGGGGCACTGCTATGTGCAATTGACTGTTGTGCTTTGCCCACAAATATACAGTTAATTCACTCTACAGTATATTTTGTGAAGTGCTTTGAGGCGTCTAGAAGATGTATTAAATGCTATATCAAATGCAAGGATTATTATTAGATTATTGCTCTACTTTAAGATTTTAAGCAATGTTAAGGTGCAGCATATTATACATAGATTGCAATGTGTTTCAGATCTGTTAAAATTTAAAACTCCCAACTTTTTTCTGGTAGTATCAATGTAAATAATGATTTAATGATTCAAGCACTCCAAGATGCTAATCACATGAAAGGCATTATATAAATGCAAGTTTTGTTGTTGTTGTTGTTGATTATATATCAACTCATCTGCCACGAGCTTGAGGTTGAACTAATTCTCATCCAGATATTTGTTTAATGTTTAGACTTTTACTGCAATAACATGGATGACTGTTATAAAGATGAAGAAACCATAGATCACTGCCAAACACTCTATTATATTATTGAGGTAAAAATATAAAGTTTCCAAACAGATTCAATGCAATAATGATAACATCAATTTGGTTACAAAGATTTGCAATTTCACTTCTGCATTTCTGGCTGTCATACTGAAATAAGACTTATGGCTTGATATTTCTTTAATGTTGTTACAATAGAGACATTTTCCTTGAGTACATTTAATAATTCTGCTCGCTGAACCATATGTAAAAATAATTCCTCTCTGGGATCTGACAATAGTACAATATAATTGCCTGGAGTGAAGATCTTCAACATCGCTATACCTTAAATATAAATTACCTTGGAAAAGTAAATTATTCACATTTTCTACTGACAGTGAAATAAACTTTTTTTTCTTCCTGAGTTTCCCATCTTTTTCTCATCAGTTTGTTTACTTGCTTTATTTTCCCCAGTGTGCATTTATCTGTATTTTCTATCAAGAGGCTGACAGTTCTCTTGCTTCCTATGATCCATGCCCACGCAGATATGTTTCTTCATTTCATTTAATTATCTTTTAATGCTGCATTATTATTGTATTTTTATTTTACTCCCAGTTCTGCCATTTGTTCTCTTGTTCAGCTTTGCACTTCTGTTCACAGCTGCCGATTGCTTTTTTATTGTGATATATTCTCTACACAGCATGCTAGGGTGATTCAAAAGCATTTGCCATGTTCTAACGTGATTAGATAGCATCATTCAGCGGATGAATCAGAAACACTTAGAAGTGGAATTTCAGAGTGAGCCCTGTGTTCAGCATTATGTAGTGTGACAATTGACTTTGAAATATGAGTGTTACAGAAAGGGACTCCAAGTCCAATATTTGCCTTTCTTGTTATGTATTTGTTATGAAACATGAACCACAGCAGCTGATGCATTGAAATACTTTCACAATTGTTTCACTTGGGCTATTGTACTTTAGAAACTGTCTGTTTGTGGGTCATTGCAGTGTGCAAATTGGTTGCCATTTATATACAATAATCCTTGCATTTGGTATAGTGCCTTTCATTTTCAGAGGACGTTTCAAGCACTGTAGTCCTTGAAAGTGTCATTGTTTCCTAGCTTTTCTCATTCCTCTCCTCCCACTTCTTCCACAAGCCCTTTCAATCGGGTTTCCGTGCTGCTCACGGCACCGAAACTGCTCTGGTCAAGGTCACAAATGACATCTTGTCCATCTGTGACTAGGGCTCCCTCCGCCTCTTCGTCCTCCTCGACCTCTCTACCGCCTTCAACAGCGCGGACCACTCAATCCTCCTCTAACGCCTCCTCTCACCTCAACCTTCAAGGTTTTGTCCTTCACTAGTTCAGGTCCTACCTCTCACACTGTCTACACTTTATCAACGGTTTCTCTTTTAGCAGCCGCACCGTCTCGTGCGGTGTTCCTCAGGGCTCTATCCTTCGTCGCCTCTTCTTCAACCTCTATATGCCCCTTTCAGTGACATCATCTGCAGATATGACTGTTCAGCACCTTGGAACGTCCTCCCGATATGAAAGGTGTTCTACAAATGTAATTTTGTTGTTGCTGCTTGGAAACATCATCCAAAAATGAAAGGAACTATACCAAGTTCAAGGATTATTCTCATAAAAGTGCTTCCTATATATATGCTTCTTAATACTGTGTGTGTATTCTTGAGAATTCTGGCTCAGTTGTTAGCACTCTCGCCTGAGACAGAAGGCTGTGGGTAAATCCTACATCAGGACACTGAACTCACAATGTCTATACTGACACTCCACTGCAATTCTGGGGCCTATCTCCCACGTAGGAGATGCCGTCATTCAGATGAGATGTTAAAACAAGGTTCAGTACTATCTGCCTGTTCAGGTAAACATTAAAGATCCCAGGACATAATTCCAAAAGAGAAGATTTTCTCCCAGTGTCCTGGCCAACAATTTCTCAAATAAAATCAATTATTCATTTTGTGCCTGTTTGTGAGACTAAACTTAGCACAAATTAGCTTGGGTGTACATTTACAAAATAATTCACCAACCAGTTTTCTTCCACTTTAATTATGGCCCCTCTTTCTGAACTCAACAACAACCCAGGTAGCAAGCCCATATGGGCCCCATATGGGACAATTTGGGTTGATCCATGCCCATATGGGCCCCACATGGGCTTGCTACTTGGGAAGTGGAAACAGTCATTGTTCAGCTTATCAAATCATTTCATACACTTGCATCAGGTTCCTACTTAACTACCTCACTTCCAGAGAGAGAAGACAGTTTGTGGGACACTGCTATACATGATTGGCTGCCTCATTTCGCCCACAAACACACAGTCAATTCAAACATATACAATTCACTTTACAGTATATTCTTTGAAGCACTTTGAGACATCCAGAAGATGTGAATAGCGCTATTATCAAATGCAAGGATTATCAGTATCAAGGCACTCAAAGAAACTCTTCTCTTTTTTAATAACAGAATAGGATCTTCAACATCCATCTCATCAGGCAGACAGTACTTAAGTTTCACATCTTACCCGAAGGATGACACCCCCAACAATGCAGCAAGCCCCTTAGAAGTTAACTGGAATATTAGCTTAATCAGTGAGCCCCAGCGAGATTTAAACCCACATCCTTTTGAACTAGATGATCTTAGCACTGATCATTCCAGCAGAACACTAGGAATACTCCGCATTGCTCTTACCATTTATTATCTATTACGTAATTGGGTATTTAGTTGTCTGTACAATTACTTATAATTGTTCCTGCCCTCGAGCATCAGAGATCGATTAAAACATCAATGATAATCAATTATTTAAAATGTGGAAAGACTTCATCATGTCACCAGTAAAATAAGATATTTTTGAAAAACAGATGAAAGTGAATAGTACATACTGTATTTATTTTACCAATTTGCTAAACAATTTACTGTAATTATCTTTCTCTATTACTGAATGGTGATCTATTAGGAAACCTGCACCTCTATAAATAATGGACGAGTCAAAAGCATAATTTCTCGCATATTATGTGGAAAGTAGTTGTGTACTGTCCTGACATGGTGTCTGTCCTGTTTGCCACAAAGTCTGTTTTCATCAATGATTTAAAAGCTTTTCCAAGGAAAGGAAATGCATCCTCCAAAACTGAGGTTGGACTGCATGGGGAGAGAGAAGAGAGACTATGGAGACAAGAGAAAGGATATGGTAGAGTGTGGAAGGAGTGGGAAGGTCAAGCACCTTGGAATACCTGTGGGTGAGAGTTGAGGCTGTCAATGTGTGGGGAGAGGGGCTGGTACAGTGTAGCTCCAGGAGAATCATAGTAATGGTAACTTGTATTCACAGTAACAGTAAAACTCCAGGTAGAGAGGTTTATGGTTAGCAGTGTATATTGTGTTTCATATGATGATATAATAGCCACTATGTCTTTATATTCACATTGGTGCCAGGCCCAATCATTACAAATATTGGTTTCACAGTAGTACTATTATATGAAGTGTGGTACTGTCATATTAAAGATAATGGGGTTGAAAAACAGAAGTGGCAGTTTTATCTTGAGTATCCTAAGATGCCAACTGAGTTTCCAACATGTAATTCTATATTTGTCACGCTGACTGCTGAGGCTTAGTCTTTGACTCAAGGTCACTTCAGAGCTGAGTTCAGATGGTCTGGTGGGACCTACATGTGGAGCCTTGTCATCAGACAGGTGCCAGTAACATAAACACATTTCTGAATAACATTCAAGTACAGTCTTTTCAATCAAGAGGTCTGCTCATTTTTTCCATTTTGCACCTCCAGTTATATTGGTTGGAGGTGAGGGAGTGATAGAAGGGGTCTCTCCTTGTATGTTTTATTTTGGCAACAAGTGTACAGTAAAGTAGCAACTTTGGTGAGTGCTATCCAATGGAGAGCAAAGTTACTGATCAGCGGCAGTGTCTGTTTATAATGGGCAGTCCCATTCACTTACGCACAATTGACTGACAAGCACACAATAGCCCACTTTAACATTGAACATGGCGGGAGCAATTCATGGTAATTTCACACTTTATATGAGGAAAGCTGCTCCAGGTTCAAAAAGCCTGAACCACTAAAATGTGACATTTTAAAGAAGCCATTCAGACCAATATATGCCTCTTGATTAGATTTTGTAGTTACATGGAAGTTGTGAATCACACTTCTCTTTTAAGTAGCTACAGTCTCCTTGCTGTGAGCTGTAGTATTAACGGATCCTGTAGGGAACAGATAGAAGAAGCTCATTATCTGTTTTGATGGGTTTAACTTTCTGATCCTCAAAAGTGCTCATTATGAGGCAAAGATGATTTAAAAAAGTGGCGTTTCCAACTTGTTTCCAATTTACTCTATACTTAAATGCTTTAGCCTTTTTACTTTATTTGAGGAGAGTAAAATAGTAACTTAGTAACACAGAATAGTTCTTACAGGAATGGTTTCCTAGCTTGGCCATCCGACTTCTCTCAAGAAATCTCAGCCTTTTGCATTCACAACTTTCCACCAAATACCCTGACTACTTATGTTCTACTTGATTGCCCACAATAAACAAGCTTTACTTGACAATAGATAATGAAAATCACTTTGAGACTTCTCGATAATAAAAATAATAATCTTTACACAGTACTTGGTATGACGCCTTTCACATAGAGATGATGTGATAAGATGTATAAAAGCTTGCAGTATTTCAATGTTATTAATGTATACAATTCATATACAGTAAAATGCCCAAACTGAGTTCCGACCTACCTCACATCTACTTAAATGCAGCATACTGCATGACCCTAAATAAATGTTTAGGCAGCTCTCACTTCACTTACACATAAACATAATGTGGTGGGTTCTAGTGTGCATCACAATATTACTGCCAACAATATTACTGCAGGAATAAACGTTTTTTAAGAACACAAGATGCTGTTTGAAATCTTTTATCAATTTCTTGCTGTGCTGCCAACACAGCTTCCTGCTGTGTGCATGTGCAGCACATTGGAAGTAATGGGGGTGGTGACCTGATAGTCAGCGAATGTTTTAGTGCAGTAACTAACCAGCCAACGCACAGGAAGCCATTTCATGGATCTCAACCACCACTTTGTACCATGGCTATACCGTATCTCGGGAGTCAGATGGAGATCAGAATGAGATTCAAGGGGATCTGCTGAGTACAAAACTGAAATCTATCAGTTTGCAAATCTCACATTTTCACAACTCACAATCTCACACCGAAATATCATGTCAATACTATCAAATAGCTTCCAAATTAAATCAAGAAAAAAATTAAGCATATAATACAAGCCTTGACCTACTTTTTAAGAGTGGATATACTCAAGGCTCATATATTTATCGAAAGTCAATGATAAGTACAATATTGTCTTCGGCAACATTGTGTTATGGATAGATGCTGCCTGATCTGCTGAGTGTTCCAGCGACTTCTGTTTTTTTGTTTCAGATTTCCAGCATCTGCTGTATTTAATATTTTTGTTATTATATGATAAAGTGAATTCATTACATATTTGTGGGCAAATCGCAGCAGCCAACTGTGCACACCAGTGTCCCACAGACATTTGTGGATTGAAGTAACCAATTTATTATTTTTTTATTGAGGGATTATTATCAGGCGTGTGGAGTAAGGAAACTTGCCCAACGTTTCTCCCTGCTGGGAATCAAACCCAGGTCTCTCACTTGCAAAGCGATTGCTCTAACTACTGAAATATAGGACTGTTCGTTTGTGATGTGTTTTACATATTCATTTCATAGGTATGGTATTAAGGGTTATGCGGAGAAAGTGGGATATTGGAATTGAAAGGATTAGTTGAGGTACAGATCAGCCATGTTCTAATTAAATGGCTGAACAGGCTCGAAGGGCTGAAGGGCCTACTCCTGTCTCTATTTGTTGTACTTGTACATTACATGGAGCCCTGTAGAGTTAGCCTACTCGCCTTGTAAGCGAGAGGACCTGAGTTAGATTCTCAGACTGGGTGAAACCATAGACAAGGTTTCTTACTCCACGTGTCTATTTACTTAATAGTAGGGTCCGTCGATATGGAAAATTTTCTGATTAGATATATCGATGGGCTCATATCGAGATATATCGAAATATACATCAGTTTTTTCGTACTGCGCATGTGCGCGCGCATCCCGGTTGCGCGCGCATTCCGGGTGCGCATTCGGGGCGTATCTTCTCAGGAGGTAAATATCTTTCTCTCTCTGTGTCTCTCACTCTCTCCATCTCTGATTTTCTGTCTGTGTGTCTCTATGTCTCACTCCCTCTCTCCTCTCTCACATCCCTCCCATCTCTATCTATCTGTATATTATCACATCCACCCCGTCTCTCGCCCCCCCCCCCCCCGCCGTCCCTCTCTCGCACCCCCCACCCCCATCGTCTCTCTCCCCACCACCCCCCCAGCCGTCTCTTTCTCCCTCCCCCCCCGCCGCCGTCTCTCTCTCCCTCCCCCCCCAGCCGTCTCTCTCACACCCCCAGCCGTCTTTCTCCCCCCAGCGGTCTCTCTCCCCCTCCCCTCAGCCGTCTCTCTCCCCCTCTTCCCCCCCCAGCCGTCTATCTCCCCCTCCCCCCAGCCATCTCTCTACCCCTCCCCCCAGCCGTCTTTCTCCCCCTCTACTCCCCCCGCAGCCGTCTCTCTCTCGCACCCCCCACCCCCGTCGTCTCTCTCCCGCACCACCCCCCCAGCCGTCTGTTTCTCCATCCCCCCCCGCCGTCTCTCTCCCCCTCCCCCCAGCCGTCTATCTCCCCTCTCCCCCTCCCCCCAGCCATCTCTCTCCCCCTCCCCCCAGCCGTCTCTCTCCCCCTCTCCCCCCAGCCGTCTCTCTCCCCCTCCCCCCAGCCGTCTCTCACCCCCTCTCCCCCCCCCCCAGCTGTCTCTCTACCCCTCTCCCCCCCCCCAGCCGTCTGTCTCTCCCTCTCACCACCCCCCCCAGCAGTCTCTCTCCCACTCACCCCCCCACCCCCAGCCGTCTCTCTCCCCCTCACCCCCCCCCAGCCGTCTCTCCCCCTCTCCCCCCCCAGCTGTCTCTCTCCCCCTCACCCCCCCACCCCCAGCCGTCTCTCTCACCCCCCACCCCTTGCATACCTGTATATTGTGTTTGAGGACTGTGAATACAATATGGCGGCTTTGCACCTCGGTCTGTGCATTGTGTATAGAGATGAGCATTCTGGGTCTTGTAGTTCAGTGTGCGCGCATCCCGATTTTTTACCTCGATATATCGTTTTTTCGATATCGATATTTTTAAAATGTCTATATCGGCGTATCGATATGAAAATTATATCGGGTTTTAGCGATATATCGATATATCGCCGGACCCTACTTAATAGTAAGTAGAAACCTGGTTGTTAATTGATTGACAGATAGCTTTCCAAGGGTAATATTCCCCTCTCCCCCCACTCCCCCCCAAAAAAGTAATCATTCAATCCGCTGACACTGCTGAGCGCAATTGGGTGTTGTGTTTCTCCTACAAAATACACAGTTGATTCACATTTTACTGTGAAGCGCTTTGAGTATCCTCAACAATATGATAAGGTGCTACATCAACTGCAAGGATTATTATCTATTTCAGTTATCATACAGTACTCTAATTCATATAGTTTATCTAGTCAGGAAGTGTAAATGCAATACAGTACATTGTAATGTCTTGTGACATGACTTGATTTCATTAGTATTTTATGCAAATTGTCCATAGTTAAATACAAACACAAAGGAAGGAAAGGGATAATCTCCATTCGAATAGATATCAAGCTTGCTATTGTAAAACCTTACCCTCACTAATTGTGCTAACTAACCTTAAAGAACTGGTATATTTTGAACACAACTGAAAGCTCCAACTATACTGCGCTTAAATATCAGACTGTAGAAAGCTGCTGACTCTAAAATAGAGTATTCTAAATAAGGATTGAAGAATACTTAGAGTAAAATTCTGAAACCTAAATATTCACCTGCCTAAATCAGGTCCAAGACATCCTTCGAAGCATCTACTTTTTCAGTAAATTTGACTGTACAGGACATCTGTGTAAATGTTAGCCGTTCAACACTAATTGCATTTCTGCCAGGAATTTCCCAGTGTAATTAAGTTAGCAAATTGCATGGTACTATTGATACAATTGCCTTAAGTCAAATACAATACATATGTCTACTCCAGCCTGTCAGTGGGGATGGTGACTGCAGTGCTAGGAAAATCACACACACAAAGCACTGATCTCTGAGGGGATTCAGGGCTGTGGAGTTGGGCATTCTCTGGTTCAATCCTGACTGCCAAATGGGCATTATCACATTTATTATGCAATCAAACGAATAGATTTTAAGGTGGGCTTTAAAAATGGGGTTTACAGCAGAGAGAGCTTGGGATGGAGTTCCAATCCAGAGAGTGAGTGCAGAATGGTTGAAAGCTCGCCCATAGACAATAATCTATGTGAAGGACGCTACATAAATGCAAGTTGTTGTTATCATTGAATTAACACTTATCAACTATTACCACATGGTTTCCTGAGCATGCACTGAATCCACCTGATTGATAGCCATCCTTTACATGCACCACTTGTCACAACCCTGTACTCTCTTTTCTTGTTACAGCTTCACTCTGACGCTGACAAAGGAGATGGGACCCTCAAGTACATTCTCTCAGGTGATGGGGCTGGTACTGTGTTCACTATTGATGAAAACACAGGGGACATTCACGCTACAAAGAAAATGGACCGGGAAGAAAGATCTTTTTATGCGCTGCGGGCTCAGGCCATTGAAAGGCGAACTGGTAGGCCTGTCGAACCAGAATCTGAGTTTATTATCAAAATCCACGACATCAATGACAACGAGCCAAAGTTTTCTAAAGAAACTTATATCGCTAACGTACCAG
Organism: Hydrolagus colliei; assembly: GCA_035084275.1. Taxonomy (NCBI): domain Eukaryota; kingdom Metazoa; phylum Chordata; class Chondrichthyes; order Chimaeriformes; family Chimaeridae; genus Hydrolagus; species Hydrolagus colliei. The sequence goes on from CM068743.1 coordinate 45,224,269, forward strand.
AAATGTCAGACGTTGGTAAGTGCAAAGCTGAACCTTGTAACAAAGAAATTATTAAATCACAGGTAATCCAAAAAGGGGGGGGACCCAGGTCTGTGGAGAACCTTGTTTGATGCTCTCAGTGGTTTCAGCTTTTCATAAAACCTTTTACAGTAGATGTTTTGCATCTCAATAGAAAGTTGTCAGAGAAAGTGGTGATGGTTGGGGAGGGGGGGTGGGTGGGGGGCACGGTTTCAACTCAGAGTGTGACATTTGGAGTCAGCAGCAACTATTTTCAAAGATAGGTATAATGTAGCTACATTATAGGATGCACACAGAGTACCCACCATTCTGGCCCAACAATGTGCCCTGACCCAATTCTAAACAGGAGTTCGACATGTCCATTTGGCAAAATAACCCATCTTGAGGGAACTGTCAATTTCAAAACAATTGCTGTCAAATTGAAAGAAATGATTCTCTGTGCCACCAGGATTTGAACTAATACTTGTCAAACACATTTCACTTAGAATTCTTGTAACCGTCATGAGAGCAGACTTGTCATTCTAGGGTAAATTCAAATCCAATGTAAGCGAACACACCTGCCCTCTGTGTCACCCTAACTGCCTTGTGGAAATCCATTTAACAACAGAATGTAATGCTTAATCATTAAATAACTGTTGTTAGAAAAGCCTCTTCCAGAAGGTGTGACCATAGTATTGACATACAATACAGCAAAATGATACAAGATTCCTCTTCCTCTTGAATTTGAGTAAAATATCCTCAAGGAACATGAGAACAATTTTCATAACCATCTTGATGTCTCTGATTGTCAGCAATACAGGATGATATTCTGTCTGCTGGCAACATTGCCAACGCTGCCTTCTAATTTCCGTTGTTTGCAAAGTAGCACGTCACATTTTTTGAAAGCCAAACGTCAGATGGACAAAACAAAATGGCCGGAGTGTGGACCTGAGCTGGCTATTTTGAGCTCTGACTTTTTAATGTACTTTGAAAGCTTTCAGTAATAGCAAATAATGAATTTTAAGAATCTCATATATTAGAAGCTAAAACAGAATTTAAATTAGAAGATGAAATAAAATTATAATTATCCATTCCTGCCTCTTTGCGAATGTCCTAAATTAGACCCAGTGGTGTGATTTCACCAAGATGTTTTCAACTTTATTTTCATAATTACATTTTTATTGAGTTGCTCAAATTCTATGCCTCAACCCTCAAATATCCCCTGATACTTACTCTCTCGTTATGATAGTGAACAACGATTCTCCCATTCCTTTCTCAGAGTCATTCTCTAGTGTAACCCAATCTTCTGCCACCCTTTACCGTGCCACTCTGCCCTGTGCCTCTCCATGCTGTATCAGCCAGTATGAACCTTGTTAAAAATTGGGTAATCAGCTGCTTTGTGCTTTGCCCTTATTTGTGTCTGATGGAAATCAACAGCAGAGTTCCAGAGACGACCTGAGACACATTTGAACACCTGCAGATTCGTTATTTACACATCAGAAACACTATTATGATACCAAGAGGTCAGAGCGAGCAACAAAAAGAACCCACTGAGTGAATGAATAGCCATTTATAAGCATAATCCAAAAGCATTGATCCAGGTGGAAGTAGCGTAGCAGTATAGAGGCTCAGATGTTGTGCCACTGTGCTGATGCCACAGTTTGACTTCATATCTATTTTTCTGCTTGGGTGTTTTGTTGGTGAAGTTCACAGTCTGATATTTAAGAAACTTAATGCCAGTGTTCAGGCTCCAGTTTGTTATCATGTTGACTGACTGTCTGCTCCTGCCTTGACATTGATTGGTTTTACTAGTGACACAGAATATTTTCCAAAGGGCCATCGTTACAGCCGAAGGGGGAAATGTATCACCTACAAAATGGTTAGATCGAAGGCAGCTCTGGAGTAGTTAAACCCTTGTTTATTAGTGCCTAATTTAGAGACCTTAAATTGAACAAGCAAAACCAGGGCATTCTGCCCTTAAATACTAAAATGCAGTCCATTGGGCATAGAAAGAATCCCACTGACATAATCAGGCAAGACAGGTGAGACAGAGAGGAAGGCAAATCTGACATCATTATGCCAGGAGCTGATCATGTTGCTGTCAGTCATATTCTTTCTTTACTATGTTTTGACAAATAGAATCTAGATAACTTTTCTTTTCCTCCTTCAATTCTCCTTTCTTTTCCCTCGAAGACACTGACTGACGCTAAAGATACAGATCCAGAGCCACAGAACACCTCCAGCACCTCATCTAAATGGCCACTGTTTGTGAATTTTGTGTGAATGCTTCGCCCACAAAATATACAGTCAATTCACTTTACAATATCTTTTGAGAACAGCTTTAAGACATGTTGAAGACATGCTAAGGTTCTGCATCAAATGCAATGATTATTATTATAACTTCACAAGAGCACAAGGTGAAGAAGGCCCCCTGATTCATTTGTTCTTATCTTTCCAGAATACCGACTCTACCGTCCTCCCATCACAGCATCAAGCTGTTTTTCTAAATGCGTCCAGCCATTAAGTACAATTTTGATAAAGAAATCACGTCCTGGTATCTATCTTGAAATTTCCCTCTGCGACTATAAAACCTATGTCCTCTTCCTCTGCTGTATCAGTGCATCTGGGTTTACTTTCTGCAGCAAAATACTATACAAGGAAATTTGTATATACTGTATCTCTATAAGCGCCACATGTCTAAATCAAGGGCACTCAGAATCAGCAGAAGAAAGGTGAGGAGACACCTTAGATTTAATTATTCTAGACACAGCAATATGAAGTGTTGCTGGTTGTGTTCGTAAATTCAATAGGGAATTGAATCAATATTTGGTGAAGAATTATTTTGAGGTGTATGAGTAGTGTGAGATTGTTTATTTATTATTTTATTTATTTTTAACATTTGGGGTCTGGTCAAATGGGCTATCATATTTGATTCCCTGTGCTGTCCATTTCTACATCTTCCATGTATGTATTCATATCTGAGTTCCCACATTAATATTGATTAACATGTCCCTGGTTGACCAAATGTTCAAATGTGTATGAGGGGTGAAATTGACAAAACCAGCAGACATTTCAGTCAATTCTAATCCACACATTTTCCCTCCTAATATAAAAACAGGAAAAATAGTCTAGTCCTCTGATATTGAATGGTATTATTTACATTGCGTTATTGCCATTGTTAACATTTCAAAAGATTTTCAAATAAGTTATTACCAAGTATAAGGATATAATACCACTTTTCATACTGCGCTCTTCTTACTCAGAATTGTTAATACAAGCTCTGCTTAAGAAGTCATTCTTTTCAATATTTAAAGCTTTGATAGCATTCAAGGATAATAACTCAAGCATCAAAATACACATTCAAATGTTTTTTTTGCTTATTTCTGAAGCTGGTTGCTGTAAAAACAGGATATGTCAGATCCAAATGGAGCTATACAAAGGTTTTTAAATTCGCAGTATCGGAATGAGAGAAAAGATTTCACAATCTTGTGCTATTTTTGATGGTGCAGAAACCTATAAATGTTTAAGCTTCAATGCACTGCACTGATAAGATACCACTTAGGGTTTGGAAACCGTAACCAGTCAAGCTAGCATTTGCTGTCGTGTTCTATGCCATTGCTACCTTTCTGCATTTAATTATTTATTACAAAACGTGGCACTGATTTGCCATTGTGCCGTTTAGTTTTACTGACACGTTAGATTACTGCATATACCAAGGATCCATCCAAATTTCTGTTACAATTTGCACTTCAACAAAATAATAGATCATCAATGCATTGCCGGTTGAAGTGTCTGTGAAAGTGATTCACAGTACAAATTTTACTTTAGATTATTTTAATATAGATCATTACATCACCTATGGTTTGCTCTTTCGGGAAGGCGGACATTAACCAAACCCATTATGTACGCCAACCGCAGACACACTGAAATCAGTCCACTGAAGAAAATCCATACTACATATCTCGGTCTCCCCAGTATGCATGTCAGCTACCTTCTAATACGCATATCATTGTCTCCCAGCCAATTGCCCTAGTATATATATATCAGTCACTATCAACCTTCCCACCCTATCCCCATACCACAATTGCCCTCAAAAATACATCATTCTCCCCAAGAATGTGTGTCAGTTGTCCCCAGTCACAATGTTTGCCAGGATCAATGACACTCCGGCTAGTATCAAGAGGAATGCCTCGGCCTTACATCAAAACATACAACAGTGAGGAATGTCAAGATGTCCTGAATAACAATTATTCAGCCTTCATCTTATCAACTTCTATGGACATATCTATATATGTATACTGTATATATGTATATATATATATATATATAGATATGATCATCAGCACACTTATTGGAATTGAAATTATTTATTAAAAAAAAAAGTAAAGCTGCAATTCAACAATAGCAGCCTGTGTAATGTGGCAGTGCCAGTGTCCAGATATAATTGTACTAATATGATATAGATCATTATGTCACATTACAAATGTGTTGTGTGGGAATTAATATCCATTTGTTGATCAATGTACCCACATTTAGAGTATGCCTTTGGTTCATGATACCCTACTATGACCTGTAAATATTCAACTAGCAAGCATTATTAATGTACATTTCCTTTGGACCACACTGGGTATAATAATCTGAAATACTGTATGCTCTAATTGGATGTCAGGTCAGAGCTGCATTCTCACTAGCTATTTTGAGGCACACTGGGTTCCCTTGCTGGAGGTGCACTTTATGTCCTGAAATGCTGTACTATGTCTAGTGCAAGGTTCACTTACACTATATTTTTTCTGGTGAGTGTTTTTAAACTCCATCGAATGAACAAAGACTGAGCTCATAGATTTCTCTAACAGCTCATTGGAAAGAGGTGTATTGATTCGATTTATTTGGCTCTATTACAGGCGCATCTGTAATGCAACTCACAGCTACAGATGCTGACGATCCAACGTATGGATACAGTGCCAGGGTGGTGTACAGTATCTTACAGGGACAGCCCTATTTCTCAGTGGAATCGGATACAGGTCAGTCTGAGGTTTGCTAAGTTATATTTTATGTCCTTTTACAGTCTTAATGTTTTAGTGTGTCTAAAGAAGTGAAATGCAAAATAGATTATGCAACTAGTAATGACCTGAGCTGTCTGTAATTGTGCCCACAGTATAATGTGGTTTCTATTTCTATTATCACAACTCAGTGTTGCTCAGTTGGTAGCTCTCTCTCTTGTAGATCAGATGGTAGCTAGTGTAAACTACACACCATGACTTCTAATTGCAGTGAAGACTGACACTGCAGTAAGATACTGGGGCTGGCTGTATTATAAGATGTTATACCATGGTAGTATCTGCCAGGCTTTAATAATGCCATGGCAGTTTTCGAAAAGATATTGGATATTTTTCTGAAGGCTTGGCCAACAATACTCCAGCATATTTGGTGATCCAATTAGTCAGCATTGTTTGTGGTACCTTTCTGGCACACGTGGTTGCAATGTCTATCATAACAGTGAATAATACTTGACAATAATTATGCTTGTTCCACTTTGAGATATTTTGACATGATAATTTAATTCTCTGCATTCGGGTCACCGCTGACATAACATCCTGCGTGCTGCTCAAGCACAATTAGTGCCACCGCCTTCATTTTGCAAAGTGATCTCAGAAAGCTTTCTGCATGTGTATAATGACAATAATAATCCTTACATTTGATATAGCGCTTTTCATATCTTCTAAACGTCTCAAAGCACTTCACAGAATATACTGTAAAGTGAATTGACTGTATATTTGTGGGCGAAACGCGGCAGCCAATTGCGCACAGCAGTGTCCCACAGTCATGGATTGAAATGAGCAATGAAAGAGTGAGAGAGACGCACACATATATATATAGAGAGAGAGAGAGAGACCCACAATGTGCAGGAAGTAGTATTAGTTGATGTCCTGATGACCCAGAAGGCGACCATTATTTTAGAATGGGTTTCGAGCTAGACAGTGCCAAACTGGGTGCGCAGTACACTCATGCAATGAGTATAGGCGCACCGTCAAAATGGGGCCTGTTCTCATGAGATCGTACTATACAACATGAAGTTTCCTATCACAACACTCCAAAACATCAGGCCTTTCTTCTATTTCTTGCAATCAGAAATACTAATACAATACATCTCACACACAACTGGAGCAAACTCCTTTCATATCTATTTCCCAATTGGTGTCTGATTAACTGAACAAATTAAATATACGTGTCTCCTGCTGGCACCATGTACTGTAAATCAGGTCACTGTAAATGCAGGCTACGGCTCACTGAGCTCAGAAAGGTTGACATTCTTGGCAATTAAACATGAATGTTTTAAATTTTCTTTTCTTCTCACTCAGTATTTATAACATTTCTATAACAAGGTTTCTACGACACATTACGTAAATTGTAAATATTAATCACATTTGCGGCACTGTATATTATTCAGCAAGTGCGTGACTCATTCGGAATCAATACTGCTACCTGGAATTCTTGAATAGATGTTGCAATCTTGTGATGGAGGAGTTAATATTGGAAAGAAATGAATGTTATTTCTTGCGATCGAGTAATCTGTCTAGTATTTCAGACAGATCAGCCATGTTAATGATATATATCTCCTGTACAAATGAGCTATGTTCACTTTGTGGACACTTCATCTAACTTTTACATCTCAAATGACGAGTTTGTGACAAGTGTAACTTTTCAGTCATTTCTATGTGATATGTTTGTCAGTGTTACTGCATGAAGTTTCATGTTGTGCCACTGTTCGGTAGCCAAATTGTTTAGTTATTACGCTGTTCCAAATACTTTGAACGAATGTGATTTCATGCACAAAATATGATGGATTAGTCTGAAATGAACAGAAAAATGGTACACTTACAGAGCTATAATATGATTGCTTAGGGTCATTTAGGTTACATTAAGATGATCTCCCCAGAGCCTCAGATATTACTTTATCAAATGTTAGTCATGGGAAGATCAGGAATGATTTAGACTTAATGTTGATCATTGTACTTGATGGCTTTTTATTCGTAATGAACGTAATGAAAATAATCTTAGGAATCCAGAGATGAGAATACACGTGGATTTCAAGATCATCATTTGGGGGGATTAAGAGGAAAGGAAAACTAATTGACTCCACTTGAAGATTTGTGCATTCAAATTAGGCGTTCTTATTTTTTGGTTAGTAATAAAATTATTGCAAATCCACACACATTTCTACTTTACTCCAGCAGTTTAAAAACTTGGCAAAAACTTGCAGATTATAAACAGTTTATTGCTGTTGCTTCCTTGGCTAAATGGACAGTGGGGCAGAATAAGACATCAAACCAAATTAAATGTCCAACAGACTTTTATTGCTACATGTCGACTAACAGTGCAAAATAGCACTTTAATACTCTCTCCAGCTCAGGCCTGAAACAATGGCTGTCCAGCACCTTGGGATGTCCTCCTGACGTGAAAGGCGCTATTCAAGTGTAATTGTGTTGGTGTTGTTGTTGATAACAACAACAACTTTGATTTATATAGCGCCCTCCACGCCGGATGGCATCTCAGAGCACTTCACAATAACGGATCCCGGGACCGAGCCAGGGGCAGGGGTAGAAAGGTGACCAAAAGCGTGGTCAAAGAGAATGGTCTTTAGCTGTGATCTGAAACTGGGAATAGAGGGGATGAGGTGAAGGGAATGAGGAAGGGAGTTCCAGAGCCTCGGGGCACAGTGGTTGACGGCACGGCCGCCGAGGGTGGAGTGGAGGATTCGGGGGACATGGAGGAGACCAGACCCGGTGGAGCGAAGGCAGTGGGTGCTGGTTTGAGGAGAGAGGAGATCAGAGAGGTAGGGGGGGTACAGAGGAGTGGAGGGATTTGAAAACAAGGGTGAGCATCTTGAAGTCGATCCTCTCAGGGACACGGGGCCAGTGAAGTCTGGCAAGGACTGGGATAATGGGGGAGTGAAGTTTGGTGCGGGTGAGAATGCGAGCGGCACAGTTTTGAATCAGTTGGATTTTGTGGATTGTGGTAGAGGGGAGACCGGAGAGGAGGGCATTGGAATAGTCCAGGCGAGAGGTGACAAAGGTGTGGACAAGGCTTCAGCGGCTTTTGGGGTGAGGTATGGCCGGAGACGGGCGATCCGTCGGAGGTGGAAGAAGGCGGTGCTAGTCAGGGATAGGATGTGGGGGAGGAAGGCTGGTGGGATTGAACCTGACGCCAAGGTTGCTCACAGGTTTGGAGAGTTTTAGGGCAGATTGGGAAGGTGGAGGAGTGAGAGCCGTGCGAATGGAGACGTTGACGAGAGCCAAAGAGTATAGCTTCTGTCTTGTCGACATTCAACTGCAGGAAGTTCGTGCTCATCCAGCTCCTGATGTCTGACAGGCAGGCTGAGAGAACATCAGGGGACTGGAGGTCACAAACTGGAGTGGAAAAGTAGAGTTGGGTGTCATCAGTATACATGTAGAAGTATGCCCCATGTCTGCGAATGACATCCCCAAGAGGGAGCGTGTAGATGAGGAAGAGGAGGGGGCCGAAGATGGATCCCTGTGGTACCCCATAGGTAACCAGGTGAGAACGGGAGGAAAAAACATTTGTGGAAATGTACTGCTGGTGGTTTGTGAGGTAGGACTCGAACCAGGCGAGTGAGGTCCCACTGAGGTGGATGACGGAGGAAGACAGTGGAGGAGGATGGTGTGGTCAACTGTGTCGAACACAACAGACAGGTCCAGGAGGATAAGGAGGCAGAGGGAGCCCTGGTTACAGATAGAGAGGACGTCGTTTGTGACTTTCACAAGTGCAGTCTCTGTACTATGGGCAGGGCGGAACCCGGACTGGAGGGGTTCGAAGCGGGAATGGGAGGAGAGGTGGGCGCGGAATTGATTTGCAACAATGCATTCGAGTGCTTTGGAAAGGAAAGGCAGGTTAGAGATAGGGATGGTGGTGTCTATCGACTCACCTGGACCTGGAGACCAGCAATAGCCACTCTGCCTCAGGAGTCACATGCTACCATTTCCTTAATATGGAATGGGAAGAGAGCTCAGTACATGTAGCCTTGCAAGTTTATCAGACAAAATCCAGCTTTCTATTCAATATTGGCTTGTATTCAAGGCTACAGACAAATAAGTTTGATTGTCTGAGCTGTGAGATACAACACCAGAGTATAAACCAGAATAAACTTCACTATAATGGGAGCTAAGGTTAGTAAATAGTCGACTTCTTATTTCAATTGCGATGAAAGTTCCTTTAAGTGCTATTGAAAATAGTTGTACAAAGCACATTTTGATCAAACAAAACACGGTATAAAATGCTTTCTTGTCTCCCTTTATTACTCTACACAACATTAAATCAGAAAGCAATATCCAGAGTATTTCACAATAGAAAGAAAGACTCATAGTGACTGTCTCTCAATTGGTGTCTGAATAGCTGAATACATTGATTGTTCATTGCCGTGTCTATCCATGGCCTCTGTTAACTTACCACACTGCAAAGCATATCCAGAAGGCTTGAGCATGGAGCACCACTATTATTGATGTCTGTGTCTCATGCTTCTGAGCCACCAGATCTTGCAGCTGAAGCAGACCGAATGGAGAGGTGAGGAACGAGGGGACAAATTGGATCAGAAATTCAAGAACAATGTACAGGTGTCCCGCCCCAGCCGCGGCCTCAATAACCACGAAACTCACGCATCCACGGTTTGCTAAATGCGACAACCCTCGCAAACTGCGTATTGCGTTTTGCGCATCCGCGATTTAAATCCACAGGTTTAAATTTTTAAGTTTAGCATAGCGTATAGCACTAGGATCCAGTCACTATGTTGCAATCAACCAGCGACAACACTTCTCTCTTAGGATTAAGGTAATTCTCCATTGATTTTTCTCTCTCTGTGTCTGCAGATCCTGGCAGCCAATGCTCCCAAACTTACTCCCCCCCCACCCTCCATGTCACCCAAACCTCCACCCTCCGTGTCACCCACCCTCCCAAGCACCTTCCGTGCCACTCATCCCCCTCCACCCTCCGTGTCACCCACCACCCACCCTCCATATCACCCACTCCCCCCACCCTCCGTGTCACACGCCCCCCCACCCTCTGTGTCCCCCCCCTGCCACCCTCCGTGTCACCCCACCCCCCCACCCTCATGTCTCTCTCTTTCTCTGTGTAGACCAGTCAGTCAGTCAGACAGTCTCGGATTGCTGCAGATGTGCCTAAACTTACTCCCTCTGTCCCCATGCGTGTTATAACTGTATATGTTTTTTTTGTATTTAGTTTTACTAAACGCGAACTTACTCCCTGAATCCCCATGTTTCCCATAGGGCAATGCATTTTCCAACCGCAATTGTACCAACCGTGGAGGTTTAGAGGAACGTATCTCCCGCGGTTGGGGAGGGATACCTGTATAGAAGTCAGCTGTTACATCTCTGGTTACAATTTAATACTTTTTGAGGGGTCAGTGATATAAGCAACAGATGAGTCAAAGGAATATTAACACCAGGAGATTCAATAAACTACAACTAATTCTAGCTATAAATAGTTTGTTTAGGAGGGGACCTAATAGAGATGTTTAGCATTTTAAAAAGGTGGTTTGATGGTTAGTGTAAATGGGCTGCTTCTAATGGTTGGGGAATCTTAATCAGATGACACAAGTCTAAGACAATGACTGGGAGATGTGAAAGAGAGTTTAGGAGGAACTGCTTCACACAGAGGTGTGCCATCACAGATTATAGAATTCGCTGCCTGAAGTAGTGGTTGAATCAGATTGTGTAGATGCATTAAAAAGGAAACTAGACCTTCACATGAAGGAGAGGGGGGAATAGAAGAGTATACTGTATAATAATAATCGTTGCATTTGATATGAAGCCTCATCACATCAAAGCATTTCATAGAAAATACTGTGAAGTGAATTGACAGCATATTTTGTGGGTGAAATGAGGCAGCCAATTGTGCACAGCAGTGTCCCACAAACAGCCGTGGATTGAGTGACCAAATTATAATTTTATTTTTGGGGGGAAGGAATTATTACCCCCAGAAAAGTGATCCCCCAATTGACTAACAACTAGGTTCCTACTTATTGCTAGGTAAACAGATGTGTGTGGAGAAAGGAAATTTGCTCAATGTTTCGCCCTTCTGGGAATTGAACCCAGGTTTCTCACTTGTGAGGTGAGTGGTTAGAGCACTCACCTCACAAGTGAGCTACAGGACTCCACAGTATGTGAGTGAATGAACAATGGGTGGAGAATGGGGTAGAGTATAAACACCAGCACAGATTGGTTGGGCTGACTGGTCTGCTTCCATTCAGACATTGTTTGTAATCATTGTAAACTCTCCTTCATTTCCAATCATTTAAAACAGCAATGACGCAAGAAATGCCATCATGTTTATCCAAGAAATACTGCACCTAAGAAAACAGCAGAAGATTTGATTTGTTCATTGAGAAGACTTGAAACACTTTTACCTCTGGGTTACAAGAATGAGAATTCAAACCCCATGGTAGAATTCAGTTCATAATTTATCAACAAGATAGATTTAGATGAAAACAGTCCTTTGGTCTATTTGATCCCTTCATTTCAGAATACCCACCTTACCATCCTCCCATCACAGCAATATACTTTTTCTTTATCCAAGCCAGCATCTTGTCCTCAATCATCCTTCCTAGTAATGTTCCAAGTATTAGTCACCCTCTAGGCAACGATAAACTCCCAAGTGTCTGCCTGGAATTTGCACTTTATATCTCTAAACTTCTGTATTCTATTCTATTGCCTTTGAGGATCCAAACATATTATTCTGGACTGGCTTACTTTCTCAGTACCATTTAACATGTAATGCACCTGAATAAAGAAATTACAGTTCCCTCGAGAATGTTTATTTTTAAAGCTGGATAATAACAACTTACATTTATATAGTGCCCTTCATATAATGTAGCATTTCAGAGTGTTGGATTGTGGCAGAATTGGATACACAGTAAGGGAAAAGGAAGGAGGATGGTACACTAGATACAGTCAAGTGGTTAGGCTTTCAGGTGGTATTTAAAGATAGAAAAATAAGGGGGAAAATTGATGATTTGAAGCAGAGTTCCAGAGGCATTGTGGCTGAAGATACAGTCACTGATCCGATGGTGGTGCAGGGGGATTGGGGGACACAAAATATGCCTGAACAAAGGTCAGGTGGAGAAGTAGGGTCCAAGCATGTCAGAGCAATAGGGAGGTATTAGGGTGTGAAATAATTTGATTATGGTATGTGAATCTTTAAATCAGATCAGTGGATTCTATGGTGATGAGGATTGGGGTGATGGGTGAGTGGAGTTTGAAGCACGTGAGGATATGAGCATCTGATTTATGTATTAATTGAACTTTGTAGATGGTGGAACTGGGAAACCAGCGAGAAGTACATTTGAAAAATCAAGGTGAGAAGTGACAAAGCGAGGGTGAATGTGTCAGGGGCATTAGGCGTAAGAGCAGGTAAAGGTGCAAGGAAGCAGTCCTGATTAGGGACCAAATGTGGGGGAGGAAGGAGAGCTGGGGGTCAACCAAGTTTGGTGAATTTTAAGAGATGAGTCTAGGAAGTTGAGGAAATTGAAGCTGGAGGTGAGGAGATTATTTTGAGAGCCAAGAACGATATCTTGTTGAGGCAATAATACCTTTAAAAAAAGGTGTCACTCAATCCACGACTGTTTGCGGTATACTGCTGTGTGCAAATGGCTGATAAAATCTACAGTCAATTCACTTAGCAGTATATTCTCAAAGACGTGATAAGACGCTATATCAAATGCAAAGATTATTATTATTATGATAGTAATATTGTCCGCATTATGCTGCAGCAAGTTGGCAACTTATCCAAGCTTTGATGTCTTATCAAGGCAGGAGGAACAGACATCAAGATAAACCATCTAATCCCTGTGCATGTTTGATTACAAAAACAGTCCCTACACTTAACATTAATTAATGGAAAAGGCTTACAGAAGTTTTTACATAATAAAGCATTAGAACAATACAATTTGTTTTGTTTATTCTCTGATAATCTTTCTTACTTCTACATATGCCATCTATTGTCTTACACCAGCAGTGTATTAATTCAACAACAACAGCAACAACAAAATTACATTTATAGAGCGCCTTTCACGTCGGGAGGACATTCCAAGGCGCTGAGCAATTAGGTCAGGATCCGAGCAGGTGGGCGGTCGGAGTAGGGGGAAGGAGAGTCGGAGAGGGGGAAGAGTTAAGAAGGGATTCAAAGAGAAGAAATAAATGTTTGGTATGATCTGCATGTAGAGGATAAGACAAGTCAACAAAACACTCACCGTGTTGACATATATGCTGTAAATCATAAAATTTGCACATCAGCTTCTCCCCATGTTATCTAGCTGGGAGCAGACATTGGCTACAAAATGTAGTCACCCCTGTGATAGTTGTAAATGGTGTGACACAGATGAGGCATCTAAAATAGACAGTTGCCTTAAAGACAGCCAGAAGCAAGTCCCATTGAAGTCAGCGTAACCCATGCATGTCAATGTATCTGTTGCCTTCATAAGCTTGAGGTGGCACAAGAGCTAAACCAGCAATTACAGAAGGTTTGTATTGCACCAAGGATGCACAGTTTGTCTGTACTCAACACGTGAGTAAGGCAGAGAGCAGGTTCCTTAATGCTGTAGGTTAAAAGATGACGTCTATAACTGGCATCTATTTGTCTGACTACTTTCACTGGTTCTCAGACAGGCTGCTGGATGGAACTACCCTTTAATAACAACTAAAAGCTGTACACTATTTGGTGTGAAATATTCGGTCTTAAAATTTAAGATTGAACAAAACTCTTATACCGGTATCTCCCAATACAATTCACCATTCCAATAACTGGATCTCATCCCATAGCCATCTGGGACACTCGCGGTATGCTCACTTTGCACATGCGTGTGCATTAGGGTCCGTCGATATGGAAAATTTTCCGATTAGATATATCGATGGGCTCATATCGAGATATACCGAAATATCGATATTTTCAGTTTTTTCGTACTGCGCATGCGCGCGCTCATTCGGAGTGCGCACGCATTCCATGTGCGTGCGCATTCCGGGTGCGCGCGCATTCGGGGCCTATCTTCTCAGGAGGTAAATATCTTTCTCTCTCTGTGTCTCTCACTCTCTCCATCTCTGTATTTTTCTGTCTGTGTGTCTCTCTCCCTCTCTCCCTCTCTCCCTCTCTCCTCTCTCACATCCCCCCCATCTCTATCTATCTGTATATTATCACATCCACCCCGTCTCTCCCACCACCCCCCCGCCGTCCCTCTCTCGCACCCCCCACCCCCGTCGTCTCTCTCCCCCACCACCCGCCAGTCGTCTCTTTCTCCCTCCCCCCCCACCCCCCGCCGTCTCTCTCTCCCTCCCCACCCCAGCTGTCTTTCTCACACCCCCAGCCGTCTTTCTCCCCCCAGCTGTCTCTGTCCCCCTCCCCCCAGCTGTCTCTCTCCCCCTCTCCCCCCCCCCCAGCCATCTATCTCCCCCTCCCCCCAGCCGTCTCTCTCCCCCTCCCCCCAGCCGTCTCTCTCCCCCTCTCCTCCCCCGCCAGCCGTCTCTCTCTCGCACCCCCCACCCCCGTCGTCTCTCTCCCCCACCACCCCCCCAGCCGTCTCTTTCTCCCTCCCTCCCCCCCGCCGTCTCTCTCCCCCTCCCCCCAGCCGTCTCTCTCCCCCTCCCCCCAGCCGTCTCTCTCCCCCTCCCCACAGCCATCTCTCTCCCCCTCCCCCCAGCCGTCTCTCTCCCCCTCTCCTCCCCCCCCAGCCGTCTCTCCCCCTCCCCCCAGCCGTCTCTCTCCCCCTCTCCCCCCCAGCCTTCTCTCTCCCCTTCTCCCCCCCCCAGCCGTCTCTCTCCCCCTCTTCCCCTCCCCCCAGCCATCTCGCACCTCCCACCCCCGTCGTCTCTCTCCCCCACCACCCCCTCAGCCATCTCTTTCTCCCTCCCCCCCCCCAGCCGTCTCTCTCCCCCTCCCCCCAGCCGTCTCTCTCCCCCTCCCCCCCCCCAGCTGTCTATCTCGCCCTCACCCCCCCCAGCAGTCTCTCTCCCCCTCCCCCCCCAGCCGTCTCTCTCCCCCTCTCCCCCCCACAGCCATCTCTCTCCCCCTCTCCCACCCCCCAGCCGTCTATCTCCCACTCACGCCCCCCCAGCAGTCTCTCTCCCCCCCACCCCCAGCTGTCTATCTCCCACTCACCCCCCCCCAGCAGTCTCTCTCCCCCCCACCCCCAGCCGTCTCTCTCACCCCCCAGCCCTTGCATACCTGTATATTGTATTCGAGGACTGTGAATACAATATGGCGGCTTTGCACCTCGGTCTGTGCATTGTGTATAGAGATGAGCATTCTGGGTCTTGTAGTTCAGTGTGCTCGCATCCCGATTTTTTACCTCAATATATCGGTTTTTCGATATATCGATATTTTTTAAATGTCTATATCGGCATATCGATATGAAAATTATATCGGGTTTTATCGATATATCGATATATCGCCAGACCCTAGTGTGCATGCGCACTTATTAAACTTACCGAACGCTGGAATGCTTTTTTACCGATCATTTTACAGCGTGTGAGGGAATGTAAGTATCCATACAATATTTTGTTATTATTTAGTCTATTATTAATATGATATGTTTTAAAATGAGTAAATATTTTGTGTAGGATTTTTGGCAACTTGCCGCTCGAATATCCGGCATATTTGATTAAACGGCACCAGTCAGGTCCCGAGGGTGCCGGATAACAAAGGTTTTACTGTAATTTGTCTTCAATGTGAAAGCCAGTTTTTTTTAAGAACCATAGAATTTAAGAATTTAACATAGTTTTGTCTGATGTTATATTTTGAGGATAAAATTGGGGAATATAGAAAACTACTGCAGTTGGCTCTGAACATGTTGGATCGAGTCTTTCTATCTGTATGGACATTGTTTCTTGGGGGATTCATTCATGGCTCTGTTAGAAAAACTTTCATTTGTATACAGCCTGGCGTATAGTATTAATGCCTCGATGAGCTTCACAGACACCATAGGAAAACACCAGAAGGTATGAGAGAAGGTCATTGAGAGCATGTCTCTGAATGTGGGAGGAAATTGGTCAGGGTCAATGTTGCCTCTTATTTACTAGAGCTCATCTACATAGAGCTCCTGTGGCTCAGTGGTTAGAGCATTTGTCTTGCAAGAGACCAAGCTGGAGAGACCTTGTTCGAATCCAGGCAGGTCAGGGTGAAACCTTGGGCAAGTTTCCTTACTCCGCACACCTAATAATAACCCATAAAAAAAAAAAACACAATAATAAAATTTCAATCCACGACTGTTTATGGGACACTGCCATGCGCATTTGGCTTGCCGCGATTCGCCCACAAATATACAGTCAATTCACTTTACAGTATATTTTGTGAAGTGCTTTGGGACATCAATAAGATGTGAAAAGTGCTATATCAAGTGCAAGGATTATATTATTATTATTATTGTGCTAACAGTTAGCATTTACAATAATGGACAAATTCAAATATCATGCTTCTATGGTCCTTTCTCTGTCATGCTGCTCAGGTGTCAACTGTAGATGAGACTTTGGAGGCGTTCCCCAGCCTTGATGGTTATGACAGGAACAAGATTGGATCTATATTGCATGATTTAGAAATAGAGAATCTGGAGTTCACAGGTCGATTTCCTCAATTTTCTATGGGCTTCTGGGTCGTGATCCGAAAGTCAAAACTGAGAGTGAAATTCCAGAGAGGCAATTTTGAGTGGTGCAGGATTTACTGATCAGTAATCTTATTCACATCTTTCAATTTAGATACATGGCACTGAAGTTTCTTCCCAGATTGCCATTGTATTTGGAGGACCCATTGCAAGTACAGGTATCCCTCCCCAACCGCGGGGATACGTTCCTGAAAACCTCTGCAGTTGGTAAAACCGCAGTTGGAAAATACAGGACCCTATGGGAAACATGGGGATAGGGGGAGTACGTTTGCTTTGTCATGGTTGGAAAATGCAGGGCCCTGTGGGAAACATGGGGATAGGGGGAATAAGTTTGGGCGCATTGGCTGCCAGGATCTACAGCAATCCGCAAGGCTGTCTGACTGATTGATTGATCTACACACAGACAGAGAGAGAGAGAGAGAGAAAGAGAGAGAGAGAAATCAACAGAGAAGGTGGTGTGGTGGGTGACACGGAGGTGGGGGGGATGTGCAGAAGGTGGTGTGGTGGGTGACACGGAGGTGGGAGGTGAGGGGTTGTAGAGAAGGTGGTGTGGTGGGTGACATGCGGATAGGGGGAGTAAGTTTGGGAGCATTGGCTGCCAGGATCTGCAGCAATCTGCGAGGCTGTCTGACTCACTGATCTACACACAGACACAAAGAGAGAGAAAGAGAGAGAGAGAAATCAACGGAAAGGGTGGTGTGGTGGGGATGTGCAGAAGGTGGTGTGGTGGGTGACACGTAGTCACCCACCACATAGGGTGGGTGACTACGCATCCCCCACCCCAAGGGTGGGGGATGCGGAGAAGTGATAATAAATTCATGTTATTTACCTTAATCCTAAGAGAGAAGCGACATCTCGCTGGTTGATTGCTACATCGCAACTGGGTCCTAGCGCCAGACGCTAGCGCGAAGCGACATCATGGCTGGTTGATGCAACTGAGTCCTAGCGCCAAATGCTAGTGTTAGTGTTAAATAAGCAAGGGTTAAGCAAGAACCATTGCTGTGGTTAGCAAGGGTTGTCACAGCGAGCCAACCGTGGATAAGTTAAATTAGCGGTAGAAAAAACCGCGGTTGGGGCAGGGTACCTGTAATAGGTAAGATTCTTAGTAACAGAAGAACAGGAGTAATACCAGCTCATCAAGCTTGTTCTATCATTTAGTTAAAACAGCAGATCTTTAAGTCTCGTTTTCCCTACCTTTTCATCATATCCATCAAAACCTTTACTTCTTTTCAAACATCTAAATTGGTTCCATAACCATGGTCTCTGTGGTGATGCATTATTTCAACAACATAACAGTAAGCATTGCCTTTATTATAATGCCTTATCATGTCGTTGAAACGTCTTAAAGCGCTTCAACAGGATTCCACATCGTCACAACCCTCTGCGTGAACAAATTTCTTCTGAGGTGCTACAATACAATTGTGAACATCTTAAAACAAACAAGAGTGAACACAAAGTACTCCAAAAGATCCTTGACTGCACTAACCAAAGCGTTCTCACATCGGAAAATCTTTTCATTTCACAGAATCAGAAAAATCCAATAATAATCTCAGAACCTGAAAACACAATCTAATGAACCACTGTTTCACATCAATCTTAATTGTCTTCAGAAACCAAACATTAGATTACATCTCGTTTCAGAAAAGTTGAACCAGTTAAGAAATTAAGAGTGAGTTACTTTTTTTTAAGCAGTATGGATTTTGGCTGCTGGAAATTGAATTCCTGTTGTTTTGTAATTTTGTAAAATGGAATCTTGAAATAAGATGTTTTGAATAAGAAAAATGCCTTTGTCCTTGAGGCCCAGAAAAGGTCATAACAATTTTAAACTGTCACAGAAAAGAATGAAGTGCTTCTAGGTAGGTGGTCAGCAAATTTACTCAAGCCCTTTGCTTGCTGAGAACTAAGATAAAGAAACTGGGGAAACAATTTAATAACAAGCTGGCCTTGCTTTAAAGTGCGGCATATCGCCAAGCAACCAAATCCTACCGTCTGCTATTTCAAGTTGCTTGGCAGTGAAATTAATAACATTCTTATCATTTGTTGCTTTAACTGTAGTCACAATTTCTTTTAAGTTTGAAGATTCATATTGTATTCTCTATTGAACTTGCACTTCACTGGACTGTATGAATGTGAGTGAGGTCTTAATACAACTGTTATCAGGTGCTGTTATTATAGGTAATGTAAACGGAAACACAGCTGGGCAAAGAGGACTTCTCAGACCTCAGTTAACCAAACATGCACCGAATCCTGGAAGCATGCTTCAGTTTGCTTGCTTATTTACACTCTTGATAGTCAACTTGAATTTTATTTTGCCCTTGTGTTTTCTTTTCCCAGGCATTATTCGAACAGCTTTGGCAAATATGGACCGAGAGGCAAAAGAACAGTATCAAGTGATCATCCAGGCCAAGGACATGGGTGGACAGATGGGAGGATTATCAGGAACAACGACTGTAAATATAACCCTCACTGATGTCAATGACAATCCTCCTAGATTTCCCCAAAGTAAGCTGCATTTAATGTTTATTGCTATATTTAAAGCTTTTCACTATTTATCGATCACCATCTGGCCTTACAATCAGTGAACCGTGTTTCTACATATACTCGGCAAAATATTTTCCTGTGAACTCGCCAAATGTTCCTGCAGGACTGCTTTTTTTGTAAACCAATATAAAACACATTAAAACTAAAAACAATCAAAATAAAATACACAACTTGTAAACACTTCATTCAAATCTCATGCAACACTCATGTTAGAAAAATTGTAAAGTTTCTTCCATATTTCTGTGGTATTTTAAATCTTTTATGAACATTTCTTAGTTTGGTACATCACATCCAGTAACTGTCCTGGAACAATCCTCTAACTCATCTGACAGAATATTTCAGAATGTCTCCTTCAGCAGAGTAGGTGAAGAGCCAGAACCAAGCTTGTTTGTCATTGAATGTAGCTTGAACTTGCACTCACAGCATTGACCTCCAATTCTTCATATCAGCATTGTCTAAGAAAGGTCATGACAGGCTAGCATTGCTGAATCCCCATTACTGACTGTTAGGTGGGCTGATCTATTAGACCTAGCCTGGCCAGTAAATCATTGAGGCTAAGACACTCAGCAGTTTACCTTGCCAGATTTTGTTGCTTCTAGTTGGTGGTGGGGAGGTGGGAGGGATTTAGAAGAAGGGAGACCCATTGGTCATTATTTGAGTCCTGTAGCTCAGAGCACTCGCCTTGCAAGTACGTGATGTGGGTTCAATTCCAGGCAGGACAAAACCTTGGGCAGGTTTCCTTACTCCACGCTCCTGATAATAATCCTTCAACAGACAAAAAAAAAATTGGTCACTTCAATGCATATACATTATCAGGGTCAGTCTTTGAACCGAAATCCTACCCGGTCAGCTCACAGAGCAAGGCATCTCATTAATTCTGCCAATAGCCTAAGGGTTAATATTGACCACGTTTCAATGGTATTTCCACCTGAGCTAGTAATTGTATCTGCTGAAAATTAAGCAGTTGGGTTATGTGCTGACAGGCCAATAATACCTCAGACAGCATCCAACTGATACACCACCTGTAATGATAAAGCCCAGCAACACATCATTCAGCCCATCAAGTCAATGCTGGTGTTTTTCTCCACAGGAGCTATCTAATCTAACCCCCGCTCACTCCCCATGCACTTTAATATTCCTCTTTTGCAAACATTTATCTGCTTTTTAAAAGCATTAATGGACTCTGATTCAACTATGATTTGACAGAGAGTTAAAATATAATGCAAATTTTGATGAACAGTATATAGTGCCTTTCATGTCAAGTGAATGTCCCCAAATATCCCAATTCAATCTTCAAGCTACAGATATGTACAGATATGTTGGAACATGTTGATAAGTAGCCCAGTGAAATAGCTAACACTGGCTGAGAGAGATTTCTGTTTTTCTGCAGGTACGTACCAACTAAGTGTGCAGGAGTCTGCCCCAGAGGGTGCTGTGGTTGGCAGAATAAAGGCATATGATGCAGATATTGGGGAAAACGCAGAGGTGAATTACCGTATCATTGATGGTGATGGGATCAACATGTTTGACATCAGCACAGACAAGAATACACAGGAGGGTGTTGTTACTGTGAGAAAGGTGCGTTCACAGAGAGTCGCTAACTTCCATTCATTTCAGGTTGATACTGCCATCATATGACTGAAACTTTGTTCTTCCAACTCAGGTACTAGATTATGAGAGCAAGAAGAGTTACACCTTAAAGGTGGAGGCTGTGAACAGTCAGCTTGACCCTCGATTCTTGTATCTGGGCCCCTACAAAGACACAGCCACTGTGAGAATCACAGTACAGGATGTGAATGAGCCTCCAGTGTTCAGCAGACTCCTCTACATAACAGAGGTGTATGAAGACATCGATGTGGGGACTATAATAGGCGTAGTGACAGCACACGATCCTGACGCTGCCAGAAGCTCTGTTCGGTAAGCTCTACTGTCATTTCAGAGTACAAGATGACTGCATCGTGGGTTTAGACACCATGGAGTCTTTACCATGGGAATTGTTTTATTGTTTGCAAAAAATATCATTTTGCACAACATTGCTGGGAATTATTGTATGTTATGTATCAATGGATTTATGCACACCAACATATTTTAGTGCCCAATTCTGAATGCTTCTCATTGAGGGATCCAGAGATACGGGAATTTTTAGATTGATTTAAAAGTGATACTTTGCAGAACAGCAAAAATCCTTCTTTCACTATATGGCTGCTTGATGAGACACGGACACAACAGACTATACTTTGCAGTAGATCCTGTAAGGAGCTTTGAGATATCCTCCCAATGTGAAAAGTGCGATGTCAAATTCAAGAATTATTTATTTTTTACAATCAGGGAAGAAAATCGCCAAATATGTTCATAAAGACAATTTGAATTTCAAGCCCCTACTCTTAAGAAAGTTTTATCATACCGGAGGTTCAAATGCATTTTAATAATTTTCCCCATTTTTTGTAAGATTTTATTTTCAGTTGCCAGAGCTTATATCAAATTTAGCTGGTCTCCATGTGGAGCTAGAACAAATTTGGAATAATTACTTTTGTCATCATTTAAAGAATGTGATTTAAATGAAGGAAAACCAGATATTACACTTACAGAAAATACTGCAGATGCTGGAAATTCGAAACAAAAACAGAAGTCGCTGGGAACACTCAGCAGGTCAGGCAGCATCTATGGAGAAAGGAAAAGTGAGTCAATGTTTTGATGTTTTGACAATGACCCTTCGTTAGAACTCAACTTCGGTTCGGCCTGACCTGCTAAGTGTGTAGTTCAGTGCATTGGGACATCCTCCCAACATGAAAGGCATTCTAAAAAGGTAATTTAGTTGTTGATTTTGTTGAGTGTTCCCAGCGACTTCTATTTTTATCAGGTCTCCCCTCCACCACAATCCACAAAATCCAGCTAATCCAAAACTGCTGCCCGCATACTCACCCGCTCTAAGCTTCGCTCCCCCATTACCCCAGTCCTTGCCAGACTTCACTGGCTCCCTATCCAAGAGAGGATCGACTTCAAGATGCTCATCCTTGTTTTCAAATTCCTCCACTCCTCTGCACCCCCCCTATCTTTCTGATCTCCTCTCTCCCCAAACCAGCACCCACTGCCTTCGCTCCTCTGGGTCTGGCCTCCTCCATGTCCCCCGAATCCTCCGCTCCACCCTCGGTGGTCGTGCCTTCAGCCACTACGCCCCGAGGCTCTGGAAGTACCTTCCTCACTCCCTTCGCCTCACCCCCTCTCTTCCCAGTTTCAGGTCAAGCTGAAGACCTTTCTCTTCGAGCGAGCTTTTGGTCACCTTTCTGCCCCTGCCCCTGGCTCGGTCCCGGGATCCGCTATTGTAAAGCGCTCTGAGACGCCGCCCGGCGTGGAGGGCGCTATATAAATCGAAGTTGTTGTCATTGTTGTTTTATTATACCTATAGGAATCACCTGTAAAGCTATTTGATAATGATAATAATCATTATCCCAAGGTTTGGTATATGGACTTTCAGAACTTCAAGACACTGCACGCAGAGCAGGCAGAATGTATTTCCATTGGAAAACAAACCCTGTAAATATTATTTGGGGTTGGGAGTTCAGAATTTAATCTAACACCCTTCAGATCAGGAGGACATCTCAAAGCACTTCTCATGATATAGAGTACTGTAAAGTGTAGTGATTGTGTGTTCTGTGAGTGAACACTACAATTGATAGCAAATGCCAGTTTTTAAGTTATAGGTGTTCTATCAACTGCGAAGACTATGAAACAAAACTTTTTTACAGTGAAAGGAATTATCTATTGAGTTTCCAGGCCCCAGTGAATTCTAACTTGATACCCTGCCGATGGAAGAGCGCCTGGAATTTGTATTTGTTTCAGGGAACGAAAACAGCTGGTTGCTTCTTATTGAGGTAGAATGAGTCCTGGGAAGCAAGATGAGACTGCCAACCTTGGAGTGTTTGTTCATACACATAGGACGATCTGTCTCTCTCGATTAGCTGGTGCATTGATTCTGCTTTTAGCTTATAATGCTGCTGAATCCATTAGCACCTCTGACTTTGGCAGCAGCATTGTAAGGTAAATGAGATGGCACTGTTAACTCTGAAGGCATTGAGACCCTTCTGAATAGGTGTTTTATTGCTTGGACCCCACTCACCCATGTTTTCTCAAGACAGTACAGCCTCCATTCTGCCCTTTGGCAAGTGTTGTAGCTCAGCCCAACAACTGTTTTTTTTCACACTCTGGTCTATAGGGATTCCCCATTGGAGGAAGGTGCAGAACAAAATCACAGCCAACCAGAGATGTGGGCCATTGTTCTTCCATTCAGTTACTGTGGAATCAGACCAACGCTATAAGCAAAGACGATTCCACAGCAACGAAAGCCCTATATGCTGATAGTGAACCACTGCTACCAGCAGATTTGTAATATAAATTCAGCATCAATCTCCGAAGATACATAACAGCTATCTAGCAGTACCATAGATAAATTGCTGAGGAGACAGTTATCCCTTTTACATTTTCAACAGCTACAAACCCACCGTGATTAACTTCACATCCTCTTGTTTCTCCAGATCTTTTTAGATTTTTGTTTAAACTGTTAGCACTGGAGGCATTAATAGAGAAATCTGGCTCAGTGGAGCTACTGAGCCTGATAGTGCAAGACAGTTGAATTACCAATGCACAGGACAGAAGTTCAAACACCCCTGGGTTTATGGCTTCTTCAATGTTAATTTACTTTCTTTGCACATTGACTAATTCTTCTGAGTCAGTTTCCTCCACCAATGGAACCAGGCTCCACGGTTAAAACAATGATTTACAAACAATAAATCATTGAAGTTCCCTGATGGCTCAGCGGTTTATCCAGTGTTCAGTAGGGCCATGCAGACCAAGGGGACTGAGGATCAATCCGTACTGTTGTAATGTGTGCTGTGTTAGCAAAGTGTTAACATATGAATAAAGAAGCATATTGTCACAGTACAGCAACCAGTTTCTTAAAAAGACCAAACTGTAAGTGCTGGAAATCTGAAACATTAGGAGGAAATAATGGAAATACAACAAGGTTGATTGGCATGTCAAAGAATGAAGCAGGTTAATGTTTCTTGTCTATGCTTCTTCAGAACTGGAACAATTAACCTGCAAGAGACCCTTTTATGATACTGCTGAGGTCAAGTCAGGAATTGAAAGAGGCTTTGCAAGCGCAATCATTCTCTTTCTGGTGAACAGTCACGTGCAAGAAGGTGCTTATTTATATGCTGGGTCTAATGTACATCGATTTATCACAGGATTTTTTTAATCAGGGCTAGTAATAGGATTCCAGGTCGCAAATGAACTCATTTTGAAACATGCCACACCGACCTGACGGAAGTTCAATTCGGGAGTAACACAAGACAACCAAGTCTATGAAATAGTATCTTGTGACCTATAACTTGGGAATAAAGGAAACTAACCTGGTTTATTTCTATTAGGAAGGAAAACTCTAAAAATTACATTTGTATAGAGCCTTTCTCTTTGGGAGGGCGTCCCAAGGTGCTGGACAAACAGTATTTGAGACACGAGCTGAGGTAGGGATTGGGCGAGGAAGATATTGATTGAAAGCATGGTCGAAGAGGAGGACCTTCAGGTGGCTCTTGAAGGAGGCAAGGGATGGAGCGAGGCGGAAGGACTGCGGGATGGAGTTCCATAGCTTGGGGCAGAATGGCTGAAGGCCTGCCTGCCAATGGTGGGGAGAGCGAGGCAGGGGACATGAAGCAGGCCGGAGCGGGCAGGCTGGTAGGGGTTAGGAGTTCGCAGAGCTAGGGGGAGCGCAGCCATGGAGGGCTTTGAAGGTGAGGATCAACATCAGGATCCTCTGTGTGATGGGAACTCCGTGGTGTTTTAGGGAGGGTGCAGGTGATATGATCACAGAGCCTAGTGCGGGAGAGAACAAGGGCTGCAGAGTTCTGGATCATCCCCAGCATATGGAGGGAGGAGTTGGAGAGAGCGAACAACAACAACTTGGATTCATATAGCACCCTCCACGCCAGAAGGTGTCTCCGAGCGCTTCACAATAACAGATCCCGGGGCCGAGCCAGGGGGAGGGAGAAAAAGGTGACTCAAAGCACTGTCGAAAAGAAAGGTCTTTAGGCACAACTTGAAATTAGGAACAGAGGAGGCGAGGTAAAGGGTGTGAGGAAGGGAGTTCCAGAGTCTCGGGGCTCTGTGGCCGAAGGCACGGCCTCCGACGATGAAACAGAGGATTCAGGGGACAAGGAGGAGCCCAGCCCCGGTAGAGTTAAGGCAATGGATACCGTTGTGAGGGGAGAAGAGATCAACAAGGAGGTAGTTTGTATAGTTAAGCCTGGATACTATGAATGCATGTATGAGAGTTTTGGCGGCCTGCAGTGTGAGATAGTGGCGAAGCCGGGCGGAGGTGGGGGAATAATAATAATAATCCTTGCATTTGATAAAGCGCTTTCCACATCTTATCAACGTCCCAAAGCGCTTCACAGAATATACTGTAAAGTGAATTGACTGGGAAGGGATGGATGTGCGGTAGAAACGATAGTTGACGGTCGAACGAGATCTCAAGGTTCAAGACTGGCTTATTTTCATCCATGGATGAACACCTTCATCTGCTACAAACTAAGTGTTACAGCAATACAGATGATGCATACCTAAATTCGATACTTAGTTGGTATGATGTACTGTACATGGAGCTTCCTGTGTGAGATGCACTTTGTTTCCTGGGATACTCTCTTCAGCACTCACACCACTTACACTATTTGTCTCACTCAAGTGCTTTTTCAATGCATTAAATATAGCATGAATCGCCTCACTCAAGGATATCTTGATATGTAGGAGCAGATAGGAATCTACGACTGATATTTAATGAAGTGAAAAAATTATCAAGCAATTAATAAGTTGGATCATAGATACAAAAGGAAGATTAGAAAATTGATTAAGTCTATTTATGGCACTGATAGCTTTCAATTACATTCTGCTGGACTGAGAGTGGATCTGACTCATGGAAAGAGCAAAGTTAAGTCAATAAAGAAGCAATTGACTTCTGCATTGCAAAGATAAAATGGCAGGCGATGAGATACCTCTAAGTAAGTCTACGGTGAATTGCCACCGAAATGGAAAAGCTGGAAATCTACAGCACGTCAATTAACATCCACAAAAGAAAATTAGATTTGCATATTGATCACAGAGTATTATTTGTTTAAACCGCTTCTTTTTACAAACGCAGGATGAAAAATCTATCAAGGCTGCTTCACAATTTCAAGCTGATACAGTCTTTTGTTAATTGTACTGACTCTCATTAAAACGATGAGAATCTGTGTCTGTTATTTGAATGCCATCTAGTGGTTAGCACAAGCATCCAAGCAGGTCAGGGTGTGCCGTCTGCCACCAGAACGTGACAGTGATAAATGTTGCTGATTTTCAATTTGATGTTTGTGAAATTCCAGAAAAGGAGATACAGTATTAGTAAGAGAAAAATGTGTTTTCCCATTCACATGGTTTTCAAATATAATGTTTGTAACCCAGGAAGCTGGTTCCGACTGAAGTCTGTAGCGTTACATAGTTTTATTACAGCGTGAATTTATATTATTACAATCTGCAGATTTATTATGTCCAGATTGTGCTTCTGAGATTGTGAGATAGAGGGAAATATAAATTCCTGTGACTATTACTGAAATTATTAGATATATCCATTCAACCTAAGATTAGATTTGTTAAATAGAAACACAATTTCCTTTGATTATAAAGAATAATCTGTTATATTCTAACTTGCCTTGTGGGTTGAGATTGCGGCCAATGATTTTCCAACCCTTTATAAATGGCTGGCATTCTTTTTGCTTCACTGTGTCAAACACTTAAAACAAGAACTGGGTGGGAATTAATCAGGCTGCTGCCTCCTTACTAGTCATTTCATGATTCCCTGCTCAATAAACCAGGCTGACAGTTTTGCTTAATTTGCAAATGCTGGACTAACTAACTGAATTTATTTTCCTTTTGAAATCTCAGTTTAAATCACAGTTGCCTCTCCTCCGCACTTTATCTACCTGAAGGTTTTGTTCAGTGAAGCTGATCGGATTTCATTAGAGTTCTCCTCTTCACAACCTAAGAGAACCGTTTAATATAAAAAATATAAAAAATCTGTCAGGAGTCTTTTTAGCTATAAAGCTCAATTATTTAGGTGAGTAAGGAAAGGCAATTATAGCATGACGTTGTCACTCCAGACACCTAGAGGATAACAGCAGCAAGTCGAATCGCAGCAGAAATATACCAGGACTGCATTGATAGTGTGGCAGAGGCTGTTACACACCACTCTGGTTATAATTTGGCTCTCAGGAGTTGAAAACCAGGAGTACTGTAATGATGTTTACACTCCAGAGAATATCCCAGAACAGAGTGAGACATACTATGAACAAAAAAGTTACGAGCCAAGCAACTGCTTGATTTATAATGGAAAACAACAACAAAATTATACTTATATAGCGCCTTTCACGTCAGGAGGACGTCACAAGGCGCTGGGCAGTCATTGTTTCAGACCCAAGCTGGAGACAGAGAGTGTGGAGGGAAAGGGAGGGATTTGGATTGGCCAATGGGGCCAGAAGGGTCTAGAGGTGGGACTTGAAGGAGGCCAGGGAGGGGACGAGGCAGAGGGACTGTGGGATGGAGTTCCAGGGGCTTGAGGGCAGAGTGGCTGAAGTATTGCCTGCCAATGTGGGGCGGGTGGGTCAGGGGACATAGAGCAAGCCAGAGCCTGCTGAGTGGAAGGGGCAGGCGGGTTGGTAGGGTGTTAGGTGGTCACGGATGTAGAGTGGGGCGAGCCATGAAGGGCTTTGAAAACAGCTTTTCAATGAGATCCTCACGATCAGAGCTTGGTGCAATTTTCTTTCAATTGCAAAATCAGATAGTAGATACGTTCAAGAAGGAGCTAGACCTCCACATGAAGGCAGGGGAAATAGACAGGCATTGGAGGGAGTAAGGAATGAGTGAAGACTCGTGGAGTTTAAATACTGCATGGACTGGTTGAGCTAAGTGGTCTATTTCCATCTTGTACATTCTTTGTAAAAAAAAAGAGAGAGGCTATTAATATAAGGACTGATCTGGCATTTATTTATAGCATGGTTATAGATGGTTACTTTGGCCACTTATAGTATGCATCATGTTATCTTCTAAAACTCTACCTTTTTGACTGCACCTATGTTCGTCCCATGATGTGGAGGCTCGCACTCCAAATACTTTGAGATGACACTATTGAAGTTCAATTTGTTCCATAGAGTTTTAGAAAAGTTTTTCAAGTATCAAGGAGCCTGCAACGTGCAAAAGTTTAATATTAATAATCTTTGCATTTGATACAGTGCCCTATCGTGTCATTGAGACGTCTCAAAGAGCTTCACAGAATATATTATAAAGTTGATTGACAGTGGAGCATGTTCATAATTTTAAGCATTGGGGTGCTGGGCTCATGGAGCCTGCTGCTGGTATCCCCAAACACCTTCTCAAGCCTAATGTTAGTCACAATATTTCTGGCAACATCAACAGTCATTTACCACAATCATTATTTGCACTGGAGTGTCAGTAGACTGTATGGGGTCTAATCCCAATTTAGGATGCTGCAGGTCTGTAGTTCCAGTGTTCTTGCCAAACCTGACCCCATTACTTCACCTCTTTCACTGAATTTATCTGGCAGCTTCCTAACTCCAGTGGCAAGAGAAATCCAGACACTATCCTGTTATTGGGGATTTCTAGCCAAATCATCAAAAATGTACAGTGCAATTATCCAGGTGCGATCCAAGGGTATTGACAGCATAGCTAACACCAATAATAAATCCTGCCGACAAATGGACTCATGCCTGGAATTGATCCAGAATGCCACAATAATTTACACCCACTCTCCAGGCTATGTTATGCTCTCACAAAATGTGTCCACTATGTGCCTCCTGTAACTTTGTTGCTTAATTGGGATATTTGCTTCAAGCAATATGAGACCCCCACTGTCTTCCACTTTTTTGTCTTCTCACATGAAAGTCTTTTGACTCCAGCTTCCTTCTACTATAATACAGTTGCACACAATGCAGTAAATCCAACAATAACTTGCTCAAGAGATGTCTCAAAGAACTTCACAGAATATACCGTAACATGAATCGACCGTCATTTTGTGGATGAAACACAGCTAAAAAAAATGCACATTTTTGTGCTAGACAAACAAAAACTACATCACATGATCGGTTTAGATGAAGAGGGCCTAACAACCCATTTGATCTCATGCTTCCAGAATACCTACCTTACTATCCTCCCATCGTAACATCAAACTGACTCTTTAAATGAGTGCTGTGGCCTGGCCTCAAGGATCCTCGCAAATGTTGTTTATCCTCCGGCTAAAAAATGCATCCTGCTATCTGTCCTGAAATTTCCCTCTGTAACTCTGTATATTGTTCTACTGTTTTGATATTTTCACAATATTATTATGGGTTTAGTTTTTCCATCCCATTCACATTTTTATAAAACCTCCTGAGACATCTCCTTTCAGACTGAGGTGTCCTAGCTTGACTAATTGTTGCTCATAGTAAGTGCCTCTAACATTGAGAAATCTTATGCTCTATGTCGTGATGATCAGAACTGTATGAAATACTCTAGGTGTGGACTATCTAAAGTGTAATACAGTTTGAATATGATGCTTGGGGATCCTAATTTGGATTTATACACCTGAATCCTGTTTGTCTTATTTTATTACTGCCTTACACAATTTTGACATGGTAAGCAACAAGTCAACTTACACCCCTAGATCTCTTTCCATCTTACCCCTTGGCAAGTTCCACTCCATCCATGGAGTACATGTGTTTTGTATTCCTACTTCCTATAGGTACAGTAGTATCTTGCAGTTACCGTGGAGATCCTGTAGCTCAGTGGTTAGAGCACTCGCCTTACAAGCATGAGACCTGTGTTCGAATCCAGGCAGATGAGGGCAAAACCTTGGGCAAGTTTCTTTACTCCACACACCTAATAATAATCCCTCAAAAAAAAATTGGTCATTTCAATCCACAACTGTTTGTGGGAGACTGCTGTGCCCAATTGGCTGCCATGTTTCGCCCACAAATATACAGTCAATTCACTTTACAGTATATTCTGTGAAGCGCTTTGAGACGTTGATGAGATGTGAAAAGTGCTATATCAAAATGCAAATATTATTATTATTATCTGTATTTGTAAACTGCTTCATTACCATTAATCAGACAAATACATGGAAACTCTCGGTAGTTCCAAAAAGGTCCTTGTTTAACATCCACACAAGCACATCTTCCAATGGGGGTCTCCAGTGAGCAATCAGGAGCAAATGTTTCACCTTATTTTTTCTCCCAGTTGAGGTCAATGATAATGTCTCAGCTGGTGTTCTATATCCTGCAATTTACTGCATTGTTTTTTCAAGTCTCCTAATTTAGTATTAGTAACAAACTTTGAAGTTGTTCCTTTTATATCCATGTAATTCATATTAATGGAAAATAATAGAGGTTCCAGCACAGGTTCCTGGGGTACACCATGACCAAATCTGAAAAATATCCATTCACCCCACACATCTTATCTTTGATACGTCCTGTTCTTGATCGATGCTACCAACTTAGCTTTAATACTGTTCTCTCAGTTCTCTCCACCAGTTTCCTACAGGAAATTGTATTGAATGTGACAAGATTTCTAAAGCTTCAGTCTCAAACCTTTTTTACTCTGCGCAATTTAGTTAGTGTTTTGTCTTTGCAGGTTGAAGTCTGGACTGGTTGAGAATCATGAGTTAGTTAGTGAAATAATCTCCAGGTCTAAGGTCTTATGATAAGAAAGTGGTATTATAGTGAAATGTAACATCAGAGATTGCATTTACAGGCAGAGTTTAAATCGAAGTTCAACCTCTCAATGTATTTTTGTAGAGGGCTGGGAGACAATTTGAAATAAATATACCAGCAAAATAACATCTTCAGTGACCTTAGAATGGACAGTTTATTCAGCAGTAATAATGTGTGGCTTGTGTAATGGTGGGTGGCAACTCAGTATCTGTAAAGCTGTGCACTGTGCAAATTGAATGTCCATTGTGGTGGAGGAGTCAATAAGCAGAACAAACACTATTGTTCATGCAGGAACCAGTCTTTATTTTTAAAACACACATTTGGGCAGAATGGTCAAGTAAATGTCACACAGTTTCTTACGCAGTCTTCTCAATAACTCTGAAATTCCCTGTCTCAATCTCTCCACTTTGCCCCTGGTTTAGGCGCACTGGGACGATATCCTGCGTGAGGGGTGCTATATAAAACCAAGTTGTTGTTGCCCCCACTTTGCCAGTGTTCAGATCACACCTGGAAACCACCCGTTTGACTGCCTACGGTCACATTCCCAGCTCATTTCTCCTCATGTGAAGGGTACAAGTTGTTGTGGTAAAAACTATGTGCCAATCCAGCAGCACTTGTTTTCATACATTTTTTTTAAATAAAAAATTTTTTTAACTTGATCTTTTCAGGTATTCAATAGATCGGCATACTGATTTGGATCGGTATTTTAACATAAACTCTACGAACGGATCAATTGTGTTGTTAAAAACACTTGACCGAGAAGAGATGTCTTGGCACAATATTACAATTATAGCAACCGAGACAAGTAAGTAGCCACTGAACACTATCCACATTCATTTTCATGTCGCGACGGTTCTCACTCCTTATTGTACTTGCAAATTTTGATCAATACTAAGGATTACAATGACAGGGTAACGGTGACAATTTGTCTCCTACATGGGTTTAGTTGTGCTATTTCTTTTTCTCAGCACAATGTCTCTGAAAGGAAACTTTCAGAGACATATCAGTTTCTGCTGAGTTGGCAGTTGTAGCAATGGTGGAGAACTAACACCAGCATTTGTTAGGGAGGGAAAAATATGAGTCAGGGCTTTCAATTCTAATCATGATCCCCTGATACCCTTTGGAAAATATGTGTGAACTGACGTTAGGTGAAAACAAGATTGGGCATGGGTGTGATGGCCCCTGCTGTCAAAAAGCCTCAGAATGATTACCTGTTGGCATAAACAGCTGTCACCAGTAAAGATAGGGAGAAAATTGGAGAGAAAAGAAAATAAGCTTTGCTGACCCTCTATAGTAAGGCATAGCATTTTTTTCACCGTCTATTATGCAGGTGTAATGTAAACACAATTAATGGGAAGGTGCAGACAGTTGGTTCAAGCACCTCAGAATCCACATCTTGTCTTACAAAATTCACAGTAACATCACTCTATCCATTCCACAGTGAAGTTTTTTTTTGTTCTGGAGAAATGAAATAAATCATTGGTTTTGATTTGCTCAAACACAGTCCAAACAATTTGATTTCTCATGTTATCCATCATTTTATTTCCAAAGCAGCTGATGTCAGATAAGCTGAGAAACAGTTTGCTAAGTTATTTATTGCTTAGATAGGGATTCTTCACAGAGAAGGATTTCACCTCAACAGGGATGAATGGGAACAGTATGTATATTTTGGGGGGTTCCTGTGGTCGGGATTACGCTTGCATCAGGATTATACAACGATTAAGTTAAGTTTGATTACAACCAAACTCATCTGTATTGTCATTTATTTGAAATGTTGTTGCGAATCCTGTAGCTCAGTGGTTAGAGCACTTGCCTTATAAGCAGGAGATGTAGGTTCGATTTCCAGCACGGTGAAACCTTACTTCACATGCCTAATAATAATCCCTCAAAAACAATAAAAAAAATTGGTAACTTCAATCCATGACTGTTTATGGGACACTGCTATGCACAATTGGCTGATGAGTTTTGCCTACAAATATACAGTCAATTCAGTTTTTACAGTATATCCTGTAAAGCACTTTGAGACGTCTAGAAGACATGAAAAGCACTATATCAAATGCAAGGATTATTATTATTATTAATTACACTTGTATTTATTTGCAGACATTCACAAGCAAAGCAGCCGTGCACCTGTTTACATCAAGGTTTTGGACATCAATGACAATGCTCCAGAATTTCCCATGTTCTATGAGACTTTTGTATGTGAAAATGCTGAGGCTGGCCAGGTAGATTTTAAGTCCTGAATCTTAAGTTCTTCTTCAGCAACAGTGGCCAATAGAATGAAGTAGCCATAATCAAGAAACAGACTGCCTGGTGTGAATTGCAACCCACAATGCATCCACACGCCTATTATAGTTGTTCATAGGCACTTTTGCATCAAATTATTGTGCAGCATCATCAATTCTACCGTTAATTCAATTTATTGCTGTTTTTGCAGCTTTCCTTGAACTCTGGAGGCCCTGTTCTCTCCTGTCCAATCCTCAGTGACCCCACCAAGCTTGTCCTCACCCAACTCCACTAGCTTCCCATCACACAGAGGAATCAGTTCGCGATTCTGGTCCTCACCTTCAAAGCCCTCCATGGCCTCGCTCCCGCCTACCGCTGCAGGCTCCACCCTGCTTCACATCCCACGTCTCGGCCGTCTCACCATTGGCAGGCAGACCTTCATCTTCGACCATGCTTTTGATCACCCTTCATAATTGCTGAAGGGAAGGAAGGAGAGGGGAAATGTTGAGGGAGCTAGATCAAGTCTCACACAAGTGGTCATTTGGGTGACAAGAGTGACACATTATCAGATCCTGAGATCCTATGCCTAACTGGAAGGGAAGAGTCAAAATGGGAGCAGAGTAAATTATCATAGGCAAAAAAGAGATCTGGTTGTCATATTTTAATTTGTTTGGTTGACTGCTAACATTACCGTGTTTTGACCCAGTTGATACAGACAGTCAGTGCTGTGGATCAGGATTCTCCCCTTAGCGGATCCAAATTCTTCTTCAGTTTGGCTCCAGAAGTCATCAATAACCCAAACTTCACAGTTCGGGACAATGAAGGTAAGGTTTTATTTTAAAAAATAGATTTCCAAGCAATGAAAGCATAAAATAAGAAATCAATGCATGTATCAGAACTCAAGACCAGTTTGTCACTATCTCAAACTATCTCATTCTCTAAATTTCCAGATACAGTATTCCCCAAATCTGTTGAGTGGGTCTTTTTTCCTCATGTGGGATATTCATGCTTTTTTCATTTGATTGTGATTTGTGTGGAGAGATTGCCAAATTCAATCCATATTAACAGGAAGTTAATTTTGCTAGAGCATTGTCATTTTGTCAGAACCATATAGTATGGAGCTACCTTCAAATACCCTGATTCCTCTCTCTTGGTCCATATGCCCCACACTGCCAAGCTAGGCCATTGAGAGGTCTTTGGAAGGAAGATGAGAAGGAAACAGAAGCGGATCCTAAGGGAGGAAAATAACTGATGGCGTTCAATGACGTGTGACATACAATTTTCTGTGCGATTCAGATGAAAAGCATCATTAGAAGTTTCTTTATCTGCTTTCTGTTTTGCAGAGGTTTAAATTTTTCATGTTTGAAATTCTTTTCAGACAACACAGCAGGAATTCTGACCAAGCGAACTGGATTCAGCCGGCAGGAAATGAGTACCTACCTTCTGCCAGTTGTCATTTCCGACAAGGAATATCCTATTCAGAGCAGCACCAACACCCTCGTGATTGGAGTGTGTGCCTGTGACCGTAATGGCAATATGCAGTCTTGTAATGCTGAAGCTATAATCCTTCCTGTTGGCCTCAGCACTGGGGCTCTTATTGCCATTCTGCTGTGCATCATTATTCTCCTTGGTGAGTATATTTCAAGCAGTTACATTTTCATTTCAATTAACTGCCCATTCTTACCTATTGTCTCTTAGCTGTCACAGTATGTTTGAGGCACAATTGCAGCACAGCAGTCAGCATCTGAGTAGAGAATGGTAAGTGACAGGAAATAGTCAACATGGCAGAATTCATCTCAACCCAAGATTAAAGCTGTATCCTGTTAGAGACATTAAGCAGCAATGAAAAGAAAACTGGGATACGACAGCATGTTAGAAAGGTTTCGATATTTTTCACTAGCTGTCGCTTAGCTAGTAGTATCAGACTTTCTCAGGCTTTCTGTGCTGTTCTGTGGCATTTATACACAAGGAAAACTTTCTTCCCCTGTGTACGAAACTGAAATGCCGTCATCAGGAAGAACAAAAGAATGCTTCGTAAAACATTATATATGTGGCTATGCCAGCCTGTTAGCTGCTTACCACAGTTACTTCGCTACAACAACATCCTGAAATAGCAGGGCTGCTTATTATACATCATATCTTGCATGAAAGACTTTTCTTTATAAAGTGAAGCAGATAAAAAAAAGATTGTGGAGTTTTTTTTGCAAACGTTTGCTGACAGTAAATATCCGCACCGGATCCTAATAAAGTAAGGTGTATCAGTTCGTACTATTTCCTATTGCTATTGTAAATTAGAAAAACAAAAATTAGAGACTTTAGAAAGGCACTTAGTGAAGTGTCACAAGGAAGACTGACGTTACGAGGTATCAATGCTAAGACGTCAACACATGGACCAGGATTCAAAGGGAAGGAAGGTTAGAGGAGCTAGGTCAAATTGTGGGGTGGGAGGAGAGGTATTCAGTGGCTCAGGGCTCTGTACTTGAGCCCCTCCTGCTCCTTATATACAGTAATGACTTAGATTTCCAGACTCAGGGTAAGGAAGGCTAATGTCGATAAATGCAAAATATTGCATATAGAAAGTAAGAATAGGAGGTACATGCACTCTATGGATGGGAAAGAACTAAACATTGTGAGGCGGTAATAAGCAAGTCTAGTAGAATACTGAGCTGTATTGCCAAATTAGCCAAATTCAGATCCAGAGAAGCTGTACAGTGCAGCGATTAGGCAAGCTTGAGGTCTTTAATCTTGGAATGGTAATAATTGAACATAATTGAGAAAGTAAACATAGATTGATTGTTTAAGATACATCCAAGACGGGATAACACAGGTTTAGAGTTGTAAACGGCAACTTTACGACGCATACCAAGAAGTTTTTATTTACCCAGAGGGTAATTAATGACTAGAATGATTACTCGGCTGGGTGGTTGAGGCCAGCTCACTGGACTCATTTATACAACTGTGGTTGGATAACATCCAAGTGGGTATTCTGGAAGGAACCTCTCTTATGGTCTTGTGTTTATAATTGAAGCAACTAAATCTGAAGTATTCCTGTTATGTTTAGTTATTGTAGTGCTCTTTGCTGCCATGAGAAAGCAACGAAAGAAGGAGCCCCTCATCATTTCCAAAGAGGACATTCGAGATAACATTGTCAGTTACAATGATGAAGGAGGTGGAGAGGAGGACACACAGGCCTTCGACATTAGTACACTGAGGAACCCTGAAGTGATAGAAGACACCCAGTTGCGCAGGGATATCAAGCCAGAGACTTTCCTTCTGCCCCGACGGACCCCACCTCTACAAGACAACACTGACGTCAAAGATTTCATTAACCAGAGGTTAAAGGAGAATGATGTTGATCCCAGTGCACCTCCTTATGACTCCCTAGCGACGTATGCCTATGAAGGAACTGGTTCCATAGCTGACTCACTCAGTTCGTTAGAATCAGTTACCACAGAGACAGACCAGGATTATGATTACCTCAGTGACTGGGGACCTCGGTTTAAAAAACTCGCAGACATGTACGGAGGTGAAGACAGCGACAGGGACTCCTAGCAAGTAAAGTTGTGTCCTGAAATCCATTGGTCAGAAGGACTGAATGTGTTGCAATGTTAACACATGGGCCATTACTTAACTTTTTCCAAATCCTTCCCTACTAAAATGAACATTTATTGTGACTTTGTTCACTTATTCATGTTCTCAGACTGGTTTGAAAGTGTGTAATTTATGCTTCATTTAAGGAAATTCATCTCCAAAAAACCTGACCCAATGTTAGAAGAATTTATACTGTATTGTGTGCTCACGTTGCGCAGGAATTATACCATTTCATATGGTAAATATGGTGGAAGCATAAATTTAATCCTTGGTCTATTTCTTATGCAGAGATTCTTCACAGGTAAATGCCAGCCGCACCGAGAATATAAAACGTATTAAAATGTGCTTCGGGCAAGGTCTTGAAACTGGCTGATCCAAACGTTGTTAGCTGCAAGATCTGGGTTAGAACCAGGTGCCGGACAATATTCCTCGGTACTTCCTTCCTGTTCGGAAGCTTTTTTTGTGCGTCTTTTCCGAACTCCAAGCGGCCACGTCCAAGAACTCCAATGGACTGAATGGATTGAAAGTAAACGTGAAATGCATCACAATGTGCACGCAACTTAACACAATGCACTGAAAATGAAAATGACACGCATACAGCATAACAAGATATAGCCCGAAGTTTTCCCAGGATTACAAGAGGTACACAACTAGCTGGCACATCCCTAGAATAAAATAATTGAATTAGATGTTTGAGCTGAACACGTGGTTTGAGTTAAATGTTTCCTTCACAATGTACTGTACTGTTACATAGATTCAATATACACAGATGCATACATATTGTATGTAGAGCTGTCTAACGTAGTGTAGATGTGAATCACTACAGGTGCATTTTTAAAAAAAGTTAACTTGCTTGGTTGTAGACTGTTTGATGCCGCAGCTGTTTCTGGGCTGTAAACATTAAAGATAATAATACAGGCTCCCCTTCTTACTTTCTCGTCACGAAGATGAAAGCAGTTGTTAATTCAAAGCCTGCCACAGAACAAGAGACTTGAGCTTCTAAGGGAGCTTCATCAGTTGTTCAGTTAAAACACAGCAGAGCAGTGCTTGCCAAAACTGGATAACAACAGTGCCCTAGGAGGAGTGTAGTCTTTCAAGTGAGTGTGATGATTCACTGTTCAAACTAAAAGGCTCAAAATAATTCTCTCGGAGGCAGCTTACCATTGTCCAACTCTGTAACAGTTCAGCTCACCAACTACATCTTAACCTCTGTACACAACTTACTCGATATTTAATTGGGAAGTTCCAGCCATGGTAATAATTGTAAATGGAGATGTCTTTAAAGGTTCAGAGTGTGTAATAAGATGAGAAACATAGGATTAATGCCAGAAAAAAAAGCAGTCTGATACCTGCTTTGAATGTCTGCCTAATGCAAATAAATGGTTTTGTTCATTGAAGTGGATGCACCATGCACTACTGAATACATAAGAGGAGAGGACTGGCTGACCTCTCGTTAAATAAAAACCGTGCAGCGTTATCCTCAAAGAGGTAACACGTTGACTGTTGGCGCTTTGACATCTGTACCAGTGATTCACAAGAATTGGACCTGTAGCATCAATCAGATAGTTATTTCCAAGTTGCCTCTCAAATGTAAGGCTGGAAAGGTCACCTCATTTGAGCTCAGCAAGCCCTTATGCTTTGGATTCATTGCCTTGCTGCTCTTGTATTCTCTTCACACCACTAAGAGTTATCTTATTGAGGGCTATCACTGGACAGTTTGATCAAAAAATACAGAGGCAAAGGGGTTCACTAATACCCATGTTGTGAATGCAGCTGAGGATCTTATAAAAATGTATCTTTCATCCAAATGCATTGCATTTGGACATAATGGAAATGTAGAGAGAGAAGTTATTTCATGGTTCAGATTAGAACAACATACAGCTGACTCTTATGGGAATTGGCACTATATAGATGTGGAGATTTAAATCAAACATTGAGCTGTGTTAGATTAACTGCCCTTTAAACTTCGATCTGGAAACACAACATTCCCGTTTGTTTATTGTCCCTGCACCTTTTTCGCAGCAACTGCATTTCAAATGTACACAGTCTTAATGTACTCCAACCAAGGGAAAATAATTCTGTATGTAGTTAAAACAATTTAGTTTCCATGTAAGACTGTGCAGAGAGATTGTAAGAATGGGATTCCCTTGTGCAAAATCATTGGCAGCTTCTTTAAATTCAACAGAGTGATTGACAGATTGCTGATGAGGGACAGATCTATATTTAATTTGGAATTTCCTGGCCCTTTGCCACACTCCCGAGCATTGCATGACTCCTTTTGAAAGAAGAGCAGGGAATTGAATGGGGAACATGAATGTTGTGTGCATGGTTTGTTTCTGAGGAGCGCTCCTCAGCCTAATCATTCAAAAGCAAAATATGTATTTTATTATGTTATTTTAATTTCCTCTCCAGATACACATGGGTGCACATGCATACACATGCACAAACTACATGCACACACACACACACACACACACATAAATTATGCTTTCATTCAACCTCTAAAACAACGATTGAATCCCATTTGAATTTCTTACTCTGCACATGCCATGGCTAAAGGGATCCCAAGTCTCACCCTTTCCCAGTGGCCTAGCTGAGGAAGGAGAGTGGAATTCCTCACACTTGAGCTGAGTATCCTTCAGGGCCTAGTTGTAGTCCAGCATGATTGAAGGAAGAGAATAAATCATCTGCATTTTGAAGGCAGCACTGTACGTCTATTACTCAGTCTGCACTCTCCCATTCTTCCCTGTGATTCTTGCTGTTTTGTACCATGTGTGGCCTCTCCTTTTCCCCCAATGAGTAGCTGTTCACGCCAAGACATTGTACACTTCTTTCCCTTTTAGCATTAATATCCCACTGGTTGAAGTTTAAGAAACGGCTTGTTCTGGCAATCGTGGAGCTAAAATAGATGAGCCCTCAAGAAATGGAAAGAAATGGGAATTCATTTCCAAGAAGTTAAGAAAAATTTAGCAGTGCCTCAAACCCACAGTGACCATGATATCAAACAAGTAGTTCAGCTGCAATGGCACGAGGCTTCTGCAAAGGACAGATATTTCTGAAGTTTTTAATTACTTATGTACCTATAAGGTGGACCCTGAGATATATTAAGCATTTGTTCAATATAATTGAACTTCAGGCTACCTGAAGCTGGCTGCTCCAACAGCATCACCTAATGTTATTTGGTACCAGACCTCCTCTGAGAGAGTTGAGTACACACATAAACGTTAACTCAAATGAATTATTTGTAGTATTAGCTACAGTCCCATTGAAAATATTAATGATCTAACTATTTGGAGCTATTAGATTTTTTTCAGTTTAGCAAAGGTTGACAAACATTAGAATGTGCAAACAATTCAGCACCAAACTTTATACTCAATTTCTAATCAATTCATATTGTCTAGAATGAAAAGGGAATTAGAGGGCCTGTCAGGCACAATTCAAAGACCGTGTTCACCATTGCTCTTTCTTGTTAACTACTGATCTTATGCAATGTAAAATATTGCGAAGCCACTGGGAGATTGTATTTGAACACTGCAGTAAATGTTAAGAGTTTGTGTTTTCAATAAATATTCTGAGATTATTTAAGAATGTAGACCACTGTTGTTGCTCAAATAACAGATAGTTACCCAAACCTATCAATGTTCAAACACCTGCACTGTTTATGTTTTTGCCAAAATATTACATTAATATTTGAATTTCCACTATGTATGATTCCACATTTGCACATGCTGAAACACCAATTGAGGTGGTTGAGGAGGGGTTACTTTTGTCTTGTTGATACATTTTCCAACCTTTGGTGGTCAGTGCATATAATAAGAAACCCCATTACAAACTCTCACTTCCCTATGTCAGACCGATTACCAACAAGAGAGAATTGCCCCCACCCAGCTTTGTATCTATTTGCTTAGTTTCAATCATGTATAGAAAGACACTTCTGTGAGGTTAGTATTATCTAAAATCCATAACTGTACCCATTGTCCAGTTAGGATTAGCCTAGACAATCTTGACACTGATTATTGTTTTGCGTAGTGAAATTAGAAGAGACTTGGTTAAGTTACTTGGGCACTGAATGTTTCATCTGCAGAAATGACAGCCTGTTTCAGTAATAGTA
This sequence comes from Hydrolagus colliei, assembly GCA_035084275.1. NCBI lineage: Eukaryota > Metazoa > Chordata > Chondrichthyes > Chimaeriformes > Chimaeridae > Hydrolagus > Hydrolagus colliei. The sequence goes on from CM068743.1 coordinate 45,265,196, forward strand.
AAATTATAAGCAGTCTGTGAAAACCTCTTCTGGCATTTGAATGAATAATCAATTTGTATACTTGTCATTTAGCAGTAGATTAAATCTTTTTGGGTGGCTGGTTTGTGGAAGGACTACACACGCGGAACACATTTACAGCTGTTACATTAGTCTATGTGATGGATAAATTGTATTAAAATGGTCACGTTCTTATAGATTGCCTGTGGGTACTTGTATGTGCTGTAAAATCCAATACATTGATGCAAACATCATTCTGGGTTTGCAGGTTATAAAGCCCTGGTCACAGGTACATAGGATGTTGCATTAATTCATCCTCCATTGTAACTGAAGGAGATAACATAAAGGAGACCTATAAGAACTCCATATGGGCTACATCTATGTCTTCTGTATATTTGTTTCAAGTGGGTGTCCTGATATATGTTCTCAGATGTAGGCTGAAAGATCCCACCTTTTGTCACTAATTCAGTCAGATGTCTATGATAGTAGGACTTGCAGTTTTAAAATAACTTTGTGGCTATTAACGTTTAGGTTAAAATGTTGTTACATTAAACATTTTAATGTGGCTGGGCCAATTTGTAAAACTCAAATAGCTAATGCCAATGAAGGACCTTTGTTTATGTTTATTCCTTGTTAAAAATCAATACTTGCTTGTTCATTTAAAGGTCTGCAAAGAATAGTTACTGTCATCAACAACTATAATTTTGGCAAATGGGAAAAAACTGAGTCAATTTTTTTTGCTAAGTAACATTTTGTACCAAGATTATTTATATGATACTATTCAATAAAATGTTTTTATGTATGGATTTCTGTTTCAGCATCCTTTCATTACCTTGCAATGTGTGGAATTAATGAATCATAAAGATTTTCAAAGCAGAATGTGGTCATTCGGCCTATCAAATTTGCATCAGTTCTCAGAGCATGCTGTCCATTCAATCCCACCTTCGCTCTTCTTGATGACTATCTTGAAGACATAATAAGGTGCTGTATCAAATACGAGGATTATTATTATCTTACAATTATTTCCTCTACTCACTGACTCCCTTACCAGTGAAAATAGCTTCTTCCAATTTTTCGCTGTCAAACAGTCAAAACTTTACAGTATATCCTGTGAAATGCTTTGAGACACTTCACTGACATGATAAGGTGATATAACAATTGTAAGCATGATTAATACCATAAATTGTTGACCAATTGATTACATTGTAATATAATTCAATAGTGTGTGATTAAAAGTTCTTTATTTGAAAGACTAAATTGAACAGTACTAGCTTTTTCTAACAAAAAATAATCATAAGAGGTTTGGATGAAAACAATCGTTCATCCCATTTCATCTCGTTCTTCCAGGAAAAATAATCTTCCAGTACATGTGTCAAGCTGTGTCTTTAATGAATCCATTAAACACCATTTCAGCTCCTAATTCCCCTCTGCTTCAAGAAACTTTCAAGATATCTATTCCCAAATAATCATTTACAACCCTAAATCTGTTTCCACTTTATAATAATAATCCTTGATTTGATCAAGTGCTTTTCATATTGTCAGACTATATCAAAACACTTTACAAGATCACAAGATTTGTCTTGATGAAGAAGTTCCCTTCGGGCCATCCAAAACACCCTCCCTACCATCCCCCTATTACTGCAACAAGCGGCTTTTTTAAATAAGTGTCCAGGCCTCTATCATATTCCTTGGCAACTTGTTCCAGTTATTGATTCCCCGCTGAATGAAGAAAAAAATGTGTAGGCATCTGAATTCAATTAAAACAGTCTTTTCATCTCGCGGATCTAGGTTTGAATACAACTAGTGGAAGATGAAAAGCTCCTCAGTGTGCTAACTATAAGGGTTCCAAGTGAAATGTGTTTGGGTAGGCAACCCAAATCCTAGTGAGAATGAATCCTCAACAAAAATTAGTAGCAATTTGGCCCAGTTATTCAGAGGACAGAATAGATGCGAATACTAATAGATAACCAATGATAATAGCACAATGAGGTGTGTTTTTCTGATGTGCTTGGACAGAAGAGAAGGACGTTTACTCTGCATCAGATAGGTTTTGCACTTCTTCTGAGCACACCTGTAATTACCCTTGCATTTGTACAGCATGTCCAAGTGCTTCACAGGTTACATTGTAAAGTCCTGCAAATGTATGTTGTGGTTGAACCCACAATATCCCCCCAAAACCATCAAATGAGTGACATATTTATTTAATGATTGTTGGCCAGGACACTGGGAGAAATTCCATTCTCTTTTCAAATAGTGCCATGGAATGTTAAATCTGGGAATGGCAAACGTATTCCATTTTCCAGATTGTAATTTTTATTTAATAATCACTCAAATCACTGTGCAGTTTTCAGTGAGTATTTGTTCAGTTTTCATTGACTTTCATTGTTCTAATAGATAAACATCAATATTGACAATCTATACTCAAAAATAACTGTAATGGTTGAATTGCTAAACCATTGATTATCACAGGATGAATGTTGATTGCAACTGACCAGACCAGAAAATAATAATTCTTTCAATTAGTATAGGGCCTGCCACATTGGGAGGACATCGCAAATCGCATCACAGAATTTACTGTGAAGCTCAGCTTCTGAACTCTAAGCCACTAGACTCTCTCAATCCAATCTCTATTGGATTTCCCTATTTTCAACCTCAAAGGCAAGCAACATTAAGATTATTACTTTATCAAACTACAATAATATGTTTCCTCTGCACTATGTTCTCAGTTCAAAAATCACCCTCCCAAGCCCTCTTCCTCTATCCTGACCTATAGTAACCACACTCTTCCTTCTCCCATGCTCGGTCTCTAATTCAACCACTGTACAGTGCTCCAAAATGCTATGCTGAGTGAAAGGTACTATATCAATGCAAGTTATTGATGTTTTTTCATACTTATTCCAACAGTTAGCCCAGGTGCCCATACCACACTGTGAAGCACTTGGAGACAACCTCCTGGTACAAAAGGCAATATAGAAATGTTGCATTGCATTGTTATGTAATTTTGCATTGTATTGTATTTTACTACCAAGGACCACAAGCCAGCTTCTTCACTATCCCTTTCTTCGTACAATTAATCCACAGGCTTTGAAAGCTTGGTGTCACCTTACTGTTGCATCTAAAATGAACTCATATTATCTTTGAAGTATGACAATGTCATGCACTATGAAACAAAAACAGAAGTTGCTGGGAAAACTCAGCAGGTCAGGCAGCATCCATGGAGAAATGAAAGTGAATCAACGTTTCGGGTCCACGACCCTTCATCAGCACTGTGAACCTTGCTCCAGTGTCTAATTTCCTCACTGAAAATGCACTTCAGGTTTTGCTCCTTTGGAAGAAATTACAAAATGATAAGCAGCAGATTAAGAGGAACATATACACAGGAACGTTACATGAATGAATAATCCTTTTGAGAATTGGATATTATTCAGATCCGCAGAACATTTCATTGTTCAAATCATTGTACTCAGATCTGCGTTGTGTAGTTGTGTCTATTTCTGGAAAATATTGTAGCAGTGTAAGTTGAATTCACAAAGTTCACATGAGATCTACAAGGTCTACACTGCAGGGTTTTAAAACAGAAGCACTGGTTCAGCCTTAAGAATCAGCAATCTGCTGTTTTTCCTCCAAGCAAACTTTACGAATTACACTCAGTTTGCAATTTTATTCACTCCACCAGGAACACTATCACAAGAAAAAGTACACTCAAGATGTTCTAAAACGAAGTGGTTTATCAAAATTGAAAGTCATAATTATTTATTTAATTCGATATTTCAGTTGTTATTTTCTATAAATTTAGTGTGTGCAAAGATTTTTTCTTATTTTATCCCCACTGGCACCTGCCTCTGCTCCTAGCTTGGCATTGTGTTGCTTGTATGGAGTTCCACAGACAGTGTAGTACCCACGTAGCCTCTGATATGCCATCCAAGTGACCATGGCATGAATACTGACAAATCCATTCTATTCAAGAGAACATCCAAACCAAATCTCTTTCTCACAGTTGTGGGACATGCGCACAACCAGTAGAGAGACCAATAAAAGGAACCCTGGCTAGATTCCCCTCTGTTATACCTGGGAAGGCTGAGACAACGTTTAGACCAGCAAACTCCACACAAATTGTAATCTTCTGGACTGTAACCTACAACAGTCTCCACTACTAACTATCAGGGCTGATCCATCATGTTTCTTTTTTAAAAGTAATACAGATATGAAAGGGTTGGAGAAAAAAATTAAAAGACTTGCTAAAATCTAATAAAATGGTAGAGGAGGATTAATGTTAAAAGGAATCCGGTTACTGTAATCGTATGTTCCAATGCTCTTAAATCAAAAACAGAATCAATGCATTTGAACTGGAAATAAAAATGTGAGTGAAAGCAGCCTACGTTAACCAGTAGATGTATGTTTATTTGGATGAATATTATGGAATTGTGTTTGATTACCTTTGAAGATTAGAAAGTATTTATGGCAAGCGTTCCCATCAGGAGAATAAATATTCCCTTTAATAACTTTGTTGTTTTATTGTACTTACTGCCTTGAAAAAACTGCCTTGAAAAAACAGTTCATATGCAATATTCATATTCCACTTAATTTAAAGGTTGAATTAGAATGCTGTCATAGCATCAGAGCATTAAAACCTATAATCAATTCAAGGATTAACAAAACACATTAAGAGTTGGCCACTTGAAGACATTGAAAAAAGCATTATAATTGTCAAAACAACACAAGTCCATCAATCAAGAGATTAATTCAAAATACTTCATTAAATCTCGGAGAGAGATGGCATTTAGATGCTGAAGAGTTCCTCGGGATCACAGAATGTGGGACTTTTAGAGGTTTGATCTATGCTGTGCTGAATAGGGAGGCACTGAGGAGAGATCAGCGCATCAAATCGGAAAGGCTTTGGGTGGAGGGAAAGAAAAGCATAGAATCATGAAAACTTTCAGAAATACATCACAGAACAGAAATGAGGGATTCTGCACACTGTATCTGTTTTCCTTCTCCCCCAAACCTTTAGTTTTTAGAATCCTGATCAAGTTGAAAGGTTGTGGGTTAGGGCCCCATGTTGAGAAATCAAGCTCTAAGCCAAGGCAGATGAAAGTAGCTACCATGTATTGTCAGAGATTTCGACCTTCAGATGACACATCACAATGAAGTCACGTTTTATATTGTTGGAATAGAAAGCACACTCTCTCCCTGGATGCCTACATCCTGCTTACCTAATTCCGGAAAGTATTAGGCATAGGCTGGCAGCAGCCAACGCTCTGTGACCCTAGAATGTGTGATGTGGTACTGTTGGAGTCTAACTAGCTAAATACAATACATTACAAAATTTTATTTGTATAGCACCTTTCACATCAGGGGGACATCCTGAGGCACTAGACAATCAGAGCATGCCCACAGCTCAGGCAATCAGCAGGAAGCATATCAGACAATGCCTTCGGTTGCGAGCTATGCAGTTTTAGCTGATTAAACTCAAGTAGTACCCAACACAGATTTCAGATATTCAAGCCTTAGGTCTCGCCTAATACTCTCCAATATTAGATAACCTAGGTCCCCGGCTCAAGAGGAAGATTGCACATTCCATTCCATTCAACAACAACAACTTGCATTTCTATACCGCTCCTCACACAAGTATCATCCCAGAATGTTTGATAGTGGCAGAGCATGACGCTGAGTTGGGGCGGAGAGGAAGGTGACCATAGGCACGCTCGAAGAGGAAGGTCTTAAGGCATGACCTGAAGATGGGGAAGAAGGGCATAAGGTCGAGGGATAGAGGAAGAGTGTTCCAGAGTTGGTCCAGACATAGGGAAATATCCAGCTGTAGGTGACATACACAATTAACCCCTCAATCTAGCTTGGATAGCCTGAACATGGTGATAGGTGGCAATCACCCGGCTGACCAAAAAACCCATCTAAAATCAAAGCTCCAAGATGACTGTTTTGAGAAAGGCTCACAATTTTGTAAAGTCTTCTCCACTTTGTGCAATGTTTTGGTAGATGACTTGTAACAGAGGATAATGGAAGCATTCAGGTACCTCAGGCACTTATCTTAAAGCTATCATTTTAAGAAAGCTACATAGCCAGAATGGATGGCAGTAAAGTGCGAGTCACATGTGATTGTTTCCAATAGGTTAGATAGTTACTGTAAAAGACAAATTATTTTGGAAAGATATCCATTGGTTCAAACCTCAAAAACCGTACCTTGGCCAGCACTCCACCTAACTACTTCATCCACATCATTTAATATTGCTGAGCTATTTCTTCAACATGATTTTGCAACGAGTCATAAATGATTCAGTGCCGCCCTTGGTTCTTCTCAGCTATTTTGAGTCACTTGGTCCATTCCACTGCTTCTATACTTTCTTTTCCTCTTGAATGAAAGAAACATGCTTATCTTGGTAAGAATGGCCAATGAATATTTATAGAAAAAAATGACTTTATTGTGGATGTACTAATGAATTCAAATGCCAGTTTTGCAGTAGTTTACATCTTTCACACATGAGAGACTGGGTTTATCTCAGATGTTATTCCCTACCACGTCAAAATAAACAATATTTTCATATTGTCCTGGTTTGTAATTTATATTGGCTTCTAAATATTTGTGTGAATTGGCAGCCAAGCTTTGAGCCCCTTCTGTATTCCTCCCAATGTAATTTTGTTGTTGTTGTTGTTATTCTCAATTGTACAATTGCAATATCACAAAAGTACAAGCAACAATTTACATTTATAAGGAAGGACGTCCCAAAGTATTTCACACAGGTGACTTGGCACTGAATTTGGGGGAAGGGATGGGTGGGTGGGAGGGGTGGTGGGGGTTCCGGGGGAGGGATGAACAGGGGCAAGGGTGACCAAAATCATGGACAAAAAAGCTGAGTTTTGTGGTGAGTTTTGAAAGCAATGAGGGAAGGGAAATAGTGGAGGGATTCCAGACAGGGGTTCCGGAGAATGAGTGAAGAGTGGTTAAAAGCAGATCTGGTTGGACGCAGGAAGCAGGCTACTGTTAGTTTCCAAATATATTACATACATTATAATTACCACACACAGTAGATCCTTATCAGCAATAAGACATCGGAAATATTGTCATTCCAGATTCTGGGTAGCAGACTCATACCCAGCCTTAAAGATAATCGATCTCACGATTATATGAAAACCTTGAAATTACTCCTTGCTTTCTAGTATTAATATTATTAACTTTAAGTGGATAATTTACTCTCTTTGGTCATTTTATGCTGATTGTGGCTGCCAGTGTAAATATCGACAATCAGTGTGTTCTATTTCGAAGAGTTTGACATTTACAAAAGACAATTAAATATTCTGGTAGTCATTGCTGGGTTATGCAGAAGTAACATGCAGTTTATCATTTGAACATTCTTTGTCCAAGGTACATTCATTTAAACAATCTAAAGGGTATTACCCAAAGTGGAGAATTATCTTACATTACTATTTCTGGCAGCCAAAACTATAAAAATGAGATATTTTCAAATGACTGTATAATTCTGTTTGTTCCACTACCCCATTATTCATTTACTGCTGGCAGTGACCTTGTTGTTATGTTTGATTTATTTGGACTAAATTTGTAATAACTACAACTGGAAATGAAGCACAACCTTTATAACTCACAAGATCACAGGATTACTCTGAATGAAGAAAGCCCTTCAATCCATCAAATCCCATCCCTCCCGAATATCCTCCCCACCATAACCCCTCTCCTTCACTACATCCAGCTACTGTTTAACTGAGTCTTATGTCCTGGACCCTGCCACCTTTTTCTGGCAACTTGTTCCAGTCCTTTATTACCTCCTTAGTAAATACTTAGTAAATAAATACTTCCTGGTATCTGATCTGAAATTACCTTTTACAAGTCGTAACCTATGTCCTCTTCTCCTGCCTTGATGCATCCTAAAGTATTAATCTGGGTTTGTTTTTTCAATCATATTTAACATTTTGTAATCCAAGCGTGAGTTTTTTTCTGCTGGCAACAAAGAGGGATATGGCTTGTGAATCTAAGGTATGCGAGAGATCCTCTTAGACGTTTTTGAGATGCAATATAAGATTAAGAAAGTAAACCCAGAATACTTTGAGATATCTCACTGCAACAGGACAAGAGATCACAGGTTCAGGCTCAATGTGTGCAGGGTCATTTTAGGATATACACTGGGAAGCGTTTTGTTATATAGATGGTATTGAACTGCTAAAGTGTTTAAGGCTAGATAGTGACTTAAATTGTTTCAGAAGCCCTGGTTTCCATAATGAGAAGACGGCAAAGTTGATATGTTAATGAGAGACTGGATAGACCTAGCTTATATTCATTAGAACAGATGAGTGTTAAACAGTGGTTTGATTGAGCTATTACACTAATGAAATTAATTGACAGGCTAGATAGTGAATGACTTATCCCTCGAGTGCAGGAATCCATTACAAGGGGGCACAGCCTTAAAATCACATCTAAGAATGGTAAGAACTGAGGTCAAGAGGTATTTCTTCACAGAGGGTGCTGATGCTGTGGAATGTTTGACCTAGAAAGCTGTAGAAATTGAATTAAGAGGGACATTTTAAAAAGTGATGGCAGACACTTGGGTAGAACAAGCATTAATTATAGAAATAATCATTACATTTCTCACATTGTCGAGACCTTTCAAAATGCTTCAAAACACTCCACTGTAAACTGGATTGACTGTGTTCTTGTGGGTGAAATGCAGCAGCCAGTTTTGCACACAGCGATGTCTCACAGACAGCTATGGAGTGAGTGATCAATTTTATTTGGGGGGTTTATTGGCCAGGACACTGGGAGAAATGCCTCTTTTCAAATAATGCCACGGGATCCTTAATGTCTACCTGACATTAGGCAGATGACACCTTGGTTTAACGTCTCATCTGAAGGATGGCAATCTAATAACACCCCCAGCACTGCATTGGAGTGTCAGGTTAGACAATGTGATTCCAAGTCCCGATGTGGGTTTGAACCCACGACCTTCTGATTGAGAAGCGAGATCCCTGCACCACACTCTCTCAGATTTAAGGAGTATTGCGAATGGGAAGAACAGATCTGTCAAAACATGCCCGATAGGCTGAGTGACTTCCTTTTGATCCTGTTTTCCTGTGTTCCTATGATTGTCATTGCTCAGAGCAATGGCAATATCTCCACACCAGGACCTGCCCTGATCACAGAGATCACAGAAGCTGGCATTGCAATGTAACTACTTGAACATGAGAGGTTTGGATGAAGAGGATCCTTCAATACTTTTGTTGAAAACATGAATTACAGATTTAATTTGTTTTTTTCATTACAGTATAAGGCTCGGTGCTAACTCATATCTGTCAGTTTAAGCATTGTAACTGAAAGTGCATTGAGTTGGAATTTACAGAGTTTTCCTTAACTTCAGAGCTTGATTAAATCTCAACTGGGCCAACATCAGATGTATAGGTTTTGTGACATTTTGTGGTACTGCTTTCAGTTTTAAGAAGGTAGTTCAGTATTAGAGAGCATATTGCTACTGTAATGTATTTCTGCCATGCGTCAATTATTCTCCTGCATTGGTTTATGATGTAAATGATTTTGTGTTCTGATTTTTGTTGAAAATGTGCAGGTGTGTTGTTATTGTCATTTACTTTCTGCACGTACATTTTTCTGCAAGTGATGTAATGTATCGTGCCTCACAATGTTTCAGTGATCTGCTTCCTTTACACTAAGATTTCCCCTCTGGAATCTGTCAATCCCATAATGCACTCGAAGGCATTGGTTTTGGCCTTTGACGATGGAAAGTACATTTTTGCAATTGCAGTTTTAAAATCTTGGTTAGGGCATAACAATATTCTCGCATTCATGGCTTCTGGATGGTTTTTTTCCCCTCTACAGGAATAGATTTTTCAAGTAGTTGAAAGTGTACTGTGATAAAACAGATGCTGACCCATTAGGGTCAAAGTATGGTATTCCTTTTGTGAACCATCTAAACAGAGACTCTTGTTGGTAACTGGAGGTGTAGCACTCTGATTAGTAAGGTGGAATTCCCGTGTGCATTTCTGGCAGCACTTGTCATTTGCAGATTGATTTTGTTGGGAATCTGTTTAGCAAACACTACCTCCCAAACCCGTCTCCACTTTCAAAGTTCAATCATGAAAAAGGAACTGGATACATCTCATTAATACAAATAATACAAACACCCAAAACGTGATCTAATCATCTTAATCTCTGCCTCCAAAAAATGTGAGGTAATCCATTTTGTTTATGATGGCACTCCAATGCAGGTGAGCTGCAATGTTGGAAGTTGCCAACCCTCAGATGAGACATTAAGCTAACTTCCCATTTGCCTACCTAGTTGGAAGGCAAATACCCTATAGCAGTATAGGTAGACCCCGCTTAACAAAGAGGGACTTCAAAACCCATCGTTAAGCGAAAATTTTGTTAAGTGTGAGTTTAACTGTATTACTGTATTTGGCGGCAGCCAAAATGCCGCCCCGTCCCGAGCCTCCCCGCTAACATCAGTTTAGTTCCTGTCAGTTCCTCGCGCTAACATTTTCGGTGTACAGGTTGAGCAGCCAAAGGTCCGAAGTTCCTAAATCCGGAATGTGACAAAAATTACAGGAATAAAAACACCAATCCTACCTGCTCCAGGCCAGGTCTGCATAGTCACCGCACAGAAATATCACAATCTGGACCAAGGCATTTCCGGACTCGGGATGCGCTTCTGTCTTCCTCCCCCTCCTCTCTTTCTCTCTACCCCCCACCCCCCCCTCCTCTCTATCTCTCTATACCCCCTTCCATCTATATCTCTCTCTATCCCCCACCTCCCCTCCCTCTCTATCCCGCCCTTCTCTCTATCTCTCTAACCCCTCCCCCTCCTCTCTATCTCTCTATCCCCCACACCCCTCCCTCTCTATCCCCCCTCCCTTCTATCGCCCCTCCCCTCCCTCTCTATCCCGCCTCCTCTCTATCTCTCTATCCTCCTCCTCTCTATCCCCACTCCTCTCTATTCTCTCTATCTCCCCCTTCCCCTTTATCCCCCCTCCCCTCTATCCCCCACCACCCCCTAGCTTGACTTACTATTATTGAAGCCACAAAGCATCCTGCCATTAAGCTCCTCTCATATGGGAGGGTCTGCACTGCACTGCTTAACTGAGGCACACTTAACGAAAGACTGAGTGTGCGTTGCTGGGGCAACCAGAGAGAAGCTGCGTATGAGAAGTTGCGCATGAGAAGCCCACAAGATTTAAAGTGTATGTAAACATTTGTTATAGCGAAAGCAGCCTTTGTTAAGCGGAGAAGTGGTACAAATAGAAACCCTCATTATAGTGAAGTTTCGGTAACCGAGCGTTCGGTAAGTATTTGGAAAGGGAATTACTCAAAGGGAAATTGTCCAATAATCCTTCAAAATATAAAAAAGTTGGTTATTCAATCGATATAGTAAAATGCAGAAGTTATATGTTTTTCATTATCATATTATCACATTCTGAAATACGCACATATGCAATTTTATCAATAATTTTATTTAAAGGTAGCTCAATAAAATCCAAAACAATTTGGATCATAACAATCAAAGCAGTGACACTGAAAGTTGTAACAAGAGAAGTGAATGTACCAAATGCAGGTTCCAAAATGTTTCTAGAAAAGGAACAGGAGGGTGCTGGACAGGGGAAGAGATGTTTCAAGGCAATCCAAACAGAGTACAAAGCTGCGATTGTGGCAATTGTTTAGTTTTATCCTTCAATCTGTGTTTTGGGATGAGTTGGACATTGCTACATGAAAATAATGCAAAATAAGACTACAACAGGCAGTTACCTTGACAGACCCATAACAAAATAAAAAAAGACCTTGAGATTTAGAAAGGCATTGGAAGAAATAGTATTCATTGCTAAGTGTGATGGGCTTCATTCCAAATTCAGTCCAAACAATAAGTGCTATGCAGCATTCTCCTTTCCTTCTTATTCCTTTGTGAAATTCAAGGATACTTTGGATCAAAAGGATTGACAAGCACTTTACACTAATCAGATGCTGTCTTTTTTAAAGGTCTGAATAAAAATTGCAATGTAGCTTTCAAACCTATGGAACAAAAACTGAATGACTCCAAACAAGAATCCTGTGTGGTATATTATATACTCTTATTTTGCTACTGATAATTTACAACAAGAAATACTGTCATTTCACCATAGAAAGTTGAACAAGGAAGAACAACACAAATACGCAATGACAAACCCTGACTGACAATCAGTGATGAACACATAGAATATTTTTAACACACTTTGTCAGAAGTGACAGCACTGATAAATAGACAGTATGAATAACATAGGCTGATAAATAAGGTACCGTGTTCAAGAAATACTTATGAAAGTTTTGATTAAATGATTGTAAAAATAATTTAGAATATTAGCTTATCATTTTGATGAATACTAAATTTAAAGATGATTACAATGAAAACAATTCAGTTTAAATAATAATTATATTAATAATAAAAAATACATTTTAACAATTAAAATGAATACAGATGAATTTTAAATGTATAGAATAAATTTAAAAAATGAAATTGCTTACATGCAAATTTTTAGCTCCCAGAATTTTACATTTCAAAGACTATTTGAGGGACACTGCTGTGCACAATTAATTGACTGCCACCAATAAATACACTTTAAAACATATTCTGTGAAGTGCTTTAAAATGTCTCAATGATATGGTAAGGCACTATATCAAATGCAAAGATTATTATTACTAAAATAATGAACCTTGATTTTGACATAGTGACTTTTACACCAATAGGATACTTCAAAAAACTTCAATGGATTTACAATAACATGTAGCAACTATATTTTGTAGAGGAATAGCATCACAATACATTACAATTGGGTCCAGTCTTAGTAGAATTAATAGAGAAATGAGAACTTGATAAGAAACATTTTACTGATTTATATGATATGTAATAAAGAGATTAAACACCGATTTATTCCAAATTTAAATGATTTATTTCTTCCTCCTTTGTTAGAATCCCAAACCATCCATCATTCCCAGGTATGAGTGAAGGATAATAGTGCCACGTGAGACAGGAAAGCATAATTTGTGACTGCCCCCTTAGCTTTCACCCCAGTGATAATGTCCTGTCCTCCATTCAACACATTTTGAGATGGTACAACTAGTTTTTTAGATAACAGTAATATTTCATGCATTTCCTGATATTTTTATTGTCAGAACTCTGTTGTCAGGCAACCTGTTGGTAGCTGTCTTGCCTCTCAACCAGAAAATTGTTCATTCAAATCCCACAAACCAGTGCAGTTTTGGGGACATGCTGTATAGTCTGAGATGTTATGCTTTTGATGAGATGTTAAGGTAAGGTCTGCTTGTCAATTGGGTAAATGTGAAAGATCTCATGGCACAATTTATTCTGGCTCCCAGATAAAATTAGTTGTTCACTTCATGGATGTGCAAAAATTGAATGTCATGATCAACCAAAATTACAGTCACTACAGACTTCAGAACCTCTGTGAATTTCTTTGAGACATTATGGGATATTACATCAAATGTAAGGATTGTTTTGTAAAATCATATTAAAGTGATCTGTTCATTTAAGAAAATTGTAAATGAAATTAATTAACAATGAAAAAGGGTGGCAGGCAATTTTGCAATCTTTCCAGTCAAGAGGCAAAAGGCACGTGTCTCATAAGACACTTATACCTGCTCTTCTACCTTGTTTTAGTTTGTTTATAACCCATTTTTGCAGATCTCACAAATTTACAACACAACACAAAATTACATTTATAGGGCGCCTTTCGTGTTGGGAGGATGTCCCAAGGCACTGAAGGTGCTAAAAGTTTAGCACATTTTAGCACCACAATGGTCAGAGTGTATTTCATATCCACATAATGTAATAACACCCCATGAGGTATCAGCCTGGCCCAATTGATAGCACTTTGGCATCAATCAGTAGGGAATGGATTCATGCCCCCTTCAGTACATTGGCAACATCATCCAGGTTGACACTCCAGTGCAGTCCAGTGGATGAATGCTGCATTTTTTGAGGTGCCATTCTTCAGCTGAGACATTGAGCAGAGATCATAGCTGCCTGTTTGGGTAAAATGATCCCAGAACACTTCTTGAAAAGAGGAGGGAGTTTCTCCCAGTCTGCTGCCCAACAATCTCCCAAATAAATTTTTTTTTGAATTAATTTGTGTATGCAAACTGGCTGCTGTATTTGCATACAAGTAGACAGACACTACAATTTCCTGAAGAGTCATTGAAGTGTTTTGAGACATTGTGAGATTGTGAGGCCCAATATCAAATCCCAGCATTATTCTTTTTGTGAACTGAGATTGGGCACAGCTTCAGTTTTCTGAAATAGATGACATTGAGGGAAGCGATCAGGTAAGGTTTTTTTTGTTTGCTCAGCCAGGTATCTAACAAATACAAAAACCCATCATCAACAACAACAACAACAAAATTACATTTATAGAGTGCCTTTCACTTCAGGAGGACGTCCCAAGGTGTTTAAGAGTATCCAAACCAAACTGAGAATTCCATGCATCCCACCTACACATGGAAATTCCAGAGAGATACATCTTGCTTACCTTATTCCGGAAACAACAACAAAATTACATTTGTATAGCACCTTTCATGTCTTTCAACCTTTCACGTCTTTCAACACCATTCAACCTGTAAGGCACAGGTTGGCAACAGCCAAGGATTTGGGACCCCAGAGTGTGCAATGGGGTACTGCTGAAGTCTAATCAGCTAAAACCGCAAATCTTGTCTTGGATATTGCTGGCAAACCTACCCACTGCATTTTTATCTAGGACCATCCTACGCATTAGGGCTTTGGTTTGCGGTGTTAGCAGTGACTGGTCTGCCCTTCCAGGTCCTGCTGATGAGCCTGGCTGGCTATGCTGTAATCGGCAGTGCCCTACAATACTGCAGACCTGCTGGCTGAGGAACCGAACGACCAAGACTACCACAGAGGGCTGGCTTGATTTGAGTTCAGCTCCCCTCTTATCTCTACCACAGCGGATAGTCAGAAAGAACGATACAAGTGACTACTATATTGAATTATTCAAGTCCATGTTCCAACCAGCTAGAGCCAACAAACTGTTTACAATGATGTTTTGCTCCTTTCATAAACAGACAATGGTGTGCTCACACTAGAGGAAAGATCTTTTGAAGTCTTCAAGATCCTAAACAGAATTCCAATAAGATACTATAATTGATTTAGCACAGTAACATACTCTACAACAAGAGGTTAGAGACTTGAGATTATAAGAATGAAGATGAACAGAATGTTTGAATTGCTAGCAGTAAGTAAAAAGCCGGTTGTTAATTGAACCCTGGTGCGCTCTTTCCAAGCCTATTGTATGGCATGACCTGTTCACATAGATATGAACAGTTAAATTCAGACTAAACTGGGCTGACAATGAGAAATCACTCTCCAGGCCCCAGGAAGTAAGGATAAAATATCCCACCAGTTCCATTTCCAATTAAAAAATAAGTTTTTATTTCCACTGACTGTCCAGCGCCTCGGGACTTCCTCCTGATGTGAAAAGCGCTCTACAAATGTAATTTGTTGTCGTTGTTGAATAGTAAAAGAAAATTATGTTTATGTGCATATACAAAGACTTTAAAAGTTATAAGTAGAAGAATCAACACAGTAAGGGAAAAAAAGCAAGGTTTTGCAAACCAAATGGATTTTTGGTACAGGACACAGACAAAGAAGAAATCAGGTTTCCCTCTCCATTGCTCTTTTGATGACGTCTTCTCAGATCTCCCTTTTTGGATAGAGCTTCATAAGTTAAATCATTTCTAAGGTCTGCCCACACCTTGACAAAGGCATTAACAAACCATTTAACTCCTTTTCAACAGTCCCATTGGTCACCCCAAATCCCCCCCTTTTCCTCCACCCTCCCTGTCCCCGACCCCAGCTCGGGTCTGAAACAATGACTGTTCAGCGCCTTGGGACGTCCTCCTGATGTGAAAGGCATTATACAACTGTAATTTTGTTGTTTGTTGTTGTTGTTAATGAAATTCAGGTTAAGGATTCAAAGCATTTAATCAATTGAAGTGTGAAATAACTTACTGTTGTCTTCCTGACAATGTTCTTGACATTCTTAACTCTCAGCAAGTTGAGCAGGAACATTTAGAAAACAATTTTCTTTCAAATGCGTAATGGCTTGACAGCACTCAATTTACAAAAGTTGTTCCATTTTGTTTGACATAGAATCAATGCTGTTAATATACAAATGCATTGATTGTTTTCTCTTTTCTGTTGTAAATTTTAGTTTTATCGTATTTCATTTCTTTTTTATTGTAAAATGTATTGTAAATTTGCCCACAAA
The DNA here is from genome assembly GCA_035084275.1 of Hydrolagus colliei. Classification (NCBI taxonomy): domain Eukaryota; kingdom Metazoa; phylum Chordata; class Chondrichthyes; order Chimaeriformes; family Chimaeridae; genus Hydrolagus; species Hydrolagus colliei. Next base: position 45,281,492 of record CM068743.1, read on the forward strand.
ATAGATAATCCACTCCCAATATATTTTGTAAAGCACTTTGAGACGTCTCAATGACGTGATATGGCCCTCTATCAAACGCAAGGATTATTGTAATTATTTGAAGAGGTTTTTCTTGCAGTAAAATGGTCTGCCTTTCATACTACAAGCCTTTCTTTCCTCTATAAGAATGGTTCAATTTGATAACTTGGCTTTTAATTAGAATCTTTTGCAAAATAGCCTTGTTGATGATCTCTTTGGTACGGGTACATAACTGATCTGCAAAGGAGAGTTACATGTGTCGAATGCCCTTTGGAATTTTTCCATGCCTAAAGCCATTTGATGAGACAGTACTGTACCTACATGGGGAAGGCCAATTTCGACAGAAGCATACTTTTCAAATTGGTCAAAAAGCATTAATAACTCATGACATGCTGCAACAGAATCCCCTTGCCCCATTACTTCAGCACACACTAAAGATTGTGGACAGTTATCCACTTAACAATATTGTAGCTCTATAGACATAAGTTCACATCCTTTTACTTTACATGTCAAGACAATATTAACAATCCAAAGCATGGCAATGAAGCACTGTGCAGATGGCACATTGGTGAGTCAGCCAAATTTCCTTGTGAGTGATATTAAGTAGTTGTTAGATCTTCTGGTCTCCTGTGAGTGCTGGTTCTATGATCTTGGATTCTTTTAAGACCAAATCCATAATCTGTTTCTACAAACAGCATGGGAAAGGTTGGGCAGTTTGGAGTAGAGCAGATGGATTGAGTGCACCCTTTGGTCATTAACATTTCAATAGAGCATATGGGGGACTTCATTTTAATACTACAAGAACTGGGAATCGTGATATCTGACACCAATGAAGTCACCTATTATTTAGCAGCTCAGATGTGTCGTGCTCAAGATTAACATTGAAGGCAGACAACTTAAAATTCTCCTTGACAGTATAGAAATAAGAGGGGGAAATGCGACATTGATAATTATTGTCAGTGATCATTTTCAGTCATAGTTTTCACCTCAAAAACAACTTGCATTTACATTGCACTATTCACACAGGGAGCATCTTGGAGCACTTTAATAACACTGATCCTGATGCTGAGCCAGAGAGAAAAGGGTGGTGACCATAAGCATGGTTGAAATGGAAAGTCTTCAACAGTGATCTGAACACATGCAAGGAAGGCGCAAAGTAAAGGTTTGAGGCAGGAAAATTCCTATTTCATATCCCCAGCTTATCCCCGCCATAATTGGTGTGCAGGCTTTGAGCTATTCTAACTCCGTTCTTTGAAACACCATCCTGGAATCCCTCTGACTCAAGGATCATCTGAAGACTTACCTCTTTGACTACGCCTCTTCCCCTTCCTTAAGCAACTTGGCTCCCATCTCCAGTTTGGGTCCCCAACCAGCAGTATTCAGCACTTTGAAATGTGCTCCCAACATGAAAGACACATTTTTGGGGAGATCAGCCATGTCTGACAGAGGTAGAAATCCATTGTCATACTTAATAGTCAAACTAAACTGAGATGTACCCTACCGCTGTACAAAAATTCTATGGATGTTTAATGGAATGTGCACTCTCTCCCTGGAAAGACACATCCTACATAGCTAATTCTGGAGAGTATTAGCTGCAGATTGGCAAGAGTTTGTATTGGTGTTCCTGAAGTCCAACCAACTCAATCCCGTATAGCTTGCCATTGAGAGTCCCGCCTGGGAAGCTTTCCCGCTGCTTATGCAGATAGTGACTGATTCTGCCCATCTGACAACAGCAAATTACATTTGTATAGCACCGTTCATGTCGGTGAGGTGAAAGGACTGTGGAATAGTGTTCCAAAGGGTGAGTTAAGAGAGGCTGAAAGCCCAACAGTCGATGGTGGGGTGGGCAGGACAGGGTACGTGGAGCAGACAGAGCCTGCTAAGCGGACAGGTTGAGAATGAGAATAGGTTAGGGTTAGAAAACACATTCTCAATAAAATTCAAAAGATGCTATATAAAAATGAAAATTGGTTGAAAGACACTATATAAATGTAAATTGTATTATCACATTATTTTTGTAATTATTGCAATTAAAATGATTGGATTCGAGCATGCAATTTTAATATCATCACTTTTAATATTTAGCATTAGGGATCATAAATGCAATACAGTATTCACAAACCATATTAAGAGTAGCTGAACTGTTTTAAATTGTTTTATTGTGCATTCAAAAATAGAACCAGAGGACACGACCTGTGATTGAAGGGAGGTAAATTCAGAACAAATCTGCGGTAACACTACTCCAGGGAGTGACTTAGAAATGTATGGAACATGTTCAATACAGTAAAATCTTTGTTATCCGGCACCTTCGGGACCTAACTGTTGCCGATTAATCAATATGCAGGATATTCGAGTGGCAAATTGCCGAAAATCCAACAAAAAAATAACTTATGTTAAAACATACCATATTAATAGACTAAATGGAGCTCCTGTGGCTCAGTGGTTGGAGCATTTGTCTTGCAAGCTGGGTAGACCAAGCTGGGGAGACCCGTGTTCGAATCCAGGCAGGTCAGGGCGAAACCTTGGGCAAGTTTCCTTACTCCACATGCCTAATAATAATCCCTCCAGTTCATTTCAATCCACGACTGTGTGTAGGACACTGCTGAGCGCAATTGGCTGCTGCGATTCGCCCACAAATTATATAGTCAATTCATCTTACAGTATATTCTGTGAAGCACTTTGGGACGTTGATAAGATGTGGAAAGCAGTATATCAAATGCAAGGATTATTATTATTATAAATAATAACAGAATATTGTATGGATATTTACCAATAAAGCATTCCAGCACACTCGGTAAAATTATTGGTAAAAAAGCATTCCAGCATTCGTTAAGTTTAATAAGTGCACATGCACACGCATGCGCAAAGTGAGCATACAGCGAGTGTCCTGGATGGCTATGGTATGAGATTAGGTGGCTGGAATGGTGAATTGTATTGGGAGATATCGGTTGGTTGAGTATGCCATTTGGTTGGATACTGGATAAACAAGGTTTTACTGTATATGATTTAGGACATGACACAGGACTACCAAGATGGTGGAAGGCAAACCGAATGGACCTTGGTCTTCTTTTGCCTAGTAAATAATTTTTCTTAAACTAGGACTTTTTTGCAAGCTTGTGGTGAGATTCAGTAATATCCAAGAAAAGCCGACAAGCAAAATGCAATCGCTCGATACCAACCTTCTTTCCAACTTTATAGGTTTGGTGTACACAATTCGTGAATCTAGCAATCGGACATTTGCTAAATGTAAGGCTTGAATTTGGTTCATACATATTAGTTTTAACCCCAAGTGTCAATGGAGCAGCCAGCGAGGAACAAAGATGCTCTTTGGTTACTAGCAGTGACTTTGAAAGCAAAATGTCTTCATCTGAATTATGTGCAATTCCCGTTTGTTTGAAATGCCAAATATGTCAGATTGTTTTAATATGTGTCTGAAGTTGTGCTCGCAACTCATATAGGAATGAAAATGGAGCCGCCTTCGTCTGTTAACATGCACAACTAATTGCTGGATTACCATATCCAGAGTCAGCGGGTCACCCACTGTTCATACTCAGCATTTATCAGTTTTTCAGACAAAAACGTCTCCACTCTCACTCTGCACATACTGTATTAGAACTCAAAACTTCAAACCCATCCAAGATACACACACAATAATGAAATGTCACTGATCATAAAACAAAGAAATAAGATGGATTCTATGTATATTTCTAGCCCACCGATGAACCCTATCCAGCTCTTTTCCACCTTTGTTTGTTTTTCTCTTCTTCAGCATTTATCCGTTCTCTTTTTTAAAAAAAATCCCTGCAATTTACACTTAAAGCTATAAAAAACATTTTATCAAGTTAGTATCCTTATTGGGTCATATCTTTGAAATCTGTCAAAAACTGGGGCAACGAGACATTTCACTGAAAATCTTATTAAAAGAAGCTTGCGTAGGACTGGTGTGTGTGCTTGGGACACGTTCATCGTACTGTATGAAATCCTTTGAGGGAACGTGTAAGGCTGGAGTAGGAGTCCTATATTTTTTGACAATTCCGATGATAAATATCAGAAACTTGCTCAACAAAACGTGAACAAATTAATGGCAACGCTTACAGATCTGCAAAGTAGGAAGACTTTTGTGTATTTGAAGAAAGGGTCTGGATGGCTTGTTGAAGATGCTGAATGTGTGTGTGTGTAGTCCGATAGGCATTATGGCACTAATCCAAATAGTCTGATATAAGTACATTTCAATGTAACATGCTTCCCATTAACCTTGCGTAAGGTGTTAGATAAACATGTGACACATACAGTACTGAATAAGGTCTCAGTATCAAAATATTCCATAATTATCCTCAGTACATATAATATACTGTCGATTTCACCTGGAAAACCACCACAACTTTTTCTAAGCCTTATGTTGTGTTAAGCGTGCCATAGGTTTTTGTGAGCCCTTTCCTGTTGTAATTTGTTCAGGTTATTGACTGAATGGGATTTGATTGAAAGATTTACAAAATGTGTGACATTTTTCCTTCAGTTTATAGAAATCTTCAGCAGACGAGGAGACTGTGATGCAATAAAGAATGTATTCTTCTTCTGGTCAATAAAAACGGTGTACTTTATTGGTTTGACATTAGCAAGGATTGTGGAAGCAATACCCTGAATGTCTTGCAGAAAATAGATACAGGGTAACCCTGTCATAAGGCAGCCTCATAAGGTGGGTTTACTTACAAGCGGGTGTCCTCGAACCCGCATAATCGGCACATGGATTGGCTGGCTACACGTGCGCTAAAAATGGCCAACTCCTAAGCTGTCAGGCTATTGCTGGCATCACTTCCATCACTGCCAATGATATGGAAGTTGGCTATTTTTAGTGCAGCACGCTGGCACCCATTGCACCGGAAGTGACATCAGAAGTAACCTGATCACCAGGAAATCTGCCACTTTCAGTTCCATGAAAATGTGGGGCATGGAATCAATGGACCCAGGTGAGCACATTATAACGGGGTTGTGCTGTAACACAAATTAAAAACACACAATTAGAAATCGTAACAGTGAAATAAAACAATTAGAAACACAACAACAAAAAAATCAAGCCCACTCAGAGGATATTTAAACAACATGAAACAAATAGCAATGCCTCCAATGCAAGAGCGTAAGTTTCATAACCAGATATGTGTATACATGAATAACCAACAGTGGGCTACAGTAACCACTCTTTGCAATGCGACCGGTTAGTCTATTGCACTCTTGGTTATACATGTTTCACGGCTCCTCATTCACGTTCACATTAAAAATAGGTTAAGTCCCCGAAGGCCAACGTGGCTGGAATTGCAGTTTTTAAGAAGGTAAATATGCCACAGTTTTCATGTACTCGTTTATTTTCTGCTCTCCTCAGTCTCATCGGGATCCTTCTCCTGTCGTTCTCTTTCCCGCCTCATTTCTCTCAACTCCTGTCTGTATTTCCGCTCAATGAAGCGCTTCTGATGAGCCATCTGGGGAAAGTTATCTGGTACAAGGCAGAAATATTTTATTAATGAACTACACCCCATGGTGCTTCAAAAAGAAAGTTACACTGGAATTTAAAAAAAGAACAAAAACACAGCTAGATATCCAAAAGGTAAAGAAAAAAAATTAGGGCATTCTTTTTGTACTCAAGATTGCTTTATACCACGAGGGAGATCGTGTTTGGAAAACTTAAGAAAAATTGAGCAACAACTGGACAGTTTTCAGGGGGAAAGACATTTTTGACAAGGTTACATATACTAATAATAATAGTAATCTTTACAATTGATTATTATTATTCTATTCTGTGAAATGCTTTGTGATGTCCTCTAGACATCTCAAAGCATTTCACAGAATAGAATAATAACCTTTGCATTTAATATAGCGCTTTTCACGTCTTCTAACTTACATATTTTAGTCACTTCAAAGCTTCAATCAAATGAATTAATTTAGGTGTGTCCATACATCTTCAGAATTACTGAGAGTGGCACGCTCTCGCCCTGATTGGCTGGAAATCAAACCCAGGTCTCTTGCTTGCGAGGCAAGTGCTCTGATTACTGAGGCACATGAATATTTTGTGGGTATATAATATAATAATTTATAATAATAATAAATAATAATACACTCCACTCCTACATTTCAAATGCACTTTACATATATTTAATGATTCATTTTGTCAAGTTTTAATGTACAAGGAATGCACAATCCATGTAAAGAGAAATCTTTAAATTGCTTGTCAAATGTAGTGGTCAACACTGAAAAGGGATAGGAGAGGTTTAAATATGGTAATTAGAGGCACAGTCAAAGAGATACATTCCTGGAAGAATGTGGAAGGCAGAGGAATAGTAACAAGAAGAGTTTGGAAGAGACTTCTAGAGGACAGGTGTATTCATGATGGCTAAAGGCTTGACCACCAATAGGGAAATGACAACAACGTGCAGTTCTAATAGTGCTCTTCAAATAGAATAGTGTCCCGGAAACAAAAGGGAATACAGAGCGAGGTTAGACCAGAGTTAGAAGAACAACTCTGGAGAAGATTACACAGGTAATGTGGAGGAATTGGAAGATCAGGAAAAGGTTCATAAATCAGTCCGTTGAAGTGCTGAGAATGGATGAGGAATATGTTAAGGCGTTCAAGAAAAGCAGGATTAATTTTGTTTGTGTAACGTGCTCTGAGCTTTACTCCACAATTTTCCCATCTTAAGGTGAACCAATAAATCACCAGCAGTAGAGGACAAAATAATAATAATCCTTGTATTTAATATAGTGCTTTTCACGTCTTCGAGACGCCTCAAAGCGCTTCACAGAATATACTGTAAAGTGAAGTCACTGTTTTATTTTGTTTTTGTTTGCTTGTGGGCGAACTGCAGCAGCAGTGTGTCCCACAAACAGTCGTGGATTGAAACAACCAATTTATTATTTTTTTGAGCAATTATTATCAAGTGTGTGGAGAAAGGAAAGTTGTCTAAGGTTTCGCCTTGCCTGGAATCGAATCCAGGTCTCTCGCTTGCAAGGCAAGTGCTCCAACCACTGAGCTACAGGGCTCCACGCATAAACATGCGGTTGCATATGCACGTGGGGATGGGATGGGATGTCCATGCAAACAATTAAACCTACAAGTGATCCTAACTGCAGCACTTCAGGCTAAAGAATTATGGTGATACAGGTCTATTTTCATAATGTAGATCGAAACATTCAGAATAATTTACACGTTATACTGCATTAATCGATTGCTTTCAGCCAACTTTGCTCCCCCCACGTCCTTGATCTTCCCCCCACCCCCGCTTGGATGCAAGTCCTGTACTGTCCACTTTTTGACGTGATTGTGATGTGAAAGGTGCTATATATATATATTAGATATTTATGTAAATTTGTATTGTACATCAGCACGATCAAGATTCATACATCTCCAGTTAAAAAAATTATCTTTTTAAAAATTAATTAGAAAACCATCACAAAATCAGCCACCGCCTTCTGCTGCTGGTTGAGTGTGAGCACTGTACAACATCATTACTGAAACATATGGCTTTATTAATAACACACTTTCATTCATCAAAATAAAAGTGAACGAGAACCCTTCCAGCTTTCTGAAGTCTAATCCAATAATTTACATATTTTAGTCACTTCAAAGTTTCAACCAAGTGAATTAATTTAGGTGTGTCCATACATCTTCAGAATTACTGAAGTGGCACACACATGTGCAATAGAAGGCTTTTTATCATGTTATCTCACAGCTGGAGAGATGAAACCTAATTAAATTGCCCAAATGACTATGTATTGCTCAAGGTGAAGAGTGAATAGGATTAAAGCAGAATAATGGATCGCATTTCAGTTTTGAAACGTTTACCAATCTCTGAAAGTGATAACGCAATAGCAGGCGCCTGCTGTTTCCTCGAGCATTGCTCTCCATTCCAATCCAGTGCTTTCAGAGGTCCAATTATGACTAGGTTAGACAGACCACAGAAAGTGCCTCTCTCCATGAAAAGACTAAAATGAAACATTTTACAGCAGCAAAAGGCTGCAATTCAGGCACGGAAGTGAAAACTTCGGAGTTAGAGACTGTGCGAGGCAAGTCACCCTCTTCTGATGACGTGGATGCCCTTTATAGTGAGAATTTATAGGAGTAAATTGCCCAGACATTGAAACCTGCACATGACTGATGGTGAAAGATTTACTTACTGGCAGTGTTACTGTTATTATGTTTTCCTTGAATAAACAATCATTTCTTGAGGCAGTAAAACTATTATTCACTTCCACTGAATGACTGTATGACTATAAATCTACACAGCGAGGTGGACATTCGTGAGAAAGAATAGAGATGAGGAATGGAGAGAGAGAGAGAGAAAAAGAGGGACACAGAAAAACGGGAAAGAAAGGAAACAAATACAGTAAGAAGAGCCAGAAAGGAAAAGTGAAAAGGCAGAGGATTAGAGAAAGAGATAGAGAGAGCAAGTGCTTGATTTAAAGGATTAAATAGCACAACAAGGAAAGTGGCATTGAGGTGAAGTGATATGATTTGTACGTAGGATATAAAATAAACAGGAATATATTTTGGAGAAAATGCAAGTGATGTGAAACATGGAGCTGAAAGCTAGATTTGGTTCAATATTGCTCTACTCGTGTTGCTTCATCTGTCTTCTCCAAAGATCTGCCAGCATTGCCAGTGGGAAGTGCGAAATCTGCACAAGATGAAACACGCTTCACTGAAAACCTCCAGCATTTTTGCTTCCATAAAGGTTAAACTTCCTCTTCCTATTGCAGCATTCTGCATTAGTCAGTTTCCCTGAATTACTAATAGGCTAATTATACAAACAGGTTTGCATTAGCTCAGTAGCAAAATCTGCAGTACAATTGTAAATGTACACTCAGGGTCCAAGATCAATCTGATATCACAGAAGAGCTGAGACCACTTCAAGCACATACTACCTGCGCTGGGTTTGTTTTACAAAGATGCAGGCAGTCTGCTAGACCACTCTTAAATTTTATTGTTATCAAAGAGGCAGCAATCCTGCTGACTCTTTATTGACACTATAAAAATGTCACCAGCACTCAGTTGCTAGCTGTGGGAGGATAACGCATTGCGAAGTTGGTGGTATTCAGCGTTGCTGGCTCACAATGCTCTTAAGTAGATACCTGACATATAGAGACAATGAACAAGGCAAACAAAATGCTTGTTTTCATTGCCAGGAAGCAATTCTTTATACAAAGAGACAACTACAAAAATAATAATAATAATGCTTGCATTTATGGTAGTGCCTTTCACATTGGGAGGACATCTCAAATCGCTACACAGAATGCACTGTAAAGTGCACAGTATTTTGTAGGCAAATTATGCTGTGACGTGAAGATGGATTCTGGAATGGTGAGATTTAAATGGGACTGAAAGACCTTCATCAACCCAAATTATTTTGTATTATGCAGCAAGGTTTTAATCACATTAACTTTGAATTATAATAATCATAGCATATTTGTGTAACTCACAGATCAGCAAGTTTAGTAGCAGTATAGCTGGGAACAAGTCAACCTGGGAATGTAAGGGAGCAGTGCTGAGTATCTTATTTAATTAACATCCATTGTAATGGATTACAGAGCCACCTGAAATACTTTTCACTGGTAGTTAATTACAGAATTAAAGGCACTTGTAATTTCTATGTACATGTGCATTTGCATACGGTTAACACAACCTGTAAAACCTAGCCTGCAAATTAGACCCCGTGTCAAAATTGCTATGCTTATTTAAGAGGAAACTGTCTATCAAATTGTTCAATAATAATCATTTTTGCATTTGATATAGCACTTTATGTCTTCTAGACATCTCAAAGCGCTTCACAGAATATACTGTAAAGTGAATTGACTGTAATATTTGTGGGTGAAATGCAGCAACCAATTGTGCACATCAGTATACCACAAACAGTTAAGGATTGAAATGACCAATTTATTATTTTTTTGGGTGAGGGGGATTATTATCAGGGATGTGGAGTAAGGAAACTCGACCAAGGTTTCGCCTTGCCTGGAATCGAACCCAGGTCTCTCGCTTGTAAGGCGACTGCTCTTACCACTGACGCACAGGACACATAAAGTATAAATGTTCAATGTAATAATGAAAATGCAGTGAAATTTACATTTATTGCACATAAATGGAAATGATTCCAGATTATATGATTTTAACAAAATTACAAGATTGTTTTGAATGAAGAAGACCCTTTGCCCCAACTGATCTCATCTTTCCACAATACCCACCCTATCATCCCGACTTCACAGCACCACCTTGCATCTGTCCTCATGATAATAATAATAATCCTTGCATTAGATATAGTGCTTTTCAAGTCCTTTAGATGTCTCAAAGCGCTTCACAGTATATATTGTAAAGTGAATTGAATGTAATATTTGTGGGTGAAATGCAGCAGCGAATTGTAAACAGCAGTGTCCCATAAACAGTCGAGGATTTAACTGACCAATTTATTATTGTTTTTTTTGGAGGGATTATTATCAGGCATGTGGAGTAAAGAAACTTGCCCAAGGTTTTGCCTTGTCTGGAATCAAACCCTAAAATTGCCCTTTGCCATTCTAAACCTCTGTCCTTTAGTTCTACTGCCTTGGATAATCGGAAAGTATTGTTATGGGTTTGCTTTTTCCATCATATTTAAAATATTCTACACCTCTTTGAGGTTCCCTAAAGAGGTCTCTCTGTCAAGCCTGGATAGCCTTGAAAATACTCAGTATGTCAACTCGAAGTTATCGAGGTAACAAATGAGCAATGCTCATGAGGTGTACTGCATTCAGCTGATTCCAAAAAGAATATTGAAGGCTAACGTATTGACTTAATCCAATTTAGTGGAGTTTCAAAAACAACAAGCTCCTGCGGTGATATGCTGTTCAGTGAGATACGAATCGGGTAACAGCAAGATCTGATGCAGTAGAAATGTAATGTAATTTTTAAATTACCTTCTTCATTTATCTTGTAACAGAGAGTTGTAAAAAAAACTACTTAGCCCAGAGCAACAAATTCAGTACATATAATTCATGGAGCAGAATAACTCCCAATGACAGGGGATGTGACCTATCCTTTGTTTTAAATGCTGAGAACAATGGATCATGTGGAAGCAATTAGATTAACCAAGACAATTGGAGGATGCAAGTTAAAACTAAGAAACCTCAAATCGTTGTGAGATTAGGAGGATTTCCTCCACCCTTCCAGAGTACACATACGATGGAATTAAAGCGATTAGCAATTGTACAAATAATTTGGATGATTATTTGATTAGAAATAGGCTTGAAGGTTATTGAAGATGTTATTATAACATATTATAATAAATAAGCCTTGTACTGTATTTGATATAGATATATCTTTCAGTGCTTTCAGTAAATTTTAGTCAAGTGAACTGACTATATTCGTTCACAAATGCAGTCACTGCAGATAAATGGAAGCTTTGTTAATAAAATGGTTCACAGGACCATCGTTAGAGGGGACAACTTAGTAAGGGGTAAGATTTGGTCATTTTGGGAGTTTGAGAACTAATTACCAGCCAATTTTGTGTCTGTTTTTGTAGGCAAACAAAACAGCTGGCTGCACTAACAAAATCTCGAACAATCATATAATGAATGATCAATTTAATCTAAATTGGTTGTTGGCCAAGAAACGGGCGGGGGAGGGGAACTCCCTGGTCGAATAGTAAGATGGGACCACACATCTCCTTCCACAAATTCAACTCCTGTTGTTCTAACCATTTGCCTGTCAGACATCAAGTCCTGGTTGAGTTCTAACTTTTCTCAATTTCAATAAGATTGAGGCTCTTCCGCTTGGCTCCAATCAACACCTTCTGACCTCAGAGGCCAACAGCATTGATCTGCATGAATACCAGCACAAAACCTTGGTGTCTTGTTTGACTCACAAACCTCCTTTAAATCCTACACCAGACTCTCAAAAGCTCAACTTTCCCTCACCTCTGCAAAACTGCCTTGTTATGACATTCCTACATCCCGGCCCGGTTGCCGTGATCTTTATCCATTCCTTCAACACTTCCAAACTTCCCATGCCTTGCTTACAAGACTCCCAACGTTTCCCTTCACAAGCTGAAGAACATTCAGAACTCTACAGCCTGTATAATTTACTCTCCAGGGTCCATGAGCCCCACAGACTGAATTCAAGAAACTCGTTCTCACTTTCAAATGCCTCTATACCCTATCTCTACAACCTCCTGCAATACTACTGCCCTGCCCACTCCCTCTCATCAGTAAACACCAGCATATTTCATGCCCCCACCCCATTGGTAGGTAGGTTTTCAGCCATTCTGCCCCTGAGCTCTGCAACTCTATTCCAGAGGCCATCCATCCTGTCCATTCCGTCCACACTTTTAAAACCCACCTCACCGCACGCCTTCAGCCATGCTTTCGGCCACTTTCTCCCCCACTCCCACCTCAAGCTCCCCGTAAACTGTGTAAAGCTCTTCCAGGCATCGTCCTGACATGAAAGGTACTACTGTATATGAAGGCAAATTGTAATTTTCAGATGAACTTCTAGTGACCAAGTGAAATTCCTTCTTAACTTTGCATTAAAAGCTTAATTTTGCTTTTGGCAGGTGCAAGAGAAACCTCATCACATGCTTCTTATATAGCCCCTATTTCTAGTAAACACATGCTAGTTAATAATTTTTAGTAATCTGAATTAATGAGGAAATTTTACAACACAATATACATTTTTGTAGCACCTTTCACATAATGAGGACATCTCAAAGCACTTTTAGTCCCTAAATGCACGTGTCCCCATTACCCCCAGTATCTAACCTGAACTTACTGGAAATCTCTTAGAACACCAGTACCATTGAGCTGTTGAGAGGTTACATTTTATGTTCACTTAGGTAATTATTTGACTAATTTGTTTCCTTTTCGCACTGTAAAGAGCTTTTGATAAAGCACTCATTGAAATTGTCTGCTCATGTGGACACCATTCACCGTACCACACAACTGTGAAATTGGATTAATGTGAATATGATTTTTATTAGAGGATTTGTTTGAAGTCATTTGATTTACTGTCACCTCGCTTTATCTAAAGCCCCAATTGTTTTCTGTAACCATTCATTAATATTTTATGCTAATTTTATTATCAATGTTGTCAATTTCCATCTATTGTCATTTTGTGTAAGTAAAGGACAAAACGCGATGGTGCACAGACATTGTAATTTTCCTGTCACAGTTATCAGATTAAAGTGTGCATATCGCACTCTAATTATACAGTGTAATTGAAATCTTCAAAAGAATTCAGCAGGAATCACTGAAGAGAAAGTGATCTGTTCACTTAGCAAAATGGTTCAAAATGACTGGAAAAACCCCCACATCATCTTGAACGGAAAGAGTTGTTCTCATTTCAGGTCTCTTTCAATTTGTAAGCTCTTCATCCGCAAAAAGCCAGTGTAAATAAGTATATGATGAGAATGCACTGAATATCCTACCAATGTCTCAAGCCAAGTGATCAGAGATCATAAAGTTATGACAATCACTAAAATAATTAAAGGGCAGTTACAAAAAACCTTTTACAGTGTGTGATTGGAATGTGGGAATTTTTGACACAAACCATTGTTAAGGCAAAGTCGATTCACTATTTTATAAAAAAGGAAATTAGATAAAAGTTGAAACAAAGGGAATGTGGAAGTGAACACGACTGGGATTATATCAGGCGTCTCAAAAACCAGTGCAGATTTCATGGTGGAATGACAATAACAAATTATATTTGTATAGCACTTTTCAAGTCAGAAGGACGACCCAAGCAGCTAGACAGTCAGGAATTTGGATCCAAGCAGGGTTTGGGATCAGGAGGGGTGGGGGACAGAGAAGGTAGGGGTGGGAGGGAGGCTGAATCCACGGTCGAAGAGGATGGTCTTGAGGCATGCTGTGAAGGGAGGCAAGGGAGTGAGAGAGGTGAAAGGAATGTGGAATGGAGCTCCAAAAGGTGGGGGCAGATAGGCTGAAGGCCCAACTGCTGACGGAATGGGCCAGGTGGGAGACGAAGAGCAGGTTACTGAGCAGATGGAGCAAACAGGTGTTGGTATACTGCTAGTGTTGGTAGGTCACAGAGGTAGGAAGGAGGAAGGTTGAGGAGGGCTTTGGAGACAAAGTCAAGGATTTTGTAATCTATCCTTTGGGGGATGGGAAGCCTGTGAAGCCGGGTATGTGTGATATGGTCACGTAGTCTGGTGTGGGAGAGGACATGTTCTGCAGAGTTCTGGATGATCTGCAGTTGTCCCTATTTCTGTCCTATGGCTTTCTTACTGTATATAATCTACAAATGAAAGTTATGTGGACTGTGCCAGCAGCTCAGGAGGTGTTTTCCATTTGCCTCTGTAGAAAATTAAATTAGTCTACCACCATGTGTAATGCTCCAGTCAAAGAGAAAGAACAGGTGATTCACTGCAAAACCAAAAGTGCACTGCGCCCTATTTTTCTTTTTATGAAATGTATGATACTGCCGTGGATAAATTGCTCTGCCATCTGGAAAATAAAGTCTCCATTCAGCAGCTTCCTTGGATAACTGAGATGTATCACAAGGGCAAGCAGCTGGGGTGAGATCCATCAAAACCTGATTGGCATAATTGGCCTAGTGGTCCTTTACTATTGCTGATTGAGATAACTTTCATGCGACTCAATGGAACAGCTTGTTTAGGCTTTAACTTATTGCTCTGCCATCCACCACATAATCTAATTATACAACAGGCAGGCATCTTGAGCTTCTTGCTTTACATGTTACCACGGTAACAAAATTCCACAAAGGAGGAACAAGATCTGTTGCTATCGAATAATGTGGTTAAAAATGCATTGTGCTCTGCTCCTGGCTTCTCATGCAGACTTGTGATGGGAAAAGAAATCCCCTATAATTGAGCAATAGCCATTATATAGCAAAATCTACCATTCCTCATAAATACTAGATTGATTGTTGTTGTGAAAGCAGATTGCTTAAAAGTAAAACTAAATTAAGATCAGCACAGAGGTTGATAATAATTCTTACATTTGCTACACGGCCTGTCAAGAGGGTGACCCAAAACCCTTCACAAAATATACGGAAGTGTAGTGAGTCTGTGTTTTGTAGGTGAAATGCAGCAGCCAATTTTCCAGAAGCATCTATAAGGTGAATGGCCAATTTTATCAGTGGGAATGTTGGCCAGGACATTGAGAGAAACTCTCTTATCGAATAGAGCCATGGAATCTTTAACATTTACATGAAAAGGAAGATGGGTTTAACTTCTCATCCGAATGGTGAAACTTCCGACAATACAGGGATACCACAGCATTGCATTGAAGTGTCATCTTAGACTATATGAGTTCAAAGTCCCACCGTGGGGCTTGAACCTACAATCTTCTGACTCAGGAGTTAAAGCGCTTTTTTGTTGCTACCGACTAAGTCAGGCTGGAATAATTTCCTCAAATTCCAACAAATATTCAATCGATATATTAGCACCATCAAGGAAGACTCTTACTCTTTCTCCCTCCTCTTTGCGATCTTAAAATTATATTCATTACATTTAATTGAGCTTTTGTTGGAAAGCCAAGGAAGTGACACCCACTGTCTGGTTTCAGGGAATAGAAAAAAAACGCTGCATAATTGACTAGAATTCTTAAGATCTCAAAGAACTGAATTGGGGAGTGAGAAAGAGTTTTACTCGACAGTGCTAACCTATTGATTCAATGCTCAAATTAATACTTTGGGAACATTAGAAGCAGTTTTAATTACAAGACCAACAAGACAATTGCAACTCTACATCAAATGCAAGCATTATAAATGGCAAAATCTGACAAAATTAGGGGGAAAAAGAGTCAACAGGCAAAAATCTATATATCTTGACCCAATTTGTGTGGCTTGCCAACTTGCTCATTTCAGATCAGCGACTACAATTTATTTTCATTTTGTGCGCCATGGAGACAGATTTTCAAACAAACTGATGGGATTATTGACTGAAACTAAGGTACAAATTATTCCCATGTAATTTGTTTCAAATCTTATATAGATTATGCAGTATTACATGAATTAAATGACTCAAGTAAAAATCTCACTATACATTTTGTTGATAGCTTAGTAACATGAGAAAAAGCTATCACAAATGAAAAACATTTTACATGTTCTGCAAATTTCAATAAAACAAGTACGTGGGAGACGGTGGGGGGGGGGGGGGGGGGGGGGGGAAGACGAGTACAATTTATTTTTGAAATGAAATTTGATGTACTTTTATAAATGTATAAAGAGATTTACTCTGAAACAAAGTCTCTTACTGCTAGCACAAATTTACCATGGTATAGCACAAAATTACTCAATAAACCTTTCATTCTCGAGTGAAGAGAAACTGCAATTTTCTAACATTTTAGAAGAGTGCATGGTAGATATTGAAAAGCCATGACACAATAAGAGCTCCACATTTTTACAAATATCAACACTGCCTTCAAGAACAGTATTGCGATCAAGCATAAGTCTTATTAAAGGATTGTGAATAATCAGTGTCTGAGATCTATCTATTGCCACAACCTCTGCCGAGGCCTGAGGCACAGGACAACAAGGGTGAGAGTCACTAAGGGAATAGTGTTTCGATTACTATTTTCAGTATTCTGATGGAAAGGCTGGTTAGGTATTCCACACAAGTGTTGTGCTGTACAATTGTGTTGTGCTGAGAGGATAGCTAAAACGCCAGAAACGTGTGTTCCAAAAAGCTTACACTCTCTCAGTTCAAAAGTGAAAAGTAAAATTCTTGAGTGAAAGGGCAAAAAGCAAGCTTATACAGCTAAAGCTTTGTGTGGATTTGCAATTGGGTGGATTTGATTCTTTGCCTGGATTTCTGTTCAACCCAAACAAAGAATCTGAACCCATATATTCTGGAATGAGGCCCAAAATGTTTCAGTCCTTTGCCCATTCATCAGTCCCACTGCAAGTTTGAAATAATGAAGCTTCCTAAAATTAATTAGAGATCACGAAGAAAAATGATCAAGATAAATTTGCTTACATTTTTCCAGTGCGTCCATTGCCGCTCCCATCTCTGCTTGCTGGATGCTATTTAAAACAAACCATTACTGTATTATAATGAGAAATCCATGCAAAGGGAATCATAATATGACTCAGTGGCGCAATGTGTGAACAAACACTTAGGTTACATAACATACAACCATTACAAGCAGCCAAAAGGGGCTGAATGAACATCTCTTTTCTCTCAACACTGTAGTGTCTCAATTGAAACAAATTACCAATTTCAATCCAGTGTAACCCCTCCAGGTGCTAACCCAACAATTTTATAACAAAAGGAGAGAGCAGCGCTATTATTCAGGTCAAAGAGGTGCAAAATGAGTGCTCATACATTTAGATTTTAAAAAGCATTATTGTCACACAGAAGAAGCTGTGTATTACCTCCAGTTTGAAGTAACTCATTAAAGAACGGATGACGATGAAAATAATATTTATTACCATTGTTAATGTATATAATTTATATGTTTTGAATGAATTTTCATATTCATTGGGGAGTGGAATATCAATGTTGTCAAATGAAATAAATTTCCCATTTATATCAGTGTCAAAGGGGATGCTTTACTTTTTTTAAAATTTACTTTTAACAATGTACCTTACCACAAATCATCAGCAAAGCACCTTTTGTTGGACCATTTTCCATACCTCAAAACCTCTGAGAGAGAGAAAACGCAGTTCTGTGCCTTGCAGTCACAGCTGATGGGAGTATGACATTGACAGCACAACCTGATTTCATGGATGGAGCTTATATTTGAGAAAGAAAATAAAAAGACTTTCACCCCCATTAGAAACCCAGGTCTCAAAGGTTGAAGAACAGATTTCTAACCTCTTCATTCTCCATATCTGAATCCCAACTAGTACAATTGAATGCATCCGCTTTTATTCTGAGCGCTTCACTACTAAACTAGAAATGAACACCTAATAGTTTATGAGAAAGTGGGCATGAGGAAGTGTGAGAGCTACATCAACAGCAGCCAGAGTTCACTGACTATCCAAAGATGAACTAGGGTTCGGTCCTCTACTTCTTCACTTCACCGCCCCCACCCCTGGAACACCTCCCCTCCCCCCACACCCCCCAACCCCTCCTGTCCGATACAGCTCAGAAGGAATGTTTTCCAGAAGGGAGAAGAGAAGTCTTTGGGTTTAGAAGCAAAATGTATTGAGATACTCCTAGAAACCAGTTTTGCATGTCTAGCTTCCGATTTCATGTGTTTCACTATACTGTACTTCTTTATCCAACTGAGGCATCTGTTCTGAGGCGATGTGGCTAACCCCCTGCAACAGGATCACTTCTGTGGCAGCACATTGTTAATTGAGACCTCCACGTGTAAGCTAGTCACACCACAACATTCTGTATGAATCTGTGCCCTCAGCTTGAAATCCTAGTGCCAGTGTTTCGCATTCCCATGGAAAGCTCTGTGGGACAGCAATATCCCTCGCACCTCTGTTCTTGGAAGTGGTCTAGTGTAACCACTGGTAATTCCTATTCAATTTAATGCTTTCAAAACCCACAAAGGTCCATCTATTGAGAATCCGCCCTTAATTGCAATGTAGGATTTCCATTCCATTCCGATCTGCCCATCCATCAGCACAGAGGAGGACCATAACACTATGTTGTAGTTCATAGTACATACCAAGTAAATTTATTCCCGTCATCTTTCTATTACATTCCCCCACCCACGCTCCATCTCTGTCTCTTGTCTTGACTTGCTAATCTATTTTTGCTGCAAAATGCAGTTGATACTCCGGGACAGAATGAGAAAAAAAAACTATGAAGGCAGTTTGATTATTAATGGAAATGGCAAACATTCTGAGCTGTATCATTTGTAAAGTTGTTTTACTTTAATAACTCACTTATACCGTCATAATAAATGGATTCTGGATGCAGTATGGTTTAATATCGTTAATGATAACACATTCCACAGTGTACATTTTATCAGTGTTCCTTAGGATAGGTGGCATTAGATTTATGGGGCTGGGGGAGGGAAGACAGAACACAATTGCAAAGCAATTAACACGTAGACACTGGTCCATGTTTTAAAATCCGTAAAAAAATATATATTTAATGTTTAGATGGAAAGCAGTGTTACTTCAATAGTAAAATGCTCAAAATATTCCAACAAAGTTTGAAACTAGGCTGTTAGATTTACGCAGCGTTGAAACTGCATCCTACAGAGAGAACATTTTAAGTGGAGAAATTGAAAATATGTAATTGTCCTTTATTAAAAGACACCCAAAAACAAAATAACTATAATCACAGCAGGGAAGGAGAATGCACGTGAAGGTGCTGTGTAGCAATAGAATGAAGGAATTAAAAGAGTTATTTGGGGGCATGCAATTTCCTGGGCAATTTAACCTTTGCTTTGACACAAATTATAGACTCTTGAGACATTATTTTGTCAAATAAATAACAATGCATTTTTAAAAAATAATCTTCTTCAATGGTAGTTCAGAAACCCAAAGAGAGAGATTGCATCTCTTCCTCTGTGCTGTCAAGTATGTAATTGAAACGAGTCAGGGGAAAAAAGAAAATCAAAAATCAGACTTCAAAACACTTTACTTTTGTGGAGAAGTTTAGATTGATGGCACAAATAATGCTGCAGGACTACAAAAAAGGAGATGCTTTTATCATGGTCTCTGTGATAAGTGATATGTGACTAAATATGTTAGGGGCAATTTATTTTGACTACTTGGCTAAAACAAGATGTTTCGGTAAATGAAAGCATGGAGGTGGAGGCATGTATGCCATTCAGTATCCTCCCCCACTCACCCGAGTCCCAGGCTTGCTGGAGATTCAGTCCACTATACATTCATATCGTGCCTTTCACACTGGGAGGACATCTAAAAGTGTTTAACATTGCTGTCTGTAAGACCCTTGCTGTAAGACCCTTAATAATCATAATAATAATCCTTGCATTTGAAATAGCAGTTCATCACGTTGTTGGGACGTCTCAAAGAGCTTAACAGAATATACTGTTCAGTGGACTGACTGTATTTTGTGGGTGAAATACACAATATCATCGGAGCTGAAGTCTGTTGCTATCGTACTGTTCCGGGGATTGCAGAGAGAAAATGCTCTGACAGATGCTCTCTGACAAAGGCCATAATACAATGGTGCTGCAAGACTAATTTTTTGGACAACAATAACAAATTACATTTCTACAGTGCTTTTCATGTCGGGAGGACACCCCAAGGTGCTATCTTTTTAGTTAATCCAACCGAGAAAAAATGTGCCTTGATCTACCGATACTTTAGAAAGATTTGGTTTAAAATAATCTGGCATATGCTTTCAACTTCCTTATAATAATAATATAACAATAAACCTTGTTATACAGCCTCTGGTATCTTAATGTGCTTCACAGGGAATTGCTTTCAAACGAGGTGCTTGTGCATTTGTATGCAAGCATAAATATAGGCTGCACATTAGTAGCAAACAATAACAAAGGCTACGGTTGCAATGAGGTTCCTATTTCAGCTAGGGAATGTTGCGTATAGTGAGGAGCGACATAAAAATGGTATTTAAAAAAATAAAAATCTTATGGTTGAATTCACCACGGTTGCTAATATGGGTGATGAAGTCGACTGAAAGCAGTTACCTGGAACACAGTGAATAAAATGAAGATAAAGAAACACACGCTGAATTAGCAATCTGAATTCCAACTCGGATTCACACTCATTAATAGTGCAGTCAACAGTAAACTCATCTGCAGTGCATCAGCATCTAAAGTGCTCCCCTCCCAGGAGAAGTTAATGGAGAGGGAAGTAGTGGGAGGCAGAGAAAAGCTGAAAGATTTGTTTCAATCTCTACTTCTCACATTTGGGAGTCGCAGTTCAAATTTAATACAAGTAGAGGCAATAAAGGATTTCTCCTAACGGTAGCAGTTCATTTTCACAAGCAAATTAAGATGGGCCATCGTAGCTTGCGCTGTGAAGATTACAATTAAGGAGCACAAAACCATTGAGTTTCTTGCTAAGCTGCTTTATAATTCTCATCTCTGAAAGGCTCGGGGAAGGGCAGTTGGTTGGCAGAGATCTCAGTGCAGGCCTCTGCGGGGTTATTTTGCTTATTAAGTCGCAGAGATGACTACATCAAAAAACGCTTTGATACTGTAGACCACAGAATATTTTGTCATTAACAGCATTAAAACCAAAGTGTAATACCATATCCATTTATCATTATGAAAAAAAGTCAAAGGGTTAAATAACAGAGGGATGTGAGCAACATCTTCTTTGAAGCAGGCTTTATCATTAATGCTGTTTATAGCTCTACTTGACTTGTATGACCCATATGCTGAGCCAATAGAAAAGTGTGGTTGCATTTCTTTGCGTGGAATCTGCCATCAACTTTCTATTAAAACCGCATAAAAATTGAGGTTTCTGGCACCTAGGCCTCTCTCACTGTTTATCCAGCGCTACTGTGGGCAGAGTGGCTATGGATACGTGGTGCGGCACAAGCGGGTAATGGGCTTCACAACCCTCAGGAGGCCCCAATGTTGGGATTGTCTGTGTGTGTCTCCCAACTCTCTCTCTGTGTTTGTCTTTGTGAGAGTGAGCATGTGTCTCCCTCTCTGTTTGTGTGTGTGTGTGTCTCTGAATGTATGAGTGTCTGTATCTGAATGTGTCGGTGTTTCCCTCTCTCTCTTCTGCATGTGCGTGTTTGTGTCGCTTTGTGTCTTATGAGTGTCCCTGAGAAGCAGTAGGTAGTGAGCTCCTGCTGCCCTGAAGTCAGGTCACTGGTCCTGAATGTCTGTTTCTTGACGGATGTCCAGGCCCTTTGGGTCTGCGCGAGTGTCCCCCACCCTTCCCCCACCACCTAAAATGGGATACCCGGCATTTGTTAAAGAAGAAATTAATGTTGTTTTTTGCAACAATCTGATATGTGTTATTTCTTCATATTTAGTTTTTAATCAATAAAAAAAAGGTTGGCGTTAGAATGTACCTCGAAAACACCAATCAAATTCCAGCAATTTTTCGACCCCAACCCCACCAATTTCCCCGCAATGTTTGGCAAAGGTTCAAAAAAATTTCCACTGGCCCTGCCCAGGTGTTAGCCAGAATGATTAATGATTAAATCCTCGTAAAAGTTCTGTCCCGCAGTAACAAATGTATTTTGCAACATAAATATATTAGCGAACCAACAGCACAAATTTGAGGGTTATTTGATGACGTTGCACCAGAATGCCCACTCTACAACAACAACATGCATTAATAATAATAATGATCCTTGCATTTGGTATAGCTGTTAGGATAAGACAGTGCATATGTATTTCTGACTGCCTGCATGTGGTGATTTTATATACTCCGGTTATATGTATTCAGGAGAATGTATTCATATTGTTCTTATATACTTATATAGTTGAATGTAATGTTTAAATGATGGTAACTGTTTGAAGACATGTGTCTCCAACCAGGATCAGATTGCATTTCGCAAAGAATGACTGAAGTGTGGGACTTTGACCACGGCTGGGGCAAAAGGACAGATTGTAGAAAAAACAGGGACCTGGGACCATCCAGTACCGGCAGGACTTTATCAATAGATAAACAGGTTAGCCAGGGAGTCAGATGATGAGGCCTGACTATGTGGATCAGATACGAGTGGGTGATTGAGGACATGAGTTAGGAGTAAGAGATCCTGAACTGTACCTAGCATTGGAAGATAAGGATAGGATTCCATCATCTGGCTAAGATAGAATAGACAGCTAAGTTTAATAAATCATTTTTAATTGGAAGCAAAGGATACCAGATAGATTAGGACTCAATTAGCAGGAATCGAGGTATGAGGAGAGAAAAGTATAATTGGAGAAGCCTGAGCAAGTGGGGGTTGGAGTATAAGGAGCTGGGAGCGCGCCAGCCGTGAGTATACATCGGAGCTCTTCACGACTTCTCAGCAAAGTGCAGTGTGAAAACTGGTAGTATACCCTTGTATTCTCAGTTTGTTTTGGTTTATGTGTTAAGGAATCATTACCCTTAGTAGCATTAAATGTTAATATTCGATACTGTTATTTGATTAATACATTAACCTTTGATTTGATCATTGTATATCCTATACCTTATAATTACAACCTACTTATAATAAAACCTACTTATACCAATAAGGTTTGTTGGGTTATATTTGAACTCTTGGGATCGGAAATCCCAACAAATTGGCGACCACGAAGAGACCCAACAAATAAGTGGTCTTCTGTTATAAAGTAGAAGATAAAAAATGTTTTTATAGTTGTCATTATGTCTTTAAATAAGTTAAGTAGGGAAAGTCTAAGTTTAAAATCTCTGCATGAACGGGGAGACACATGTCTTCAAGACAGTTACCATCATTTAAACATTACATTCAACTATATAAGTATATAAGAACAATATGAATACATTCTCCTGAATACATATAACCGGAGTATATAAAATCACCACATGCAGGCAGTCAGAAATACATATGCACCGTCTTATCCTAACATAGCGCTTTCCACATCTTATCAACGTCCCAAAGCGCTTCACAGAACATACTGTAAAGTGAATTGACTGCATACATTTGTAGGCGAATCGCGGCAGCCAATTGAGCACAGCAGTGTCCCACAAACAGCCGTGGATTGAAATGACAATATTTATTATATGACCATTTATATAACCCTTTTCACGCGGGGTAGCACCTTAGAATGTCTGTCCGTTACAGTAACAAGCCATTTCTTAAATTGCTTCAGCCACCCTTTCTAGTCATCTGTTCCAGGTGTTAATTATTTTCCGTGTGAAACTATTCTGACTCTCATTTCTCCTTCAAATGGGCTAGGGTAATACTATTTTGTATCACACCAACAATTGATTGCAAATCTCCTGCACAGCACAAATGGTATTAAAGCAACACCTTAAGATAGACCTATGCTTACCCCAAACATACATACCTTGGTCCAGTGCCACAGCCAATTCTCTCTCCTTTAAAATATACAGCTACAGTGTATGTCCTGGCATGGGATGGCCCCACTGTCTGAAGAATCCTGATGGAATAATAAGTATTATATTGAATAAAGGTTACGTTTTTTTAAAAAAATACTGGAATCTTCATAGATCCTGCAACAAACTGCAGAGCTCTGCCCAGCTGTGCGTGACGCTGGTTACACCACCACAACCTCTTCCAAAACACGTAGTGGAAACGGAGGGTCCACAGAGAACAATTCTTTCACCTTTGCTATAATAATACGAAGAAATATTTATCTTCATGTGATGCACAGATAGATCTACAAAGCTATTTTCTTCCTTTAGTTTAGGGACGTGTTTTTTGGGAGGTGAGGGGGTGGGTGGATGGAGGCAGAAATTGGTGAGAAAGAATACTTGGAGTAGAATTTTGTTTTCCCCTTGAAGCAAATTTCTGACACAAATCATCCTCTTTATCATCCTTTTTGTCATCTGATTTGCTCTGTCCTGACCTGAAAATTAACTGGATTTTGTTATTGGACTTTTTTTAGTACAATACAGTGCTTAAAAATCCTTTGAAAAAGAGAGAGAAAAATGAAAGCAATGAAGTGCTTCCAGGCACTGCTGCGCTGAATCAACCTTGAAAACAAAAGAATAGATGCAAAGAACCAGTGAAAAGTATTGAAGCACACAGGACAAGACAGAGAGACACATATAAATAGAGACATACAAGGTTAGTGAGACACAAAGCCTAAGAGCAACCTACAGAAAGTCGCAGACACGCAAAGGCAGGCAAACAGTGAGAGAGCTACTGAGTACCACAGAAACAGAGATAGAGAAATCAACAACAATAAAGTTACATTTCTAAAGTACCTTTCATGTCGTGAGGACGTCCCATTACCCTGGACAGAAATGTTTCAGACCCAAACTGGGGTCAGGATCAGAGATGGTGGAGGGAAGGGAGGGGAAACGGGGTGACCCTAGGCACGGTCGAAGAATAGGTCTTGAGGTGGGACTTGAAGGAGGCAGTGGACAAGGCGGAGGGAATGCAGGATACAATTCCAAAGATTGGAAGGCAGAATGGCTGAAGATTCAGCCATCGATGGTTGGGCGGACATGGAGCAGCCCAGAGCCCACCGAGTGGAGGGAGCGTACAGGTTGGTAGGGTACAACATGGGTTTCACAGATAACCAGACAATATTCTGTATTTGTACCATGAAAGATGCTAGGTAAGAGATGCTGAGAGAAAAAGAGAGATATAGAAGGAGAGCGGGAGATGAGAGGGAAAAGAAAGAGAGGGAAGAGGGGCTATCTATCCCTATTACATTCACTGAATATACAATACAATCTCCGCATAAACAGTTCTGGTTTCAACTAATTTAATAAGGTAATGGAAGTATACTTTGATATGAATTATAGCTCTTGAATCAATTAAAATATATGAGAGTGGAGAGTCATTAGAGCTTTCAGCACACGGTATACGTGCAATAGATTATCCAGCGAACAATGACTGCTACAAGCATTACTGCTTTCTCATCAAAGACAAAGACACTCACTTGTACAGAGGGATGTCTGGCTCTTTACCCTCTGTTCGAAGGGTCAGGCAACACTGCTGAAGCTGAGATTTAGGATCATTCCAGTCCTGGTTAAGGATAAACTCCTATACAAGCAAAAGGCACAGGCAGCAACAATGAAACATCAAATGCAAGTTGATGTTGTATTTGATACAGAACCCTATTATGTCATCAAGACATCAGAGAGAGCCTCACAATATTGTAAAGTGATGCGGCTGTGTGTATCTATGGGCAAAATCCTTTGCATGAACAATTATCTCGACCCTCGAATCATTGAATATACTGACAAGACCACGTTGGAAACTCCGAATAAAATATACGTTCCAAACCAAATACACATCAGTCAACTAATACCTTATTTCAAAACTCCCCACACATGCCTAAGGAGCAGACACAGAGCTCAACATGGTTTAGGACGTTCGCAACAGTGAAATCTTGATTAATTGTCATAATATTAATGGTGAATGTCCACTACGAGAGACAGGCAGGTTCTGTGTTCAGTACAAAGCCTAACATGTTTTTCATGTTAAGAGAGATTCTGTACCATGTGGCCATCTTGCTCTGCTCAAAAACAAAGCTCAGTTTGACTTCAAAGATAAGACTATATCCTAAGTCTTATTGATGAGTCAGGCAGGTCTCTCACCCACAATGTTGTTCTAGCTCTTTTGCACAACGACACTAATGAATTTCTTCTGGCCCACAAATTACATTACAGTATTTGTCAATGGGGCACTGATGCAGCATTGCCTAATATGTTGACTCCACTAGAATTGCCGTCATTTTCCCCCCACCCCCAAAAAAACCTTGTTTATCCATCACACATATTTCTCCACTGTTAGTAAGGTCAGAGATTCCTGTCAGGTGGAAGAGAGTGGGCGTCTCAAGAGTGGGAGTAACTGTGGTTTTCCTCGAGTAGAGCAAGATTGCCAATAAAGAGAAACAATGACAACTCTGGTGGAGTCAGCACGATTAGTCTTTTAATTGAGTGCATAGACATACTGTGGAGTAAGGAAGAAATCAAATCTGAACCTGAGTGGGAGAACAAGCGACAGAAGAGGTAGGAGTCGGTAGTGAACGCGAGGGTGGTGGCAACAGCACCTTCATTCCGGGACTAATTGCTGATGTTGAGCAACGTTCATTATTCAACCTATAAATCCTTAATGTTTGACTTGGTTAATAGAAAAAAATGTGTTGTGTCTTTGTATAGATCCTTCTGGGGGAAAGGGAGCTAAACAAAATCTCTCTGGGGTTACATGGTTCCGTGCCTGGCAAAGCTAGGGTCTATGCAGGCTTCCAAATCATTGACTGACCTGCCCGGCACATCAATAAATGTTAGGATATAGTCTTGTCTTTAATCCTGCAAGTTATAGCTCTGAGAGCTAGGTATTGCCCCTGGCCAGGCAAAAAAAAACATGTCTTTCCATCTCAGCTTGACATGCATTTCTTCACTGTTACTCAGGGATTCCTATCAGCCTGGAAGAGATCAATACTACACTTGAGTGTCAACCTAGACTATGAGCTCAAAATCCCAATGTGAACCTGTACATGTAACTTGTCTACATTAGTAATATGTGTATGCAGAGTTAGGTTGTTTATGCAACCAGTTATCACTACTTCTAATGTACAGAAGTATTGTTAGTTTGCAAAACCAACAGAACAAACTAAACAAAATGACAGGTTTCTGTTTCTAAAAGATTAGAACTACAGAAAGATCTCCGGGCTGCAAAACCACAATCTACTGAAAATACTCAACATGGGTAAAGAGAGTTTAAAATAAGCTTAACACACAGAGTAAAAGTAAACAAGCAAGGCAGTACATACTAACCTTCAATCGTGGGAAGAAACATACATTCATGAAAGTGCGGACAAATTCCAGCTCCTGGTCGATGTAAAGTGCTGCTATGAATGCTGAAAACAGTGAGACTGTACTTAGAGCTGGACTTTTAAGTTATCTTCTATAATTTACTTTCGAGTCCATCTCTCACCCAACTCAGCCCTTGTAAACCTTCTGCTCCAGCCACAGAACAAGTACTGGTGTGCTCTATGTCGCTGCCCATCTCCCCAATCATCAGTGTGTGAACTTTTAGCCATTCTGTTCTGCTATCTGGAACTCTGTCCCTCTGCCTAACGCCTGACTCCCCGACTTCCAAACCACATAAGGCTTCTTTTCTTTTTGCTTTTGCCCCCTCCTCTAAATTCTGGTGCCCAGTCAACTCTCGACATAGCAATTGCCGTTGTTAAACGTTATGACGTGTATTTGACATGTTATGCTTTATTTTTAATTCAATTTTTAATTGTCAAATCACTCTGGTTCAAATTGTTTCGGAAAAAAAAGATCCAAATACAGTATAAGGATGTGATGAATCTTAACACTGCAAAGTAATGTGTATGCTTACATATAGATTACATGGATGTTTCCTTTATATTGTGTGCAAGGTACATGGTTGGAGTCATAATTATATTGATGTAGGAATTTATTCTCCCCATTGATGGGATATTGACTGACGGGTGAGTTTATGTTCTCTTATTAACTTTATTCTGAGCTGTGGGAATGGGTCACTGGTACTCTACTGGCCCCATCTCTAGGGAACCATTGCCTCAGCAGTCTGGCGAGGGCATCTGTCTGAGGTGCACATTTAACCCTGTATTTCTCAGTGATTCTTATGGGAGGTCACATCCATGGTGTACATCTCCCTGCAGGGAGAAGCACTGAGTCACTAACTTTCTTCTCGTCTTCAGACCACGTACTGTGGAGGTCTGAATCCTAATATATTACAAAAAGAAACCCCTGTATTTTTGGAATAACAAAAATCCTTGTTTTTGATATGACATCTTATCATGTCATCAAAATGTCTCGAAAGGCTTTGCAGGATTTAGAGTGTAAGCACCATATTATGTAGGGGAATGCAGCAACCGATTTTATACAGCAATGTCCCTTAAATAGTCACAAAAAGAATGGCAAATTTCATCTGGGGGATTGGTGGCTGGGAGAAACTTGTTTTCCACATTCACTGGGAGTTTTATTAGCCTAGCTCAGCCAGTAGCACTCTCACCTCCAAATCAGAAGGTTGTAGGTTCAAGCCTGTCTAGGCTGATACTCGCATGCATTGCTGACTTTTGAATGAGACAATAAACCACATACTGCTTGCCTATTCAGGTGGGCATTAAAGATCTCATGGCACTATTTAAAAAGTGAAGTGTGTTTTTCCAGATGTCCTATCCAATAATCCACCAAATAAAACTGATCATTCACTTCATGGCTGTCTATAGGTCATTGCTATATGCAAATGGATTCTCAAGAGCACCATAAAAGTATAGGCACCACAGTTCAGTCATAGGACTTTTCAACAACAACAAGACACATTTGTATAGCGCCTTTAACATTAAGTGACAAAACTGGGTACAATTCCAGGCTGATCAGTGCGAAACTTTGGGCAAGTTTCCTTACTCTACACGCCTAATAATAATCCTTCAAAAAAAAACAACAATAAATTGGTCAATTCAATCCATGAACTGTTTGCGGGACACTGCTGTGCGCAATTGGCTGCCGCGTTCGCCCACAAACATATGGCCAATTCATTTTACAGTATATTCTGTGAAGTGTTTTGAGATGCTTAGAAGATGTGAAAAGCGCTATATCAAATGAAAGTATTATTATTATTATTCTGTTATTATTATAAGAAGGTGGCCTGCACTCACATTCCAGCAGGTCAGCCAAAGTCTTGGTTCGTAGTGCTACTGGCCTTTTGGTTTTATCATTAGTGATGGCAAAGTCCTGCATGCCCAGTTCTTCTGCCACTTTGGCTTGAGTACGGTTATTCACCAGAGAACTTCGTAGCAGCTGCAAGAGAAAACAACTTGTTGTAGCTTTTCAATCTAATTAAAGCACCTTCAATTGAATCTACGAAGAGTGAAATATTGCAATTTCTGAACTAGATTAGATTTTATTGAAAATACATTTTATTTCAAAAGGAACAGTTGTTAAGGGAAAAAAATAGACTTTTTTTTAAAATCTAAGGTATCGTTAAAATCCTGGATTTATTCAGAATTGTCTACAAGTGGGACAGATTCAGTAATTATTGCAGCCTTATGTTGCCGACTGTTTTTATTGATAAACCTTATATTAATAGCCACACACTTTGCTAAAAATCCACTTTAATTAAATTATAGTTTTACAAACTACAGTGCTTAAATGTTTAAAAGTCTTTAATTAAATCGTACATAGATATACATTCAAAGCCAGCTAATTTAGCAATGACAAACAATGGGTCCAACATTCTTTCTTTGATAGCTTTCAGGAATAAAGCATGATACTTATATAAATTTGGGAAAGATAGGTTGTAAATATTTGATGGAAAATGCACTAAATATTGACCAATAGTTGCTACAATAATCCCCTTGGGATGACTCACTCATTAATAATAACATGAAATCTCCCCCATTTTAAATTCACTGAGGGACCTATTAGGAATCTCACATAAACTAAGTGAAAATATATGCATTATGCCTCATTTGTAATCAATATGCAGAGTTGTGGATTATGTCTCATATGTAAATTCCATACATGGAAAAATATGCTTTATGTCCCATATTCAAGTCTTTTATGAACCAATGGCTATTATTGCGTCTAATGGAAAATGTATGTACAGCGGCTTTAATTATGTAAATAACCAATCCTTTTCACTTCTACAAGGTGTACACGATTTTGAAGTCCAGGTTAAGCACTCTTGGTTCAATGTTCAGTTCTCTCACCTGGGCACTGCTCTGAGAGATCTCATAATTATGCTTTAAGGTTTTAACAAATTAATGGGAAGTTTGCCCCATTCTTTCCAAATTTCAACTTTGGGTATCTGATAGGAAGACTGAAATGAACTCTGAAGCTGGACAATTTGGAGCTACCTCCAGAAGTTTCATCTCCTCTGTCCACCTACTTTGAGGCTGACATTAGCAAGTGCAGAATGTTGGATCCGTTACCCAGTCGCTTGCCAAACTCATCTCTCCACTAACATATCACCAAAAAATAGACAATGCCGCTCGTCTCTCACCGTTAAGTGCCCCTCGTGGTGGTCCGGGAAATGTATGAATAAGTACTCAGTGGCTACCAATTGCATTATAGAGTCACCAAGGAATTCCATCCTCTGATTGTGACCTCTAAAGGAGAGATCAACATTGTTACAATCAATATGCACTTTGGAAGCTACAAAATTAAATTGAAAGGCACTCAAATTACATTACTTTGCTGTAATTACATGGACCAAAGAGCTTTTGCAGTCAAGATCAAAACAGATTTTTGTGCATTAACTTCCCAATCAGCAGCGGTCCCTTCTGTAATAGTCCTGTTCAGCGTATATACCCTATCTTTCATTTCACTTTCAGACTCCACAGCTCCCTTTTGCAGCAACCCTGCTGTTCTTGGCATGAAACATCCTCGTAATGATTCACTGAGAGGCTTTTATGTCTCAACTGTAGACGTTGGACTATTACCCTGCATTAGTAAGATGATTTGATTCTGTTCAACTGTGTTATTTGGGAGCATTTGTGGAAATTTTACATGGCAGCTGAGTCCCGATGTCTCCCAGCAAACCAGCAAAAATGTACGTTTTTGCACTATATACCAAATGACTCTCAAGTCATAAAAAAAACACTGTCAACAATGAAGCAAGTTCTCCGAATGTCCGTGAACAGTACTGAAACATTCACTGTAGCAAGCACTATGACAAAAGGCACTGCCTTCTCCCCTTAGCAAAGAGTACATTTGTTGGAACAAATGGGGAATTGCACATTATAAGCACACAACAATGGTCAATGAATGTGCTGCCAAACAGCGGATAACATGGAATTGTAACTGAGAATTTGGCTTTTGTTGGGAGTCAGAATATTGTTCACAAGAGAGTGAACAATTGTCATCAAAACAAAACAAATCCACATATTGGTGATTGATATTCGATAATGCCAGACTGAAGTAGTAGTATATTAAACACCATCCATCATTTCCATTATGCACACAGGATTTCAGACTGAAATAAAACATTAACCGAATATCTGTGGATTGGAAAGCATACTTTTAGTAGATTCAAACAGGAAACATTATTTTCCAAAGAAAGTAAAAGCCCGTTTATCCGTGACTCGATCAACCAGAACTTCTGTATAACTGGTACGTCAAAAATAGTCCCCATCCGATTAACCGGATGTTATCCGGCACAATCGCGGTGGCGCATTTAATGAATTGATTGTTGCACGAGAGAACTGTACAGGTATTTCGGCTTGCTGCTAGTAGAGCCTTAAAGTCGCGCTGCCGTTTTTTTTCCCTCACATATCGTCCGCCATTGCAGAGATTATCGATAGACTGTACACTTCTACCCCAGCATCATAGCTTTAAACCAGGCATCTACCAGCAAAGGTGATATTTAGGTGAATAAAAAAGGTCTCTTATTATCTGTTATTTTTTAGTCTATTATTAATGTGGTATGTGTTAAAATCAGTAAAAAAAAAAAAAAATTGTGTTGGGTTTTCGGCGTCGGATCCAACCGAATATCCGGAATGTCGTTTAACTGGCATTGGCCAGATCCCGCGGGTGTCGAATAAACGGGCTTTTACTGTAAAAGCTGCATACATCTTCTCTTAACAGTTTTGAGTTGCAGATATCTAAAGAAGGGTCACACACAAGCACTCACTTTTATTGCTCTAAATTTCTGGAGGAAGTTCACTGATATGACTTGAGATCCATAAACCTATAACTAGGGCTAAGAGATTAAAGTACACTTGGGAACAACATCTTATTCCTTAGAATCTTAACTCAGCAGCTGCTGTACTCATGCACACTTGTGAATAGAAACAAGCATCATAGCAGATTTGTAGCATGCTATTTGCAAGATCTGTAATGTTTGTTTACAGCACTAAATGGATTCTTATATTGTCACACAGAAATAATAGCAAATGTAACAATGCATTTGCTACTCAGTCCTATTGCGAAAATTGCCCACTGCACCCAGCTTCTATTCTGCACAATTCAATTAACACCATTTAGAGCTTTCCTAAAATCATTATGTTATTTAGTAAAATGTATCTAGTCACATCAATAATTAGCCTTTGTGTCCCATAACAAATGAAAACACAGGACAACTACAAAAAACATGCAATTATATAATGCTCTTCAGATATGGTTATACATTGGAGCACTTTACAGGAACATAGACAGAGCAAGGAAGAGAGGAAAGAGGGAGGTCACCACATATATGTGAAGAGATACGTTTTAACGCAGGACTTAAAAGACACACAGAGAGAGTATAAGACGGAGAGAGTTTCAGAGGTTAGGGGAGTGGGATTTGAAAACTCATTGGCCGATGGTGGCAAAGAGTGCGTGGGAGACGCACAATAGACCAGAATTAGCCAAGCGGCGGGAGCGAGCAGAGGAGTTTAGACTTAATTAAAAGGTATCCTAAATCAATGTGTTACAACAAACACTTTAAAAACAAATGCTTAAAATTAATCAAATCTCAGAAGTTGGTGCTGGGGACTATTACATGATACATGATGTATTACATGAGATGTGATGTGATGCATTCAATAATTGAGAACGATTGAAAAATTCTGTAAAATGTAGTATTGTGTGTTAATTATACAATTATGGGATTCTGTAACTTACTGCTCAGGTTTAACCTAACCTGCACAGTAGAAATGGTTTGCACAATTCAGATAATAAACAAAATAAGACAATTCATTTTAAAACAAAAAAAGTTTCAGCCCTCTACATTTGGAGTCCAGGTTGAATATAAAATAGTCATTTCACTTGGTTGTGAGGATGTGGACTTACAGAGTTAAATGGTTGTATCCAACGGTGCGCAGGGTAAAGGCTCGAGCCAGGAGCCGTATGTGGGTAAAATCAACTCCAATTGTTTCTTCAAACTCAGTTAGTTTCTTTAGGACGGGAGATGTATCGATCAGAGGTCTGTCAGAATGTGACTCCTGCAGCTGATTCAAGGCGAGAAAATAACATTTCAATTAATATTTCACAATCCCACCTTACAGATCGGAACCATTTATTTATACCCACAGTCGGTCACATCCATCTAGTTACAGAGTCACACACATACCTGCCTGTGTACACATTTTATACATTGGTTAAACTTCATTGAACATGTATACACACAAATATCCGATAGTAAGCGAATGTTGTGTACATTTGTGCGCGCACTCATGCACGCAAGAACACACACCGGAAAAGCTGGGGAAAAAAAATCATTTCGATTTTTAAAAATTTGGCTTATGTTGTTGATAAATAAAGGACATTAGTGCATATGGAGTTTTTTTCTCTCCCAACCGCTGCCAACTTTTTCCTCTTCAAAAATAAATTTTCGTTCAATTATGGAAGCAATTTGTCAGCATTTAATACTATTCTTGCTCAAATGGTAATTATTATCAAATGGGAGGCAATTCTGTCATAGAAGATCTTGAGCCAAACCTCATCTTGTCTTTATCAAATGTGTATAAATAATATATATATTATATATATATATATATATACATACACACGCATACCTTTCAACAGTGAGACTCTGCATTGTAGTGCAGAATGGAAACTGGCTGAATTTCCTTTTCTTTCGATAATCTGGAGCTGGGAATCCATTCTACTGCTCCTAAGGTAGGCTTGGCTTAGATCAATCAGTGGCATGGCCCAAGGGTCAAACCTTTCTAGGCTGCATGCCTTAGCTACTCACTGAATTGACTCAGTCAGCCATCAGAGAATTGCACACCACCATTCACCATAATTATTTATCTGTGTCTTTATTTCCTAGAGATGCTTAATAGACTACACATTTATTTGTCATGGTGTTATCACTTTAATATCAACTCCAATCTATTAGTTTATTTTTTAACTAAAACTACTGTCAATTCATATATTTGTAGCTGTGGGTGTACAGGTAATCCCATCACAGAGCTACAATGCATGCACACCATTTTTACATATAAAAACTGCCTACAGTCTTTTATTTTTGTTCAAAGTTGAGAAGCTTGAATGATATTCATCTATTGTCTCTGTACAAACATAATTTTACACACCAATTCTGCACACCCTAAATAAAACTTGGGATATTATTTAGGGATTAGAATTGGTTTAGAAGTTTATGAAGGTTAGACAGTTGAGTAATAATCTTTTAATGAAGAGCAGTGGGACTCAAATCACAAATTATAGCAAAGTCAAACAATCGGAGAGTACAATTTGGATTTGCTCTCTCCATTAAGTTACTGAAGAGTCTTTGCTCTGCTCGTCTTTAAAATCAGTTGGATAGAAGTTTTCAGAGCTCTCGTTAAATGGGAATGTGATCAAAGTCTCAACAAAATTGAGTCAGCAGTTAGCACACTGTGGCATATTAATTCCACGATGAGCTTAGTAGAAAGACATTAGTGTTGAAGGTTCTCTGAAGATTACTGCATCACATTAGGGTGAAGAACCTCTATTGTCATTTTGTCTTTTCCGGCATAAAATTGAAAGAGACTGAAAAGGGGCAATGGTGTGGAAATAGATTTGATTTCTACCTGCAGTTTATTTACCTAGGGAGCTCAAAAAATCAAACTCCTTAACATTTGCAACAGAGACTTAGCTTGATAGCGGTAAGACAACATATCCGCAAACTAAATAGTATCTTAAAGGTTTGAATTTCCCTTGACAGTCACAAACAGTCAAAGTGATCATTTAGAAGAGCATTATTATTATTATAATCAGAGTCTTGGTTGTTTTGCAGGAAATTAAAGGAATACAGAATTTGAAATGTAAAATCAAAACAACATTTCTACAACCCACATCAACAGAATTCAGAATAAATAAATATATTTCACCAGTGATCAACCAGTAAAAAATATTTTATGTCACCTATGAAAAAGCAGCAAAAAGGCTCCTTCCATTTTAACATCAAATAAAACCACAAACTTTCTGACACAAAATAATCCTTGCATTTGATTTAGCGAGTTTCCTTACTCCACATGCCTAATAATTATCCCTCCAAAAAAACCACAATAATAAAATTGGTTATTTCAATCACGACTGTTTGTGGGTCACTGCTGTGTGCAATTGGCTGCCGCATTTCACCTACAAATATACAGTCAATTCACTTAATAGTATATTCTGTGAAGCGCTCTGAGACCTCTAGAAGACGTGAAAAGCTCTATATCAAATGGAAGGATTATTATAGCACCTTTTCAGATCTTCTAGACGTCTCAAAGGCGCATGGGACAATGAAACCCACTTTACAAATACAGTAGCACTTATTTCCCAAACCTAAACTGTTCAAATAGAATTGAGATTAACATGAACACCTTTTTGTTGTTGCTTCGTTCTACTGCATTGATTTCTTTCCTGTCCCACCCCAACTTTTACCGTCAACTAATGAGAACCGGCTTTGAGGGTGACTGAGCTGAGGTGTATGAGGGAGATGAATTTATATTGATAGGTATGGCTTTCAGGCTGCTTCATCGATCTTGTCATATGAATATCGTGGGTTAATTTTGCTCTGTCACACAAGCTGATTTGAAAATCTTCCCTCAGACCAAATCAGCAGAATTTACAATTGATTTTTTTTTCCCCAAAGGTAGTGGCAGTATGTGTGGGTGGCGGGGGAAGGAACAAAAACACAGGACATTGCACACAGTTAATCACAGTGATTGTTAAATAGGGATATAATGGCAGTACTCCCTTTTAAAGATCATGTCTCTGAGCACCTAACGGTTCCAAATTATACTAAGATCACATGAAATCAATCCAAGAAATAGCCATTTTCTCCCACGTGCATTCCAAGAAAGACACTTAAGTCATGGTCATGCCTATAAAACACAAAACCTTTCAAATTTTATCTTGACCCTAAGCTCATCTCTTTCTGTTCTCCCACCTTCCTATTGCCTGGGTCATCTAATGGAAACATAGTTTAATCCACTGAATAAAAATGGTTTTATTTGTGGAAACCATTCAGCACAATCTAATTTGAATTAAATAGCTTACATTACTTAATGATCTTAACTGTCTTACGACATTACTTGATGATCCGAAAACATTTGGGGATTACGGTGTTTTTATAGATATGCATCCAGAGTATGGGCACTTTAATCAGTCTTTGTTTAAAATACATTTACTCCACTGCTTAAAAAAAATGAGATCTGGAATTTTGATAAACAATTATTAATTATTAATCAACATTGATTCAAGTAACAACCTTTGTAATAGCACAAATTATCATGCATAGTTACTGTGTTGTATTAGCAGTTATTGAGAGACCTGGGTTTGATTCCCAGCAGGGCGAAACCTTGGGCAGGTTTCCTTACCCCACATGCCTGATAATAATCCCAAGACAAAAAACAATAGTAATTTGGCTGCTGCATTTCACCCACAAATATATGGTCAATTCACGTTACAATATATTCTATAAAGTGCTTTCAGATGCCTAGAAGATGTGAAAAGTGCTATATCAAATGCAAGGAATTTTATTATCATTAATTATCTACCTGGTGTACCCTCCACTGTGGTACATAATTGATGATAAAGTATATGTGGTTAGGGTGGCTAATGAAACTGTACTAACCACCAGGCATTAACACCTTGTGAAATTTCCAGACAGATTTATGGTGGAATATGTGTGTGAAAAAACACATTCCCCACGAAAGAATGAGTTAAAATACTTCATAGATTGTTCTGTGATCCGCAAAGCAATGAATCAGAGTACAATTTTCTCACGCTTCCAATTCCCCATTATCCTTTACACGGTGAGTTTAGGCAGTCGCTAAGCTTTTATGGATATGATCAAATGATTATTTGGGAGTCAAAACACCCACCCGATTCTAGAGTGGTGATCAGATACAGACCAGCAGCAAATTCTTCTTTGAAACCCAACAAAATATTACATTGAACTATTTTAGTGCATTAACTCTAATTGTAGCACTTGCAGCAACAATGAGATGCCAACCTTCTTATGTTCTTCTCAACGGCATCAAGCAGTACATATGTAGATTGTAACTTATGTAGTCCAGATTCAGGTAGTATATGAGAGAGGAGGGGAATAGAAGGGTATAATAAAAGTAATCCTTGCATTTAATATAGAGCCTTATCACATCTTCGAGAAGCTTCAAAGAGCTTCACAGAATATACTTATCAGACTGCATATTTTGCAGGTGAAATGTGGCAGGCATGTTAAAGCACTTGCCTTACAAGTGTGAGACCTGTGTACAAATCCAGGCAGGTCAGGGTGAAACCTTGGGCAAGTTTCCTTACTCCACATGCCTAATAATAATCCTTAAAAAAAAAACTATAATAAATTGGTCACTTCAATCCACAACAATATACAGTATATTCTGTGAAGCACTTTGAGACATCTGCAAGACATGAAAAGCGCTATATCAAATGCAAGGATTATTATTCCTCTGTGGTTTTCTTCCTTCTTCTCTCCTCCCACCCACCCACACAACTATACATCAGCCTTTTGAGCATCTTGATATAATACGCAAAGGGAAAGAGTAAGAAATGCGTGGAATACAAACATCGACTTATGGACTGATTGCGCTGAGTGGCCTATTACCTTGAGAACATTCTTTGTAAATCTACAAGCTAGGCGGCTTCACTGATCTTGTCACTTGAACATTAAAGGCTAAATCAGCTCGCTCTTACTGGCCAGCTCAAAATCTTTCTGCTGATAGATCAAATAGGCAGAACTCAAAATGTAATAAGATATTCCAAAGGTGACATGTGTATATGTTTGTTGGTGTGGGGTGGGGGGGTGTAGGTAGAAAGAAGAAAACCACAGCAAAACAACAGCTAATTGCATGGCATTAAAGTAAATCCTATGAAATATTGTCCTCCAAATATGAAGGGTGCTGTATCGAATTCAAGGATAATTATTATTAATATTGTGTGCAAGAATCAGGGAGGTTGAGCCTTGGATCAGTGGCTTTTAGGTGTATATTGTTCTGGGACCAATAATCTACAAAATAGGTTTACTCCTTTTGCTATTGTTCATAAATAAGCCGCTTCATGAACTGAGGCAAAATAATTATAACACAAAGGGGAAAAAAAGAAAGGCAATCAAATAACAACCATTAGAAAAGTAAGGACTATGATTTATTATAAATAAGCTGGAAGCAAACTGAGTCAAACATATAGCACGTCGAGCAGCCTGCAAAAAGAATTAACAAAGAATAAAAGCAGCTCTTACTTGCAGAGGGTGCAGAGGGTAATTAAGCCAAACTTCCCGCAGATCCTGTTAAAGACAAACAAGATATATAGTCAGTTCTGTGGGGACTCGCTTCCAAATGTTACATTGCTAAATAAACAAGAATAGACACAGGAGGTTGCAACGCAATTTTTAAAACGATAACATTCCATTGCAAATTCAACACCACTAACAAACAAACCAGCATCCAGTGAAAATAAAAGCGCATTTGAAGAAGTTACAGTGTATTTCATTAGTAGCAGTGTCAAAATGCTGGTGACAAATTATGTTATTGGAAAAATCTGTCTCATTGAAATAACTGCAACCTACTCGACTGTTTTAGCTGTTCACAAGTTACATAAAGGGCAAATTAAAAGTTCAAGATAGAATTGTTGCCCTGGATGAAAATCCCCTTGTTATCTAGAATACTGGGGGTTTTAAACTATGAAAAATGAGGCCCGTAGGATCATTTGGACTCAGTATTCAAGACCGTGCAGCATTGTAGAAAATGCCTCAATTCAACACTAATTTGGAGACTGGCTTACTGCAGTTCTTATAATGAACCAAATGAAGACTGGATTTAAGAAAATCACATAGCCTTGTGCAATCTTACATTATAAGATAAATTGGTTTTACAGGCGAAGACGAGATGGAATGTGGAACCTCGGGCTTTATGTGACGGGAAGGACATTAATTTCTTTATGCAATCTACTGTCAGGAAGGATCTATAGAACTCGCACTTAAAAGTGGCTGAAGGCTCCCCAGCAGGGTTTTGGTGTGGATAACTAGCTCACTGTTGTAAGATGCGAAGTATTGTATGACGTCTCGACGATTTGGTAAGTCACTATATCAAATGCACGGATTATTATTCATGATTAGAAGATTATGAGTTCCTCCCAATGCAGCGTTGAGTGTGCGCTACTTTGTGGGAGTCACTACACTTTATAGTTAATCCTGCTAAGTGTATTGAGACGTCCTCCAAATGAAAGGCTTTACATCAAATGTAAGGATTATTATTATAGAAACAAGTGCCACATGAATGAATGTTGATCCTTCCCTTGCTAAATCTAGTCTACAGGAAAGTTGAATCTAGGAACATATTTTAGGATGAGAATATGATCAGAACAGAGGCCTGGACTTCAGAAAAGTTACAGGTTACCATGCCATCAAACAATAGTCGGCCAAACAAGTGTTTTGCTTCTTCCAGACCACCTTCTAGATAGACTGCACCTGCAACAATAAATAAATATAATAAGTGAAGTGCAATAAAAAGCAACATGCTGCTCAGTGCAAAATTCAATCGCAAAATAATCAGAAATATCAGCAGGACTCAAAAACTGATGATATATTCGAGAAAAAAAGTGTTGCGGATTGTACATGAAAATAAAAAGAGCAGGTGTTCACCATCATATGGTTTCTGCTCTTGAAAAATCAATTTCACCAAGGAGATTTGAAACATTCACACAATAAATCACAGTAAGTCATAAGCTGTTCTCTCCTTTCCCAAAGAAACTCTGCTTGCTATCTGCAAGTAATCTCCTAATAAACAAGGCAAAGTCTACGCGAATCACTCAAACACTTCTATCCTGAATTTAATGGAGTCATCATCTGCCAGGCCCTTTCACAGGTTAGCTAAGTAATGAATTAGTGCCTTGTCAAGTTACATTCAGCTAATATTTAAAACCTTCATTCATTGTCCGTGCTCGGTGCCACTGAACCACTTCAATCCACAATACAATTTACATTTATATTGTATGGTATCGTCAATTGAAGTGTAAATTTAAATTCTTGGTTATTCTTTCGAATGTTGGTTTTGATGAAAAGTCCCACCCACAATGTTAATCTATCTTTCTTTCAGATGCTAACTGACTGACTTGCTATCGGTTTCCAGCATTTCCTGTGCTTTGAGAATTTTTTTGGGGGGAGGGGGGTTATTTCATTAAAATAACTGAATAATATGCCCTTTCTCTTATGTTTGTTTTGTATTGGATAACAAAACATCTTGGGTTCAATATGTTCAAAATTCCTGACTAGTTCGCTTGAAAATCACATGGTCGTGCTTTAAAACGGTGACAATTTTCCACAGGCATATAACAAAATGTCAGGAAGTGATAGCAGTTGCAACCCAAAAGGGCAGATTATCAGCTTTTTGTGAGAAGGCTGACAGCACACAGAAAGCCAAAATGAGGTCACTGCTGAAATCCCACACACTGCTTCCTTCAACAATCTGACAACAACAACAACATTACATTTGTATAGCGCCTTTCATGTGGGAGGACGTCCCAAGGCACTAAACCAGTTTTGGTGAAACAGATCTTTCTATATGAAACGTAAGTGTTAAAAAGTCACTTTTTAAATTACCTATGAGAGCTTCGAAGCAGTTTGCCATAGCGTGGCGTAAATCCGATTCCCGACAGAGATCTGGTCCGTGAGCATAAAGCATGAATCTATCCAGTTCAAGTTTCTGTAGATAAAATGTACACGTGTGGTCATGTTTACAGCCAAACATAAGACATTCCTCAATAGAAATCTCAAACAGCTTTTCAACATTTGTGAACTAATGGGGTCTAATATACAAGATGGGTAAACGGATGTGTGAATTAGTGGATCTCAGCTGAAGTAGCCTTGGTTGGCCTTGATACCCTGAGGTTAGAGAAGTGTGGAAAAAGACAGGGTTTATGCTCCAGGCAAAACTTAGCTGTTAAAGTCACTTTTGAATTGATCTAATAGGAGCTTCAAAGCAAGTACTGTATACACGCGCGCGTGAGTGTAGGGACATCAGATGAGAACTAGATGATGTATGGCTGAACAGAGTCACGTTCAGTGTCTCACGTCACACAATGGCCAATTTGCATGATGTACTAGAGACTGAGTGAGTTGAAGCAGAGTGACAGGCACAGAATAGTCCTGCAGCATATGTCAGAGCATTCAGGAGAGGAGGCGGAGGAAAGAAATTGCTAAACAAAGATTAAAAAATTCCATTCATATCAAAACAAAGCTAATAGTACGAAAACCTAAAGAAAGAGATTTTTGAGAGAAACCCAGGAAGAAAAAAATCTAATTTCAAAAAAGAAGAGACCTATAGCACTGATTGTGCATCTACAAAATGTCCCTGTAGTAATTCAATCCAATTTACATTTATATAGCATGTTTCACATTAGAAGGATGTCTCAAAGTGCTGGAATCCACAGAAAAAGATGCTTAACCACACAAGTAATCCATAGCACTAACCTTGGCCAGCATAGCAAGGTGCTGGTTCTGAACAATAGCAGTACGGTACGTAGCTAACCCTCCTTCCTCAAGGTTTGGAAACAGAAAGTACAAGTGCACACTGAAAGCAGAAATAAAAGAGTCAAGGGAGAGGGGAAGATTGCCACAAAAGGGCAGAGGAAATCAAATGACCCGAAAGTGCTCTCTTCATCCAAAATACTGTTGTGATTTCATGCAGGACTCAAGGTGTAGCACAAGCATTCATAGCAGGTATTAAGTACTTCCCCACCCCACCCCCCAACCTATTTTTTTTTACCCATTATCTCTTCTGCTCCTGAAAAATATTAGATAACTCATTGAATAAACTGAAAGAGCCAGAGGTTTGAACATCATACTGCAAGTCACTGATTTTATAAGATCCCAATCTCACTTCTAAGCCTCTTAATTTCGAGTGATGGTATTGTTTTGGATGCCTTTGCTTGAGAACCCAGCTATAAACGCCTCATTACTGAGCAAGTTCAGCTTTCGTTTTAAGTCTGACAAATTCAGAAAACCCACCACTATTCTTACAAGTATCCAAACCTGACTGTGAATTTTACAGTGAACGCTGCCTCCATATAGAAATTACTGTGTGCCTGGAATGGCACTGTAAACGCTTTCCCTGAAGGGATACATCTCGACAGAGTATTAGGCACATTCGTATGTGAGTTTATAGAAGAAAAACACTGTGTTGTAAACAGTTCTCCTGCAAAAAAAATATTTTTTTCCCTCAGCGGCTTTTCTATAGACAATAAAATCCAGTTTTTCCGGCACCTGGCCAATGCCAGTTAACGTGCGTGCTGGATATTCGGCCGAAAAAGCAAAAAAACCCAATATATATATATTTATAAATAATGCATTTTTCCGGATAAATTACGGTTAATCGAATGCGGACTTTTTTTTGCGGTGCCAGTTAAACGGAAGTTACGGTTGATCGGGTCACGGATAAACGGGATTTTACTGCACTCTGCATCATTTCTACATGAGGGGTGGTCTGTCCCCAAGCCCTTTGAATATTCCTATTCACCAGCTATGAGATACCCAGGGATATTTGTGTGTGTGTGAGTCCCCCACCCCACCTTCGAATGTGGGTGGCAGTTAGACTTTAACCCAGAAACTGGGCCTGAGGAGATCGGTGGTGGGGGAGTTGTGGGGGGGAACATACCCACAATTTCATGATTTCACTCCATTCCATCCTCACATTTAACTCTCTGCCCCATGTACTGGATGTTCATTAAAAATGTGAGCCCTGATGAAAAATTAAAATCATTACAAAACTAACACAAAACGTCTGCACACCAAATTCCCACCTTGTTAAAAATTCAACCACTGCGTCTCCGAGGAACTCCAGTCTCTCATTGTGGTTGATCCTTGAATAAAGCAAAAAGCAAATGAGATCTGAGTTAACATATAACTAAATATGAACAATGTTGAAGTGAAACCAAACTTCACTTGAGAAGAATTCATTTGATTACGGATTTGTTTCTGAAAACAAACAGTCTCAGCGGTCATTGAATACGCAGTGATCTTAACCACATTCACACTTTAGTAGAACCTAATAGTGAACATCAGATCAGCTGAAGGAGCAGTTGCTTGGATTATTGATGAAAATAGTTGAGACTCAATACAGCTTTTTCTGATAGGATAATAATAATAATCTTTGCATTTGGTATCTGGAGTCTCATCGCATCTTCTGGACATCTCAAAACATTTCACAAACTACACGGTAAAATGAATTGACTGTGTTTTGTGAATGAAACATGGTAACCAATTGCGTACAGAAGTGTCTCACAAACAGTCTGGATTGAGTGACCAAATTATTATTATATTTTTGAAGGGTTTATTACTCCCAGAAAAGCGATCACAATTGCAACCCATCAATGAATTAGTGTCAGTAATTTAGAATTGTGAATAGTTACCCAATAAGCAAAAGTTGGAAATCAACACAGACATCCCCCCCCCCCCCCCCCCACACACACACACAGAATCAATCTTTGAAATGTGACTGATAAACAACAAAGGTTACATCATTACCATCTGAGTAAATTAAGGTACCACATTAAACTACTCTCAATTTCGAAAACACAGATTATTTTGTTTGTTTTCCACGTGAACAAATTTTCCAGCCTTGGCCTTTCCTACTAATGATGGAACTTTGGGAAAAATCATGCTAGATGTGAAAGCAAAAATGATCAGAATGTACAGAAGGCAAATCAGCCAGAGCGCTTGGATACTGAGAGTGCAGAAACACTACTGAAAACCTCACAGTGTCTGACTCTGGTGTACAAAGACTGTGTTTTTTTCCCCATATAGGACATATGCGCTGCTTAAATTTTCCAATGCAATCCTATTACAAGAGCAGCTTGAAAAACATGATTCACGGTCGATGACATGTTTTCGAACATCACAGTTGATCAGAACTAGTTTATAAAAGTGACAAATTCTCTTCAAAATAAGGTGACAGCTACCCACTCAATCCCTGGGAATTATTTCACTTATTCACAAGTGAGAAACAATGTTGGTAACAAGCTCCATTTCATTTTTGGCATTCCACTCTTGGCAAGTAATGGATCTCAATAACTCCCATCAAATACACTTTCTCTCAAGTGTTTCCCCCCAACTTTCTCCTGATGGTCACCAATCTTCCTCTGCTTTGGTTCCATGGATGCTAGCTGTCCTCAGCAGCTTCTTTAATAGCCCATTCACACGTGCCACTCAAAAGAGGTCGTCAGTGGGTGAAAGCGCTGCAAGACGTCTTTTCAACGTGAAAGGTGCTAGATCGTTATTGTTGAGAAGGGTAGGTGGAAATCAGAGAAAAAAAATGACTGGTTCTGTCTCAAAATTCCATCTGGGGTTTGTGTATAATACTTTTGTCTTAAAATGTGAGATCACACAGCACTGTAGAAAATTCATCAATTCAAAGCCGGTGTTCCACAGTTCTTAAAATCAATTGACTTCAAAATAAAACGGCATTGAAACAATTTTCC
Organism: Hydrolagus colliei; assembly: GCA_035084275.1. NCBI lineage: Eukaryota > Metazoa > Chordata > Chondrichthyes > Chimaeriformes > Chimaeridae > Hydrolagus > Hydrolagus colliei. The sequence continues at coordinate 45,326,388 of CM068743.1, forward strand.
ATAGAACTGCATGATCTTACATTTTAAGTCAAAATTGCCTTACAGCTTACTAGGTAGAATTTCGGAGCCCCAATGTCCACAGGCAATTTCCAGAGGGTTTGGAGAGGAAACTCTAACTGTTTATCCTCACTCTCCAGTCCAGCGACACTAAGGCCAATTACACACTTAGCCTTGCTCAAGCTCAGATCAGTGAACGCGGTATAGACCAGGATTAATGCCTGCAGTGGTTTTATTTTTACACCAGGTAATGCCGTTAACCCATAGTCACCTATAAACTCATCTCTCCCCCAAACAAACCTAACACGTGGCTTCTCACTTTTGGCACTGGAAAAATTAGACACTTTCAAGTGAGTGCACAAAGCTCTTAAATGTGTACAATCGGAGAGCGAGTTTGGAAAGCATTTAACCAACAGTGGTGCCCTTTCATCTCTGAATTAAGACAAAAGCCAACCTTGCTTTGTGGCATGTTTCAGCAAACAAGTCAAGAGACTTGTTTTTTCTGCCTCAGACAAGTTCACTGCTTTTCAAGATGGTTAGTTTTGGCTGAGAAACAGCCATTCTAAAAACGATGATAGCCCAGCTCAGCTGGTAGCACTTTCATCTCTGGTTCAAGTCCCACGTTGGGGCTTTGAATGACTCTCCAATGCAAAGCTGGGGGAGCGCTCCATCGTCTGAGGCACCGCCCTTCAAATCAGACATCAAACGAAACACAGTGGTATCTTAATGAGATACCAGACCCGTTAAAGATTCCATGGCATTACTTGAAAAGAGAAGGTGGCTTCTCCCAGTGTCCAGAACAATCATTCCCGAAACTATTGCTCGGATTAATTGAATGTTCACTTCATGGTTGTTTCAGAGACATTGCTGTGCACAAACTGTCCTCGTTCAAAGCCCATCGGCAGCCGGGCTTTCAGCCGCTCTGCTCCCACTGTGTAACTCCATCCCGCAGCCCCTCCGCCTTGCTTCCTCCCTTTCCTTCTTCAAGACCTTCCTCGTCGACCGCACCTTCGGCTAACTCTTCCCCCTCTCCTACTCTCCTTCCCCTTCCCCCTACCCCAACCCTCTTCCCCCCCACGCTTGGGTCCCAACCAGACTGTTCAGCGCTTTGGGATGTCCTCCTGACGTGAAAGGTGCGATATAAATGCAAGTTTGTTGTTGTTGTTGATCTGCTAAAAGTATAATAGTACTTTATTTAAAAAAACTTTGTAAAGCCCTTTGAGATGTTTTGATATAAGCCACTATATCAAGTGTAAGGATTATTACTTTTAAATCTACTTGTTATCAAAGTGCAATAGTTTCCTCTTTTAACCTCAATTTACATACAATTTATGCAGGCAGTACTTATTTTTATTTTGTGTAGACCATGCCAACATGGTAAATATAAAGTTTATTATAATATCGACTGAAACACAGAGGCAAAGCTCTGTCAAGTTACTGGCATTTGCTGATGGGCTACTTATACACATAGCATTCATCAAGTCACAGCAGAGCACAGACCTAACCTTAGCCTGCCATGTCTACCAGTCACTGTGGAGTCAGTGCAATGGAACAAAAAATAATGTTTATTTAAGATGGTGATTAAGCATTACTGCAGGATTTAGTTCAGTACTTAAGCAGCTCTCGAGGCAATTTCAGGCCCATTTCTAAAAGAATACAAGTTATTGAAAGAATCCATCACGCACCTTGATGGAGTTGGATCATCCTGACCGAGCCGTGACATGATGTTTATTAAGGTGTTTATGCCTGTGAAAAACACAGAAACAACAACGATAAAGAGAATTCACTCGCAAGCCACGGGGTACACAATACTGAATACAACACATTGTGGCCACTGAACATGTAAGATTATTGTTCATACTTCAAGATACCCTGAGGGTGGTGAATTACAATGTATTTCAGAATATAAAAGTAGGATCCCATGGTACAGAATATTACATTAGGAAGCTGATTAGTTCAGTGCTATTTTTGCCCAATTGTGGCCATACTGTTGCCTATTGTAAAGAAATTAAACTTTGAAAGCCCAATTGCACATTATGCCTAGTTGCAATGCTGACAATTTTTTTCATTAATAAAGCACTGAAATGTGATGTGCTAATCTACCTATTTATTTAGAAATCTTTATGTTTCAAACTCACCAATTTTTTCTCCCCTCTCCAAATGGTGTTTTGACTCATTTTACCTTCATTGGAATGCAGTACCTTGGGCACCAATCACCCATTATTAATGTGTCAGCTTTGTCGGTGTCTGTCGGCAAGCTATTCAACTGCACTGGGAATTAAATCAAAACTTGATTCTGCCCTCTCCCGACACCTAAACAAGTGCACCTTGCAGTGGAAGTCTCTCTAAGATAGCAATAAAACCAATAGTGCTGGTTGACGTTATCAGCCCCAAACCCAGAGGGGCTAAGGTCAATTGCAACTTTAACACTTCAAGCAGCTAAAATGAGGCCCAGGAGGATCTTCTGTCCTACTGTTTTTAAACATGAATTCATCTCAAAAGCCAAAAACTACAGAAAACAATAGCAAAGTTCCTCAACAGACTGTGAAAGACACAATTTAATTTATTTCCTTTCCCCTAGTTGGTTGAGCACTTTCTCCACAATTGCTCCACCTCGGCTTCTCATGTACCTTTCTTCCTCATGTACATGTGGTGGACTTTGCGGTCTCCATACTTGGGCTGCCGGATGCCACAGTTAGACAGGGAGTTTCTTGCATGGTCTGGGTTCATCCCGAAATTCAGGTGGTGGCTCGGGTGAGTCATTCCAAGCTAAAGACAAATCGTAAACGCAAAATTGTAACAGTAGCAGCACTTTCATGACATGACAGACGACTTGGCCCACAGTACTTCAAAGGATTTACTGTAAACTGTACAATAACCACAGTATGACTGTATGTATAGCTGAAGCTGGATTACACATACATTTGCATAACTGAACGATTTTATTTCTGGGAATGTTGGTCACGGACATGGCAAAAGTATTTAATAATAATCCTTGCATTTGATATAGCGCCTTTTACGTCTTCTAAATGTCTCAAACCATTTCATAGAATATACTGCAAAGTGAATTGATTGTACATTTATTGTTTTAATAATAAACAATTATGATTGCTTAAATCCCGTGAAAATATTTATAAGTATTTTAACATGTAAAAAATTGTCAATGGTACAAAGACAAGATCATTGATAAGGGAATGAATGGAGCTAACAAAGTGATCAAAACAAAGTGAATAACACTTGGAAAGCCAAAGATCTATTGAAAGATTAGAGACAAGAATGAACCATTCGATCAAAACAGAAAGAGCAGTACAAGGATGGATCAAAGAGAAAGATTTATTGATGAGAACAAAAGAGAATGGTGAGTAGAAAAGTAATTGGTTGTAACATGTAAGGGAAGGTAAGGTGAAAAGATAAAACCAGGGGAAAATCAAAAACAAAAGCGACACTTACTGATCCAGTTTACACACTCTAGCAAGAAGGAGTAAGGACCGTTATCCGTCAGAAAATAAATCTAAATTTGTTTTGGATTAATGCGGAGTACATAAGAGTACAATTACATTGGTAGGTGTTCATATTTTGAGTGTCAAGATTTTTAACAACATTATCTGGAAAGATAACTTTCTAAATTACGATTGTTTGAGCACTAGACTAAGGAATGTAAGGTTTCAGTTTAATCACAGTGAATCCACTTAGTCCTAATGAGGATAAAATGAGTGCCGTGGATATATCAGAGAGGAGGGAAGGAAAGCGTTGGTGGGCTCCCTGTAGGGGTGGAATTGACTCTGAGGAGAGTTCCATGGCAGCCATGTCTAAGGCCGACTTGGCAGTACAGATACATCATGAATCCTCAGAGCCAAAGCCTTCACGGGGTGGAGAAGTGCAATCTAGACAAGTTCTTTACTGCATGGTTTCCCTCAGGCAAACTGATTAGAAACCTAAATCTGAAGCCCTGAAAAGACACTTCCAATCAATTTTGTAGGAGAAACTTTTCAGAAGGAAACCAGTGTAATAAATAACTCAAATTTATCTAAATCACCTTATATTTTGAAAAAAGGGAACACGTCTCTCACTTCCAGCAGATTTTAATTAACAACACAGGAATATGTAGCAAGATAAACCAGAATAGATACTTGCAATACTTTTAAGGAAACATACCATGGTACAAGAGCCACAGAGAGATACCAGTAAATTAAGCGGTTGTTCGGTTGCACCTAATCCCAATGCAGATGCAACTCATTATAGATAATAGAATGACAGCTTCTTCTAAAAAGGTCAAGTCTTTAAGGTAATTTTAGTACAATACGATTTCAACATTCAAGCCATTACAGTGGAGGAACAAAAATCAAAGTTTCAGAGCCGCATTAAAACCAACCACTTCAATGTCTTTGGCATCTCATATAAAGAAAGCATAAATGAGTCAAGGGTCAACAGTGAATGAAGCCAATTAAACAAGATAAAACTCTAGTTTTTCATCCAAAGTTTGGGGAGATAGTGCAAATTTTGGACCTAATATGTAAAAATGAAAAGTTATATCCGCCATAATAAATACAATGCTAAACTCATGCTGATCTGATGAAATTCTGTTACTGTTTGAGAAAGCTATCTCCCAAAAGCCAGCAGGAGTCCTGTCGCTCAGTGGTTAGAGCACTCGCCTTACAAGCATAAGACCTGTTTTTCGAATCCAGGCAGGTCAGGGCGAAACCTTGGGCAACTTTCCTTCTCCACATGTCTAATAATCCATCCAAAAAACCTATAATAGATTGGTCATTTCAATCCACGACTGTTTATAAGACACTGCTGTGCGCAACTGGCTGCCGTGTTTCGCCTACAAATATACTGTTAATTAACTTTACAGTATATTCTGTGAAGCACTTTGAGACATCTAGAAGAAGTGAAAAGCGCTATATTAAATATTATTCTTAAAACCTTTGTCAATATCCCACATCAGCAAACAGTCATGGATTAAGCGATCAAGTCATTATTAGTTTTTTAAGATATTATTACCCCCAGAAAAACGATTCGCTAATCGACTAACAACCAAGTTTCTACTTACTCTCAGTGCCTTGGAATGTCCTTCCGACGTGAAAAGGCTCTCTATCAGTGTAATTTGTTGTTGTTGAACTGCTAGGGAAACAGAGGCGTGTGGAGTAAGGAAACTCGCCCAATGTTTCGCCTGCCCGGGAATTAAACGCAGATCTTCTTGCTTGCAAGATGAGTGCTCAAACCACTAAGCTACAGGACTCCACGTTATTTTACAGGACTCCACATGAGTTTCTCGTGTCCCGATCAACAATCCACCAAATAAAACTGGCCACTCGTGTCATAGCTGTTTGTGAAACATAACAGTGGGAAATTTTGCTGCCTACAAGATAAAGACACTCCATTTCAGTAATTCTTGTGAAGCGCTTTGAGAAATTTTCCTGACCTGAAAGGGAGCTATAGTAAATACATGGATTATTATTATCAATATGTGTTTGAGTAGGAGAAGAGAAGGAAATGGGTGTTATAGGGTTGACCATTCCATTGTTCTCCACTATCTTTCCTCCCTGCAATTGCTGTGGTCGTTGATTTTCCATAAGTAGATAAGATTTAGAAAATCCTAAATTGGAAATGCAACTCTCTACAATGGATGCCGAATCGATTCAGAACCCAGAGAAGTGCACCAAACATACTCATGTTTTCAGATCAGAAAATTCAAACTCAGAAACCCTGAAACGGTGAGATTTTACAGTCAGTTTGTAGAAAGTCTCATATGACATGGAATTTGAAGCAAAGAAGGAACCTACATGGCATCTACTGGCCAATTATGTGTACTACATGTAGTACAGAGGCTGATCACAGATTGTCAACTACAATGCCAATCTTATCTGATATTTTGATATTTATTGCACAAATAAAGCTATAAAAGCTCTCCTTTGGGTGCTACACTCCTGACACTGCATTTTCAATTTAGGATTTTCTAAATCTCTTACCTACTTGTAGGAAATCAACAACAGAAACCAGATATAAACTTGGATAGATTAACCAGATTATGGGGAGTCAAAGAGATACAAAAGTCTTATCTGTAGAAGACTGAACAGTTAGACATCAATATCTAGCGCAGATAGAAAGGCATGACAGGCTTTCAACATTTGTACCACAATTGAAAGCCATTCATTTCAATTCACTTTTCAGTATATTCTGTGAAGCGCTTTGAGACATCCAGAAGACCTGAAAATCATTATATCAAATGCAAGTATTATTATTGTTATTTCATGCTTATCTGTAAGACACTGATGAGTAGATTGGCGGTCTCATTTGCTTTCAGATAGTCATTTATCATACTGATGCATAATTACTGATATGAAAGTTGCTATATCACACGTAACGATTCTTTGTTATCAAATTCAGCACTTACATGAACAGCATGAAACATGGCAATACTCATCATATCTTCCCTAAATCAATTACCCATTCATTTAATTCAAAAGTAATCCAGAGAACAGTTATATCCCATCGAAAAAATCAGAACTATAAATATTTACAATCATAAACATTTACAGAAGGAGATCAATTTGGCCCATCGTGTCTAGCTCTTTCAAAAAGCAATCCTCAGCAAGCTATCTGCTTGGTGTTCAGTAAAGATCTATAAAACAACAAGGCACATTTACAAGCGTTTACCTGCAGCAGACAACGTTGCTTAAACTTGTAACCTATCAGCTTATCCAAGTGCATGAGGCACTGGTGGTAACGGATGTGGTGGGTCAGCACTGGCAACATCATGGCATGCTGGAAGACAAACATTCACATGACTCCCTGTGATGTATCCTGGTGTTTATCATACACATCAGATCACCATTATACCCTGGTATCTATCTCACACTGATTACTAGATGAAATACTGTGACAAGAGCAAGGAGACTAAACTTTTTCTGCAATGTAGAAGATTACAGTAACTGAAACACATTGATATAGGTACTGTATATATATATTTTTAAAAACATGCAACCTACAACAATAATAAATTCAAATGTGCAAGGAAATTGTGGGTATGATCACACCAGTTATCATCACCACTCAGATATCGAACTAGGAAACCATTGATACGTTAGAACCAGTTAAAAGCATACATCTCCTTGGTCATTGCTGCTTAATTAATAAAATTACATTGATTTACCACTCACTGAAGTTATCCAGACACGAGTAGATTTTTAACTTTGCCTTGTGCATTCTGACAGGTCTGATGAGGAAAGCCTTTGGTCAATATCTCATTAGTTTAGCTAACAGCCTAACCATATCTTCCCGAATCCGATAATCCATCAGTGTCTGCAGTCTGAAAAGGTGAAACTTTTTACATGGTGTATATTACTTGTATCTGGTCACACAAGGTCAGCAGTTAACAAGATTGTTGAGTGGACCCTATGAATTATATGTACTCGTACAGCAATTTCTCACCTTTAACAAAAATACCAAATCTCATTGTTCATTCCTAACACTCGCTGAACTTTCCAACAAACTATGTACAGCAATGTATGTGGTAGACTATCTACAATTAGTTATGAACTATACAAAATTTGTGATGGACTATATATAAAATTTGTGATGGACTTTTCCTCCCAAACTCCATGAAAAAGGCAAAATCACCCAAACTAAAATGATTTGAGCATCCAGACCAGTGGTCATAATCTAGATACAGTAAAAGCCTGTTTATTCGTGACCCGATCAACTGGATTTCTCAACCCCCTCCCGGGGCAATTCCCTATTCCAGCAATCACGAGTATGCTCACTTTGCGCATGCGTGCAATGTGTGTGCATGCTAGGGAATGGCGATATATCGGTAAAACCCGATATGATTTTCAGATCGGTATGCCGATATGGTGATTCTAAAAATATCGTTATATTGCGAAATTCAATTTTAAAAATATATATTGTTATATTTTTAATATCGTTTCTGGCAATATATCAATGTTGTTGGTATTATCAGTGTAATGCGATCTTTTCCAGCTTACCTTGTCGCCGGCATTGCAACCTCCTAGACCTAGAGCATGGAATGCGCGTACATTCGGTGCGCGCGCACACTTTACTGTGTATACTCGACGTGAGTCGTGGCGTCTTAACAAAGTCGCATCGCTGAAAATTGTAGTTTGAAAATTTACCTTTCTCATCATGGGGAAAAGAAGCCCCGTATGGGACTACTTTGAAAACAATGCAGTCAGTAATGGTGTGTATAGATGTACAGTTTGCAAGGTCTTGGTTAAGACATCTGATTCGAGCACGAGCAACCTGCGACAACACATTAAGCAGTACCACCCCGCCCAGCACGCTGCCCTCAGAGCGAAATCATTGTGGACAACAGCAGGAAGTCGAACCAGCGCCAGTGCAGCTCAAACAATTCCTGCTTTATTTAAGAGGAGAACATTGTACCAGAGAGGGGACAAAAAGTGGCAAAGTATCACGAACGCTGTCACTTTTTGCATAGCGAAGGACATTAATTCAGACTTCAGACTACATAAAATAAGTGGCATTTTGTGGCTGTAAGTGTTATTTTTGTGTGTGAGAGAGTTAGAAGCCAGATTATCACTGCTTCTGTGTGTGTGTCTGACTGTCTGCCTCTCTCTTTTCTATTGTAATAGATCTCATTTACACGTGGACATTACATGCTAGTTTCAAGCAAGAAATGGAGGAGAATAAATCTCTAGATTTTGTTTTTGGTGTGTGTGTGTTCTATTTTGTGTTTAGAGATGGAGGGAGAGAAGGAGAGGGGGAAAGTTGGGAGAGAAGGAGAGAGGAAGAGAGGAGAGGGAGGGAGAGAATGAGAGGGGGAAAGGAGGGAGAGAAGGAGCGAGGGGAAAGGAGGGAGAGAAGGAGAGAGGGGAGGGAGGGAGAGAAGGAAGGAGAGAGGAAGAGAGAAGAGGGAAGGAGAGAAGGAGAGGGTGAAAGGAGGGAGAGAAGGAGCGAGGGGAAAGGAGGGAGAGAAGGAGAGAGGAAGAGAGGAGAGGGAGGGAGAGGAGAGGGGGAAAGGAGGAAGAGAAGGAGCGAGGGGAAAGGAGGGAGAGAAGGAGAGAGGGGAGGGAGGGAGAGGGGGAAAGTTGGGAGAGAAGGAGAGAGGAAGAGGGGGAAAGGAGGGAGAGAAGGAGCGAGGGGAAAGGAGGGAGAGAAGGAGAGAGGGGAGGGAGGGAGGGAGAGAAGGAGAGGGGGAAAGGAGGGAGAGGAGACAGGGAGGAGGGAGAGGAGAGAGGGAGAGTGGAGGGGGAGGGAGAGAAGGAGAGGGGAAAGGAGGGAGAGAAGGAGGGAGAGAAGGAGAGAGGAGAGGAGGGAGAGAAGGAGAGGGGGAATGTTGGGAGAGAAGGAGAGAGCGGAGGGAGGGACAGAAGGGGAGACGGGGGGAGGTAGGGAGAGAGAGGAGAGAAGGAAGGAGAGAGGGAATGAGAAGGGAAGGGAAACTGACTGGTATATCTTAACCTAGCAAACAACATCGTATAATTCAACAGACCTTGACACCAACATTACAAACTTTCTGGACCTAGAGCACGCATTTCGAAATGTGCGTGCACCGCGACTGCGCGCGCATCGTCAGTGCGGACGCACCGTCAATGCGCGCGCACCGCGACTGAGCGCGCACCATAAATGCGCGCACGCCATCAATGCGCGTGCACTTCGAATGCACGCGCATGCGCAGTATAAAAAACTCGATAGATCGGTTTAAGTGGGTATGAGCAAACCGATATATCCATATCCGTAAAATTCCCATATCGCCGTTCCCTAGTGCATGCGCACTTATTAAACTTATGAACTCGGGGGTTTTTACCGATCTTTTTACCGAGTGTGCTGGAATCTTTATTGATACAATATTCTGTTATTATTTAGTGTATTATTAATATGGTATGTTTTAAAATAAGTTAATTTTTTTTGTTGGGTTTTCTGCAACTTGGCATCCGATTATCTGCACAGTCAATTAGTCGACCCCCCGGAAACGGGCTTTTACTGTAGATGACTCGAATGGATGTGAAAGTTCATTGGGAGTAGTTCAATAGCAAGTTCTCCAGCTATCCTAATCATATTTGCACCACATCAACCAAATACACAGATTAATTGGTCATTCATCTCATTTCTAATTGTGGAATGTTGCTGGTACAGAATAGTTATAGCATCTGCCTACACAGCAACGGTGAATTCACTTCAAACCAAATTGTGTCATGAAGTGCTTCCGAGACATTTTGCCGTAATAGGGATCTTTATCAAACGCAAATTTACTTTTAAAGTTATATTTAAAACTCAAAAATAATTCTGATTTTCCTTTATCGTGGTCCTTGAAAGTAATCCAGGCTATCAAGCTAACATTATAATCCATATTACTTCAGGCACATGAGTGAGATTCAACATATGACACAGTCCCGGTGGGGCAGGATCAACACTGTTCCACGGAGTATTTGAACAGCTGTTTGCATACTTACCCATGGAGCTTTCAATCCCTTTTATAATCAGATCTTTTTCAGCACTGTTTCAAAGGATTTCAATTGGCATAGCATTAAACTATTTTTGGTGGCAATATATTCTGCATATCTACTAATCTTAGGGGAGAATTTTTAATTTTGTTCTTGCTTGCGGGTTGCTAATGCCGTGTTTATACATTTTAAAAATGACTTTCATGAAGGCGAGAATCATCAACAACTTGAATATATGTAGCTCTTTAGCATTTTGGACAAGTCTTTCCCATGTTGAACAATGGAACTTTTTGTTTCCCACTTTGGCATTAAGCATCAAAAACTCCCAGATGAGTGATGAAGGTTCTTGTGTTAGATCAGTAGAAAGCCTCACATGCACTTTCAACTGATCTAACACAATGTTTCCATTTCTAAACATTGGCCATAATATGGTTTAACTAGGATTGTTCTTTCAGTGTCAATCGATATTGATCTGAACCCAACCAAGCAGCATCTTTCAAATTATTCAGTGAATAAGTAAGTCCAGAGATCCCAAAGTGCAGGTCATGCTGCTAATTCACTGATATCCCGAGACTTGTGTATTCTATTGTCATGCTTTCCCGCGGTCCTTCAACCAGTTTAACCTAAACTACCTCAGCTCCACATTTTTCCCACAACGATTCAACTTCCTGTCTGACACTGCCTGTGAAGCACTGCTACCTAGATAGGATGCAAGGCTGATTCTGTCACCTATAATAATAATCTTTGCATTTGATATAGCGCTTTTCAAATTTTAATGACATCTTAAAGCGCTTCACAGAATATACTGTAAAGTGAATTGACTGTATATTTGTGGGCGAAACGCGGTAGCCAATTACGCACAGCAGTGTCCCACAAACAGTTGTGGATTGAAATGACCAATTTTTACTATTGTGTTTTTTTTTGACGGATTATTATTAGGTGTGTGGAGTAAGGAAACATGCCCAAGGTTTCACCCTGATCTGCCTGGATTTGAACATGGGTCTCATGCTTGTAAGGCGAGTGCTCTAACCACTGAGCTACAGAAGCTCCACTTCAACTAATGGCGCAGTGAGCACAGAGGTACTGGGTGAAATGGCAGTTCATTTCCCATAAAGAGGGAAGGAAAAAAAAAATTTAATGGGATCATCAGCATTTCACTCACTGCAAGAGTCAGAGTCCATGAGTCTTGGTTAGAAACAGTTGCCTATCTTTGCAGTGGCAGTGACACAGGATCCACTGAAGTCTATAAATACATTGGGAAGAAAAGCAATGTTCCTTCGCTGGAGGGGAAAAACGCTCAAATCAAGAAAGAAAAACAACGCTCAATTTCTCCTCCTAGGACTACTTCCATCGTAAGATGAACCATTTAACCAAGAGATGAGAGCAGTACATCTAAAGGGGAATGAGGGAGAGAGCAAGGCATTGGGATTAGTGTAATTAGCTCCAGTGGTGTAGCTGGCACGAGCATAAACTCGATAGCTTGAATTGCCTCCATCTGTGCTTTAATGTCTATGATTTTCAATCTGTTGGAAGGCTGAAGGAAGGCTGCTTTGTGGTTGACAGGACACGACAGTCTGGCCATCTGTTTTTGTTACACCGTCTGGAGCAAAAACACATCCTATATACAAAAAACGATGGAAGTGGAGATCTTACATCAGGGAAGAAAGCAGTCTTTTCTGAAGTTTCCTTAACAGGAATCAACGGCACTTGGAAAAATTGTGAAGTTTCTTTAGATTTCTCTGGTAGGACTGATTCTTCATTATTTAGATGCAATCCCTCCAAACAAGCATATTCCGCATTGTTTATTCCCGGGAGCATCAAACATACCAAAATGAATATATTTAGTATGACTGACACATCTCCTACCTGGCAAACATCAGAACGGACCCCAGTCTTCCAGAACCCTTGACTGCTCAGCTCCACTGTTACCTCACGCCGCATTGTGTTCTTCTGTCGTATCTTCTGCAAAGCTTCCTGAAAGGAAATTGGTCTCCGTGAGATACAACACTAGACAGGCAGAGATCTCACAGACAATTCTGGAGCCAATTGTATAATTTCACCTGAAGCAGTCAATTATCATCTCATTAGCCCCAGAAAATGCAGAACACCTTCCGAGGTCTAAATTGCAATAAAATCATAATCCCCATGTTTCATACAGTCCCTTTTACATCAGAATGACGCCTCAAAGCGTTTTGCAAGATTCTACTATGCTTTGTAGGCGACAGTCACAAAAGAGGTGAGAGACACTAATCACCATTTCTGAAACTCTCCAGAGTGAAAAAATAGGACAGAGTGCAATCATCAACTCCCCGTGGCCTTTTCCCTTAGTTTCGCAGCTCCAGGAATAATAATGATAACAATAATAATTAGCCTTACATTTGATATGGAGCCTTATTATTTCTTTTTTTAAAATTATTACACCCGGAAAGGCGATCCGCCAATCGATTACCAATTACCAATTTACTGGGTTCCTACTTACTGCTCGATGAACAGAAGTGTGTGGAGAAAGGAAACTTGCCCAAAGTTTCAACCTACCCGGAATCAATCCCAGGTCCCCTCGCTTGCGACGTTAATAAAACACCCAAAACATCGAAACATCACAAAGTGCTTCCCAGGAAATTTGTGGTCAATTAGAGTATCGGACAGGAAGGTGAACAGGTATGAAACATGTTGCTCTTTTAAATAAACTTGCATTTGAGATAGCGCCTTAACATGACTTTGAGACATCTGAAAGCGCTTCACAGGATATACTGTAAAATCAATTGACTGTATATTTTGTGGGCGAAACGCAGCAGCCAATTCACCACAACAGTGACCCCCCCAACCGTCGTGGATTGAGTGATCAATTTATTATTCTTATTTTTCCTACCAAATTAATTTGCATGGCAAATGGTTAAGAGTCAATCCTCTTTGAACATCCTTGCTGAATCCTCAGTGCCTCACTGCCGTGTTAGAACTGTGCACATTATTTTGCATGCATGATTAGATGCAATTGCTTTGTTGTCATCCCCACAAGTTCAATCACTTTGCCTCATCAAGCTCCAAGAAAGGAGGATCATACAAGAGAACAAAGCGGAATAGCCATCTCTGAACTTCCTCTTCAGATCGGTTCAGCATTTCCATGACAAAGACGAGATATTTCCTGCACATTTTCGAAGATGAATATTAAAAAGAACAGAGTTTGAAGTAACAAAAAAAGATTACAAAGCAACTGATCGGGGCTATAAATACTGTTTTTGATCCCAAAGGGTTAAGACCTTAACGGTTAATATTTAGAATATGGGTATTAGAAAAAAGTAAAGCTTTCAAATTCAAATTGCACATTTTTAATTCCTTTATAGTGTCAAATATCCATTTCAGTTTTCAAAGTCCAACAAAAAGGGGCACATTTGGAGCATCTTTTTTCACCATATTACAAAGCTTTGTAGATTGCAGTTCCAAGTCTTATAAATAATATTTTATAATCAATCTATACAGGGTAAAATCATGTTTTATCTTTCTTTATCAATATGAACATCATTTGCTGATGTATAGCTATTGAAGAGTAAAAAATGTTTTCTTTTAATAACATTAAAATAATAATCCTTGCATTTGACATAGTGCCGTATCACATCACTGAGACGTCACAAAGTGCTTCACGGAATATACCGTAATGTGAACTGACTGTGTATTTTGTGGGCGAAATTTAAAATAAACTATTAGGGAAAAATGCTGTGGAAATATGAGACGTTAAACCGAGGTCTTGTCAGCTTGTTCAGGTGAACGATAAAGATCCTACGATGCTTTTCCAAAAGATAATGGAGTTTCTCTCTCCCAATATCCTGGCTAAAATTCCCCAAAGAAAATCAGTCAACTGGCCACTACAATTTGTCTACAAAATACTGTCCATTCACTGTACAGTATATCCTGCGAAGCGCTCTGAGATGTCTCGATGACGTGATAAAGCGCTATATCAATTGCAAGGATCACTATTATTAATTCTACCCGAGTTTAGATTTACTCAATTCAAAGGGCATTTTAAGGCGTCCAAAATTTGACAAATTATTAAATGCAGATCTGGTTTTGAAGCCAGGTGTATATAACATCTGTACAAACTGCAACTTCAAAGGTAAGTCCAAATTCAGCCAAATTGCCAGATTCTGGAGGCTCCAAAAAAGCTCCCGATAGGAATTCCTCCCCCATTTTTGTAATGCACTGTGATACCATCAAAAGAAACAAATGTGGTTGAGCCTATTCCTATCCTTTTCAGGCAGGATGTAAACAGATACATCTTTCACATCAGGAGAACCTCACAAAATGCTTCACAGGAGATACTCTAAACTGTAGTGACTAAGTGTTTTTGATAGAGATCAGAAGTGGAAACCCTCTTTGATTCAACCCTTTTCTAACCCACTGGTGAACAGAGGCAAATTATACTGCCCCCTTCTGTCCCATCTGAGATCAGCTAACTCAGCACAAACCTGGTGTGGTAAAGGCAATACACCAATGGATTCAGGAAGTTTAAGGATAACCACTTTCAATTCAGGTCAAGACAATAAAAATCATTCATCTTCTGAGGTTTCGGTTATATTCATTCAGTTTATGATTCTGGAAACACTCAGTTCTTTATATTCCACTAAAGCCCCATCATGTATCCTTTACACATGAGAGCCACATTACAATATCATAATCATAACATGAAACAACATCAGATAGCACAAAGAGATTACCTCGCGTTGAGCCAACTTTTGCTTGTCTGCTTGTTTAACTTTTGGGCTGTTTGCCAACAGATGGCGTAGTTTGACGTAGCTCTTCCATAGTTTCTGGTACCTAGAACAGATCCAACAACTTACATTGATATCATCCTTACATTTATTTTCACGCATACCCAACATTACCTCTCCCCTAATCAACATGCAACTGAAGAAAGTGGGGTGGCCCAAATTTCCACAGTATTATTAGAAGCAGTCAATGACATAATGGAATTCGTGAGAATTTGACCAGTATTGCAAACTGTTTTATGCAGTTGGCTGATGTTCCACACAAAATCTACCCTGACCAATACTGGGCTTCATGTGTAGAAAGAGGTTAGAAAAGTTGGCATCAAAGATTTATGAAAGTTACATAACACCATTTATAAAGCTTGCAACTCGACTTTGCTGCAGGCATTGGCTTCCAATTTATGACTTGTACAAAACCATGTGTACAAAGGGAATTACAGCTGCTCTCAAGGATACAATTAACAATCAAATGAAAGGGATTAGAGCGCCAGAATGTTGGGAAAATATTTATCGTAATTTTTTTTAAAAAGCTGGGAATACATCTCAAACATGAGTGACTCCAATCAGGTTCCTCATTGCTAGGTTGTTGAGTATTTTATTTATTATCTTCTTCAAAGACACGGTGCAGCACAATGCAAGCAATAATGTTCTTTTCCCTAACAGGTTTTTGATAATAATACATGTGTTAAGCGGAAGTAGGCATTTAAGTAGGCATGGAACATAGTAATAATAATAATCCTTGCATTTGATATAGCGGCTTATCACATTGTTGAGACATCTTAAAGTGCTTCACAGAATGTACAGTAAATTGAATTGACTATTTAGGGCAAAATGCGCAGAGCAGTATCCCACCAACAACAACAGCAATAAAATTACATAGCGCTTTTCATGTCAAGAGGACATGTGAAAGCCCTGGACAGTCAGTGTTCCAGACCCATGTTCCAGATTGATGGCACAGTCAAAGAAGAGGGACATGAAGCAGCCCAGGCAGAGGGCATGGCAGAGGGATGGCGGGATAGAATTCCAAAGGTTGGGGGCAGAGAAGCTGGAGGTTTGCCTGCCAATGGTGGTTCGGGTGGAGCAGGGGATGTGGAGTAGGTCGGAGCCCACCAAGCAGAGGGAACGGACATGTTGATAGGGGGTTAGGAGGTCACAGAGGTAGGTGGGGCAAGACCATGGAGGGTTTTGATAGTGAGGACCAGGATCTTGAAATGAGTGATGGAAGCCAGTGGAGTCAGATGAAAATAATAATAATCCTTACATTTGATATAATGCTTTTGAAACGTCTTCTAGGCATCTCAAAGCGCTTCACAGAATATACTGTGAAGTGAATTGACTGTATATTAGTGGGCAAAATGCGGCAGCAATGTCCCACAAACAGTCGTGGATTGAAAATCATTAATTTATTACAGGTTTTTGGGGGATGGATTATTATTAAGCATATGGAGTAAGGAAACTTCCCCAAGGTTTCGCCCTGACCTGCCTGGATTCAAAACACAGGTCTCACGCTTGTAAGGTGAGTGCTCTAAACACTAAGATACAGGACTCCTGGGGGTGATAGGTTCACGGAACCTGGTGCTGGAGAGGACAAGGGCTGCAGAGTTCTGGATGATCTGCAACCTATGGAGGAAGGAATTGGGGAGGCCGACAAGCAGGACATTTGCATAATCGAGCCTAGATGTAATGAAAGCATGAATGAATGAGAGTTTTAGAGTAGATTGATTGGCCAATTTATTATACTTATTTTGTTTTGGAAAGGATTATTATCCCTGGAAAGCAATCTGCCAATCAACTAACAACAGGGTTCTTACTTACCTAAGGCACATGGAGTAAGGAAATTTGGCTATGGTTTCATTCTGAATGGGAATCAAACCTGGGACCTCTAACCAACATGCTAGCTCTAACCAATACAATACAGGACTCAACAGAGTAAATAAATAATTTCATGATCCAGCATGAAGTTTGCTATCTAAGCAGGGAATAACTCTTAGGAATCGTGTGCTCTGTTGATATGCTAAATAGGTATATTTTACCTCACTTGTACCTCCAGCTATAGCAATATTTATTGGCACATCCATACGATGCATTGCTCTCCAGTAGGGTCCGTCGATATGGAAATTTTCCGATATCGATACATCGGTTGGCTCATATTGACATATACCGATATATCGATATTTCCGGGTTTTTTTGTACTGTGCATGCGCACGCATTCGGAGGTGCATGCGCATTCCAGTGTGCGTGCATATTCCGTGCTCTAGGCCCAGGAGGTTTGCAATGCCGGTGACAAGGTAAGTTGAAAAAGTGCGCATTATACCGATATAACCGATATATCGATATATTGCCGGACACGATATACCGATATTTGCGATATATTGATTTTTTTTAATATCTAATTTTTCAATATATTGATATACTTGAATTTCAAATATCGGCATATCAATATGAAAAATTATAACCGATATATCGCCGGACACTACTCTCCAGCCACAAATCAGTTTCAGGATTCCAAATTTGTGTGGACCTTTCACCTACAAATGTACGCTCTGATAGCTGCCAGTAGCCACACAGAACAATCCCCAATAGGATTTCAGCCACTTCCACAATAGCATACAGGCTGCAGCAGAATCCCCTTCACTATAATATAGCACCACTAATGACCTAAAATTCAGTTTCTCCTCCATAAATGGTTCAATTCGAAAAGCAACTGGAAAATCTATAGGGAATTTCATACAAACTATTTGTACGGCAAATTCAGCAGCAGGTAGGGCAATGTTCAGTGAATCCATTAGTTCCACCTCATTCCTCCTGTATATATTATGCAAATAACATTCCAGCACATCAGCACCATCACAAAGTGCCTAGCTTCATTAATGCTTTGTCATATTAGCCAATTACACATCTAAAATTCTCGGCTTTTAAATAAAGTTAATAATAGCTCAGTTCTCCTTTATCAAAGGCAATGGAACATTGCAAAGCTATAGTGAGTGGTATGTCACAGTGGTCACTCTACTTGTAAGGAATCACAGCAAATCATATAGATAGGCAGGCTAACCTACTTGCAAACACCATTCGTAGCATATTGGTGAAGCATTAATCCCACTGTCGGTACAAATTTATATATAATTCTAATAATCCTTGCATTTGATGTCGTGTTTTCACGTCTTCTAGACGTCTCAAAGTGCTGTGAAGCGAATTGACTGTATATTTGTGGGCGAAACGCAGCAGCCAATTGCCCACAAACAGTCATGGATTGAAATGACTAATTTTTTTTTGAGGGATTATTATTGGGCGTGTGGAGTAAGGAAACTTGCCCAAGGGTTCACCCTGCCTTGAATTGAACCCAGCTTTCTCGCTTGTAATGCAAGTGCTCTAATTGCTGAGCAACAGCACTTCACGCCTTGATCCAGTACTTACACTATTGCTAGGAAGATAAGGCACGTATCTCTCTGGCTGCGGTTCAGTTGCCAGGCTGCAGAATTGGCAGAAGTTGCCCGACTGAAGGAGGTGACCCTCACCTTCATCATAAATCTAGCTTTTAAGCTACTTCCAAACCTCTCATTTGGGTCTATGTAATATTTAGCATATTCTGTGGGTCAGAGGCAGACGCCTCCTCCATCAATGGGGAATTCAATGGAGAATTCCAAGAAGCTGGACGCTGGACGCTGGGGTTGGACGTTCAACCTTTTTTGGCTATTCAGTCTACTTTTAATGTCTACCACATACAGCCTACTCTTAAGGAAGCATAGCAAATTCTATAGACAAGCAAGCTAACCTATTTGCAAATGCTTTATAGCATATACTGTGAAGCGGTTTGATAAGTCTTCTTGAGGCGAACTAACCATGCAAGTATTATCAATGATATGTGATAGCGAGAGACCAGAGTTCTATAATAAGGCTGAGGGACTGGGGGATGAAGTTCCAGAAGTTAGTTGGGGGCAGAGTGGTTGAAGGCTCACCCACCAATGGTGGGGCAGGGGACGTGGAGCAGGCCAGAGCCTGCTGAGGGGAGAGGGCGGGCAGATTGGTAGGGGGTTAGGAGGTCGCGGAGGTACGGTGGAGCAAGGCCATGGAGGGTTTTGAATGTGAGGACCATGATCTTGAATTGAATCATCTGGGTGATGGGGAGTCAATGAAGTTGGCCGAGGATGGGTGAGATGAGATCATGACGCTTGGAGCGGTAGAGGACACTTAGAGCAGCAGAGTTCTGGATTATCTGCAGTCTATGGAAGTAGGAATTGGGAAGGCTGACAAGCCAGGGTGTGATGAAGGCATGAATTTCAGCGGCCTGAGGGATGTGGGAGTGGCGGAGTTGAGCAATAACCGGGTGTAGCTGGGCGGTATAGCCTCGACCACAACAAAATTACACTTGTATAGCGCCTTTCACATCAGGAGGACATCCCAAAGCACTGGACAGTCACTGCTTCAGACCCGAGTTGAGGAGGACAGGGCAGTGAGAGAGAGGGGGGTATTAGGAGTTGCCGCTGGGTCCATCTAAGAGGACAGTCTTGAGGTGAGACTTGAAGGAAGCCAGAGAGGGATCAGGAGCAAGGTGTCACCTGGGGTAACCCAGGTTTTGGTAAGGACGAGGATGTCGATGTTTTCATCGATGGTGAGGTCATGGATGGTGAGTGTCTTATTGGAGAGGGAGCAGATATTTTGTAGACCGATGTGGAGTGGACAGTTGGTGGTGGAGGATTGTGAGAAATGAGGGGGAGGGAGAGGGTTGACAGGGAGGGTGGGAATATGGATGAGGGAAAAAAGGTTGGCCCCCTGGGGAAGGGAATCGATGGACCTTGTGGCGAGAGTGGGGAATGGGTGAGTGCTGTCGGACAGCAGGTGGCGTCTGCTGCGGTGTGCGCGACGGAGAATGTGAGGAGTGGAGCAGAAGGGGGTGTTGGGACGATCAAGCAGGGATATGAGTCGGGGTGGTCAGAGGGAGAGAACGGGGATCTGGAGTAATGGAGGGTTGGGGACAGGAGTATTTGGGGGAAACAGCTCAGGTCGATTGCGGCAGCCAAAGTGCACACGCTGTGACTGGGAGCAGATGCAGGGAGTCAGCAGGACATGGTTAGCTCGCTGGGCAGCCTAGTGAGTCCAGGGCTGGAAATTCAAAAGGTGCGGGCGAGATGACATCATGCGGATGCCGTGAAAAGCCATGAAAAGCGCTTATCAAACGGAAGGATTATTATTATTATTAACCATCTGCACATTATGGCTCCTTACTATGCTCTATTTATTTCCTATGATCAGAAGGGTTGGACTCAACTCACACAACAACAGCCACAAATTACATCTCTACAGCACCTTTCACTTCGGAAGAACGTATGTTATAAGAACTAGGGCTATAGTGTACATCAGAAAACTGTAGATTTAATTCTGGAACATTGTATGGCAGGACACAAAAGTGGTTAACAGCTGACCACATCCCTGCTGAAATCTCATTGAGAGTTGACACAGTCAAAGTTCCTTTACCGTTATTTGGTTCTGGTAACTGAGGATCGCAAGTGTGCTGAAGCGCACATAGAAATTTGTTAAATTATTTATAGAGTAATTGAAGTGAGGGAGGAGAGAGCTGCAGCAAATCTCAGTACAATTATTGGTGCCTAGGTCAAGTAATGAGTGTGGGCACGGCTGAAACTCAAGACAATGACAGACTGATAGAGTGGAGGCTGCCTGAGGTCTTGGTAGTTCGAAAACTGCTGATGAAAGGATAATAAAAAAAACAACTGCAATATAGGAAGGAAGGAACCACACAGCATGGTACGTGTCCCGCTGGGACCATCCCACACACAGATTTCAGACGCTCCAAACCGCTTGGTATTTTCGCAGCAGCTCACTGCTCTTGCCCATGAGGTGCTCACAGGGAATAAATGCCATAATGAGGCCATAATGAGTCCCTGGGCCCTTCATTAGATGGCAGAATGACCTTCTCAATCTTGTCAATTATACTCTGCACAAATGTCAACGGTGAGGTACAAAATGTCTCATTTTTTGAGATATATTTGTTCAAAAACGACCATATTTTTTTTTGAGGTGGGGGGGTAAGAATTCCCACAAATGTTCCTGAGACAAAATGTTGCAATTATAGAAACCACACTCACATCCCAAACCAGGGCTCTAAGACCAATTGCATCCAGCTAACAATGAGCATGAACTCTGCGGTCTTCTGGTGTGTTGCACTTTGCAGTGCCCTGTCTCACATGGCCATTGGGACAGGCAAGATGGATCCAAAGCCATGGAAAAGAATTGGTGATGTTCTCGAGAGGATTTACAGCATTATCAGCACTCTATCATTAGGGCTGCAGGTTTGTCAGGGTGGAGAAAATGTCACGAATAGCATGCTTTTTCCATTTGCCTGTGGCAAAACCCGCTGTTCAATTGGAGCAGGGATGTGGCTGGGTTGTGTGCACGCATGCTCTAGCCTTTCAAGGTTAATTCAAACCATTCTTGTGAAAGCATGCAAACAGCCCTTCCCTCTCAGCTAAGGTTATTTATATTCTGCATCCCGATTTAGACAATGGAAATGCTGAGAGGTATGAAGAGATATAGGTGAATTTCCACACCCACGACTTCACACTAACATTTCCCCGTAGATCCTCAACATTCATTATATTTACCGTAACTCCTTTGCAATTTTTGGACAAAAAATGCCTTGCCAAATCTGCAGCCCTAACTATCATCAATGTAGATTTTCTGCAGTTTTACTCTGCGTGCCTAACGTACAACAATTAGGACAGAATTCATCCATTCAAGTCAATAAATAGTTCACAATAGTTTTCTTGCTGAATATTCTAATCTTGCTGAGACTCAGCTAAAGCAACAACAACTTGCATTTATTTAGCACCCATCACATCGTTTCAGAGCTAAAACACAGTCTTTACTTCAGTAACGCAAACTGGTATATCAGGGGGTGGGGAAGTGTAAGAGAATTCTGTATTAAAAGTACTGTTTTGAAATCCTTTTAAAATAATTGTCATATATTTGGAAATATAATGAATCCTCCTTCCTCTAAAAAAACATTATTACCACGTGCGGAATTACCGCATGCAATCCTCAGTCATTCATCAGCTCTTTGTTTTCAATAACCTTGCATTTATGTAGCATCCCAGAGTGTTGAACAATGATGGAATATGACGCTGTGGGGGGGGGGGGGGGGGGGCAGGGGAGACAAGGTGAGGTAAGCATCTAAAACGATAAGGATAGGATATCTTCCCAAAGCTGGTAATGTAATCAATCATAATTATCTTGGAAATATAATTCATTGGATTAAAAAAAACATTTTAAAGGTTGATGTCCAGGGACTATTAGATAGTTGAAGAATACCCAACATCAAGCTCTGAACTTACTGAGGGTCCCCAGCATAGCTCAGCTGTGCGGGTCGGATCCCGAAATGGACAATAATCGGAAAAGTTATGACATCAGGGTTAAATTGTTCCCGGTCCAACTGGTCAATGCGAACAGAGCTGGGTTTCTGTAAAGAATAACAATGAAGAATGGCGAGTAAATAGCTATCTGAAGACAACAAGAATAAAATTATATTTGTACAGCGCCTTAAACCTGCAAAAGCACATTTATGTTGCAGCTGACAGACCCTGGAGAGAACAGATATGTGTGTGTGCGTGTGTGTGTGTATTATTTACTTCTTAATTTAATTCAATAATCGGTTCCCCTATCCAATAAATGGCTTTCAGGTTTAATTTCCTTTTAAGGATTTACAATGCATCCTTATCGCACTGGAATGCTCCTGTGTTAGAAGTTTACAGAACACAAGGCAACCATTTGGCTCATTGTGTCCGAATTTCTGCACAATCATAAAAGATGTTGTTTTGGCAACACAATGTCCTCACTCTGTCAGTGTAAGGCATTGACAATGTTAATCAATTCATCCACCACTCAGGAATGTTCTATTCACAAGCAATCAAAGTCAGACTTTTTAAGCAAACATTTTTAGTGGTATTGAAAAGCTGAATGTTCCCTAGACCCTCTGTCTCATCGTCCTCCTTGACCTCACTGCTGCCTTTGACGCAGTTGAACATTCTATCCTCCTCCACCGACTCTCCTCCCACCTTAACATTCATGGCTCTGTCCTTGAATGGTTCAGATCCTATCCTACACCGCCTCCACTTTGTCTCCACAAACGGTTTCGCCTCTAGCCCCTGCACCGTCTTATGTGGCATTCCTCCAGGCTCTGTCCTTGGTCTCCTCCTCTTCTATATCTATATGTTCCCTCTTGCCAACATCATATGCAGATATTAGTCAACACCCACATGTATGTGGATGACACCCAACTGTATCTCTCTGCCTTGACTCCAGGATAACTGCTCTCTTGACAGAATGTCTGGCAGACATCAAGTCCTAGATGAGAGCTAACTTTCTACAGTTGAACAACAACAGGACTAAGGTCATCCTGATTGGCTTGTGCCAGCGTCTCCACACCTCATGAGCTGACAACATAACCATTCGTTGGATGCACATTCCACCTTACCGAAACAGTCAGGAACCTTGGCGTTTTGTTTGACCCTTAACTATCCTTTCTATCCCACATCATAGCCATGACGCCCTGTGCCTTTCCCTACCTCCACAACATCGGTACCCCCAACCCCACCCCACACAGGATAGAGTTCAAAATTCTCGTCCTTACCTTCCAGGCCCTCCATGGTCTTGCTCCTTCCTACCTCTATGACCTGCTAACAACCTATCCAATCACTCCACTCAGCAGCCTGCTCCACATACCCCGCCTGGCCCACCCCACCATCGGCAGTCGGGCTTTCAGACTCTCTGCCCCCACCCTTTGTAACTCCATCCAATACCTAAACAGGCAGATGGGACCTCAGTTTAATGTCTCATCTGAAGGATGGCAACTCTAACAATGCAAAACTACACTGGAGTTTCATCTCTGCCAATGTAATAATTCTCAATAGACGAAAATGAGTCAGTCTGACACAACAATTCATTACTTGTGTTCATGAATCCAAATCAATCAGAATTACTTGAATCATGGACCCCTTTTAAAGCAAGGACCAGTGGCCACCTTGTTAAATAAAGTAATTTTAATTGATGAAAGTCTTTGAAAGGCATGGTGAGCAGAATTGCCCCCCCACCATTGAAGCGGAGAGGAGTTAACCTTCACCTCTTCCATAACCAGCCTTTAAGCAGATTTCGCACAAACCAAAATAACAGGATATATTATGCAAAGTGTGTCAACCATGTGTAAACACAGATTCTATATTCCCTTCTAATTTATTGTGATTCAATAATTAACGGCACTCGTAATTCCCTCTCTGCACATGTTTAATATCAACCTAGTATAGTACAACTTAATATTACCTAAGAAAATAAGAATTAGGAGTAGGAGTAGGCCATTCGGCCCCTCGAGCCTGCCCCGCCATTCGATAAGATCATGGCTGATCTTCTGACCCAACTCTAATTACCTGCCCTATCCCCATATCCCCTAATCCCTCTATTTTAAAAAAATCTATCAGTCTCAGCCTTGAAATGTTTAATATCAACCTAGTATAGTACAACTTAATATTACATAAGAACATAAGAGTTAGGAGAATTAATATTAATTATATTGTTAATTTTCTGGTATCTATTTTCACTTCTGATGTACTAAGCATGACTGCTGAATATGACAAAGTCTTGGTATTCCTCCCCTATTCTTCTCTTCTGTGGACTGCCCCTTTCCTGTGGAGTGGTCTGAAAAGACAGCAATTGAGTGAACCAGATACTGGATGCCCTGCAACAACAGCCATTCTGACTGAAATGCACTCCTGATGCATCAACACCACCACCACAAGCAAACAGCAACACACAAGGGACACTCTCGAGTCCACAAGCCAATTCAATGCATGTCAGAGCAAAGTAACTCCTTCGCCAAGAGGTTTCTCAAGCAGGCCTTAAAAATCCTAGGTACAAAGTCATGTCATGTGTGACAAGCAGCTATAAGTGACAGTGTGTACCTCACTATGCCTTCCTGTCACTGGGATATAACTTTGTTTTCTTTCTCTTTTGCGACTAGAGTGCTTTTGAAAAATGAAACAAGCTCCAAACAGAATTCCCAAGCAATCAAATAGTACAGGCTTTAAGCATGAAATCAGTAGATATTTCATTGGTTAGACTAGGTCAACTCTCTGCTTTCCAGATTTACCAACTCCTTTCTCCACAAGCTGCTCCTCGCCTCCTTCATGGTCCGTCTCAAGATATTGCTCTTTGTGCGCACCATTAATCATCTTTCCTTTACCCCCACCCATCTCCTTTAGCCCTTACCTTTTTCCAATCCAATCTCCAGCTCCGGTTCAAACCCTTGTCTGTCCAGCATCTTGGAGATGTTTGCCCAATATGGAAGGCACTATACAAATATAGTTTGTTGTTGGAACATTTTGTGTAGACTCGCAAGAGATACGCGAAGTGAATTATTGGACCACTTCCATCAACAACAACAACAATTTACATTTATAGAGCGCCTTTCACGTCGGGAGGACGTCCCAAGGCGCTGAACAAGAGGCGTGTGACCCGAGCTGGGAGGGGAGTGTTTGGGAAGGGGTGAAACATGAAGGGGAGGTAAAAGAGTTCGGGGTGGAACAAAAGGCACGATCGAAGAGGAAAGTCTTCAAATCGGCCTTGAAAGAGGAAAGGGAAGAGGCGAAACGGAGGGATTGAGGGATGGCATTCCATAAGGTGGGAGCGGAGAAACTGAAGGCCCGGCCTCCGATGGTGGGGCGGTTCGGGCGGTGGGCTTGGAGCAGGCCAAGTCCTGTTGAACGGAGGGTCCGGGTGGGCGTGTAGGGGGAGAGTAGATTGGTTAGGTAGGATGGGGCAAGGCCGTGTAAGGCCTTGTAGGTGAGGACGAGGATCTTAAATTCGATCCTCTGGAGGATGGGGAGCCAGTGGAGACGGGCGAGGGTGGGAGTTATGTGGTCACGGAGGCGGGTGCGGGATAGTACACGGGCTGCAGAGTTTTGAATGGCCTGCAGCCTATGAATGGAGGAACTGGGGAGGCCGACTAGGAGAGAATTTCCGTAATCCAGCCGTGAGGTGATGTAAGCATGCACAAGTGTTTCGGCAGCGCGGGGGGTAAGATAGTTGCGGAGCCTGGCAATGTTGCGCAGATGGAAATAGGTGGTGCCGGTCAAGGCGCGGATGTAGGGAAGGAAGGAAAGTTTTTGATCGAACATGATGCCGAGGTTCCTGATTGGCTTTGTGAGGTGGAGAGTACAGCCTTGGATGTTGAGGCTGGCAGCGCCTGATGTGCGGAGGCGCTGGCTTGAGCCAATCAGGAGGGCCTCGGTCTTATTCACGTTCAATTGCAAAAAGTTGTCCCTCGTCCACGATTCGATGTCGGATCAAATTAGCAACCTAACTGCAAACTGACCAGTGGGAATGAAGATCGGATGAATATTTACATTCTGCAATTATCTCCTAATAGGAATTCAGATAAAGGAACCCCAAAGTGAGCACATTTCCGATAAAGAGAGCAGTTTAAAATATCGCATTGACAGAACTAAATAATGCAACGACGAGCACTCCCAGTCCCTGCACCCACTTTATGTATAGCTTATTTATCCTGAGATGGTTATAAATTTACTTCATTCATGTAACCATCAGAAAGCACTTTAGATGACCACGTCAAAGAAATTCACTTGATCTCTTGTTCAGCAAAATTGCTTGCATTAATATTTTTGAGGAAGATGATTTAGAGATGTATTTTCTTACAAAGTTGTCACCTCCAATTTAATATCTAACACCTGAATACCAATCTACCAGCAATGTTGAATGCACTTCGCTCATTTGCTGTCATCCTGTAACTTTCAAGGTTTCCTAGATAAGTATGCCTTAATTTTGGCTAATGCAGTTTAACACATACCATGCCAGGGTAACTAACGATCATTCCTTTGCATTCCTCAGCATACTTCTGCCACTCCAACTCCTCCCACTGCAACATGTCAGCAATCTCCTCCTCAGGAACGAGAGCCTTGCTGTTGCGAAGGAGGTAATGCAGGACCTGGTGCATCGACAGCACCTCCTTCCCACTGTCTGAGGATAAGGGAAGCAAATGCAATTCACAATCATTAATAATAATAATCCTTGCATTTGATACAGCGCCTTATCACTTCTTCGAGATGTCTCAAAGTGCTTCACAAAATATACCGTAAAGTGAATCGACAGTAACTTTTGTGGATGGAACGACATGAATCAACAATAACTTGCATCTATATAGCACACATCACGAGGGGCAGTGTCTGGAGCCCATAACAGTGGTGAAGCCTGACGCTGAGCCAGAGGGAGGGAGGGAGGGCTGGCTTTGTGTATTAGTAATGCAACATCGGAAGGAAGGATAATTGCAACCAAATCAGTGTGTTAGCTTCTGGCCACTCCTCTTTTATATCAGGACATCCCAAAGTGCTTCACAAAATACTGCAACATGTAATGACTTTTTTTTGAGTGTGGGCAAATACAGTAGCCAATTATCACACATCACTGTCTCTCAAACAGGTGTGGAATGAGTGACCATATTTTGGGGTGGGGGGATTGTTGACCAGGACACCGGAAGAAACTCCCTTCTCTTTTCCAATAATGCCATGAGATATTTACTGTCCATCTGAACAGGTGACAGGACCTCAGTTTAACATTTTATTCGAAGAATGGTCTCTCCAACAATGTAGCACTCTTCCAACGTTGCATTGCAGTGATAGTCTTAAACTATACGAGTTTCAAGTGGGTCTTGAACCCACAACCGTTTAAAGACAAGACTGACACAAAAAAAGCCGTAAAGTGCTTTCTGTGATTTTCCTTGTGAAGTATAGTATAGGTAGCATCAACCTCCACGGTTGCACACTCAACCTCACCAAACCAATCACGAACCGAGCTGTCTTGTTCAACCCTCAACTGTCTAACCTCTCCCACATCTAAGCAATGACTCTCTCTGCCTTTCCCCATCTCCACAACAATGCCCAACTCTGCCACTCCCTCAACCCCGAAACCGCTGAAACCCACATCCACGCTTTCATTATATTCCCAGCTCAATTATGCAAACGCCCTGCTGGTCGGCCTTCCCAATTCCTCCTTCCGCTGCAGATAATCCAGAACTCTGCGGCCCGTGTCCTCCACCATTCCAAACTCCCCCATCCTCACCTGAATCCATGGGCTCCTCATCATCCAGAAGATCCAATTCAAGATCCTGCTCCTCACATATAAAGCCTTCCACAACCTCGCCTCACCCAACATCCGTAACCTCCTACCCCCTTATCAACTTGCCCGCCCCCTCCACTCAGCAGGCTCTGGCCTGCTCCACGTCCCCCGACCCACCCAACCCACCATTAGCGGGCGAGCCTTCAGCCACTCTGCCCCTAACCTCTGGAACTCCATCCCGCATTCCCTCCATCTCACCGCCTCCCTGGCCTCCTTCAAGGCTCACCTAATTCTCCCCTTCCCTCCTGCCCCTGTCCTCAGCTCGGGTCTGAAGCAGTAACTGTCCAGCACCTTGGGACGCCCTCCTGACGTGAAAGGAGCTACACAAGTGCAATTTTGTTGTTTTTGTTGTTGTATGCGGTAGCTAGTTCGCACAACGATTTTCTCCAAAATTACATATAGATACAGACCCTGCTCCACTTCTATAAAAACACAGACACAGAGTATTAGATATTTCCCAGAACACAAACATAAATTTAAGTGTTACATTTCACTGGGTTGTGCTGATTAAAATTAGACGAGTGATCAATATAACGAGATCTATTTATAAGCCATTTAAGTCTTCATTTGGAGCTGACCATGTTCAGGTCATACAGGGAGCAGCAACATGATCACAACGGGGCTTGCAGGGGGCACTAGATCCCTCAGTATGATCTGTTTATCCACTACTCACCAGGCAGAGACCTAACAAAGCGAGGCATGAAGTGAAATCTTGGGCAGGATGGAGTACCATCCTCAAAGCGAGGACCTGGGGAAACAGCAAAACATATTTGATAAGCAAAATTGCCTTTTCTTAACCCAAATACATTTGAAAGCTAACTTAAAATATATATATATATGCGTATATCATTATTATATATAAGTATGATTTCCTCTCCTTGAAAACCACCAGAATCAAGCGCCCTGAGCAAGGGCTGATAGAAGGCCTGGGACTGCAAATTAACTCTAATGAGCTGCTTACACATAGCCTTGGGACATCCTGTCGATGTGAAAGGTGCTATACAAATGTAATTTAGTATTAGATTCAGTAAGGGAGAGGGAGTTGGAGTACCACTTTCAATGTTCAACGCTAGAAGGGAAGACTGGATGGGGTTAAAACCCAGAGTTCATACCCAGGTCTCCATTCACTGTCAAAGGACTAAATCATAAAGTTAGCAATTTTAGTTTCCTACTCGAAACTAATTGAGTGCAAAATCAAGACATTGATTTAAGTGTACTACATCAGAGTAAAACCATACTGCACTTTTATCAAATGAGATGCAGCATTTTAAATGGGAAGCCCACTGGCTTCAATGGATCCATTGCGTTTAGCCCTCAATACAAGCAGCTCAGGTTCAAAAGATGCCTAGTAAAAGATAATTGCTCATCGATGTGAGTTTTTCACAAACAAGCTAAGTAATTCTTTCTTTAAACACATCAAAAGTGCCTTGCACTCTTTGCAGAATGGTTAATAAATGCTTAATTCACTAACTTTTAGCCTGTGTTTTTTGCAATCCCCAGTTCGTTGGTTCCATAATTTCATACATGTAACTCTCCCTCATTTCATACATGTTTCTAGATGGATCTTCATGATTTTGCTGAAAACGGGCATCAATTGCAAATTTAACATTTGAACCTGGAACAAAATACGAATGGACCTGGCAAGTCACATGTTCCCAGCAATGCCCACAACTCGTTTTTTTGGTTAGTCTGACACATGCGAAAATCCATCAACATGCCTAAGACTATCCAAACCATACTGAGAATTCTATGCATCCCACCTATCCATGGAAATTCCAGAGATGTTTATTGGAATGGAATGCGGACTCTCTCCCTGGAGAGACGCATCCTACTTACGTAATTTTGGAAATCATTAGGTGCAGGTTGATAAAAGCCAAGGCTGTGACACATTGAGACCATTGTCTGGAAAGCTTTCCTGCTGCTTGTCCAGCTAGAACCACCCTACCGATTCAGGCTTTGGCTTGCAGGGTTAATTGGGCCTGAATGGGGTGACTCCCTATGACTGGTCTGAAGTTTGAAGTACATGAAGATGTGTGTTGAAATGGCATGTCGAGCTCAGCAAGCAAGTCTAATCATAAAAGTTATTAATGTCTGGACTGAGTCAGCTCATTCTGAGGCAATCACCAAATGTCCATTGTCAAATGCCACCTGTAAACGTTTATAATAATAACAATCCTTGCATTTGATATAGCGCTTTTCACGTCTTCTAGACAACAACAACAACAACAAATTACATTTATAGAGCGCCTTTCACGTCGGGAGGACGTCCCAAGGCGCTGCACAGGAGGCGTGTGACCCGAGCTGAGAGGGGAGTGTTTGGGAAGGGGTGAAACACGAAGGGGAGGTAAAAGAGTTCGGGGTGGAACAAAAGGCACGATCGAAGAGGAAAGTCTTCAAACCGGCCTTGAAAGAGGAAAGGGAAGAAACGAAACGGAGGGATTGAGGGATGGCATTCCATAGACAACTCAAAACACTTCACAAAATATGCTGCAAAGTGAATTAACTGTATATTTCTGGGCGAAATGCGTCAGCCAATTACGGACAGCAGAGTACCA
This sequence comes from Hydrolagus colliei, assembly GCA_035084275.1. Taxonomy (NCBI): domain Eukaryota; kingdom Metazoa; phylum Chordata; class Chondrichthyes; order Chimaeriformes; family Chimaeridae; genus Hydrolagus; species Hydrolagus colliei. The sequence continues at coordinate 45,357,315 of CM068743.1, forward strand.
CAAACAGTTTGGATTTAAGTGATCAATTTATTATTATTTTTTCTTGCGGGATTATTATCAGACTTGGAGTAAAGAAAGTTGCCCTAGGTTTTGCCACGCTGGGAATCGCTTGTGATGCACAAGCTCTAACCACTGAGTTATGGGACTCAAAATACCTGAGGACCCAAGTGTGTGAAGATTGAGATGTTGATACCTGCAGGACAGTTTCACTGATCACACACACATAGTTAACTTTTCAGGCTCAAAGTGCCATCGCCAACTGCAATGATGGTGAACCATGAACAAGCCATTCCTGGTGTGGGGCGGGGACAGGAGCAAGTGGAGAAAAAATGGGTGATTGACCATAACCTCAAAGATCTGTTTCAGAATATATGCCTGTGTAAAATGAGTTGAGTTGGGCGGGGGCTGAGTTCTTTGATGGGAGACACATGGAGAATGTTCCTGCTAGCAGTCCAAGGGTTAATATTAAAGACATTTGAATCAGATATGAACTGAAACAGGTTTTAACAGGTAAAAAGCATCTTCCCATCTACTCCAGTTACTGGAGTAAGTATAAATTAAATGCTGTGCATTACCAAGAATATTCCAATCATACAGCTCCAACAGGTCCCTGAACAAGAATGAAGAGAACAGCTCCAGTCCCTTCACACAGAAGTTCTGAAACGAAAAGAGAAGCAAGTACTTTCAAGCAACCATCTTTGAAATGTTGGCAGCAAAAAAAAATCATAAAGATAAAAAACTTTGCATGTACTCTTCATAAAACTCAATCTAAAGCAATGCTGTAAGCGTGACATATAATGAATGTTTTTCACTTACATCTCAACCGAGATCACTGTTTTGTAAAGCTTAGAAAATGAAGGCAACTTTATAGTGAAGAGTAAAATGTTCCCGTGTATCCCACCTACACATGGAAATCTGCATTGCAACCTTTATAGTGAGCTGTTTAAGTACAGCAAACTGTCCTTGCATTTTTTTTTAACAACAGATGATGTTCTGTACTTAAATGTAAAGTATTCAAGAATTTTGGTCCTTACCTCTGGCATCATTTCCTCCATGAAATGGATAGTGTAGTCAATGTTGAAACGTATCACTTTACATAAAGGAATCTGCACAATCAAAGGAGACTGTTAACATCCTGTGCACGTTATCAATTCTATGAAAGTTGTATTTTGCTTGTTATCAATCTGCCTTTCTTGGTTGCTTTCTACTAACTCACCCAATGGATATACAGCAATCTTCAATATTTAAGCCATCCTTCCTGCCCACAAATACGAAAACAAACATTACATTTTCTATATTTTTGGGTCAACGAGGTATCTGATACGTGAGGAAACCCATCACCATGCTTAAAAGTTTCCAAACCAAACTAAGAATTTCTTGTATCCCACCTACACATGGAAATCTCATAGAATCATAGAATTTTACGGCACAAAAGGAGGCCATTCGGCCCATCTAGTCTGTGCCGGCTCTTTGAAAAGAGCGATTCAATCCCACTGCCCTGCCCGCTCCCCATAGCCTAATAGACCCATTCTCCCTAAATAAAGATCTAATTCCCTTTTAAAAGTTGTTATCGAATCAGCCTCCACCACCTTTTCAGGCAATGCATTCCAGATTCGAACAACTCGCTGAGTGAAAAAATTTCTCCTCAGCTCCCCTCTACTTCGCCTTGAAACTATTTTAAATCTGTGACCACGAGTCACAGATTCACCCACGAGTGGAAATAGTTTTTCTCTATTTGCCCTGTCGAAACCCCTCATGATCTTATAAACCTCTATTAGGTCTCCCCTCAATCTTCTCTGCTCCAGAGAGAATAACCCTAGATCTCTTTTATTTTTATCTCTCAATCAACTAAACTGTTCTAAATTTGTCACCAACTAAAATTCAATACAGCTCCTTTGACTGAGATATACACCGATACTAAAACAAGACAAGTTGTTGAAAGAATGTAATGTGGTGTTCAGCACAATTTAGAAGAATTCCTCACTCTTGAACAGCTAACACAGCATCTGGATCAATATGACATCACATTATTCACAGAAATAATAAAGGTTTTAATCAACGCATTGTCAGCTTGAAGCTTGCATTTGTTGTGCTTGTACAAGCCTCAGTCATCCATATAAAATTATTGTGATAAAATCTAAATGACATTTTGTGATAAGAGGGCATAGCATTTTTGTAAAAAATTACAAACTGCAAACAAATTGTGTTATTTTAAACAGAAATAAATGAATACTGTTTCCCAACAAGTTCCAATTGCACTTGCACATTCAGTCCACCGTAGAGCAGCTGTACAGCAGCAGCAGGTAAATGCACTGCCAGCACTGAGCAGCACTCAATGTTATAGGGTGATTGGATCACAACTTATTGGAAGGAGAAAGTCATTGAATCGAATCTGAAACAAGCTAATATTTTCCATGATTTTGCATGGTAACCTCTAAGTTATAAGATGCTGCGAATGATTTGAGGACAGCATCAATTGCGATTTAATTTGTTTCTAAGAAAAAGTAGTTTTTCACCAGCAATGGTGAGAAAGACACCAATGATGCAGGCACTGGCTTTCTCTAAATTCAAAATGAAAACCTGAAGATTACACTAAGTATACGTCCACAGTAATGGGAATTTGACTTTCAATTTTACTTGTACTTCAACAGTGGCATCAATCTTTTTTTTGGTCACGGTCTGATACATGTGGAAACTAGGGAACGGCGATATGGGAATTTTCCGGATATGGATATATTGGTTGGCTCATATCGAGATATACCGAAATATCGATATTTTCAGTTTTTTCGTACTGCGCATGCGCGCGCGCATCGGAGTGCGCGCGCATTCTGGATGCGCGCGCATTCGGGGCCTATCCTCTCAGGAGGTAAATATCTTTCTCTCTCTGTGTCTCTCACTCTCTCCATCTCTGTGTTTTTCTGTCTGTGTCTCTATGTCTCTCTCCCTCTCTCCTCTCTCACATCCCCCCCCATCTCTATCTATCTGTATATTATCACATCCACCCCGTCTCTCTCCCCCCCCCCCCCACCCCGCCGTCCCTCTCTCGCACCCCTCACCCCCGTCGTCTCTCTCCCCCACCACCCCCCCAGCCGTCTCGTTCTCCCTCCCACCCCAGCCGTCTCTCTCCCCCTCCCCCCAGCCGTCTCTCTCCCCCTCTCCTCCCCCCCTCACCGTCTCTCTCTCCCTCCCCCCCCAGCCGTCTCTCTCCCCCTCCCCCCAGCCGTCTCTCTCCCCCTCTCCTGCCCCCCCCCCCGCCGTCTCTCTCTCCCTCCCCCCCCAGCTGTCTCTCTCCCCCTCCCCCCCAGCCGTCTCTCTCCCCCTCTCCTCCCCGCCCCCAGCCGTCTCTCTCCCCCTCTCCTCCCCCCCTCGCCGTCTCTCTCTCCCTCCCCCCCCTCGCCGTCTCTCTCCCCCTCCCCCAGCCGTCTCTCTCCCCTCTCCTCCCCTCCCGCCGTCTCTCCCTCCCTCCCTCCCCCCCCAGCCGTCTCTCTCCCCCTCCCCCCAGCCGTCTCTCTCCCCCTCTCCTCCCCCACCCCAGCCGTCTCTCTCCCCCTCTCCGCCCCCCAGCCGTCTCTCTCCCCCTCTCCCCCCCAGCCATCTCTCTCCCCCTCTCCCCCCCAGCCATCTCTCTCCCCCTCTCCCCCCCAGCCATCTCTCTCCCCTCTCCCCCCCAGCCGTCTCTCTCCCCCTCTCCCCCCCCCCCCAGCCGTCTCTCTCCCCCTCTCCCCCCCCCAGCCGTCTCTCTTCCCTCTCCCCCCCCACCAGCCGTCTATCTCCCCCACCCCCCAGCCGTCTCTCTCCCCCTCTCCTCCTCCCCCCAGCCGTCTCTCTCCCCCTCTCCTCCCCCCCTCCAGCCGTCTATCTCCCCCTCCCTCCAGCCGTCTCTCTCCCCCTCACCCCCCCCCCCCAGCCGTCTCTCTCCCCCTCACCCACCCCCCCAGCAGTCTCTCTCCCCCTCACCCCCCCACACCCACAGCCGTCTCTCTCCCCCCACCGCTTGCATACCTGTATATTGTATTCGAGGACTATGAATACAAGATGGCGGCTTTGCACCTCGGTCTGTGCATTGTGTATAGAGATGAGCATTCTGGGTCTTGTAGTTGATTGTGCTCGCATCCCGATTTTTTACCTCCAAATACCGTTTTTCGATATATCGGTATTTTTTAAATGTCTATATCGGCATACCGATATGAAAATCATATCGGGTTTTAGCGATATACCGATATATCGCCGTTCCCTAGTGGAAACCCATCGCCATAATTAAGAATATCCAGGTTGAGAATTCTACATTTGCATGCCACCAAAGGAAGGAACTGTCTGACAAGCTTACTGCTGCTCGTCCAGCGAGGAACACCATTAGAGGTTTCCAAGTAAACAGGAGTCGAATGGAAAAATCCCTGCTCCCAGTGACTGGTTTGTCCCTCTAACTCTTGGCAAAGAGCCAGACTGGCTAGGCTGTTGTTAGCAAAAACATGGACCTGGATGCACCTGGTTTAGAAACCAATATAGATGCACCTGGTTTAGAAATCAGACTGCTGAGACCACCACAGAGGATTGGCATGATCTGACATTCTGTTATCAAGTATGTTACCTTAAAGAGTGAGACCAATTCCATGAACAAAATAAACTAAACAAATTTCTAGTATACAAAAATTAGCTATATGCTATCAATAAGTGAATGCACTTAATCATTCAAGGCATATATATGTGGAACTCTCAATCTGGTTTGGATACTCTTAAAATGATGGTAATGGGTTTGCGTGTGTGTCAAAACTCGCAATGACCCAAAAAATTAGTGAGACAGAAGAAAGCATGGGAATTCAGAACAATTTGGCTTTGCTTTTAATATGGATATTATCTATAATAGCAATACTCACGTTATTAAGAGATGTGTGGGAAAACAGAGAAAACCCTTCAAAGATATATTCATGGTCGTCATACTCTATCACAGTTGGTCTGTCAGTCTAAAAGAAATTGCAGGGTTTAATGTAACGGTTACAGATAAAAGTGATACGAGAGAAAACATTGGAAAAGGTTTTTACAAGCACTTACCAAAAAGTTAGTAGGTGGAGATACAGTAATTCTGTAGTGGAACAGTCGACCTGCATTGTTGGTTATTGGGCGACAAGCTACATGGACCTGGTATGAAGTGAAACATATTATTGATATTATATTAATAGTATTCTATCTGAGTTCTCAATATGATCATGAAAAATAGGGCAATCAGCAGTATAAATGCATTCTAAAGCACTGAGAAAAGCACTCACAATCTCTAATCGAGCAACATACATTCAATCAATCAAAATTACATTTATATAGCACCTTTCACGTCATTGAGATACCAGGAAGGAGTAAAGCCTGTTTGTAAAGGGGGTGCTGTATACTTCCATTTTATGCTGTTATGCATCTTTTCAACATTGTCTTTGTGTTCTAAATGCAACTCAGGGTCTCTTCTCTAACACTGGGAATTCAGTGTGAAGTAGGTGCACTATGCACCAGATCACAGGCAAATCTGTTGGGCTTGAAAGGTTCTTGATCAGTTAATCTTGGTTAAACTGATTGTACTCCAAGAAGATGCCAGAATAAAGAATTATAAACATTCATTACTCTTAATTCATAGTTCACTTATAAACTCATCCCTTGAATGCATAAAAAATAATTTTCAAATAGGTACTTCAGCAAATACTTGTACAATAACAATTGGTACTCACACATTTTCATTCACACAACAGAATGTTTCAAAGTGCTTTACAGGGAGAGAGTGGGAACCTAACCTGTGAGGTGTGGTGGTTAAGAAATGGGTCTATAATAATTATTATGCAGAACTAATGAAGTTGAGTTTTGAAAGCAGAAGGAAGGAGCAAGAGGGAGGATTTCAGAAAGTTTCAGAGAATGGGGTAAAAGTACCTAAAGCTCATCCATTGACCGTCAGTGATGTGGGATATTAAACAGGCCTTCCTTGGGGATACTAGAGTAAGTGGGTGGGGGAGGAGGGTTGCAGAAGATAACAGAGAAGGTGAGACAAAGTGTGGAGGCATTCAATGGGAAAAATTTAAAGCTAATCACTGGAATAAAGGGAGCCAGTGGAGCCAGATGAGTAAGGGTGATGGGCTCATCATTTGGTTGCAGTAATCTGGGTGATCTGATGCTTGTGGATGTTATGGTGGAGCTTGAGAGGCCATTGAGCTGGGCAGCAAGTCAAACCACACACCAGGATTCCATACGAGAGAACAGATCTTCAGGAATTCAGTGAACAGATGCCTTTTAAGCTTTGTTGAACATGGGAATGAGGTATCATGTCTCACCTCTTCGCCGGGGTAGATACTGTGTCTTATTCCAGTTCGCTTGGCCTTTGCACTGCATTTACACAGTGGTCCATCGTTCATCTGTTTTTAAAAAATAAAGCTCTGAATAAAGACAAGGAAACTCTTAACCAAACAATTCAATGCATGAATATTGCTCAATGGAAAGCAACAAGGATTTTAAAGCCAATCATTTTGATTGTTTATGAATTAGAATATAGAAAGGGCACATGTATTTGATTGCACATCAGGAGAATGTCTTCACAGTCAAATCTGTCATGAAGCACCTACTGTGAAGCCTAGTGACAATATTTTGTTTGACTAACATGGCAGCCAATTTGCACACAATGGTATCTTACAAACAGCAATGGAGCGAGTGCTGATTGCTGGCTGGGCCACTTGGGAGAAACTCCCTTCTCTTTTCAAATAGTGCCACGGGACTTTCAACATTCACCTAAACAAACAGGTGGGAACCTGGTTTAACAACTCACCAAAGGAAAAGCACCATCAACAATGGAGCACAGTATTCTCTTGGGAGTGGCAGGCTCACTGAGAGTTCAAAATACCCACAACCTTCTGACACTGAGCTGCAGGTGCTGAGAACAGTCTAGCACTTGAGTTAACAGTGTTATTTATGGGACATTGCTGGCAATAGATCAGCTGCTGTATTTCTTTACATATCAACATTCAATTAGTTCCTAATGCATTATATTCTGTAAAGTTCAAATGCAAGGATTATTATTAAAGCTCTTTTGAGAAGTTTTTTTTGAAAACATCGACGGCACCAAATCGATGCAGGTTACGATAATTTGGCACACAGAAACGTTTGAGGCATTTTACCAATTTAGGGAATTATTGGTGTTCAGTTGTAACCTGTAATCCTTTCCAATGCTTGTCATAAATTCATTATGTGGTGATACCTCACCTTCCCATAAACTAAACAGTAGTGATCGTGAGTTCTGGACAGTCACTTCCTTGGTCAATGCAGACTTTGAAATGAAAAATTCTTCACACACATGAAAGTTCTTAAGAGGAGAGCTAATTGGATCATAAATCTATCGATTTTTATAGAAGACCCCGCATTGCAGAACTATTTGTTGTAATTGCTACTAAGCTTTGGGTTTCCCCATAGCAATAAATAGCTAGCTGCGTTCACACACCTGGCCAGGATCATTGTACCACAGTTCCTCGTGCAGCCGATCCGGGTGAGCCTTTCTACGCTTGATTTCCTCAATGACGTCGATCAGTTCAGAGTCTGAGCTGCACGTGCTACTGTCATCGCTCTCCTCATCTGATTCACAGTCCGACTCACTGGAACTGACGTCTGAATAGAAAGAAATCCACTTTAAATCTCACTTTAGCTTTTGCTTTTCTTATCCCCCCAACTCCCTTCTCATCCCCACAGTTTAAGATTATGGTGTTCAACAATTGGGTTATTCTGTAGCATCAAAAAGGGTGAAGGGTAACTGATTCACATCTTTCCTTTCTGATCACAAGTCTGGTAGTACTTAACTGGCTGATCCACACAACACATTACAATTCTGCTCATCACTCTACTGGTACAAACGGATCATGTTCTATTCCTCACGTGCTGCACATCACGTTTCAGGCTCACTTGAGACTCAAGATGTTCTCTGACACCATCAAGCATGTGATGTTTTTTTAATCCCAATTTTTTTTTAAACCCACTGAAAGTTGAGGTTGTTGTTTTTTCACGAGGTCAAAAATGCAGCACCAATGATTTATTTTTATACTCATACCGATTTCTTCATCCAGTTTGGTCTTCGGAGGGTCCCAGGGAGGTCTGGCCGCTTTGGCTTTAGCTTGTCTCTGTCCAAGTTCCTCTTCAAACTTCTCGTAAAGATTTCGAAGCTTACTTGTGCCAACGACAGTGGAGTCTCCCTGAGAGATTTTTTTTTAGATTTAAAACAAAATCTTTATAAGAATCCTTATTGGATAGTCAAAAACAACTCAAAGCTGTAAGGAAGTGTCAGTCTGGACTGTGAGCTGAAAATATATGTCTCAGAGTTACTATGAGGGAGACCTTTTCACTCTTCCGACAAGCATCTACGGGCTCTTAGTGCTGCATACATTCTCCCTATCCTGTTTGGCGGAAAGAAAACCTCTTCTGGCATAATGGTTAACCCACGGGCTCAAATTTTAAAACTACATCCCCTTATAACAACTCACCCTTCATGTAGGAAAATGTGTCAAAGCATTTTACAACGAACTTCGAGAGGGGGAGGTGAACAGAGGTTGAAGAGGCAGGTTTTTAGGCACAACTTGGGGTCACTTAGAACAGGGGTTCCCAACCTTTCTGGGCTCAGGGACCCCATGACATTAGGCATCCAGTCTGAGGAGCCCCACTAAAATCCACGGGCTTCCTGTGGAGCAGTGAGGCACAGCCACCATAGGTGATGGGCCAAAATATTTTGGGAGGGGCTTATCCCAATGGATCAACAGGCCAATAGCCCTGTCAGTCAAGCCAATGGATCGCTTTTAACACTTCCTGTAGCCGTTGCACTTCCTGACACCCCCAACAATAACAAAATTGCATTTACAGAGCGCTTTTTACGTCGGGGGAGATGATCGTATCTGTCCCATCCCCATCTGTCTGCCAGCTCTGTGGAGACTCCCTGAAATCAATTGAGAATCAATGACCGAGCCTGAGTTAGCTGAAGGGAGGAGGTGAGCAGAGGAATGGGTTGGGAGAGATGCAGGGAGATGGGGGAAGTGTTACAGCATGAAAGGATTTACAGGCAAGGGCTCTAAAGTCAACTTAATCCTTACCACCTGATCCATAGGATCACTGGAATAGTAATTTTCAGAGTGAGTACAGCGAATCCAGACGGCCTTTGTATTCAATGCATCTTCATCCTCTTTCTCCTCTTCAACTTTATCAGGGAGGGAGCTCTCTTCAATCTCTTTGGTTCGGGTGGGGGCCTGAGATTTCTCTTTGCTTGAGGAGTGACCTTCTGACCTTCGTTCTCTCTCATCCTCCCAGCGAGGCCTCTTCCTCTCTCTACTGCTTGAACGACTTCCAAGATTTAAAAGGGTAAATATTCTTCAATTGCCTCACACGATAAAACAATCATAACAATAATCTAAATTTGGTACAGCACCTTTCATGTCGGATGACGTCCCAAAGGGATTCAGAGGTTATACTGTAACGTGTAGTAACTGTGTATTTTGTGGGTGAGCAAAGCAGAAATGCCAGCACAGAAATGTCCCACAAACTGTAATGGAAGTCAATGATCTCATTTATTTGGGGATTTGTTGATTAGAACACATTGCGATTAGTACTGTGGATCTTTAATGTTCAGTTAAATAGGCAGATGATATCTAAGTTCAGTTTCTTATCTGAAGGACAGCACCTCCAACAGCAGCACACCCCAGCACGGCAATGGAGTATCAGCTTAGACTGTGTGAGTTCAAGTCCCAACTTGAACCAACAAACTTCTGACTCACAGGTGAGAGTGCAACTGCCAAGCCAGGCTGACACAAAAGATACAAAGACAAAAGTTGCTGGGGAAACTCAGCAGGTCAAGCAGCATCCATGGAGAAAGGAAAGAGAGTCAACGTTTTGGGTCTACAACCCTTCATCAGAACAGTTCTGACGAAGGGTCGTAGACCCGAAACGTTGACTCTTTTTCCTTTCTCCATGGATGCTGCTTGACCTGCTGAGTTTCCCCAGCAACTTTTGTCTTTGTTTCAGATTCCCAGCAATTGTAGTATTTTGTGTTTTGACACAAAAGATATACAGGCTCTTCTTCAACTCCAACATTTCAGGTTCTCTGATACTACAATGCAAATGTTGTATTGCACTAGACGTTATGGTGCTTGCACTTCCTCATAGCTTTCAAATTTCAAGCTTTCATTTCAACTCCTTGGGATTAAACTCTGAATGACATTAAATCTGTATGTTTAACTGACATATACCACACTTCACATTAAATATATTGACATCTGGAGTGAAAAAGACTTCGCAATAAATCCTTCCACATTGCACTTCCTGCAAAGTTGAATCTAAACACAAGTTCATTTCAGCAAAGCATAGAATAGAAATTGGGAATGGAAGTACAGTAAAAGCCTGTTTATCTGTGACTTGATCAACCAAAACTTCCGTATAACCGGTACGTCCCCATCCGATTAACCAGATGTTATCCAGCACAATCGCGGTGGCGAATTTAATGAATCGATTGTCGCATGAGAGATCTGTACAGGTATTTCGGCTTGCGGCTAGTAGAGCCTTAAAGTCGCGCTGCCTTTTTTTTCCCTCGCGTGGCATCCGCCATTGCTGAAGTTATCGATAGACTGTACACCTCTACCCCAGCATCATGGCTTCAAACCAGATATCTACCAGCAAAGGTGATTTTTAGGTGAAGGTCTGTTACTATTTGTTATTATTTAGTCTATTATTAATATGGTATGTGTTAAAATAAGTTAAAAAAATGTGTTGGGTTTTCGGCGTCGGATACAACCAAATATCTGGCATGTCATTTAACCAGCATTGGCCAGGTCCCGCGGGTGCCAGATAAACAGGCTTTTACTGTATCATATTTTATAACTAGTGAGTTATGGGTCATCTGCAAATTATAAATATCGAAAAACAGAAAAGCATGAAAAGTACTATTGAAGACGATTATAATTTTGATAATTTATTTGTAAAATTGCTGAGGAATAACTATGCATATACCAACCAAAGATTGATCACTTTAAAATATAATACAATTTACAAGCTTTTTTTAAAAAAAGCAAATGTTGTGAAAAGATTATACATATATGTAATTGTGTCATTTCATGGTCATTATGTTTATTATCTATTATGTTATTCAAACCACTGATTATTAGTGTTCAAATCTTCTTTTAATGGAAAACTGGAGCTATAATGTACATAACCCAGCATGTAACCTAGAACTCAAGAGATGAACACTGGAGGAATTGTAAAACAAAGTGACCAAAATATATTTGTACAACATCCTCATTGTTGAACAGACCACTTTAAGTTGTAATAATGCACAATTATAAATTCATAAAAGCTATCTTTGTATAGGGGGCATGTTACAGTAGTACGGGGGCTGAGGAGGAAGAAAATCTGCTGATACGCACACACAAAACACACATTCACACAATCTCCTTCAAGCATTTCACCCACAGAGGTAGGTGGGGCAAGACCATGGAGGGTTTTGATGGCGAAGACCGGGATCTTGAACTGAATTCTCTGAGTGATGGAAGCCAGTGGAGTCAGGTGAAAATGATAATAATCCTTGCTTTTGATATAGCGCTTTTCACGTCTTCTAGATGTCTCAAAGTGCTTCACAGAATATACTGTAAAGTAAATTGACTATATAATTTTGTGGGAGCAACAGGGCTACCAATTTCGCAGCAGTATCCCACAAACTGTCATGGATTGAAATGACCAATTTATTTTTTTGTTTAGATTATGTGTGGAGTAAGGAAACTAGCTTAAGGTTTTGCCCTGTCTGGAATCAAATCCAGGTCTCTCCTTGCAAGGCGAGTGCTCTAATCACCGAGCTACAGGACTCCACTTTACAGTATTTTCTGTGAAGCACTTAGAGATGCCTCAAAGACATGATTGGGCGCTATTTCAATTGCAAAAAATATTATTCTTATCTGACCCCGTGGACATAACATAAAAGAAAAGTTATTTATTTTATACCTGGCAGGTTTGAAGGATTAGTTCACTGCTATTTGCTCAGTTTAAAAGGAAAAGGAAATGCAACAAAGTTTCTGTCTGTCACTCAAACTAGACAATGCCATTCATTTATCTGTATTGAGTGACAAATTGCTCTGGTGAAACCTTCAGTTCTGATAAGAGCATGCAAAACTGTGCAATTCACAAGTTTCCTAATCAATGCTCTCAGCATTCAATACTAATCACTTTCCAATCCCAGGCATCAAATTTCAGAAAATCTCACCTGCGTGTCCTTTTTCGCTCCCTTCTATGTTGCCTTTCAAAAGATGGTGACCTGCAGCTGTCCCGGTGCTTCTGTCGATCCCTGAGAGAGATACACTTCTTGAAATGAATACTTCTCAAAGTTAAAGAGGAAACTAACCGTATGGGTGTTGTGTATTTCCTCCTACTCCTTACAGCACCACGGTGATGGGTGTTTGCATGTGTCAAGGACCTGGCTGACCAAAATAAAATTCTTGCTGCGACTTATAAGGTCATTAATAATAGAAAGTGTTAGCTGGTTTCAAATTCTATTCAATTACTTTCTGTATGTTGTCACGCTTGATACTATAACATTGAGTGCTACAAAAAATGTTAAAAACACTCATATTGCTGACTGTGTTATTTTACATTTTAACACAAGAATTTTATATGGATGACTGAGGCTTGTACAATACGCACAATATATGCAGGCTTCAAACCAAGCAGCAAGGCATTGATTAAAACCTTTATTATTTCCGTGAAGAGTGTGAAGTTACATTGATCCAGATGTTGTGTTAGCTGTTCAAGTGCGAGGAATTCCTTCAAATTGTGCTGAATCCACAGTGGAACATTCTTTCAATGGCTTGTCTTGGTGTACCATTAGTTCACATCTCAGTAAAAGGAGCCGTGTTGAATTTTAGTTGGTGGCAAATTTAGAACAGGTTACTTGATTTGAAGATGTCTCAAAAAATACATTGTGTAGGTGGGATACATAGAACTAGATTTGGTTTGGATAATCTGAAGCATGGTGATGGATTTCTGCAATTGTCAAGATCCCCCCAAAAAAACACAATGAGCCTAAAACAAAAGTGGCTGTGGTAACATTTTGATGAATAAATATGACTATTTCAGGATTCCCAATTAATTTCCATGTTAAAACACTTTGCGAAACCAAGTTACGACAGTACTGTACTTTTATTGTTTTAACTCGTTGATATTTCATTTTTACTTTACGATCCTTAAAAAGTCGTCTCTTAATGTATAAATCACGGTATCTGTCAATAATAACCACAAAACATATTTGTTTGAGAAAATAAGCCTCAGAAATGATTATTGTTTGTTTAAAGTTTAGTGTTTTTAAATTATATTTCTAATTTTCTTCCCACCAGGATATACTGTAGCTCCCACTGTGACCCCTCTTGCTAGACTGCAATGCCGTCCAACATCCAAGCTGAGTAGCCAGTGTTCATTTGTGAGCAAGGCAGTGATTGTCAGCTGGCAATCCCAGTCACAGTAGAGGGCAATGCAGTCAAGCCTGAGCTCTCTCCCCCACCGCCCCCCAGTACCAAAAAATGGGTCACAATCATCATATGCTTTGCGAATCTTAATTCTATATTTTTTTTTTTCTGTAGTCCTTTCGGGAAGATTTGTGTATTTTTTTCCTGGTTGAACAGATGGAATGAAGTTGTTCTGCAGTCAATGAACCTCAAACAGATGCTCATCCACACTTCTGCCTGTTGAGGATAAATTTGTCTTTCCCATCTGTAACTGATACTATATTTATACTTAATATACATACCATCAATAAATCGAGTTCAGCCATGCAGAAATCATGGAAACAAGTTAATTATATTAGCCACGTCTTTCTGGTAAGAAAGGTATCTTTCTCTTGCTATCATTACAAGTTGTGGCTTTGCATTTTGTTTTTTAATTTTAGCTAGCATCAGTTTATTTATTGTCCAAAGAAAGCCCTGTTCTATTGCAACATCAACATCAAAATGTTGCTTCAGGCATTTTTCCTGTTTACCCAGCAGTAAGTAGGCACCCGGTTGTTGGGTCGATTGGTGAATCGCTTTCCAGTAGGGTAATAATCTCCTCAAAAACAAAGTAATAATTTGTACACTCATTCCATGCCTGTGTGTGGGACCCTGCTGCGTGCAATTCACTGCCGCATTTCGCCCGCAAAATACAGTCACTACACTTTTTACAGTATATTCTCTGATGCGCTTTGAGATGTCTTGAAGGCGTGATAAGGAGCTATATCAAATGCAAAGATTATTTTTATAGATGCAGCCTGGCCAAGAAGGACCAGGAAATCCATCTGATTTTACCCTCCCTGACCCCGGGAAGCACAGGGCCATTGTTTAATCCCCAAGCATCCCGGGAGGGAACTTGCAAACTCAAGCAATACACCTTGGGGTCTCCCAACTGGTCGATCGAACCTTGGAGGCGACTCGTCGCATGTTCAATAAAAACAAGAGGAAGGAGCAATATTTACTGCAGTTTAAACATTAACGTTTATTAAAGTGTATATTTGCATTTAGAGTTGCATGAAATGCTTCGTTTTCAATTGGACTCCGCAACAACGTAGCTCTATCGCTCCTTCCTTTTTGATCATGAGCGAGAGCACCAGCCAGCAGCGATCGACCCCTGCACTGGACCATCGGGGCTGCCTCAGAACCCAAGTGTCAATAGTACCTGACTCTTTCAGTATAACCTACAAAACACATTTAAAGCCACATGGGTACATTTTGATAAATGAAAAAAGCCTGAAGTTGGGAACCCTCTTTCTCAATAATCCCTGAATATGACTGTTGGTATTATAATAATAATCCTTGCATTTGATAAGAGCGTCTTATCACATTGCCAAAGATCTCTGCAAGAGATTTTTAGATATTATTTTTTGTGAAAGCTATGATATTAACTGCTAAATCATGAGAATAAATGGTGAGATTAACAGTTAACACAACCTGCAATTCAATCTTTTCTGTCGATCACTGTCCGCCACGATATTACTCAAAAGCCAGAGTTAAGCAATCTCTCAATTATACAATATAATTACTTTCACGCAAGGAGGATTTAATATATGGACAAGTTTTCTTATTCCACACGTCTCTCTTTACCTATCTTATACCGAAACTTCCGTATAAGCAGCATTGCAAAAAGAAATCTGCATTCGATTAACCGGAATTTATCTGGAAAAATGCACTTTTTAAAAAAACATTTATTGTGTTTTTGGTCGAATATCTAGCACGCGCTTTATCTGGCATTGGCCAAGTCCCGAGGGTGCCGGATAAACAGGCTTTTACTGTATAAGGTTATTCAGCAATTGGCGGATTGCTTTCAGAGGATAATAATCCCTCCCCCAAAAAATGTAGTCAGGCAATCCATGATGGTTTGTGGGACAGTGCTGTGTGCAATTGGCTGCTGTGGTTTTCCCACTAAATACACAGTAAATTCACTTCAAGCTTCTGCAAAGCTCCTTGAGACATCTCTAAGACAAGATGCTATATCAACTGTAAGGATTATTATAATTTTTGCGCTCAAAATAGTCCAAGATAACGTGACAAGGAGGATACAGTATATGCACTGAAATATGCATATCAGACAGGGCAAAACTTTGGGCAACTTTCCTTACTCCGCACGCCTCTCTACACCTTGCAGAACATCTATGGAATACGTTCCCTAAGGAGGCAGTGGAAGCAAGTAGAGTCAACTCATTCAAATGCAAATTAAATTGATTTATTTTAAAGAATATTAATAATAATAATCCTTATGTTTGATATAGCGCTTTTCACATCTTATCGACGTCCCAAAGCACTTCATAGAAAATACTGTAAAGTGACTTGACTGTATATATTTGTGGGCGAATCACGGCAGCCAATTGCGCACAACAGTGTCCCACAAACAGTCCTGGATTGAAATGACCAATTTTATTATTGTGGTTTTTTTGGACGGATTATTATTAGGCGTGTGGAGTTATGAAACTTGCCCAAGGTTTCACCCTGATCTGCCTGGACTCGAACACAGGTTTCCCCAGCTTGCAAGACAAGTGCTCTAACCACTAAGCCACAGGAGCTCCATTATTTGGGGATACAGTATAGGAGCAACTTGAGACATGACAAACGTTGTATGCTTCGATGAACTAGGCCACTTTGGCGCTAAGGTTCCCAAAGCTTTTTCCACTCCAGATTAATCCCCACAGAGTTAACTGTTACTAGCCACGTCTGCATTATTGAAGCACGCGACAAGGCAAGCAAGGAGAGTCATGGTGAGGAGAGTGCGGGAGTTGCTTACCTGCTGTGATCCCGATTTCTGTGTCGGGTCGGAGACCTTCCCCGCTCGCGGCTGGCCCTGCGCCGGCTGCTGTCTGACCTCCTGCGTTCGGGGCTCCTGGCCCGGTTCCTGCGGTCGCCGTGAGAGTCCGGCCTGTGCCGCTCGCTGTGGCTCCTGTAGCCCTGCCCCTTGTGGTGATGCTCATGGTGCCGGCCGCGGTCCGGTGAGCGCCGATCGCTCGGCGACTTCAGGGCCGGGTAGTGCTGCTTGTGTCTGAAGTGATCAGACTGGTAGGATCCTGAGCTCGGGTGGCAGCTGTTGGATGTGGAGCTCTGCTGATAGGTGCTTGTCCCAGAGGCGTGTTGGTAAGCACTGGTCGCACAGCTCTGCTGGTACCCGCTGGGCGCAGAGCTCTGCTGGTAGGGACTCGTCCCAGGGCTTTGCGGATAGACGCTCGTCGCAGAGCTCTGCTGGTAAATGCCAGGCCCACAGCTCTGCTGGTAGGGACAGGTCTGCTGGTAGGAGCTGGTCGCAGAGCTCTGCTGGTAGCTGTTCCCAAAATGCTGCAGCTGAAAATGCTGCGAGTAGCTCATGGTGTACGGAGCCTGATAGTTGATTTGCTGGGGTGGGGCAAGCAGCGGGGGCGGCTGCGAGGGGGCTGACGGCATCAGGTGGTGGAAACCATCCTGCCTGTCGGGGGTGCCCGACACTGCGGGGCTGGGACTGGGCACAGGAGGGGCCTGAGGGTAACAAGGCAATCCAGGAAACCCTTGGCGGACAGGAGGGCTGGGGAACGGAGCCCTGGCCCGTACGGGGCATTGGTGCATAGGATTGTGTCTAACGCCCACCTCACCTGGCTGGGGAACGCTGGGTGGATAGGCCATGAAGTCTGCTCGGGGAGGAGCGCAGCCTGTGTTTTGTGGGCTTGTGAACCTGGGAGGGGGAGGAACCTGCTGGTCACACGGAAGTAGCGGCGGGGGCTGCTGAGGATGGGCCGGACGATAATTTGGAGGCTGAAAGGTTTGTTGAGGCATTCTATTGCCTGGGGCACCCCTACCCCGAGGCCCTCCAGCTTTAGGGAAGTTCCCGTGGCCAGCGTGTCCAGATCCTCCTCGTCCCGAATGAAACGACATGGTGCTATCTGAAAACAAAAGGTTTATTACTTTTTTTGGGGGTGGGTGGGGGGGGATTGCTTGGAAAAAAACAAATTACATTGGTATAGCGCCTATCACATCAGGAGAACATCCCAAGACACTGAGTGTTAACGCTGCCCAGCATCTGGCTTCCAGTCTGGGTGGTGGAAGATCATGTGAGTGACCTGTGGGTATCAAACACCATGTACATGTTGGGGGTGGATGGGCTTTTAGTCTGGGGTGGGGAGGAGTGACAGAGAGACAGAGAGAGAGAGAGAGAAAGATAAATTGTTGTGCAAATATACTCCATCCTCACGATGTCGGGAACTGGTCAGAGTCAGAGGAAACTGATTTCACTTTATAGTAATAATAATCCTTGAACTTGTTCCAGTTGTCTTAAGGAGCTGCACAGAACAACAATAATAAATTGGTCACTTCAATCCACTGCTGTTTTGTGGGACACTGCTGTGCACAATTGGCTGCCGTGTTTCGTCCACAAATATACAGTCAATTCACTTTACAGTATATGCTGTGAAGCGCTTTGAGAAGACGTGATAAGCGCTATAGCAAATGCAATGATTATTATTATTATTACTATTATGCACAGAACCTCACTTGTGGGAAGGTCAGTAACAGAGTAACTCACTAGTCGGGCTTCGTTTCAATTTCTTTTTTTTTAAATGGAACTCACAATGATCAAACGACCAAACTCATTAGTCAGGGCAGACCAACCTACGGTACAAGCCCTCTATACCGCAACCCTACACTGCGAGTTTCCGCTGTAGTTGAGATAATAAGATACCATTTCAGGAATGGGTACAAACGATTGCAATCGAAGATTTCTAACAATTTCGATTCTTCTGTGTTGTACGAGTGGGGGTGGGGAGGGGGTGGGGAGGGGGTGGGTAACGGGGTCGCTATCAAGAGGGCTGGAAGGCCGAGGGTGGCCGGGCCGAAGGCACGGTCAAGCGGTAAGGTCTTGAGACGGGGCCCAGGAGGAGAGAGAGAGAGAGAGAGAGAGCGGGGTGAAGCGACGGAAAGCTTTCGCTCCCATCGTACTTCACCGCCCGGAGAGACTCCATTGGCGGGTGGACTCTCCCCCGCGATGGGGGGGGCGAACACGGCACATGGCGGGCGTGTGGGGGAGACCAGCTGGTGGGCCTTCTTCTCGTCCGCGCGCGCCCTCTCCCATACAAATGTCAGCCTCTCACGAGAGGACACACACACATGCCCATCCACACAGTCAACCCAGCGAAACAACATGGGACAGACCAGGCAGACCCCCCCCCCCCACTCCCCCTGATAGGTTTTACATGGAAACCTGTGGCACATTGCTGCCACCACATCCCCTTTAACATCAAACAAAACCATCGGGTCAATGAAAGCAGCGCAGAGATACACACTGACACGCACACTCCAGCCCGGCCTGGGTCTCCTCACCTTCACACTGGCCTGCCGGCCTTCACTGCCAGGCCACCCCCCCCACACACACACACACACACACAGAGAGAGAGAGAGAGAGCACTGGGGGGGAGGGGGACAGAGAGAGAGCTGGGCCGCTCACAGCCAATCAGCTCCACAGCCCGCAGGAAGTGCCCGCCCACAGTCTGTCCGCTCAGTGGCCAGAGCGCCTGCCAGTCACAGGCGGGGCCGCCGGTCACACAGTCACAGGCGGGGCCGCGGCTTCAAATCACTCCATTGGTGGGGGAGGGGGGGGTTACACACATTACTGTGTGTGTCTGTCTGTGTCTCTGTGCTCTACACACATTGCTGTGTCTGCTCTACACACATTGCTGTGTGTGTGGGGGGGTACACGCATTGCTGTGTGTGTGTGGGGGGGGTACACACATTGCTGTGTGTGTGGGGGGGGTACACACATTGCTGTGTGTGGGGGGGGGGTACACACATTGCTGTGTGTGGGGGGGGGGTACACACATTGCTGTGTGTGTGGGGGGGGGTACACACATTGCTGTGTGTGGGGGGGGGTACACACATTGCTGTGTGTGGGGGGGGGGGTACACACATTGCTGTGTGTGGGGGGGGGGGGTACACACATTGCTGTGTGTGGGGGGGGGGGGTACACACATTGCTGTGTGTGTGTGGGGGGGGTACACACATTGCTGTGTGTGGGGGGGGGGGGGTACACACATTGCTGTGTGTGTGTGTGGGGGGGTACACACATTGCTGTGTGTGTGGGGGGGGGTACACACATTGCTGTGTGTGTGGGGGGGGGGGTACACACATTGCTGTGTGTGGGGGGGGGGGGGGGTACACACATTGCTGTGTGTGTGTGGGGGGGGGTACACACATTGCTGTGTGTGGGGGGGGGGGGGTACACACATTGCTGTGTGTGTGTCCTCCTGTTATGGTTTCTCACTTCAATCTATAATATATTGTATGTACATGTATTTAAAACAAAATCAGAGAAGGTAAAAGCCCCAGTGTGTATATGTGAGGGAGGGAGGGGGGGGAGGATTGGGCAGTTGTGTTTTCCGGTCTATTGTACACTATATATTTAATACAGTATATAAATGTGATATTGTTTAATGTGGAGGGCGGGGGGCTGTCTCCCGCGTGTGAAGCTGTAAGACAGTGAGTGAATGAGGAACCAGTTTGGTGCTGTACTTGCTCAGTCCGGAGTGTTGCTGGAGCTGGACTGTTGGCACCCAATCAGAGAGGAAAGGCGAGGTGACAGGTCCTGCCTGCACACACACACACACACACACAGAGACACACACACTCAGACACACACAGAGACACACACACTCAGACACACACAGAGAGAGACTCACACTGTGTGACAAGCAACAGTCACAACATGAGTGCCCGCAGCGCCTCTCACCTGCGCCGCTACCAGAGGCTGCCAGTCTGGGTGGTGGAGGATCATCACAATGTGAGTAGCCTCTGCACACGTTGGGGTGGATGGGCTTTGAGTTTGGGGGCGAGGAGCAGAGAGAGGAGACCTGTAGCTCAGTGGTTAGAACGCTCGGCTTGCAAGCGTGAGACGCGTGTTTCTAATCCAGGCAGGTCGGTGGGAAACCTTGAGCAAGTTTCCTTACTCCACACACACACGCGCTTGATAATAATCCGTCCTCCCCCCCCCCCCCCCCCCCCCCCAAAAAAAATAAACCACAATAATAAAATTGGTTGTTTAAAACGACGACTTTGTGGAGGACACTGCAGTGCTCAACTGGCTGCCGTGTTTCATCCACAAATATACAGTTAATTCACTTTACAGTATATTCTGTGAAGCGCTTTGAGACATCGATAAGACGTGAAAAGCGTTATATCAAATACAAGGATTAAAACGTCCCTGCATTAGCACGTTCATCCATGCTGAGAGAGTGAGAGACCTGACCAGTGCTTAAGGGGGGTTAACTGTTGCTCACAACAGATTTGCTCGCGCAGAGGTGGAATTGTGTTTGGTGAAGGAAGGAAGCCCTTAGCCTTCTACTCCTTAATGTTCATTTTTCACTTCTTGCTTTCCCTCCCTCAAAAGGAAATTTGAGGAATTTTTGTCGGCCCATCTCAGTTTGTAGAACGCTCACCTGCATGGCAGAAGATTGTGGGATCAAACCCCAAGTTAGGAACTTGAGACTCGCAGCCATCTGAGACACTTCAGTGCAGTGAGGACCTATTGTATGGAAATTGACCATGTTAGCTGATAAAAATGCAGTCACTACATTTGACTTGGAGTCCTGCAGCTCAGTGGTTAGAGCACTCGCCTTACAAGCGTGAGACCTCTGTTTGCAATCCAGGTAGGTCAGGGCGAAACCTTACTCCACACGCCTAATAATAATCCCTCCCCCAAAAAACTAAGAAATTGGGAATTTTCAATCTATGACTTTGTGGGACACTGCTGTGCGCAATTGGCTGCCGCATTTTGCCCACAAATATACAGTCAATTCACTTTGCAATTCAAAATGCCAACAAAAAATAGTGAATAACCTATCTTCTGCTTTTGGGATTTAAACAATCTGAATCAAAATTGATACTCCTGGCCATTGGGAAGGCCAGCAAGGACAGTCAGGATGTTCAACTGTGTGGCCACTCGTGATGAAAGTGGGCTGGTGTGAGTCTGTACACTGGCCGCGGAAACGTTTGGCCCACAGAAAAAATATGTAAAATATTTTGGGTTTCGGGCCGTCAGGCTAGGTTCAAATTCTAGATATTCAGATGGATGTTTACTGTAACTTCTAGAGCGACTGACAGATGTTGACAGTATCTGATATTCCCAGTACAGGATTTAAAAATGTCCCTTTCTTCCTCCAATTTTCAAGGGTTGTTTAATGCCTTTGTTATTTGGATGCTCTGCAGGTTCTGCCATACATCTACCGTGCCATTGGTTCAAAGCATTTACCAGTCAAAAATCTTGCCTTGGTTCATCTAGATTCTCACCCAGATCTTCTCATCCCCATCGACATGCCTGCTGACAATGTGTTTGACAAGGAGTCGCTCTTCGGGTAATGCAAAATAATTACTAGACAGGCAAATGTTTGCATCGTTTATGTTATTCTTAAGGCTGTAATAAGACTGAAGGTATTGCCAATTTTATTATGTTTGAAAATATCAGCCTTGTCATTTAATATAGCGCTTTAACATGCCAGTGTCCTTCAAGCACTTCACAAAGTTTTTTTGTAAAGTGGAGTGACTGTGTATTTTGAAAACTAAGCAACCCTTTTGCGTATAATCAACAACCATGAAGTGAATGACTATGATTTTATCTCTGGGATTTTAGACTCTAGATTCTAGGGCAGGCAACTGGAAGAAACACGCTTCTCTTATGAATAATGCTATAAGGACTTTGACAGGAGATCAATGTAAATATTCATTTAAAACCTGTTTGTTCAGTGGCCCAGTGTGTATTTTGGCTATTCTTCAAAGATGCAATCAAATGGACTGAAATATATTTTTCCATCTGTACCTTTCTTGTGATCAAAGAGAGATGTGAAAGTAGATACAGGAGTGTAAGGTTCGCCAGAAAGAGACTTAAACCAATGGAGGTGGTGTGAATTACAGATCTTTTAATATCACATATAATTCAAAGGTTAATGCTTTACCACACATACAATTATTATATTGTTAAATTGAAGCAGTAAGATTCAACAAAACCGATGTTCCTATTACAGTACCATATCAGGGTGAAACCTTAGCCAAGTTTCCTTACTCCACATGCCTAATAATAATCCGTCTCCAAAAAAACTACTAAATTGGTCATTTTCAATCCACAACTGTTTGTGGGACCTTGCTGTGCGCAATTCACTGCCGCGTTGAATATAGTCAATTCACTTTACAGAATTGAGACTTTGAGACATCCAGAAAATTTGAAAAGCACTATATCAAATGCAAGGATTAGTATTATTATCATCTTTCCTTTGGGTAATCCCATTGGTTATTAAAGTTTAATCTCAGGATTTGGGGAGTTCAAACTTCTCACAGCCTCTGATACAAAGTGTGAAAGGTTCACTTTGACAGTTCATTGTACTTCCTTGAAACCTTTAGGTCGTCAACTTGTCTCCAAATCTGTTGGAATAGATTGGCTGGAAACAGAATGTACATCAGTCAAGGCAATGTCTTTTAAAATTAAATGACACCTGTGATTACTGACCCTTGAGGTCTTTCTTAGCTGATTGTTGAATGCTTTATTCAACACAGTAAACCTTACTGTTTACTTGATGACACCCATCCATCAGAAATGTCACAGAACTCGAAAACGTAGACCTCAAAAGGAACTCTCCTTCACATTCCATAAGATCAACCAAACCATCTATCAATTCTTTTATATAAATTGAGGTATTAAGCAACAACAACAAAATTACATTTATAAGTGCACCTTTCACGTCGTGAGGACGTCCCAAGGACGTCCTGAACAGTTAGGTCAGGACCCGAGTAGGGGGGAAGGGTTGGGGTAGGGGGAAGGAGAGTAGAAAAGTGGGGAGAGTTAGGAGGGGAGCAGAAGGCACCGTCGAAGAGGAAGGTCTTGAAGGAGGAAAGGGGGGAAGCGAGGCAAAGGGATTGCGGGATGGAGTTCCAGAGTGTGGGGGCAGAGAGGCTGGAGCAAAGATTTTAACAAGCTTCTTACAGAATAGACCACCTACTGGTGTAACGCACCCAGCAGCGCACTGTAAGAATATGGTGGAAAAGTCATTATTTAATGCGTGTAAGAACTGAGACAATCTTAATTGATCTTATAGAATGTGAGAAAGAATTCAAACCGAATGGAGTGAGTTCTGTGTTTGTATTGATGAATAGGTGTTATTCCTTTCCTTGTTTGGAAGGATGGTGCCTTTCAGTCTGCTTGGATGACATCTTGAAAGGTCTTTACGACATGACAGTGTCAAGGAAAGACAATGATGGTTGAATTGAATATTTCACACGTTTCGTATCAGAGGAACTCTCACATTCCTTAGATTAAACCTAAAATAGTCTATGGGGCACCCTGTAGGTAAGGATTTGATTGGACCAAATAATCATCTTTGAACTTCATATTTGGTCATAAGGGACACATGAGCTAAATTGGGGTAGAAAGACTTAAAAAGATATGATTTGGGGAGAAAAGGAAGAAATCTTTACAGGAAGAACAGTCCTGAGGCATCTGGTGGTCAGCGACTACATTGGAATCGGGTAATATCAGTTTCATTGAATCTTACTCCTTTACGTTTACATGTGGAGTCCTGATGAAAACGGTGTAATTTTGTTGTTGTTATTGTTAATGTAACAAAATGATCCAATAATTGTATGTATTAAGGCATTAACATTTGAATTGTATATGATAATTAAAAAATTGTAATCCACACACCCGTATTGGGTAAAGTCTCTTACTGGCAAACCTTACAGGACCATCTCTGCCTCTACCGTCCTGTTTAAACATAAACTCTTGTTTGTTGCTGAATTTTTTGTTGGCACAAACTCTAAAACTTTTTTTTGTTTCCTCCTTTCTTCACATCTGAAGAGATTTGAGCATTGAGAATTGGATAATGCCCATGGTGTATGCTGGCCACCTCTCTCGTGTTGCTTGGCTTCATCCGTTCTGGGCTGAACAGATCACAGCAGGAAAGCACAGCTTCTTCGTTGGCAGAGATTCTTCAACTAAAACAATCAGGTATTGCATCCATTTGTGCGTGGACACTCATAATAACCAATTCCTGGTACAGTCTCAGTGCATAAATAAATTGTATTTCATAAAGTGCCTTATCATATTGAAATTTCTCAAAGCCTTTCATTGTGTTTCTCTGCAAAATATCTTGATAGTATATTGGTAGGCAAACGCAACAACCAATTTGCTCACAGAATATCCCACATACACAAAGCCACAAAGTGAATGACTGTTTTTTAATCTGGGGAATTGTTGCCAGGACATACTTGAAAAATATCCTCTTTTTGAATAGTGTCAATGGATCTTTAATGTACACATAAACAAGAGGATTTGACATCAGTTTCATTTGAATGATAGCACTTGTGACAGGTGGTGGCTAGGTTCAGTTGGTAGCCCTCTCGCCTCTGAGGTCAGACGTTGTGGGCTCAAGGCTTACATCAGGACTTCATACTCACACAGTCTAGACTGCCACTCCAACACACTGCAACACACTAAATTGTTGCAGGCACTATTATTCAGAAGTGATATTGAATCAACACCCACGTCTTCCAATTCAATTGGTCATTAAAAGAATGGACTATAATAAACCTCCGCTATTCGGACCGGGTCCGGAAAAAAGTTCAGAGATTCCACCATTCAAAGATCCACTCTGTGTTTTACTCCTCTCGCCAGCGAGCGTGATACCCACTGCTTGACACTGATCGTTTTATCCGAGGGCATCCATAGAGCTGCATTGTGTCGGTGTTGATTACAGCCACAACGCAGCCGCCAATTGCATATAGCAAAGATGCACACACACTGGATTGAGATTTATTTTTATGGGCGGGAGGGATTATTACCCCCCAGAAAAGCGATCCACCAATCAACTTAACAACTGGGTTCCGTACTGAGTATTTTAAAGGGATGAGGTAAGATGGCCAAAGGGCCTTCTTCATTCAAACTGATGTAGTTGGCAAAGACCATACTAGTGAACAGAAGGAAATCAGAAATATTTGACAAGAAAACATAAAGTGTTGCCTTAATCTGCCCCTTGATGGTAATGTGTCATTTTCACTGTGCCAGGAAGATACTTCAAATCAAATTTGCTCTGCATTGAGGGATAAAAAGTATTTATTGTTGCCTTACTTTACAGTATTGAATTTCTTATCATCAGGGTTACCAGCAAAGAGAGCTACTTCCTTAGTGATGGCCTGTATGTATCTGAGAACTTGCTGGAGAACAGGAAGCCACTGGAATTGCAGGTCATCAGAGTAATGGCCACAGAGCAAAGCCACCAAACCTGGGAGGAGGAAAATGGAGAAACTTCCACTAAAAAAATAAAAAAGGAATGTGTGTCTCCTGAAGGAAGTTTGTCTGATACTGTTTGCTCATCACCATCCAAAGTGACTGCTCAAAAGTCCAAATGTAAAAGTTGCACTGATGATAGCAGTCAAACCAATACATCAACAACTCTTGGAAAGTGCCCTCAGAAAACCAATGACCTGGGCAAAGCAGCAGTGGCTTGTGAAAATGGATCACATCAGCAGGATGAAATCGTCAAGGAAATCCTTCATGTCTTGGAGGAGACAGATGCCTACGTGCTTGATATTGACTTGGATTTCTTTTCTGTTCAAAATCCTTTTAAAGAAATGTATACCAAGGTACGTGCATTATTCGGGCTAGTTTGGCAAAGGGCAGAACGATAAAAATAATAATAATTATTGCATTTGATATAGCACCTTCCTCCTACATATGTGGGGTATATTTGGAGTGTGGTCGCTCTGTCTAATTTTCAGCTAGTCCTGCTATGTTCTGTTGCACATGGAGATCCCACACATTTGTCTCCATACAAAAGCATGTTTGTCCTCTTAACTTAGAGGACTTCATTTCATTATCTTAAATTTATACGGCATCTTTCACACAAAAGGCAACAACTCAAACAAAGTCCTTTATATAAAAAGACTTATATAAAAAAGAATTTATAAAATCAGTGTTGGGTGTGTAAATGTAGAACCCAATGTATGCCAGCGACATGTTACAGTAGGGAGATGACTGGAAGATTAATTTGAATGTGAAAAAGGAGGGAATATATCAAGATAACCAGCAGGAGAAACTAAATCTTTCAATGAAATGGGTCTCTTAGGATTTCTGTACTGTTTACCATCATGGGAGTGGATAATAATAATAATAATAATAATAATAATCCTAGCATTTGATATAGCGCTTTTCACGTCTTCTAGACGTCTCAAAGTGCTTCACAGTGCTTTACTGTAAAGTGAATTGACTGTATTTGTGGGCGAAACGTGAAAAACAATAGTATTCATCCTTACATTTCACATAGTGCCTTTCACGTCAGGAGGATGTGGCAAAGCACTTTGCAGGGTTTACTGGAAAGTGTAGTGACTGTTTTGTGGGCTCCAACTCGCTCTCTCCTTTTGCATTTTCATCTTCCAGATAAATTTTTCATTCACATTGTGGCATCTTGTGGGATACTGCTATATGTAGTGTCCGCCAAGAAATATCAATCACTACACTTGACAACAATTACCTATGAACATTTTGAGATGTCATGACATGAAAGGCCCTACAGTAGTTAGAGCATTCGCTTGGCAAGCGAGGGAGCTGGGTTCGATTCCCTCGTAGGGCAAAATGTTGGGCAAGTTTCCTTACTCCTCCACCTGTTTACCTAGCAGGAAGTAGGAACCTGGTTGTTAGTCGATTGGCGGATCACTTTTCTGGGGGTAATACGGTTTCACACTATCCAGGAATCTAACCTCTTGCTTGCTTCAGAAACCATATGGGCTCTTAATACTGGGTCTAAATATCAACACTTCACAAAGCATAGTGCAGGAAGATGGAAATGGAGTCTAATTTATAGGTTGTGCTAATGAATTGACCATGTGTACAGAGAGAATTACATGTGCCTTTAAATTCTAAGATTAACCAATGATCCTCCCAACTTTAAAAAAAAATAAAAATATAATTACTGGTTTCACAAGGTTCCTGTTGCACACACTAATATTAACACATGGTAAACACAATCAGCTAATCAGACCTTGCGCTAAATTGCATTATTATTTCTGCAATATTTCACAAGCGAACACCATTATTTCTAGGTTACTCCACTGTAGCAGTTTTTTGTGGTTATTACAGTAAATCATGCTCACTTTGTGTTTCTGCAGGAGGAGTATGAGATTCTTAAGCATTTATATAGTTTCACCAAGCCTGAATGCGATGAAGCTGATGAGGTAATGTGAAATCAAATTAATTACAATTTTTTTGATAACATGTGGCTGATTTAAAATCCAGTTACGATGATGGAATAATTTAGTTCCACAATCTGCTAGAGTAATTTGAGCCAGTAATCCACAACATGTACCTTCTGGCTCTCTTCACTCTCAATTTGAATATGTTTGTAGAACATCCTGACACCAGTGCAATTATTGCTGATCAGTTGTTGCTTGTGCGTAACCTTGCTGCTTCCCACAGAAGTCAGTGGGACTACTGTTCTTCATGACTATCCCTGCTGAAAATCTATGCTGTATATCGTGGAATAAGTGATAGTCTCAACTAGGGTCCGGCGATATATCGGTTATATCCGATATAATTTCCATATCGATACGCCGATATAGACATTTCAAAAATATCGATATACTGAAAAAGTCGATATATCGAAAAAATCGGAATGCGCGTGCACTAAACTACAAGACCCAGAATGCTCATCTCCATACACAATGCACAGACCGAGGTGCAAAGCCGCCATATTGTATTTGTAGTCCTCGAATACAATATACAGGTTTGCAAGGGGTGAGGGGAGAGAGAGGCGGCTGGGTGGGAGAGAGAGACGGCGGGTGGGGGGAAGGGGGAGAGAGACGGGTGGGGGGGGTGGAGAGAGAAGGCGGGAGGGGGTAGGGAGAGAGAGACGGGGTGGGGCGATGAGAGACTTCTGGGGGGGGGAGAGAGAGAGAGAGACGGCGGTGGGGTGGGGGGAGAGAGAGTCGGCGGTGGGGGGGAGAGAGACGGCGGGGGTGGGGGGGAGAGAAATAGTGAGGAGGATAGCAGATGGCTGCTATCCTCCTCACTATTTACTATCTGGACTTCGGTAAAAGGTGAACAATTACAAAGTTAGGAAAAGTTAGGGAGAATTGTAAACAGTGAGGAGGATAGTAGCCATCTGCAAGAGGATATAGACAAATTGGTAAAGTGGGCAGACACATGGCAGATGAAGTTTAATGCAGAGAAGTGTGAGGTGATGCATTTTGGGAGAAGAAATGAAGGGAGGCAATATAGGCTAGATAGTACAATTTTAAATGGTGTAAAGGAACAGAGAGACCTGGGGATTTGTGTTAGTGACTCGTTGAAGGTGGCAGGACAGGTAGACAAGGCTGTTAAGAAGGCATATGGGATACTAGACTTTATAAATAGGGGTATAGAGTACAAAAGTCAGGAAGTGCTGACTAACCTCTATAGGACTTTGGTGAGGCCTCAGCTGGAATACTGTGTTCAATTCTGGTCACCACACTACAGAAAGGATGTGAAGGCATTGGAAAGGGTACAACGAAGATTTACTAGGATGGTGCCAGGATTGAGGGGCTTCAGCTATGAGGAGAGGCTAGATAGGCTAGGGTTATTCTCTCTGGAGCAGAGAAGATTGAGGGGAGACCTAATAGAGGTTTATAAGATCATGAGGGGTTTCGACAGGGCAAATAGAGAAAAACTATTTCCACTCGTGGGTGAATCTGTGACTCGTGGTCACAGATTTAAAATAGTTTCAAGGCGAAGTAGAGGGGAGCTGAGGAGAAATGTTTTCACTCAGCGAGTTGTTCGAATCTGGAATGCATTGCCTGAAAAGGTGGTGGAGGCTGATTCGATAACAACTTTTAAAAGGGAATTAGATCTTTATTTAGGGAGAACGGGTCTATTAGGCTATGGGGAGCGGGCAGGGCAGTGGGATTGAATCGCTCTTTTCAAAGAGCCGGCACAGACTAGATGGGCCGAATGGCCTCCTTTTGTGCCGTAAAATTCTATGATTCTATGAAGTAGTAAATAGTGAGGAGGATAGTTGCAGACTGTAAGAGGACATAGACAGAATTACATGCTTACATTGCGAAATGCGCTGTACGAAACGCAAGGTTGTTATTATTCAAGATTTATATTTTTAAGAAAACTGCTTTTTCCAGTTCACTAGTGTTGACTAAAAAATGGTATAGTCTAGTTGTGAAAAAAAGATAAATCAAAATAAACCTTTTGTGGAAAAGCAATAGTGAACCTGCATGTTTGTTGCACATAGGAGGCTTTGGTAGATTGTGTGGAAGCTCGAACCAGACAATTGGAGGACATGGAAGCTGCCTTTGCGGATCTCTGTGATGATGACAGTGAGGAGATGGTACAGAAATGGGCAGGGTTGCCTGGGTAAATATAAATAGATACTAATACTGAGCTTCAAGGACTTCTGTAATGCACTCTTTCTATTTCACAACATTACCCATTATATTCTTTGTTTCAATAATTGTATGTGTTTACCTGAACATGAACTCCTTATGCTAAGTTGTCTAAATCTGATAACTTCTGTGATTATAACTTGATTATAACAAATTAATTGGCCTTGCCCTGTAATTTAAATTGCTTAATGCCTATGTTTCTTACGTATACTCCCTCCAACAACAAACAGCAAATTATATTTGTACAGTGCTTTTCACGTCAGGAGGACATCCCAAAAAGCTAGACACATGAAGAAGCCTTCTGCTGGCCCATAATTTAAATGTTACCCTTACGCTTAGTGTAGTCTTGTAGCTCAGTGGTCAGAGCACTCGCCTTATAAGCGAGAGACCTGAGTTCAATTCCAGGCAGGCAGGCTGGCTGAAACCTTGCGCGTGTTTTCTTACTCTATACGCCTAATAATAATCCCTCAAAAATTAAATTGTTTGTTTATGGGACACTACTGTGCACAATTTTCCCACATATATACAGTCAATTCACTGTACAGTATATTCTGTGAAGCGCTTTGAAACTAGAAGATGTGAAAAGCGCTGTATCAAATGCAAGGATTATTATTATTATTACCCCAGGTCTCGCTCGGGCTCTTAATTAATGGCAACCCAGGGACAGCATGAATTTAAATGAGTATAAAACTGCCCAATTTGCAATTTCTATTTTAAAATAAATTCCAGGAAACCAGCCGATGGCGTGTGCAGCCTGTAGGCTGAGAGAATTTGTTTTCATGCTATGCATTAGGAGCTGTTCACTCTTGGTAGGTCGGAGAGGTCTCAGGTGGGGGGGGGGGGAGGGGGGAAGCAATCACAGAATTTGGACACAGCGAGAGGGCATCAGGGATATGGGGAGAGCACTGGAAAATCTGTGCTGCAAGGCTGATCTGTACCTCAACTCATTTAATCCTGTAGCTCAGAGGTTAGAGCACTCGCCTCGCAAGCGAGAAACCTGGGTTTGATTCCTGGCAGGGCAAAACCTTAGGCAAGTTTTCTTACTCCACACGCCTGATAATAATCCCTCAAGAAAAAATAAAATAAAATTGGTACCGCTATTTGTGGGACACTGCTATGTACAATTGGCTGCCATGTTTCGTCCATAAAATATACAGCCAATTCAATTTATAGTATATACTGTGCAGCGCTTTGAAATGTTTAGAAGACGTGAAAAGTGCTCTTATTAAATGTGAGGATTATTATTATTATTTATTATTATTATTGGTTTCTCATTGTTAATTCACCTTGATTTGTAGGATGGAGTTGCTCACTCCGTTGGTGTGTAGTCTGAAGGAGAGGATGGGGTCGCCTGACTATGAGATGGTGTGTACCGCACTCACTGATCAATGTTGGCCCGTTCAGACCAGAATCGGGCCATGTATCAACCACTGTAATCAGGTTGTGTGTGGGTATGGGGGGTATTCGATTCAGAACCCAATCCTGCCCTCATGTTCTACGTTCACATTTCCAGTAAGACTCATCAGATAGTGATCAGCAGCAAGAATGTGGATGATAGTGTTTTTTTTATCTACTCCTGGCAGAAGAGGCCAATTTCACAATTTCCCACAATCCTGGCAGTTTCCTTGACTGCAGTGTTCAGCGTGTTTATTTCACTGAACCAATCTGAGGAACGGGTTCAGTAACTAATATAGTTCATATGTAGATTTCGTAAAACAGCTTGGGACAGGGTCTTGTGCGGGTTATAATCTTGATACTGTTAGAGTAAAGCTTTGACAGGCAATTCTCTTGGGTTGCCAGTGAGACAGCAAGGCATGGATGAGGTTTAACTTTCTCCAATTGACTGTTGACAAGGCAGAGACCCTCCTCTCCTTCACCTCACGTGCTGGCAGAATCAACGTGCAGAGGTGTACACTTCGGCTCGCTGAGACAGTGCGCAACCTCGATATCTTGCTTAACTCCCATCTGTCTTTCAAACCCCCGCCCAATGTCTGAAACAATGTCTCCACCACTATCTTCCCACCCAATCTTTTGTCAGATCCAGGCTTTACTACAACACTTGGTTCCCCACACAAGCTGCAGATTATCCAGAACCTGCAGCGCATGTCCTCTCAGGCACCAGGTTCCATGAGTCTATAACCCCTATCCCCATTCACTCCACTGGCTCCATTCCCAAGCATCTATTCCTCACCTACAAATCACTCTTCAGTCTCACTCTACCTTACCTCTACAACCTCCTACAATCCGGTCCACTAACGTCACTCAGTGAACATCTCCCTTGTGACTCCTGTCCTATCCACCCCACCAATGGCAGTTCCGACTTACTTCCTCCCTCGCCTCATTTTGTCTCACGGCTTACTTGTGCTTTCAGTTGTCTTTCCCTTCCCTGAACCCCTCTGCTTCCCTCAGCTTGGATTACCAGTCGGTGTCAAGCACGTTGGGATGCTTTTCCTGACATGAAAAGTACCATGTAAATGTGTATTGTATCGGTATAATTTACATTGAACACCTTCTGATTTGGTTTCTATTTACAGATCCATCAAGCTGGATTGACCTGCGATTACTCTGAACTGCCACACCATGTTAGCACAGAGGAAGAGATAAACAATTTGATGCTATCTGTGCAGCAACTGGTTAAAGATTTGCCCAGGCCAACCCTTGTGACTGTTGCAAGGTGTGAAAGACTTTTTTAATTTAGTACAACCTCTGCTTAATATGATGGTGATTTGCTTGTTCAGTGAATCTCAAATGCTAATCAATGTTTTAATATTCTAGGTCCAGCTTGGATGATTACTGTCCTTCTGATCAAGTAAACTCCATACAGGAAAAGGTGTTAAATGTGTTGCACTCCCATTATGGCTCTTTGGACATCCATTTGGAATACTGACTGTGTTAGCATCTTCACACCCTATCAGAATCTCTGCTGCTGATATCTACTAATTGGAGAAGTAGAATTTTATTTAATGAATAAATTATAGTTTTAAAATGAATGGGGTTAGTGTGAGAGTGTTATTGATAATGTTTTATTTAGCAAATCTTCCCATTAGCCTTTTCCAATTCCAAAATTTGTTTTTGTCAGGTGTCTGACATATGCGGAAACCTGTCACCGTGCTTAATAGTATTTAAAGCAAACTGAGAATTCCATTCATTCCACTTATACACGGAAATGGCAGAGATAGATTATTGGAATGGAATGTACACTTTCACAATGGAGGGACACATCCTGCCTTATTTCCAAAATATATTAAGCACAGCAAGGCTTGGGGACTGCAGATTGTGCGTTGGGGTACTGCTGAAGTCTAACCATCTAAAACCATATAGTTAGCCATTGATAGCACTTTTCTTTCAACTAAACTAATTCACTAAACCACCTTTTTTTTACAATTCTACATTTGTTATTTTGGCTACGTAGTGTTGGAGGAGCACATGCAAAATGTGAGCATGTCCATACAGAGACATTAAAAGAAGCTTAGACTGGGAAACCATTCCACAACAACAATAAAATTACAACAACAACAATAACAAAATTGCACTTATATAGCGCCTTTCACATCAGGAGGACATCCCAAAGCACTGAACAGTCAGAGCGCCTTTCATGTCGGGAGGACATCCCAATTCCTGCTGGTTGGGAGAGTTGCAAGACGCCATCTGACATAACACTATTGATTATTTCTATTCTCCTCTATCATCTCTTTCTTGTTCCACCTTGGTAGCTCTGTAGATTTATTGTTCCATTCCTGCTGCCTGTCATTGCATGTCACGTAATGGCTTATTGTCCTGGGCTCTCCATGGATTAGTGTTTGCCTTAATACCAATGAGTTGATCATCTGTGGACACCAGTTCGACACTAGAGGGAGTTGTTGTCTATCAGGTTACTTTAATATTTTTGACCGACTCTGGAATGCTTTGAATGTTTCCGGAGTATCCACTAGGTGGAACTTTGTGAGCAAATATTTTCCATTCATCTGATTTTGACGTTTTCATTTTTTTAAGTAAAACAAATCTAACAAGGCACAATACATTTTTTCTCCATGAATAATACTACAGAGAATTAAAATACTGGAACCACATATTGTTTCGCCCACAAAATACAAGGATTATTATTATTGTTGAAATGTATAAATATTCTTCCTTGGTACTTCAAGGCCGTATTTATACTGCTGGGAATGAAGCAGTTTCTAGCACTGTAGTGATGTGGAGCTGGGAGCCCAGTTTATGGTTTGTATTTCACGTTAATAATAATCCTAGCATTTGATCCAGCACCTTATGTTGTTGAGATGCCTCAAATCACTTCACAGGATTTTACTGTTATCTTGTGGGTGAAATACTGCAGCCAGTTTGCACATAGTAATGTCGGAAATACAGCCATACAGTGAGTGATCGATTTTATTCAGGGGTTTGCTGTTCAGGGAACTGAGAGAGAGAAACTCCCTTGTCTTTTTAAATAATGCTGCAGGATCTTTAACATCCTCCTTCACAGCCAGACGGGACTTCAGATTAATGTGCCATCCAAAGCACCTCCGACAATGCAACAAACCCCCAACCCTGTGTTTAGATTGTCAACTTAGACTATGTGATTCTAATTCCACGAGAGGCTGGAGACCCACCCTTGAGCCAGGCTTTAGTTGCATCCTATCAGAGCATCACTTTGGAGCTGAGCATCCAAGTACAAAACTCCGAACTCGAGTATTGTTTTTTTGACAGCCTGCTTTTTATTGAACGCAAAGCAATAAGTAGCAATTAGCTTTTAGTCAAAGGTGTGAAGTAAGCTGGCACTTTAGGACTTATCAAAGTAGATCATGGGAGCAAGGTAACCCAGTGAGTCACAAAATTCACTTTTCTGAAACTCGAAAGTCCAGTTTGGTGGAATGAAAGTTTAATTTCTTCACTCTTAAGTTTTAATGATAAATGTAATTATGCATTACCGCATTAACTAAATTTAAAATGCATCTCCAATTAAAGTCGCACAGTAAACCTCTTAAATCATTCATCTGGACAAGCACAAAAGTACATTTGTAAAGCGCCTTTCACGTCAGGAGCAGATCCCAAGGCGCTGGACAGTCAGGGTTTAGGACTTCAGTGAGGGTATGAGGTGGTTGGGATCATGGAAGATAGGAGATTGGCCGAAGGCACGGTCAAAGAGGATGGGCTTGAGTCATGCCTTGAAGGAGGCAGGAGAGGCAGCGAGGTGAAGGGATTGTGGGATGGAGTTCCAGAAGGTGGGTCCAGAGAGGCTGAAGGCCCAACTGCTGATGATGGGCCAGGGGAAGGGAGCAGGCCAGAGCCTGCTGAACACAGGGAATGGACAGGTTGATAGAGGGTTAGCAGGTCAAAGTGATAGGATGAGGCAAGGTCCTGGAGGGTCTTGAAAGTGAGGCAGAGGATTTTGCATTCTATTCTCTGGAGGGCCAGGGAGCCAGGTTAGGGCGAGTGTGATAAGGTCACCAGAGTCTGGTGCGGGAGAGGTCACAAGCTGCAGAGTTCTAGATGATCTACAGGCTTGTGGAGGGAAGAGTTGGGAAGGCCAACAAGCAGGGAGTTGGCATTGTCAAGCCTGGTTGTAATGAAGGCATCTGTGAGGGTTACAGTGGCCTGAGGGGTGAAGCAGTGGCGGGGTTTGGCAATTTTGTGGCAGTGGGAGAAGGCACAGATGTGTTGGGAGAAAGGACAGTTGAGGGTCGAACAAGACGCCCAGGTTCCTGACCAGCTTGGTAAGGTGGAGTGTGCATCCATGGATGCTGATGCTGCTAGTGCCTGGGGTGCAGGAGGCTCGGGCGCGAACCAATTAAGAGAGTTATGGTCTTGCTGATGTTCAATTGTAGAAAGTTAGCTTTCATCCAGGACGTGTGTAACAGGCAAGGTCATCAGAGGTCCTGGGGTCGAGAGTGGAGGCAGAGAGAAAGAGGTGAGTGTTGTTCGCAGATGATGTCACCGAGAGAGCATCTACAAGTTGAAGAGGAGGGTACAGAGCCCTGAGGAACACCACGCAAGGCAGTGCGGGGCTGGAGGAGAAGCCATTTGTAGAACACCTTGACAATGTGATTACATGACATAATGTGATAAGACACTATATCAAAAAAAAGGCAAGGATTATTATTTGACCCATAACGCCACTGCCAGCTCCCTCAACAGTCATCCCATTTACCTGCTATAGATGCCTAAGATAGATAAATGTTGCAAACTCTTGTATTACAATTGAAAGAGAAATTGAGAATTCCACGAAGGCTCCTCAAGTTATGGCATGCAGCTATACCAAAAGGCAGCCAATTCATTGTAAATTGATGTGAGGCAATGAAGAGAAATGTACTGGAATCATTACTAGGAACTATTCTGAGCTGGAAGACAGAGATTTTGAAAGGTTTTTTGTGGGTTGTTTGTAGAGGAAAGTCTCCCTATAAAGTGGGGAGCATCAGAGTGACAGGTTTGTTTGGCCTGCCATCCAGTAAGTGAAGGATGGCAAAGCTGGGATTAGCCTGTTTGTAACTGCTCCCTGTAAATAAAGGCAGCCATGTAGAGAACTGAGGAGGCCCTGGTGCTGGACATTGAATGATAGGTGTCTATGTGTGTAATGAGAATAGAATTGTGTTTCCACAAAGCTGGTGGAAATGTTTGTTTTGACGGAAAAAAAAAATTGTGAGAGGATAAAGACAGGGCCTTGCATATGTTTACACGGTGGGGATTGTTCTGTTTGGCATGTGTTGTCACGGGGATGAAAATATGTATGTTTTAAAGTAAATATATTTTATATAAAAAAAAGGAAGACAGAGATTTGTTTTCGCGAGAGGATAAAGACAGGGCTGTTGTGCATTTGTCACGGTGGGGATTGTTTTGTTTGGTGGGGATAAAAATATATGTTTTAGAATAATTAATATATATTTTATATTATGAAAAAAGGAGAACTCTTTTAAAGGGAGTGTCCCCAAAAGAAATGTGTGCACAACCTGTGTGAGGTGAAGAAATGTACCATAAACAACAGAATTTGTTTTATCGGGAGAAAGGACAAGTGGAAAAGAAGATATTGTACTTTGTACTTGTTTGGGATTCCTGTTGCACCAAATATATTTATAAATAAATATATATTTTCGAGCAAAAAAAGGAGGGTTAGCTGAGAACAGTATTTTATAAAAGGAGGAAAAGTAAATTATTTCGGTTTTATCTTTCCCTTTATTTTTGAAGGCAAATTTGTTGATACAGTATTAACTTTAAATATTATGCAGAACTCAGACACAAAGTGCAAGCGTGTTGCCTTTTTACTTCTATATTAGCATTGAAGTCGATCAAAACTGATGAGAAGTAGCTTGCTTTTGTCTGCTTATGTAGGAGGAATGCCATTTGAAATTAGTTTCAGCAGTCTCCAGTGAGTTACCAGTGAGTGTAGCCCATAGCAAAAGAAAACCTCCACAGCAGTAATTGGGACTAAATAGGAAATGTCATTCCGAGGCACTGTAGGATGCTGGTGTGGGCAGTAGAAATGTCACTGAATGCTGCAGAAGGTATTCTGGATAATGAATGACATAAAGAAAATTATATTATGATTTTTGTAGTGCTGTATTATTTTACCCAGAGAGTTGTTACGTTGGTCTGGAATGCACTGCATGAAAGCGTGGAGGAAGCAGATTTGATGATAGCTTTAACTGGACAATTGGGTAAGTATTTAAAAAGGAAAACCATTGCAGGGTTATGGGGTAAGAGTGGGGGAGTGGAACTGGTTGGTAGCTCTTTCAAAGAGCCTGCACAGGTATGATAGGCCGAATGGCCTCCTGCTGTGCCAATTTTTTTTATAATTCTATGTGGATTCCTGTAGCTCAGTGGTTAGAGCACTCGCCTTACAAGCGTGAGATCTGTGTTCGAATTCAAGCAGGTCTGGGCGAAACCATGGGCAGGTTTCCTTACTCCACACGCCCAATAATAATCCTTCCCAAAAAAACACAGCAATAAAATTGGTCATTTCAATCCACGACTATGAGACACTGCTGTGCACAACTGGCTGCCATGTTTCACCCACAAATATACAGTCAATTCACTTTACAGTATATTCCATGAAGTGCTTTGAGACGTCTAGAAGATGTGATAAGGCACTATATCAAATTCAAGGATTATTATTATTATGCATCACATCCAAACATCTTGAAATGCTTACAATCACTGACTGTCAAGGTAGTCATTGTTTTTGTGGGCAAGTGTGGCAACCATTTACACAAACAGCTATGAGGACTCATCAATTCATCTTGAGGATCATCAACCTTCTCTTTTTCAACAGTGTCATGGGATCTTTAAAGTCCATTTTTAGGGCAGAGTAGAACAGTTTTACCATGCATCTAATTATCTTCAATAACCCAGATGTGCTTGATATTGGTTGGAATATCCCTGCAATTATGTCCTTCTGTGTGAAGG
Organism: Hydrolagus colliei; assembly: GCA_035084275.1. NCBI lineage: Eukaryota > Metazoa > Chordata > Chondrichthyes > Chimaeriformes > Chimaeridae > Hydrolagus > Hydrolagus colliei. Next base: position 45,395,609 of record CM068743.1, read on the forward strand.
GCACAAAACAATGACTTTTTAAAAAAAAATCTTATTCGAACTCGAGTTTGGCATTTCTGCGATCCTAAAACAACCTGATTCAGGTGTAGAAATTTAGATTTCTGTGAACAAACTGCTAAGCTTTATTTTCTCTGAACTTCTTCATCATTTTATTGCAAAGAATTAAATTAGAGCAATTTAGAAAAATGTGAAATCTTGTGGTTAGGTTAACTTGTAATTTATGGTGTCATCCGAATTCCGTGGTGTGTTTGCCTTATTACACATTCCTAGTTCTTTAATGGAATTATAAGTTTACGTGCATTTATTAATCATTTTAAAATTATTTTCATATAAACCTGTGGTAATTACATTAGATGTGCAATAACTTCCTGTGAACGCAATTGTGTTCTTCAAACTTCTGGGAAAATGTAACTTCAATCAAAATTGTGTTAACTGTTCAGCTGCCTTGCAGCAAATCAAATTATAGTGAAACCAGTTAACAACGAAGAAAATCTGAAGTCTTAATTCATTTCTGGCTCTTACCTGTACTGTCTGGGATTAGGTAAGCAGGGTGAGTCTCTCCAGACAGTAGCGAAATACTTTGGGACTTAACTCAACGCTCGACTATGGCAACTCCCTCTTTGTCTCCCTCCCCAACTCTTCCCTCCACAAGCTGCAGATCATCAAATCTACCATGTCTCCTCTGGCTCCCCATTCCTCAGAGGATCAAATTCAAGAGTCTGCAGCTCAGTGGTTAGAGCACTCGCCTTACAAGCGTGAGTGCCTGTGTTTCGAATCCAGGCAGGTCAGGGCGAAACCTTAGGCAAGTTTCCTTACTCCACATGCCTAATAATAATCCATCCCCAAAAATCTATAATTACTTGGTCATTTCAATCCACGACTTTGTGGGACACTGCTGTGCGCAATTGGTTGCCGCATTTCGCCACAAATATACAGTCAATTACTTGCACCCTTGACTCCTTCAAGAACAGTCTCAAGACCCTCCTGTTTGAACATGCCTTCAGTCGCCATCCAACCCCACTGCCCTCCCTCATCCCAACCCTGCCCCATCCCATGCTTGGGTCCTGACCCCTGACTGTTCAGCGCCTTGGGACGTCCTCCCAACCTGAAAGGCACTCTACAAATGTAATTTTGTTGTTGTTTCATTGTTGTATGTTGTTGATGGCTGCTTTCTGGATTAACAAACAGTACAGATAAATACCAATGGTTAATTCAAGACATTTATTTATTTAACAGGACAGTTGATCAACTTTCCCCTCCCCACTGCCTTCGGCTCCCACCTCCAAATTGGGTGCCAAGCCAGGACTGTTAAGTGCTTTGAGACATCCTCCCAATGTGAAAAATGCATTATAAACGTAAATTTGTATTCTGTTACGCAACTTAAAATATTATACCATCAGAATCTTTTTTATTGCTGTGTTAGTACACTATACCAACCCTTCTCACCAAGTCTTAGTCTAAATCTTGCTCTCGCTAAATTTATATCTTTCTCTCTTTACAACAATAACAATTTGTATTTAAATAGTACCCTTCATATAGTGTAGCTATAGAACTTCACAGTGGATACCAAGTAAGGGGGGAGATGGGCAGGAAATAAAGAAAATATTTTTATCTCTAACCCTAAACCAGTGGCTTCCAAACTTTGAATAGCAGCACCCCACCCCCCACCCCACCCACCCACCCCCAGCTCAGCAACATTTTTGTTGCACACCCCTCCTTCACACTCAGCTCCGCACACTTGGGTCCTTGGCTCCACACGCACTTGGGTGCTCAAGATTCTGAAGCTCTGTGCCCCCAGCCAATGGTATGTGCCCCCCAAAGGAAGGGCACCCCACAGTTTGGAAACCACTGCCCTAAAATGTATTCTGTAAAAATATGTTACCAGCATAAAAGGTCCCGTTCGTGCTTATGAGATTGTTATTATCATAACTGCGCAAGAACATTCTGAGAAACAACAACAAAATTGCTTTTGTATAGAGCCTTTCACATAGGGAGGATAACCCAAGGCCAAGGTGCTCAACAGTCAGTGTTTCGGATCCAAACTGGGATCAGGCAGGGTGGAGGGACGGAAGGGGAAGTTGGATAACCAATGGCACGGTCAAAGAGGAGGGTCTTGAGGCAAGACTTGAAGGAGGCTGTGGAGGGGGGCAAGGTAGGAGAGATTGTGGGATGAAATTCCAAAGGTTGAGGACAGAGTGGCTGAAGGCTCATCCGCAGATGATGGGGCTGGTGGGTTGGATGACGTGGATCAGACCAGAGCAGAGGGAACGGACAGGTTGGTAGGGGGTTAGCACATCACAGATGTAGGGTGGGGCAAGCCGATAGAGGCCTTGGAAGGTGAGGACAAGGTTCTTGAAACCGGGAATATTGGAATAATTGTGCCTGGGAGTGCTGATGAGGTGGATCAAAGATTCGGCTGCATTAGGAAGACATAGTGACAAAGGCAAGCGATACAGCAGAGGCGACAAAAGGCATAGATCTAACAATGTTCACTCATGTGAAACACTGCATTATGCCAATTTAGATGTTGAACCCAAATCCCAATGTAAGCCTTAAATCCACAGCCGTCTGATTTAGTGGTGAGAGTGCACCCAACAGACCAAGTCTGGCACATAAAAACTCCATCTCAAGTGCAACTCACCTCCAATGAAGATTGGGTTGGAACCAAACAACTAAAACAAATTAAGTGTAATATTCATCTAGGCTGGCATTCTTTAAAATATTTTATTTAACAGATTAATTAACACAAAACTCTTCATCACAAATTCAGATTGTTGCATATTGCTTTCATAAGAATACCCTTCTGTGCTGTGATCTCTGCGTACACATACACACACACACTGTTCTCTGTATTGTATTCTCAGTACATCCTCCTGTATTAATAATTCTCTGCCAGCAACGCTTCAGCTGTTAATGATGAACAGGCAGGACTCGCAATGGGTAGCAGACACATGAGTGCAGAGGTGGAGTGTACAATGCAATCCTGGCTGGGATTGGGGAATATTCCTCTGGTTTAAGATGCTCAACATTGAGCGCTACAGACTTTGTGATAATAATAATAATAATCCTTTCATTTGAAATAGCACTTTTCACATCTTATTAATGTCTCAAAGCGCTTCACAGAATATACTGTAAAGTGAAGTGACTGTATATTTGTGGCACACCTGCAGACAGGTGGATGTTGGCAGACAAGGACCTGGGTTTAGTATCACACTACTTCCCCCACATACCTGCATTAGTTGTGTGAAGTGCAGGTACAAGAGGAAATGAAAGTAGGAACTCTGGTTGTTTCAATATTTACTGTAAGTATAGTGGAGCTCCTGTAGCTCAGTGGTTAGAGCACTCGCCTTACAAGCATGAGACCTGTGTTCGAATCCAGACAGGTCAGGGCGAAACCTTGGCCAAGTTTCTTTACTGCACACGCCTAATAGTAATCTGTCCGAAACAAAATCACAATAATAAAAATTAGTCATTTCAATCCACAATTGTTTGTGAGACATTACTGTGTGCAATTGGCTGCCGGTTTTCGCCCACAAATATACTGTCAATTCACTTTACAATATATCCTGTGAAGCTCTTTGAGACGTCGATAAGGTATGAAAAATGCTACATCAAATGCAAGGATTATTATTATTAATTGAATGTGGATGATGCAAGGATAAAAGGATTCAGAGATGAGTGACTAGGCAGGTTTAAAAGAGGTAGATTTGTAAAGAATTGAGTGAATCTACATTGTATTTTGGATTCAATAACATTTCACAGATCATTGATTTGAATTTCACCTAAGCTATTTGATACATGATTAGGCAAACAACTTGCTAAATAAAAACTACTCCAAGCTTCAACAAAATACAGTAATAATAATAATTATTGCATTTGATATAGCACTTTTCACATCTTCTAGACATCTCAAAGCACTTCATAGAATGCAAATATTATAAAAGCTAGGAGGATATTCAATGGGTTTATGGTTGACAGATTGGCTGATCTTTTGAGGTAAAGAGGTGCAGCTTTACTTTGCACTTGGATGTGATGAACTTGTGTTCTGACTGTTTAATAGTGACTGGATAAAAAGATAGAAATGTGCTCTGATTTTCAGCATTTAGATACTTTGAATTTAATTTGGTCAATTGGGTGTCTGATACATACATGGAAATCCATCACCATGCTTAAGAGTATCCAAGCAAAATCAAAGTTTACCACACAAACGTGGACATTTCCATGTCTGGAATAAACCCCTGAGAGATGCAACCTACTTACCTAATTCTGGAGACTGCTAATAATAATAATCCTCGCATTTGATATACCAGTGAATTGACTATCTATTTGTGGGGAAACTGGCAGGCAATTGCACACAGCAATGTCCCATAAACAGTTGTGGATTGAGTGGACAAATTATTATTGTTAGTTCTTTAGGGGATTATTATCCGATTTGTAAAGCAATTCACCAATTAACTAACAGAAAAGGTAAAAATATTGAACGCTTCACGAACTTGAGTGTCATTCTGGCGTGGATTGGCAAGAATCACAATTTGGGGACCCTAGATTATGTGTTGGGATACGGCCGGAGTTTAACCAACTAAAACTCTATAACTAGACATTGAAAGTACTTTCTGGTAAACTTCTTACTGTTTGTCCTGCCAGGACCACCCTACCCATTAGGGTTTTAGCTTGTAAGGTTATCAGAAACCGAGTGGGAAGAATTCTTGCTCCCAATGACTAATCTGTGCTTCCTTGTCCTGCCAATGAGCAGATTGGATGAGTACTGCAGCATCGCCTGGCTCAGGAACGAAACAACCAAGATCGCCATGGAGAATTAACAATTCTGACACCCTGTACTAGTTCAGCTCCAAAGAGACCCTACTTATCTCGCCCTCCCCTCCTAGAGGATAGTGGCTATTCCCCAGGAGAATATTTATTATGCTTCACATTGATTAATACAACATGTAGGAAAGAAACCAACTGTCTCAGATCAATTTCTGAACTGTGTTTGATTTGGTATTCTGTTAAAATGATGTACAATGAGACTTGTCTATAATCACACCAAAAATGAATCCTTAACATAAAAATTAACAAGCAAATTGTGTGCTCTAAAATGCATTTGAATCTGCAGATAAATGGGTTATGCATCAAATCTTGGAGTACAATAGACATAATCTGTTGGTATTAATCCTCCATGTGCTGTCTGGTGCATGAATGTAGTGCAAACATGATGTACCAAATGTAGTTCTTTCATGCGGTCATTTTTTATTTTCTATTGGCTTATAATATCTCCAATCCCACTTTCTTGTCATATGGAATAAATTGTATCAATAATTTACATTCAATCTGACTTTCATTGTTCGGAACAAAAAGTCGTTGACCTTAAATGTTAATTCACAAACTCTCTCCATAGATGCTACCTGACCTGCTGATTGTCCCCAGTGACTTCTGTTTCTAATTTAGATTTCCAGCCTCTGCAATATTTTGCCTTTTGCGGACCTGAACCATGTCTTCACAACTACCTGAAGAAGTCAAGAGACCAGATCACAGCTTCAGCAGGACAAGCCCAGCCTGAGGGTTGTTTGTATAATTTTGCTTAGAATGTATAACGCAGTATGTTCGGCAAGGGGATACAAGACTCCACTAGGAACAATTTAGTCTCAGTCTTTCACTGCCTTTGCTTAATTAATTGGACTCAACAGCAAAACAGAAACTACATAGAATGCCTTCCCAATTTGCATACAATTACCTGGTAACACGTTGTGAATGCACAAAGCCTTATGTAACTATTTTTCACATTCACTGTTTTATCTGACACAGTTGCGATGGGCCAAACACCCCTCGTTGAGCAATAAAACTCTATGGTTCTCTGTAACTGATGATCCCTTGGAATAGACAAAGGGACATCTGTTTCTTTAATCCCATTTGTAAAATTGATTTGTGCCACATTTTGTGTTGATTATTACATACTTGTTATTTAAAAAATCCATTAAGAAATATCATAAGTTAAATTCAACTGTTTTACGGCTGAAAGAAGCAATATTGCAAGAGTACCAGAGAAAATAAAATAATAATAATCATTGCATTTGATATAGTGTCTTATTATATCATTGAAGCATCTCAAAGCACTTCACATACTTTACTGTAAAGAATATAGTCTGTGCTATTAAATATATCAAATTCAACAGATAAGCAATATAATTCTAATCATGCTTGCATTTGATATAGCACCTTTCACATTGGGAGGAAATCTCAAAGCTCATCACAGGACATACTGTAAAATGTAGTGACTGCGTATTTTGTAGACAGCCAATATCTCACAAAGAGCTATGAAGTGAATGGCCAATTTTATCTGGGGGATTTGGGGCCAGTACACTGGGAGAAATGCCGCTTCAATGTTCAAATAATGCAGTGGGTCTTTAACATCCACCTAAGCAGGCAGACAGGCCCTCACTTTTTAAAGTTTAATTTGAAAGGCAGCACTTTAACAATGGAGCATAACTTAACCACATCACTGGAGTGTGGGGTTTAAGCCAAAGCCTTTTGATCTTCTGATGTTACCAACTGAGTCAGGCTGACATTTAATATGTTTCTCCACCTCTCCCTCTCCCCCAGTTTGCATTATTGCTGGAATCTTGTCACTCAGAATGCACCAACAGTCATGTTAAGGTTATTGTACAGATTTTTTTGTATAACAATTTTTGACAATTTGTTGAGTGATTGTCACTGTGGCAAATTTGTCCTTGCAAATTGGGAGTGGGAATGATTTCAGCAGCTCTACGGATAGAACATAAGAATTAGGAACATAAGAATTAGGAGCAGGAACAGGCCATTCGGCCCCTCGAGCTTGCCCTGTACTCTACGCATATATAAGAACTGTAGTAATCAACAGCGTTAATTTGCATCAAAAATTTTAGATGGTCCAGATTCCAGAATAGACATTGCATTTCAGGCAACTTGACCAAACAGTCAGACTGGTAGTAAGGAGTCAATTGGAGCCTGATCTAAATATAATATAAACAAAACACAAAATACTACAGATGCTGGGAATCTGAGTCCTGACGAAGGGTTGTCGACCCGAAAAGTTGACTCCTTTTCCTTTCTCCATGGATGCTGTTTGACCTACTGAGTTTCCCCAGCAACTTTTGTTTTTGTTAAATATAATATAACTTTGGCCTACTTGACATTCATGAAAACTCATTGAAAGACTTCACAGGATATACTGTAAAGTGGTTTGACTGTGTATTTCAGTAGCCATATTATTTGAAAGATTTCTTGTCCAGGATACCAGGAAAAACGCCCTTCTCTTTTTGAATACTGTCATGGGATCTTTAAGATCCACTTGAACAGACAGATGGGATTTTGATTTAATGTTTCACCTGAAGAACGGCACCTCCAACAATTCAACAGAACCCCAGCCTTGCACTGGGGTGTCATCTTAGACTATGTCACTCCAAGACCCAACCTGGGTCTAGCACCCTCAATCTTCTGACTCAGTGTGCTACCACTGTGCCAGGCTGACAAAATATGGTTAAACTTAAAGAGACTCATTTTATCCACTGTCTTTTTATTGGTCAGCATAAGGATATTACCAAGCAGTGCCTGTCTGGATAATGAATTCAATGTGAGGTTTAAAGCCCCAATCTTCTTAGACTCGAGAGTACTAGATGCAGACTGATAACTGGTTTATAATGTAAGTATTATTATTACAACAATAACAACAAAATTACGTTTGTAGAGCACCTTTCATTTCGGGAGGACATAGATATATAAAGAATATCTGCACGGGTATGGGGAAAGGCAGGTAAATAGACTTTCAAAGAGCGAGCATACACATACGGGCTAAATATGACCTTTTTAATGCTGGTGATTTCCACTATTTTATCATTATTATTTTTGATAACCAGCTCCCACCCCTCTCCCCAATTAAAATAAACACAGCAGACTTAAAGGTCAGTAGTAGAAGAGATAATTGCATTCTCCACATTAAGCAATGTTTGCTAAGGAAAGGTGTCATCTATCTTATCTTTGCAGAGTTGAGCAAAAATAAATTATTGATAATTAACAATTTTGCTATGAAATGTCGTATTTTTCAACTTAATATAAATAAACATCCCTCATTCCATTTAACGGCTCATAGGTTAATAATAACTTTGAACAAAATGCTGAATATGAATCTTACTTGAATTATAATTGCAATATCTAGCCTACCTAGTCATTAATGTAATGTACCTCAGCTAAAGAGAGCACACAAGTTCTTTGTGAGTTAATTGCGTGTTTGCTTTGGGCACTGCATTTGCATTGCATATGTAGTATAACTTGGGCAAGTTTTCTATTCCACATACCTGATAATAATCCCTCAAAAAACCCAATAATAAATTGGTCATTTCAATCCACGACTGTTTGTGGGACACTGCTGTACGCAATTGGCTGCCATTTTTTGCCCACAAATATACAGTCAATTCACATTACACTATATTCTTTGAAGCGCTTTGAGACGTCTAGAAGATGTGAAAAGTGCTATTTCAAATGCAAGGATTATTTTTATTATAAAGGTTCTAAAACATTGTGCTAAATCATATTTAATGAATCAAAAACAATAGAACAGGATATTTCCAGTGTTGTTGCTCAAACAATTATGTAAATTCAGCAATGTTCAGAGGAGAAACTATATTTTAATATATTTATTTTTAGATTTTGAACAAGAGTCTTCAACTTTTATTTGAGGTTTTTTTCTTTGCAAGAGTGCACAGGAGAATGACACTAAATTGAATTATCTTTGCATTCAACCTGCATGAAGTACATACTGAGTTTGTTTTGCATTTAAACCTACAGAAAATGCACAAACACAACACCCTACATCAATCCTATGAAGTGTTTTAAGACAACCTCCTGAAAGACGCTATATCAATATCAACAACAACAAAATACATTTGTATAGCGGCCTTTCAAGTCAGCAGCAAGTCATAACAAGAGCAAATAATAATAATCCCTGCAGTCTGTCGGCTTGACTCCAGAGGTTTGTGGGGGATCTTTGTCAGAGACTTTGAACATCTTGTCTAGGCTGAAAATGAAGGTGTGCTGTACGGCTGGAGGTGTCGTCATTTGGTGAGATGATAAACTGAGATCCCATCTGCAGGTTCAGGTGCCTGTTAAAGATCCCATAGCATCCAAAGGGAGTTTTTGCTGGTGTCTAGGCCAACAATCCCCCAAATAAATTGATCATTTGACTTTAAAAAACAGACACTACATTTCACAATAAATACTGTGACGAGGTTTTAGAGGTCCTCCTCACCTGAAGGGTATTGTATCAAAAGCAAAGATAATTTGTCTGTCTGTCTGCCTGCCTACCTGTCTGTCTGTTATAATGTTATAGAAGATTTCAGGTTCATAACTACTGGAAATATATATTTTTAAAGAATCTTATTATCTGTCCTTTGAATGAGATATTAAACTGAGTCCCTGTCTGCATGTTCAGGTGGATGTTGAAGATCCTTTGGCACTAATTGAGAAGAAAAGGTGTCTCTTTTAGTGTTCTGATGAAGAATTCCCAAAATAAAATTGGGCATTCACTTCATGGTTGTTTATGGAGCATGAGACGTACTAAAGCTGCTGCATTTACTTACAAAAACACACAGTCACTATCTTATGAAGAGTTTTGGATTTCTTCTGACATGAAAACACTGAATCCTATTCAAGGATTATGGGATTATAATAGTCTAAAATGTAGCACAGAAGTGAAGTTGGTAAATAAATTAAGTACTGATGTAGAACAGTTTTTGGTGCCCACTGAAGAAACAAAAAAAACTCGCCTTTTAAACATATGCTTTCTGTATCCAAATTTCTGGCAATAAATTCCCTTTCACACGCCTCCTGTGCAGCGCCTTAGGACATCCTCCCGACGTGAAAGGCGCTTTATAAGTTTAAATTGTTGTTGTTGTTGTTTCATCTCTGTTGTGTCAAACAGAGCCTCGAAGCTTGATGATCCGTAACATTGTATTTAAAATAACCTATTCAATTTCAGTGAGCAAGACCATTTTGTCTTAAAATGTAATACGTCATAGAATTGTACAAAATTCTTCAGTTCACCTTAATTTTTTAAGGTTCATTTTAATGAAAGTGTCTGAAATTATGTCTAAATGAAAGAATTTGCATGGCAAATGTCAATACTTTTCTTACTTATCAAAAAACAAGCAACTTTGTGGAACAAGTAAAATGTGGATAATATTATTGGTAAGACAAGCACCAAATTTGGGGTGTAAATGCATTTTATAAGATATTTGATATGATATATTCTAAGTCCTTGTGTCAATTGTGTTTGATGCTGAAGTCAGAAATCTTGTTTTGTAAATTTTAGGCATTAATTCAAGTTCCAAGCTAGTTTTTTGTTCAATTTTGCTTTCCCTATTTTGAAATTGGAAGCATTGCAGTTTTTCTGCTAATCATTATTACCTTATATGTAAAGCACTAAGCATTGATAAACATTAATTTGTCTTCTCTCTCCACTCTACTGAATTATCACTGCCTGCCTATCCTCCAGATCAATTGAGACTTTGTTGATGCAAGTAGCTGCTGCATTTGTGACTATATTAGACATAAAGTGACTATATTAGACAGTAATTACCTGTGAAATGCTTTGACATAATAAAAAGCTATAAAAAGTTAATTGTTTATTTCTCCCAAACCATTATAGTGGTTGAGTTCCTCACCATCATCCCTTACTTTTCTTAGACCTATATTGTCAATCTTTTCCCACCTCTGTCTCTTCTCTTCTCTTCTCTTACACTGCCCTGTGACTTTATTTCTCCATCACTGACACTACTTATTTGTCTATTCTGATTAAAACTCGTGCACAAACCATCATTTTCGTTCAAGTCCTGATTTATTTTTAAACGATTTTCATTTCTGTGTTAGATGCTTACTATTCTTAGTTTTCCTTTGATCCTATTACAGTCAACTCCATGCTAAATGTATCTGGAACCTCTGCACAGGAAATAGTTTCATTACTTCTCAAATCACAACGGGTAGTATCCACTTTCCTGAATCTTCAGAGACATGCACTCAGGTCCAGGACTCTCAGTGCTAAAATACGACAATCCAGTCTAATTTTTGAAATCCCTTCATTGTTATCTCTTTACTTAAAGTAATGAATGTCTCAGCATCGTTTCATTGAAAGTCTGTTCCTGTAATGCAGTTTGGTCTAGAGCTAAACTATCAATACCATTGATCATTGGACTACTAACCATCTTAAAATGACACGACAAAGGATGAATATCACACTCAAAGGACTGTTTTACAGCTGAATCCACTCTGATTACATTTTACACCTACATGTGAATCATGCTCAGAGAGTTAGCCAGACCTTAAACAATTCTAAAGGCTGGGTTTCTGTCAGATCCCATTAGCACAAATAACTCAGATGGAACCATGCACTCTCCCTGAAACCACTATGGCTTCACTACTGGGTAGAAATCACCATCAATCAACAGTGGCTGAAGGCAAGTTCAAATTGTATCCAGAGCTGATACTATCTGTAAATTTGAAGATTTACAATGAAATCACTGAGAGAAAAAGGGGGAAAGTTTGCAACTCTTTACGACAATCCATTCAACAACAATAAAATTAAATTTGTATAGCGCCTTTCATGTCAGGAGGACAACCCAAGGTGGACAGTCAGTGTTTCAGATCCGAGCTGGGATCAGGATTGGGGATGGTGGAGGGAGGGATAGGGAGCGTGATCAAAAGATGGGTTTTCAAGTAGGCAAAGGAGGGTGTAAGGTATAGGGAGTGCGGGATGGAGTTCTAGAGAATGGAGGCAGAGTGGGGGATGAGAGCGATGGGGTCATGGAGCCTGATGTCGGAGAGGACACAGGTTGCAGAGTTCTGGATGATTTGCTTAGGAGGAGGTGGGAAGGCCAACAGGCAGGCAATTTGCATAATCGAGCCTGGGTGTATTATGGTTACTGTGGCCTGTGGTGTGAGATATTGGGGGAGCTGGGGGAAGTTGTGGAGTTGGGGGAAGGCAGAACGGGTCCTGGTACGGACGTGGAATAGAAAGGACATTTGAGGGTTAAACAAGATGCCAAGGTTCCAGCTGAGCTGAACTGCTTGTGCGTAAGCGATCATTGGAGAGATCAGGATACATGTGCATCTCTGCATGAACAAATGGCCACGAGTTTAAGGTGCGCACCACATTCACCACCAGGTAATTAAACATAAAATCTAATTGAATGTATACCCGTACAACCCAGCTGGATTTTTAAATTTTAAATTATTTAATTACATGTCAGCCTTGTTCAGTTATTGACCTCCGAGTCAGAAGATTTGGGTTCAAGCTGCACATAGGGACTTGGATCTCATGTATCTCATGTAGTCTAAGTTGACACTCCAATATAGTGCTGGGAGTGTTACATTGTCAACGATGCTGTACTTCAGATGAAATGTTAAACCACTTGTTGTAGTGGACGTTGAAGATCCCACGGCAGTATTCCAAAAGAGAAAGCAGTGTCTCCTGGTGTCCTGGACAACAAACCACCAAATTAAATTGTTCATTCCCTGCATGGCTGTTTGTGGTACTGTGGTACTGGCAAATTGATTACAGTACCCTGTTCACTCACAAAATACACAGGCACTGTACTTTCCTGTGCATCCTGTGAAGTGCTTTTGTGACATCCTCCTGACGTGAAAAGCGATATATCAAATAGAAGGTTTATTATTCTATTGTATTTTCCATCCTCAACCAGCACATTCCCCCTCCATCTGTCTTGGCTATTTCAGCAGGAGGACAAGGGAAAGCAAGGGAACAGTGTAAGCTTCCAGCTCTGTCATTCCCCCTGGCCCGGCCATGAATGGAGAACCTTTGAGACAGTGGTTGATATTTGGTTGTAAATTTAACAAAATATTCTGAATACAAACTGGAACACTATTGAAGGACCAACCTACTGCTGGAGGCTCTCAGCAGTGTGAGCCACATCAAAACCTTTGTGTAGCTACTACATATGTTGTTTGCATTTTCCCTTCTTGATCGCACTGACTTTTTGCAAACTTCCACCGAGCTCCTGGTTCAGTGGCAGGAGGGCCACAATGGAACATTCAGCGCCCTCGAAACTATTATGCCTGTTTATCAGTACATGACTGATCTGGTCTAATTTTCTTTGATTTTTCAGCTTAAGGTGTATTTTAAATATTTCCCCAAGTGTTGCCTCTTTCCCTTTTATCTGTTACATATGAATGTTGAAATATGAACATTTCAACAAAAACAACTTTGATTTATATCTCACCCTCCACACCGGACGGCATCTCAGATCGCTTCAAAATAATAATTTCAATACTTAAAGATAAATAGGTATCAAGCCTTCAGCTTTAAAATATATTCATTTTAGAACGTGGGATTTGAAGACTTGCCTTAGGTCCTTTTCAGCTTCTTTCAAATTGAATAAAGGGATCATCCAAATGATTTTCTGTATGTTTTCAATTCGGATGGTTAAAACAGTAGTGTTAGACAATTGGACACCACTATGGAAGGTTTCACTATTAATGACAAAAATAGACAAAATCTATTTGTTTTAGATTTGATTTTAAAAAATACCATGGCAAAATAAGAACATATTCATGTGATCTGATTTTGAAAAGAGGTTTGGAGAGTGATTCTTCCGAAATCGATAATACAGTAAAAGCCCAATTATCTGGCACCTGATCAACTGTAACTTCCATATAACCGGCATTGCAAAAACAAAGGTCTGCATTCGATTAATCGGAATTTATCCGGAAAAATGCATTGAATTTTTTTAATTTATTTTTTTGCGTTTTCGGCCGAATATTCAGCAGGCGCTTTAACCGGCATTGGCCAGATCCCGAGGGTACCAGATAAACTAACTTTTACTGTACAAGGAAATATCTACTCTGCCAGTGTTCAATAACAACAATTTGCATTTGTATAGCATTTATATAGCACTTTTCACATCAGGGGGATATCCCAAAGGACTGCACCTGAGCTGAGGTTAGATTCGGGAGAGATGGGGGCCACAGAAGTGTGTTTGGAGAAGGGGGAAAGATGACCAAAAATTTATAGTTAAGTATTTAAATGTTTGTAATTCAAGTTACTGCCCTTCTTCTTCTGCACATGATTACTGAATGTAGAGCATGATGTGAACAGATAAAAGGATTGGCTCACACTATGAGAGAAACCTTCAGCACCAGCTGTTTGGACAAACATGTAAAATGTTCTTAAGCTGACAAATCAAACTTGTCATTTCTTTATTATTCAGATTTTAGTAGATCTCATTTAGAAACATCTGCAAGATAAATCACATTGGGTCAGACATTGAAATGCCAGATCTGCTGTATATGCTGCAAGATGCATTTGCAAGGTTAGTCTCCCGGCATTCTATAAATGTAATTTTCTTGTTGTTGTAGTCTCATCGGATACATTTTCCTACCCGAAGATACAGGTTGTTTTCCTGACAATACAACATTACTTAATATATATGGTTTACATGTTACATTTCTAACCATAAGAGATTCAATTTAATATAAAAAGCAATTACAAAAAGGCTTTTTCATGGCCACTGAAATGCTTCACCGAAGAGAATGTTGATATAGAATCCGTTAAACATAATTCATCGTAAATGGAAACAAATATTGTTCAATGTCACAATATTGGGACATTTCTGTAACTGGAAATTAACTTTCTTTGACAGCAGATTTACATATTTCATTTGTGATGCACCATTATGTTAACTTCAGATGTATGGCAGTATTTTAAGATTGATTCGCCACAGTTTACTTGCATGTTTTTGAGTGTCTTTTGTTCTCCTTTATTTTCCTTGGATTTCTATGTTTACCATTTCTCCAGGCTACAAGTCTGTGTCTTGATTTTACTGGCTGATATTGTGGAGGAGTGCAGACTAGACTAAATCAGTAGCGATTTTGAGCTCATTGCTTAGGCTTCCAGTGTAGTGCTGGGGGTGCACCTCATTGTTGGAGATGCTGTCTTTTAGATGAAATGTTAAGTTGAGGGTTCATCTGCCTGTTCAGGAGGACAATAATAATCCCTTGGCACTATTTGAAAACAGAAGGGAATTTATCCCACTATCCAGGCCAGTAATTGTCCAGCAAAAACAACGATCATTCACTTCAAGATTTTGTGGAACACAGCTGTGTGCAAATTGTTTGCCATAATTGCCTACAAAATACACAGTCACTACATAGTCATACAAATCACATGCAGACCAGAGAGAGAGATGTGTCTGGGACCCGGATGAGGGTCTCTTAGTTTTACATTATTAACACCTCTTCTCTCCAGTTTTGTTGCAATCACCGGTTTATTTTACTGCTTAGATTTATATACCGCCCTCCACGCCAGACAGCATCTCAGAGTGCATCATAATAGCAGAGCCCAGGACCAAGCCAGAGGGAGTGGGAGGTGACTGTAGGTGTGGTTGAACAGAAAGGGT
Organism: Hydrolagus colliei; assembly: GCA_035084275.1. Lineage (NCBI taxonomy): Eukaryota > Metazoa > Chordata > Chondrichthyes > Chimaeriformes > Chimaeridae > Hydrolagus > Hydrolagus colliei. Next base: position 45,411,046 of record CM068743.1, read on the forward strand.
GCTACCTGAAAAAGGAAAACGAGCGGGGGAGGCGGAGGAATTGAGGGAAGGAGTTCCAGAGTTTCTGGGCGTAGTGACTGAATGCACTGCCACTAATGGTGGAGTGGAGGACTTGGGGGACAAGGAGGAGGCCAGACCCAGTAAAGCGGATGCAGCGGGTATTGCTGTGAGGAGAGAGGAGGTTGGAGAGGTAGTGGGGTGCAGAGGAGTGGAGAGATTTAAACATAAGAGTGAGGATCTTGAAGTCTTCAATCTTGATCTTGAAGTCAATCCGCTCTGTGACAGGGAGCCAGTGAAGTCTGGCAAGGACAGGAGTAATCGGGGAGTGAAGTTTGGTTTGGGTGAGAATGCGGGCGACGGATTTTGTGAATGGTAGTGGACAGGAAACCTGTAAGGAGGGCATTGGAGTTGTCCAGCTGAGAGTTAACAAAGGCATGGACCAGGGTTTCAGCAGCTTTTGGGGTGAGATATTGGCGAAGACGGGCAATGGGCAATTAACACCTCTTTAACCCATCATCTCCTGTCATCTACCATATTTTCTCATTTGTCTTCCTTGCCCTGCTTGCCCGTCTCTGGTAGTCCTTAAAAGCCTCTCCTTCCCAAAATGCTCCAGTTCTGATGAAGGGTTGTGGATCCAAAAGGTTGGCTTACTTTCCTTTCTCCATAGATGCTGTCTGACCTGCTAAGCAATTTCTCTTTTCGTTTCATACTCTCATGCAATGCTGACATGTGTCATATGGTCGAAGCAAAATGTGTCAATGTAGTTATGTGCATACTGAATAAAGGAGAATGGAATAGCAAAGGCAAATATTAAGGATGGGCCTCATGTGTGTAAAAAAACAAAGGTGGCACCGACCAGTGGGCCAAGCAGCTTGAATCTGGTGGAGTCCTGCAGCTCAGTGGTTAGAGCAATTACCTTGCGAGTGAGAGACCTGGGTTCAATTCCAGACAGGGAGAAACTTTGGGCAAGTTTCCTTACTCCACAGGCCTAATTATAATCCCTCAAAAAAAATTGGTCATTTCAATTCACGACTGTTTGTGGGACACTGCTGTGCACAATTGGCTGCTGAATTTGGCCCACAAAATATACAGTCAATTCACTTTACAGTATACTCTATGAAGCGCATTGAGATGTCTACAAAACATAAGTTTATGGGCAATAATCAAGAGTGGGAATCCTGGTTTGCTTGTTTGGAAACTTCTAGAGTTACTGCTAGCAGAGTAAGTACCTAATGTATTGACCATAGTTTTGAGCCATTAGTAGATTGTGGTGCTATATGAAATGCAAGAATGATTAATCATAAATTGCCCCAATCTGACTGTTTGAAGAAGTGTCTTGGAATCGCACATCAGCCAAGGAAAATATTTGGATTCCAGAGCTTCAGCCAACTTTATTATGACTTGGTTGATAGCATGCCAAATTTGAGAAATTATGTATTCCAGGGATGTAACTATATCTTCGGATGTATGTGAATGGAATGCAATACATTCAATTTAATGCTAATTATTCACTCATAGATTTCCGGCCATTGACTAAGGAAAGCTAAATTTCACAAATTAAACTCAATGTCAGTGCCCACAGATGCCACACATACTTGCTTCATTTGATAAATAGGGTGAGCAGAAACTGTTTTAAATGAATTTTAATAATGCCATATTGGATTGGTAGTGCAATGCACTGCTGAACGCAAAGTTATAGGTAATTGATTCCTGTGGATTTCATCTGCAAATAAAAATCATTTTTTTTAAAAAAAAGATGATTGCACAAACCATCCGTGGAATAAACATAATAGTGTGTCTTAAGAGATTGCTTAAATTGAGAAATATATATTGGTATGGTAAATGCATCATTAACACATTCTGTCTGCATGAATAACACATGAGAAGCAGATAAGAACATTAGAAATGCTAGATGAACAAAAGACCACAGTCCAGCTCATTCACCTTCCTCTACCTGGTGATTGCATGTACTTATGTCCCAAACTACCTATGTACCAAATCCCACAATGTTATTTCCTGAAAGAAAACTTTAATGGTACTAATGGTACCTGTGGCAATAATCTCTTTTTGAAGGAATCAACATTTTCCTGCTGTAGCTGTCGTCATAGGGAGCCAGTTCCACAGGTTTACAATTTGCTCACTGAAATTGTGTTTCCGTAGATTCGTTCCGAATTTATCCTCCTTCAATCGCAGGCCATGTCCTCTGGTTTCACTATTCTTGACTAGTTGAAACAGCCTGCCATGATCTATATTATCCAGCCCCTTTAGAATCTTAAAGACAGCAGTCATATCTCCTTTCAATCAGCTCTTTTCCAGCAGGCACAGTGCTGTTTGGGTAGAGTTCGTAGGACTCAGCATGATACACCTCCAATGGTGTCAACACCTCTGAGATGCAAAAAAAATGCCAGCACAGTGGTAAATAAAATGGGCAGCAACTCGCTGAGCCCAGTATGGCCATATGGATATAAATCACTGCCCGTCGCCACCAAATAACTCCTCTCCTCTCAGTAGTTTGTGAGTTATTTCCTTGAGCACTATGGTACTAAATGAAACACCTCGCTGGATCGAAACCTTTGGTCACAACACATGTAGCCACTGTATGACCTTGAGTTTTAAGCTACAGTAGCTGCATATGCTGTGACTAAAAATTTCATTCAAACATGATACTTTACGGTATATTTACATTTATGTTAGTGCCTCCCTCCCACCAACATTCACAGTGAATCTCAGAGTGGGGTGAACGTTGGTGGGAGGCAGGTACTAACATAAATGCTTAAATAGTAAAGGTAGAAAGAACCCTGAAACAAAGGGATACGAGGTAAGGAAATTTCAAATATGAATTTAACGTTCAATGGAAGACTTTCTTTCCCACCACAAAGCCTTGTACGTGTGTTGCTACGTTCTCTCCCAGCCTCGTGCCATGTGCTACAGCCCTGTGCCGGCGCTCTCACCTCCCTCCTGGGCACGCTCTCTCAATAACAATAACTAATTGCATTTGTATAATGCATTTCATGTCTGGAGGACGTCCCAAGGCGCTCAGCCACCTGTCCACATACAAGTCGGCAAATTGCAAGGCAATGCAAAAAGCAGCCAAGTGGCAACACTAACCTAAAGTTACAGGAATGTGTCTCCATTTGAATTTACATCCTATAACAAAGTACAGCATTAGCCTATCCCAAATATCACAACAACAGTGTAGAATGTCATACATTATTCCAAAGTGCGCAGTTAAATAATAATAAGCCCCTTTGGACGTCCTCCCAATATATAAGGCACTCTAAAAATGTAATTTTGTTGTTGTTGTTGTAATAATAATCCTTGCAATTGAAATAGCGCTTTTCACATCTTCTAGATATCTCAAAGCGATTCACAGAATATGCTGTAAAGTGAATTAACTGTATATTAGTGGGCAAAACTCGGTAGCTAATTGCATACAGCAGTGTCCAACAAACATTCATGGATTGAAATGACCAATTTTTTTTAAAAGGGATTATTATTAGGCGTGTGGAGTACATCAATTTGCCCAAGGTTTCACCCAGCCTGGAATTGACCCACGTCTCTCGTTTGCAAGGCGAGTGCTCTAACCACTGAGCTATGGGACTCCACAAAAGAAAGTGGCTGGGAACAATCAATAGCAGTAACAATGAAAACACCAAGTCTACATACTGAACATTATGGGTGGCTACCAGGTGCCAATTGTGTTAAAGGAGAAATTTGTGTACACTATAAACTCTTTATCTGTCCAGCACCTTACACATCAGTAGGATGTGTAAGGCGCTATACAAATGTAATTTTGTTGTTTATTCTTAATCTTCAACTATGATGATATCTGAGATTCCTGCAGCATTAAGAGATTACTTTAGCTGAAGTGTGGGGGGACCTGATAGTATCCAAAGCTATACAATATACTGTCGTGTATATTTGAGTAAACCTTTTGAGTTTCTTTGAAATAGCATGGTGTGTTTTTTTAACACTCCAAGAAGATAGCTTACAATCTTTGAGTCTTCTCTGCATGATATTTCACTTAAAGGATTGTCTTCACTCCTGCTTGGATTATGTGATTAGTGTTGTACAGATTGTTTCACAATTTAGGCTGTAAATGATAACAGAATTTTGAATGTTTTGATGCCAGTGTTCATTATGCTGCAGCACTGGTTGAAAGAAAGCAATTAATATTGAAAACAAGATTTGTCAAGTTTAATTAGCACTTCAGTTTGATAAAGCGTTAGTGTTTTTAATGTTTTTTTATTCTCTGACAGTTTGTCTTGTTCACTTTCCTCCCCTTCACCCCCCTCTTCGTCAGATACTCTTCACAAGATCACAACATTACAAGATCACAAGACTGATTTGTATAAAGAAGACACTTTGGCCTATTTGATCTCATACTTCCAGAACAGCAACATGCTGTACCCTCCATTATAGCACTGAGCTGTTTTTAAATGAGTGCAGTGTTCTGGCCTCAAGCACCTTTCATGGAACCTGTTCCATTTGATACTTATCTTCTGAATAAAAACTTCCTGGTACCTATCCAGAAATGGCCCTTTGCAACTCTATATCTATCTCTTCTTGTTCTATTGTTGGATCCTAAAGTATTGATCTAGGTTTATGGAGCTATGTACCAGAATTACAGAATCGTAGAATTCTAGGTGTTACATAAAACCCAATATCCTGTCTGCCACACCTTATTTTGGTCTGGCCTCCTTCATGTCCCCCGAATTCTCCTCTCCACCCTCAGCGGCCGTGCTTTCAGCCACTACGTCCCGAGGCTCTGGAACTCCCTTCCTCATTCCCTTCGCCTCGCCCCCTCTCTTCCCAGTTTCAGGTCCCAGCTAAAGACCTTTCTCTTCAACCGCGCCTTTGGTCACCTTTATACCCCCGCCCCTGGCTTGGTCCCGGGATTCATTGTTGTGAAGTGCTCTGAGACGCCGTCCGGCGTGGAGGGCGCTATATAAATCAAAGTTGTTGTTGTTGTTATATGTCCTCCCAATGTGAAATGTGCTCTACAAATCTAATTTTGTTGTTGTTTTTGTGTTTTCTAGTCTTACTTTCTAAATATAATGCCCTACATTTATCAGTATTGAACACTGTTTGCCAATCATCAGCACTTTCATTAAGCATTAAAAACTATAGTACATGCTATTTCAGTGTTCTACGCTTGTACAGTTTGATATACATGCAAGTCTCTAAGAATATGGATCTCTAAGAATATTTTATAAAATGCAAATTTACATTTATATAGCACTTTTCATGTCGGGAGGATGTCGCAAGGCACTGGAAATTCAGTGTTTCAGACCCGAGCTGGGGTCGGGATCGGGGAGGGTGGAGGGAAAGGAGGGGAGGGTGACCGATGGGACCAGGAAGGATTTGAGGCAGGACTTGAAGAAGGTTATGGAAGGAGCAAGGCAGAGGGATGGCAGGATGGAATTCCAGATGTTGGGGGCAAAATGGCTGAAGCCTCGCCGCCGATGGTGGGGCCGGTGGGTTGGGGGACATGAAGCAGGCCTGAGCCACTGAGTCAAGGGAGTGGGCAGGTGTTTAGGGGTTAGGAGGTCGCAGAGGTAGGTGGGTTAAGGCTATAGAGGGCTTTAAAGTTGAGGACCAGGATCTTGAATTGAATCCTCTGGGTGATAGGGAGCCAATGGAGTCAAGTGAGAATGGGGGAGATGGGGTCACGTAGCTTGGTGTGGTAGAGGAAATGGGCTGCAGAGGTGTGGATGATCTGCAGCCTCTGGAGAGAGGAGTTGGGGAGGCCAACAAGCAAGCTATTGGTGTTATAGAGCCTGGAAATGATGAAGGCATAAATGAGTGTTTCAGCGGCCTGAAGGGTGAGGTAGTGGCAGCTCATACCTGCCATCCACCTAGCAAGGGATCAACTTCTTGCTTGTTAGATGTCGAAGACCTTACAGTGACTATTCTTCTTGCGATAAAGCAGAGCTGAATTTATTCCAAGCTAACATGTCTGGCAACAGAATGGCAGAATCAAGCTAGCTCTCTGTGATTATACTCTAGCAGTATCTCAATGCACACTCTGCAAGTCTTGGCTCTTTCTGAAATTAGGTAAGCAGGCTCCATCCCTTCAAGGAGAGTTCATTCCATGCTCATTCCATTCCAACAATCTATAATAATGAATAATAATAATAATCCTTGTATTTGATATAGCGCTTTTCATGACTTCTAAACGTCTCAAAGCACTTCACCTTACTCCACATGCCTCTGTTCACAACAGCAAGTAGGAACCAGGCTGTTAGTTGATAGGTGGATCGTTTTCACAGGGGTAATAACTCCCTAAAAAAATCTATGACTGTTTGTAGGGGACACCTCAATTGGCGGCTGTGTTTTGCTCACAAAATATACAATCAATTCACTTTACAATATATTTTGTGAAGTGCTTTGAGACGTCTAAGTCATGATAAGGCATTATATTGAAATGCAGGATTATTATTAAAATAGCATAATATTGTGAATATTAATAATATTCCACTCTGCAGGGGTTTGACAAGACTATGTGGACTTCATGCAGGGTGACTGACATCCAAACACATATGAGCCAACCTCTGGATCACATTGTAGGTCAAGAGTGGAAGTTGTTAGGAACAGAGGCTATGGTTCAATAGGGACAGGACCGGGAGATGTTGTTAGGTTAATGTGGATCTCACAGGTCAGATTGAGGATAGAATTGATGAACACAGAATGTAGCAACACAGAGATTGAGGTTAGGCACTATAGTTACAAGGTGTAAAATAAGTCATTTTTTTGGACCCGAGCTGGTGTCAGTGACGGGGAGGATGGAGGGAAACAGGGGAATTTGGGGTGACTGATGGGACTGTTGAAGAGGAGGGTCTTGAGGCGGGACTTCAAGTAAGCTGGGAGGTGCGGGGTGAGGCAGAAGAACTGCAGGATGGAGTTCCAGAGGTTGGGGGCAGAGTGGCTGAAGGCTCGTCCACCAATAGTGAGGTGGGTGGGTTGCGGTATGTGGAGCAGGCTGAGCCTGCTGAGCGGAGGGGGTGGGTAGGTTGGTAGGGGATCAGGAGATCGCAGAGATAGGGTGAGGCCGTGGAAGGTTTTGAAGGTGAGGACCAGGATCTTGAATTGGATGCTGTGGGTGATGGGAAGCCAATCGAGTTGGGCAAGGATGAGGGAAATGAAGCTAAACACTTCCAAAGGATCAGTAAATGTCACTTGCAAGAAACACAAAGTAATGCTGCCTGAAGTCAAAATGTGTATAAAATACATGTGTTACCTGACAACCTCATATAAGTCTCTCTTGGATTAAGTCTACACACACGCATGCTCACAGCATTGTGGTGTATGTGAGGAAAGATAAAACTTGCATTCATATAACGCCCTTCACATGGGGTAGCATTTCACTAAAAGAAATGACCTTTTGTTAATAAAGTCTTCCCTCGGTGAGTGACTAATGTGCTGGTATTATTGCAGGTCTGTCCACAATACCAGCATGCTGATGATAGACTCTTGGATATGCAAAAAGTGTCTTCAAAGTCAGCAAGGTAACCTTGCCCTTCTGCCTCATTTACTGGCCATGGGCAGCTCACGCCTGCAACTAGGAAGGAAAATCAAAAGCCATGAAACATCTCTACTGTTCCTCTAGGGAAAATGTTTCCACTTCCTCAAGAGACTGCTACTAAAAATATTACATGTGAAGTATACATAATTAAATGTTTTACATTTTTATGGTGGGGGGGCAGGGGGCAAAGCAAAAGGCTTTGGGATTTGGAAACAAAGCTTCTTCTTTCTGTTATAAAATGAAACATCTATACACAACTCCATGGAGAAACATTGATTTTTTAAATATAACCAGGTCACCACTAAGTTTTTGATCATGTGTTTGGCCTTAAATACCCACACAGCCACTCAAAAGTGCTTGGGTGCAGTTGCTCTACTATAATAATGGTATTCATATCAGTTGTGTTACATTTTCTAAGCACCACACTTTACATTTCTCCAACCTGTTGATTTCCCCTTGCTTGAAATATTAACACAGTTATATAATGGTAAAGGAGGATTGCGAACAGACAAAGTGCACTTATGTAAAAGTACATCGCTAAAAGCTCCTTAAGTCCTTGTTCAGTAAAAGGTATTTCTGAGGAATAAAACTGGGCCAAAGTTTTTGATCCCTAGGCTTTATAGCAGAACTCTCCAAGGCGGGAGATACAAAGAGACGAAGTTGACACAATTGTCCTCAATAAGAACCATAAGAAATGCTAGATGAATGGAAGGTCCATCTAGTTCGCCTTCCATCTTCCTGACGGTTGCATGAACATGTGTCCCAAACTACCGATGTACTAAGTCTCATACCTGGAACTCCTCGCTATACATCATTCCGATATACATTCTTTCGCTTATACATTGTTGATGAATTAATAAATAGTTAGAAAAAAAATTAGAAAATTGGGATTAATTGAAGAGATATTAATAGCTGATTACATTTTATTTTAGTTGTTTAGTAAATATATAAATAAGATGATAAATACAATTAAGAGAACACTTACTGAGGATGGTTGATCTGGTCAGTGGGCAAGAGGGGACAGAGTCATTCAGATGAAGGGGCAAGATTACCAGAGAGGACCTTCTCTGCTTCACGCCGCATCCCCAAACAGCTGATAGCCGGCATGTGTTTGCTCATTCATACATTTTGAGCAAAAAATGTACAAACGCGTGCCAGTGATCAGCTGTTTGGTGATGTGGCATGAGGGAGGGGCCCCTCTGGGGATCCATACAACAGATTATTTATATATTATTTATATATCCAGAAGCACGATTGCAAAATACTGTTTTGCTGTTTGTCTATTTTGGGGAAAACACAAATATTTGAAAATAAACTTTGAGATAGCAGTTGCTTATGATGATGAGTTTGCGTACAAACCCAGTATGCATAATTAACTAGGGATAAACAGGTGGAGTCCTGTAACTCAGTGGTTAGAGCGCTCATCTTGCAAGAGAGAACTGGGTTCAATTCCAGCTGGAGATTCTCAGTTTTCTGTGTGATTTGAAATTAAAACCTTGGGCAAGTTTCCTTACTCCACACGCTGTTAGAGATTAAATTCTCTTACTCTTTTAAAGCAGATTTGTTTATTCAGGTATACTCATTGAGCTGACACTAAAGCATATAAAACGACTACAATGCATGCAAAAGCCAACCACTCCATTACTTCTGTTCCCTTCCGATTCTTCTTTTACTTTGTTCACCCTTTTCGCCTATTCCCTCTTATCCGATTCTGCCTCGGGTCTCAATATCGCATTACGCCCTAGTCTTCACTTTTGGGTTTACCTGTCATCCACCTCTTGTGATGACGCCCAAATACACTAGGTTTCTCATAATGCAATCTCATACACCAATATACTACCCGGCACGCATTCTTCAGGTTAAAAGGGAATAGTCCTTTCTCTTCCTTGCTTCCTTCTTCGAGGTCTGGGGGGGAGTAGTCCTTTCTCTTCCTTGCCTCCTTCTCCAAGGCGGGAATTTGGGGTGGCCTCTTCTTAGTCAGAGTCTCTCGGGGAAAAGTAGTCCTTCCTCCTCCTCCTCTCAGTCGGTCTCGGGGAAAAGTAGGGGTGTTGATCTCTTTGGGGGTCTGCTGTCACGTTACAGCTCTTCCATCAGTTGGTTCCCTTTCTCGAGAGCGGTTTGGCTACTGTCAGTTACAGTATCTTCCATCAGGTCCTTCTCCTCCTGCTCCTCCGTCTCCGCTCTCTCTAATCCTTTGTCTCAACACTTTTATCCTTTCTTGGACACATGGTGTTCACGTGAACATCTCATGCCACTCTCGTGCTTATTCACATTCTCTTTTACACCCAACTCTGCCTTTCTTCGCAAACAAGCTCTTCTTATCGCAGTCTGTTCTAGCCGGTTTCTAATGGTGACCTTGACAACTCAAACTATGTGCAGCAACTTCCCTTATCTTCTACAGTAGTCTTACAAAAACATCATTCTAGCCCACTCTCTTTTTAACAGTCTATACTAATTTTAACCAGTTCTTCACCAACTCCAACAATGCCTGATAATAATCTCTCAAAAAGAAAATAATAAATTGATCATCTCAAACAACAACTGTTTGTGGGACACTGCTGTGTGCAATTGGCTGCCTCATTTTGTCCACAAAATATAGTCAATTCACTTTACAGTATATTCTGTGAAGCACTTTGAGACTCTAGATGACATGAAAAGTGCTATATCAAATTCAAGGATTTTTTTTATTATTAATGTGAGAGCCAGTTTATTACCTGCCACAGCATTTTACAAGCAGAGATTTCTGCTTGTAATCTGAACACTGAAAGCAACCAAGAATAAAACCCTATTGTCCTGAATGCATAAACAGCTAGAGCTCAGCCTCGAAGCAAGAGGTACAGGATGTTGTTCTCCACATCGCAGAGTTAACTGCAATTGTTCCTGGGCACAATGGCATATCAGCATTTGAATTGAATTAAATTAGATGAAATGTTAGTTCTCTGTGTGACTTGGAGTTAAAACCTTGGCATGTGATCTTATCACCATGTTATAGTTTTTAACCCAAATAATAATCCTTGCATTTGACAAATGTGACAATATCATGAACCAGGGCCCTTTGGTTATTCATATTCATTGACTGTTTTTTACTGCATTTTTTGTCAATATAATCATCATCATTGATAATACCAATAGCACAATTGTAATCCCTTTGTTTATAATATGTTACATAATATGATGTTTTCGGTCCATAAAAATACATTGTGTCATCACAGAACCGTGAAAAAAAATTGCAGCTAATCCTGGCTCCAGGTTATCAGGCTGCTGTTGAACTCGCTCTGTGATGCCACTCCACATATGAAGCAAGTTGTTGTTCTTGACATCAATTCCAGTTTCTGGCTCGGGCAAAGGCAGCTTTCTCGTGCGCATCAGAACCCAGGTGTGTAGCATAACTCGGTTAACTGCCTGACTACAGGATACATTTATTGTAAGCAAGTGGTTTCCAAATTGTGGGATGCGCCTCCCTTAGGGGGCGTGTACCATTGGCTGGTGTGGGGGCGCGGAGCTTTAGAGTCTCGAGTACCCAAGTGCGTGTGGAGCCGAGGACCCGTATGCGTGTGAAGCCGAGGATCCGAGTATGTGGAGCCAAGTGTGAAGGGGTGGGGTGGAGGAGGCGCAATAAAAACATTACTCAGTTAGGGGGGCGCCGCTATTCAAAGTTTGGAAACCACTGCCCCTGTTACCAAGGATTTGAACTTGGTGGGCAACGTGAAGTCACGGAGGAGGAACCCGGTGGGAAAATCAAAACCCCAAATGGCAGTAACTCCTCCTGCTGATCAAGGCTGTATTTATATAATAGGGGATGAAGCTTGTCACTGCCTTTGATGGTTATTGGCGATCAAAGGGAGCTAACAAGCTCTGCACCACAAATAATATATATAATCCTTGTATTTGATATACTATAGTGCTTTTCACATCTTATTAACGTCTCAAGGCGCTTCACAAAATATACTGCAAAGTGAATTGACTGTATATTTGTAGGCAAAAGCAGCAGCCAATTGCGCACAAGCAGGCTTGATTGGAGTTTGTGATAATTGGGTACCAGTCCTTAGGGATAACTAAGCACAAATATAAAGCTGGGGCTTGGTAGTGTGTCTGGGGGGCTTGGTAGTGTGACAGGAAAGAGTAGAGATGGTAAATGCATAGAGGTAGAGAATGTACAGAGGTGGAGCTTGTTTGCTTAAAAAAAGAACCATCCTGTGCTAAAACTATCGTTCAAATTTTGTTTTTTGGGGTCGGTCGGTTGGTCAAGTGGTCACGGGTGGAGTCTCCCGACCCTGTGGCCACCGGTGGAGCTCCGGGCAGGATTGGAGCCGAGGACCCGAGAGTGTGGAGCCGAGTGTGAAGGGTGGGGGCGCAACGAAAACGTTGCTATTAGAGGTGGACACTGCTATTCAAAGTTTGGAAGCCACTGTTGTAAGCAGACTCAAATTCCAATGAGGTAGTGAAGCTCTCTCAGTCAATATCCTATGTGAAGATCGCTATGTAAGTGCAAGTCATTGTTGTAACAGGGTCACCTTATATTTCAACAGGAAGCCCAGGACCATCAATGAAGGCCATTAAGATTCTTGTGGCTGATTGAGCAGCAATATGTTTGGAGGTTGTGGCTGACTTAGCTCAGGTGGAGGGGATGCAGCATATACGTAACTGGCACTTTCCATGGAGAAAGAAATCCACTGTGAGCACAGCATTTTGCAATGGTTGTCTCCATGGCAACAGCATTGAACATTTACACCTCAAGCTCCTGGCTTCAAGTAATCTTGAGTGTGAAAGTCACCGATCATCAAGGCTAGACTTTGGGAGCCATGCGGGTAGAGAAGGTCTACCTGGTGAGGAAGCACGGACTCTACACTATTGAAGTCATCTCTGGAAAATAGGGCCATTGAACCCAAGCACGTTGTTATTATAGCCCATCATCTCAGTCCTCTCAATCCATCAACAAGAATAGATTTAATCCCCTGAATCTTCTGGTGCTATGTAACTTGTGGGAAACAAAAAGCTTCTATTCTGTGTACCAGACTGTTCAAGGGTACAAACAATTAATATAATAACTATGCCTCATCATAGAGATAATTGCTGGAAGATCATTCACTCCATTGCAGTGTTGGAAGTGTGCTGCTTTGTTGGAGATGCAGTCCTTTGAATGTGATGTTAAACCGAAGACCCTTCTGACTATTCAAATAGAAGTTAAAGATCCCATTACATATTCAAAAAGAGGAGGAAGTTTAACCATGTGTTCTCCCCACCAATCCTCCAGTATATAAAAAAAACTGGTGCATTCATTTCATTGCTGTTTGTGGGACATTGCTATGCACAAATTAGCTGCCCAGTTCACTGACAAATCACATTCACTGCACTTTACAATTTACCTTCAGCATTTTGAAGCAGAGTTTCTGAATGGGTCGAGGTAATTGATAGTATACACTCCACCACCCCCACCCAAAAAAAAATTGCTATAGTTGGCGCAGATACTAATGAGGCTGCCAGAAAGATGCACTCACAAATTATTTTAGATTTTTCCTCCTAAAAACTCAATACACTCAACTTTCTAACACTATTATCTGTTCCATTTATCTTCAGCTTTTCAGTTTCTACATTCCCTTCTGTAAATCCTCTAAGCCTGTCACAGAAAGCAATCAGTTTCTCAATGCATTAAAGAAATTATACACCTGGATGTCACATTGGTGTTCCTACAATGCAATTGCTTTGTTGAGACAACACTGCGATGATATTCTGTTCAGATTCTTCAGAGCAAAGATAAGTAGAGTTAATGTATACCTGCAATTTTTATGTGCATGTTTTGCAGTGAAAATTCAACAACAACTTGCACTTATATAGCACCCTCCATGCAAGGCCGTGTCTCAGAGCTCTTAACCCAGAAACGCTGGAAGAAGCCGATTCGATAATAACTTTTAAGAGAAGCAGATAGTTATTTGAGGAAAACAGGTTTGCAGGGCTATAGAGAGACCAGGGGAATGCAATTGATTTGGACAAAACTTTTCAGATACAGAATAGACACAATGGGCCGAATGGCCTCCTTTTGTGCTGTATAATTCTATGATTAACAGTGGCAGAGCCTGATTCCAAGCGAGGGGGCAGGAAAGGTGACTGTAAGCATGGTCAAAGAGAAAGGTTTTTAGATAGGACTTGATAAAGGGGAGAGAAGGAGCAAGGTGGAGGGACTGAGGGACAGCATTTCAGAGCATTTCTGGGCATAGTGGCTGAAAGTGCAACCTCCAATGGTGGGATGGAGGGTGTGAATGACGAGCAGGAGGCTGGTGTCAGTCGAGTGGAGGTGGTGGGTGGTGGATTGGAGAGCGAGGAGGTTGGAGAGATAGGGAGGTGCCAGAGAACAAAGTGATTTGAACACAAGTGTGAGGATCTTAAAGTCAAAGTCAATCCATTCGGTAAGCTTGATAAGTAATGGTAAAAAGGGCATTAGGGTAATCCATCCACAGACTAGCCAACCTCAGCCTCCAGGCACATCCACACTCGACCAACGCAAGGTGCGTACTGAGGCGGGCTACAGTCGGCTACCCCGCTCGTCACTCTCCCCGCTCTCACTGACTCACTGGAGACAATAAAACAGCATCTTACACTACCACTTGGCTAAATTATTTTACCTTTGGTCCTGGAAGTGTTAGGAGATTCTCTCTCTCTTTCTCTGTCTCTTCTGTTTACCATGAAATATCATCAGGTTGTTCCGAGGAAAGTGTGTCCTCCCAAGTGTGCATTGCACGTGGGGTCAGCGTCCTCCCAAATGCGCATGTATGCAGGGCCAGCCAGCCGAGGAATCATCGGACTTAGTCAGGAGCTGCTGACGTCCTCTCAAATGCGAATGCGTGAAATGCCAGCCAACGGGTACACGCAAAGTTTGCTCGGGTTGCCCCCCAAAAATGCCACATTTATTTCTGCGCGTACAGGCGAATTTGTACTCGAGAAAGTCGCATTTGGCAAAGGTTGATTGTATTTGACTGCTGTAATATTAAAAAGGACAGATAATAATCCTTCTATTTCCTTACATTTTGGAAAATAAATTGCCAAATTAAATACCTCTGACATAAAATGTACTTCAAGGTTGATATTTTCACCTGCCTTATTCCCTGGGTAATACTTTGAATGAACAGAATTACTGTACTTTACAATTTAACATTCAGATTACATTTGACTGCCATGACAAAATATTCATGTCTTGTCAATGCCTCCCATGTTTATTTGGATTAGATGCTCATCAAAATGTTGTGACAATTGAGGAATCTGAGAATTAATGTAATACCTGGGGCAGAGGATTGTGGATTGAAATCCCAAGGCTGAAACTACAACCCAGCGCTGAGAGGATCTTTATATTGTTCTGCCTTTTGGGCGTGTGGGCATTTCCTAATACTGTACAACCGGATATCTCAAACATCTCAATGTGTGATCACCAAATGTTAAATTTACCATATTCTACCAATCTGAAGGTGTGTAATTACTACATTTTGATACATTCAATTGTTTTTAAATTGATTTACACATTCATTATCGTACATTTTGGCTTGTTACACCAAGGCCCCATCTTTCTGTTCAGATGGACATTAAAGATCCCATAGCACTACTATCTAAAGACAAGGGAGTTTTTCATTTTTCTGCCAAAACCCCTCAAAATAAATGTGATCATTTGCTTCATGGCTGCTTTTGGGACATTGCTATACGCAATTGGGCTGTTATGTTTGCCTGCAAATATACAGTCTCTCACAAGCTTCATCACCTCATCTCCCACATTCTTCCCTGATTCTATTGGCTACCCATCATCCAGAGGATTCAATTCAAGATCCCATAAGCTGTAAAGTGAATTGACTGTATATTTGTGGGTGAACAGGGCTATTAAAACATCCATTGAGAAAAATTGCAAATGACCGTACTTACAAATATTGTCATAAGATATATTTTTAATTGTTTAAAATATATTGATTTAACTAAAGATTACATTACAAAGATGTTGTTCTATAATGTGTTTCAGGATAAAAACTTCTCTGTGCATTTGCTGGCAAATCAACAACCGCAACAAAATGACACCTGTATAGCGCCTTTCACGTCAAGAGGACTTCCAGTCTTCTCCCTATACATGCATACTGTTAGAGAGGGTGTTTTGCATGAATTATTATGTTGTGCTAGTATTAACCATATTAGTATTATTAATTATCTCCAATTCTGAATGATACATGTTTGTAAATTGACATTTTTTATGAAGGAAGTGAGAAATTGCTCTGCAGAAAATTTAATACAATATATTGGTGATGTCACAAACTTGACTTTTAAAAGGCAACTGTAGTTTGTTTTTGTATTTATATGTTTGGCCAGTGATTGCTAAACAGTTATACGTAGCAATGAAGATCAGAAAACATTAATTTTGCCACTAGACATTCTAATCCAGAAATAATAATATTGATTCTTGAACAGTATTTGATATAACAAATCAAAACTTGGCCACCCACTCTGAATACCATACCCACACCAGTGCTAGCCAGGCTCCACTAGCTCCCTATTGCAGAACACTTGTCTACAAATTCCATCATATCCTTTCATCTCCCTACCTCTCCGACCTGCTCTTCCTTCCTGTCCACCACCCACTGCCTTCGCTCAGCAAGCATTGAACTCCTGCTTATCTTTCAACCCATCCACTCCACAATTGGCAGCCATGATTTCAGCTACTACGCCCTGAAACTTTGAAACTCTCCCTCAATGTCTTGTCCCATTTTCAGATCATGTCTGAAGACCTTCCATTTTAACCGTGCTTGCACTCACCTTCCACCTCCCCCTTGAGCTCGGCATTGCGCTGCAGCACTATAAAGGCACTCCCCTGAAGGGTGCTACATAATTGCAAGATATTCTTACTTAAGTCTTCATCAAGCTACAAATTAAAAAAAAATCAAAAACAATTCATTGCTGATTGAATCATTGGTAACTTGGTTTCACTGGAGTTCCTTTCCTATGTTATTGTCAGGTGTCTGCGCTGTTAGAAGACAGAGCATCACTGAAACCAACAAATCATTACCAATTCCTTGTTAATAACATTGATCTCAACACTACTGCAGTATCTCAGTGCTACTGCTATATTTATACATTAATCAACCTCCTAGGACATGGAGTCCACACAAGTGTTTTTTTTAACCTTTCAATCGATATAACGCCTTTCACGGCTAACGGTAAAGGATTTAATGTAATAACAACAACAACAATTTACATTTATAGAGCGCCTTTCACGTCGGGAGGACGTCCCAAGGCGCTGCACAGGAAGCGTGTGACCCGAGCTGAGAGGGGAGTGTTTGGGAGGGGGTGAAACACGAAAGGGAGTCAAAAAGTTCGGGGTGGAACAAAAGGCACGGTCGAAAAGGAAAGTCTTCAAACCGGCCTTGAAAGAGGAGAGGGAAGAAACGAAACGGAGGAATTGAGGGATGGCATTCCATAGGGTGGGAGCGGAGAAACTGAAGGCCCGGCCTCCGATGGTGGGGCAGTTCGGGCGGGGGGCTTGGAGCAGGCCAAGTCCTGTTGAACGGAGGGTCGGGATGGGCTTGTAGGGGGAAAGTAGATTGGTTAAATGGGGCGGGGCAAGGCCGTGCAAGGCCTTGTAGGTGAGGACGAGGATCTTGAACTCGATCCTCTGGAGAATGGGGAGCCAATGGAGACGGGCGAGGGTGGGGGTTATGTGGTCGCGGAGGCGGGTGCGGGATAGTACATGGGCTGCAGAGTTTTGGATGACCTGCAGCCTGTGAGTGGAGGAACTGGGGAGGCCGACGAGGAGAGAGTTTCCATAGTCCAGCCTCGAGGTGATGTGCACGAGTGTTTCGGCAGCGCGGGGGGTAAGATAGTTGCGGAGCCTGGCAATGTTGCGCAGGTGGAAATAAGCGGTGCCGGTCAAGGCAGGGATGTGGGGGAGGAAGGAAAGTTTTTGATCGAACATGATGCCGAGGTTCCTGATTGGCTTTGTGAGGTGGAGAGTGCAGCCTTGGATGTTGAGGCTGGCAGCGCCCGATGTGCGGAGGCGCTGGCTTGAGCCATTCAGGAGGGCCTCGGTCTTACTCAAAAAAGTAATTAATGTGCGTTGTAGGTGAACAGGGCAGCATAATTTTCAATAATTTTGCACAAAAGTTTGCATAATTTGCATGCAGCATTGTCCTATAAACAGCCATGAACTAACTAACCAATTTTAATTTGGGGAATGTTAGCCAGGGCATTAGGAGTAATACTGTATCTTCTGAAATTTAACAACTCATCCAACAAGAAGATCATTAACTTTATGAGTTTTATTTTCCTTCAAATGAACTTTGGTATTGAATATAATCAAAAACCTGACAAGGTATAAATAAACAACAACCACAAAATTAGACTTGTATAGCGCCTTTCACGTCAGGAGGAAATAAAGAGGTATAGAGTAAGGAAGTATTGCAAAAGGCAATTTCAGAATAGATACCAGGAAATTTTCTTTTACTCTGAGGTAATTAATTATTACAATAGGTTGCTAGGAAATTTGTTTGAGGCCAAAATTCATTTTTTTAAAAAATGTTTGATGCCATGATGTTTGGATGGTCGGGAGGATAGTCTGAAGGGATGAGATCAACCCTGAGCCAAAAAAACATTTTCATCCAAATCAATCAGGTGATCTTGTGAAGTGATATTGAACATTAACACAGATTCTGGTTTCTTCCAGCCCTGACCGTGCTCTCGACCCAGCGTTTTCACTCATGTTGAAAGGTGCTCGGATTGTGTCAAAGAAATGTGATCGATTTTTGGACTGAGAAGCATATAGATAGACGGTTGTTAGCAATGGTGCAGATTGCCTGAGTATGTGGTGAACATTAGCGGAATATTACTCCAATATCTTCGTGGCTCAAAATGACTCTCCTTCAAGCCCTTTTCGCAATAATTGAATGAATGTAGAATCCATTCATTCCAAGGCAAATGACAACCCAGGAGATTTTGAGCTGGAATAAGAGTTAATTTAAAGATGAAGCAAGAGTTGAATTTTTAGTTAAAAAGGAAGGGTCCATCTCTAAAACTGTAATAAGCTATAAAAAAGCAACAACAAAATTACACTTGTAGAGCACCTTTCACAGAAATGCAGGGGGGAAGTGGGGTGGTGTGGTGCAGGGTTGGGATGAGGGAGGGCAGAGAGGTAGGAGGATGACTGAAGTCATGGTTGAAAAGGAGGGTCTTGAGACCAGTCTTGAAGGAAGCAAGGGAGTGAGCAAGGCGAAAGGATTGTGGGATGGAGTTCCAAAGTGTGGGGGCAAAGAGTGGGATAAAAGTCTTAAATTAGTTAATTCCACATTCAAGGACACATTTTTACTCTAGTTTTGTTTTTTTCTGACAAATATAATTGAGATTTTTTTTGTTCTGTTTTCTTCCTTTGATCAATTTGTTTTTGTGGATTCTGGATTCCGGCCTCACACTCTATGATGGCACTCCAATTCAGCACTAGGTGGATATTGCATTATTGGAGGTGAAACATTAAACTGAGGTCCATATGCTGGCACATATAGACATTAAAGAGCCCAAGGCACTATTCAAAAAGAAACAGGAGTTTCTTCCTGTGTGCTACCAACAATCCCCCAATTAGAATTGGTCACTCACTCCATGGCTGTTAGTGGGACATTGCTATATGCAAATTGGCTGCTGTGTTACACCCACAAAATACATTGTCATTACACAAGTAAACTGTTGAATGGATTGTGTTCAAGATATTCACTTTTTAAAAATTAAAAAAAATCTACATATTTATTTGTTGATATATATTTACACTTGTCTCAGACAGTATCAAACCTGTTACAGAAAAGAAGACGCAACATATTACTATCCCATTACAGAACGCAACACACGCAACACCCCTTGTGTCGGTAGTGGTGGGCGCAGCCACTGCACACTCCACTTTGGGGAAGGGACCAGCTGGCCTTTGCTGCAGCTGAGATGAGCTTCAGCTTGTCCCTCAGTATATAGGCCTAGATCCTGGTGTGAGCAAGCTTGAGGCAGGCCCTCTCTGTCGACTCATTCCGCAGGAAAACCACCAGGTTTTTGGAGCCAAAGGGCCTCCTTTACCGAGTTGATGATCCTCCAGGCTCACTCAATGTGGGTTTTTCCCGGAAGAGACCATACAGCGCCGAGTGCTGTGACAGTGCATCCCCAGGGACGAACTGCAAGAGCAGCCATTCCACCTGTTTCCAAGCTGCCTTTGCATAGTAACTCTCCAGGAAGTGGTGATCCACAGTCATCTGACCTCTGCAACCGGCCAGAGGCCAGTGTGCTGACAACAACAAAATTACATTTATAGAGCGCCTTTCACGACAGGAGGGCGGCCTAAAGCACTGGTGTCGGAGTAGGTAGGGGGAAGGAGAGTAAGAGAGGGGGGAAAGTTAGGAGGGGAGCAGAAGGCACGGTCAAAGGGTCAAAGAGGACTGGCCTTGAAGGAGGAAAGGGAGGAAGCAAGGTGAAGGGATTGTGGGATGAAGTTCCGGAGTGTGGAGGCAGAGAGGCTGAATGCCCGGCCGCCGATGGTGAGAGTTCGGGCGGGGGCGTGGAGCAGGCCAGAATCCGCTGAATGGAGGGGACAGGTAGGCTGATAGGGAGTCAGCAGGTCGGAGGTATAGGTGGGGGCAAGGCCGTGAATGGCCTTGAAAGTGAGGACGAGGATCTTGAATTCGATCCTCTGGGGGCTGGGGAGCCAGTGGAGACAGGCGAGGGTGGGAGAGATGTGGTCGTGAAGCCTTGTGCGGCGAGTACATGAGCTGCAGGGTTCTGAATAATCTGCAGCTTGTGAAGGGGGGACCTGGAAAGGCCAACGAGGAGAGAGTTCGCGTAGTCGAGCCAAAATGTGATGAATGCGTGGATGAGTGTTTCGGCAGCATGGATGGCCATCTTATCCGATTTATCATGCATCCAGGGTTAATTGGGGTCTGGCTAAAGTTGCTTCCACTATATTAGCGTTTGTTCCAGAATGTTCCAGAATCCTGAAGATTTTTGATTTTCCTCAACCTGCCAAGGAACAAAGGGTTAAAAAAATTTTTTATATTATTAATGTAACTACCTATTCTGCATTCAAGCTGAAAGATAGTTTTTAAACTTTTATCTGTAGCATTGTTAGCAATTGTAATTGAATGTTTTCCCAAGCTTTCACCTACAAAATCTAGAAAAATTTAATTTGTGTGAAAATTAATTTGTTCTACATCAGTGCAACTGAACCTTGAAGAACACACTAAAGTTCTGGAGCAGAACCATAATATTATTATCAAGGTGATGGATGACAATGATGAAAAGAATATTTTTCTCTTTGTGACAGAAATAACTCCAAGTAAGAAAAATAAAATTTATCCATTGTCAATGTTCAAATCATGTGTCAGCCTAGCACAGGAAGCATTTCTTCACTCAAAGCATTGCAGAAATCTGGAATTCTCTGCCTCAAAAGGCTTTGAATGCTAGATCCACCCACACTTCCAAGAGTGAGGTTGATAGATT
The DNA here is from genome assembly GCA_035084275.1 of Hydrolagus colliei. Taxonomy (NCBI): domain Eukaryota; kingdom Metazoa; phylum Chordata; class Chondrichthyes; order Chimaeriformes; family Chimaeridae; genus Hydrolagus; species Hydrolagus colliei. Next base: position 45,432,053 of record CM068743.1, read on the forward strand.
TTTGATAGGCCTGGGTATTAAGGGATATGGGGAGAAGGTGGGAAATTGGAATTGAAATTGAAATGATTAGAAAGGATACAGAGCAGCCATGATCTAATTAAATGACGGACAGTCTCGAAGAGATGAAAGGCTTATTTGTGTTCCTTTGCCCTCAGTGGCAGCAGTCTTGTATCTGAGTAAAAAGGCTATGGGTTTAAAGCTTGTGTCCTGTAGTCCTGTAGCTCACAAGCAAGAGATATGGGTGCAATTCCAGGCAAGGTGAAATGTTGGACAAGTTTCCTTCTCCCACACGCTTCTGTTTAAATAGCAGTAAGTGGGAACCTCATATTAGTCGATTGGCAGATCGCTTTTCTGGGGTAATAATTCCTTCAAAAAAAGGACACTGGGACACTATTGTGAGCGATTGGCTGCCACATTTCGTTCCCATAATAGACAGTCAATTCACTTTACCGGTTATTCTGTGAAGCACTTTGAGATGTCTTGGAAGATGTGATAAGGCATCAAACACAAAGATTATTATTATGTCGGGATAAGGAATTACATCATTTAAAGTGACACTCTAATGCAGTGCTGAGGTGTGTTATATTTTCAGAGGTGTTATCCTTTGGATGAGATGTTAAACCATGGCAGAGAGATCTTAGTTTAATGTCTTATCAAAAGGATCTTCAACTTGTAATTATAGAGGTTGGATAGCTTTGTGCATTTGTCCAGGCTGGGTAAAAATAAAAATTATAATTTACATCAGTGGATGAACTCGGAGAGGATTTTACTTCAATATTAAGTTATATTTTTCATAGGAGTCTTCATGATGAATCAGCTTGCCATGAAATTACTGTGAAATCCCTCAGGTTCCTTTGTTGTCGGAGCCATTGCATTTAAGTAAAACTTGACATTACCGTTTATAGTTGTTTTGGAGGGGCAAAGATCACTTGGAGTAGCAAAATAATCATAATAATCCTTGCATTTGATATAGTGCCTTTCACATTGAGAGGACATCGCCCAGATAACACCCCCTGTATTATATACATATTTATCTTTGCTCCATTATTCGTTGCCAGACCATCATGCTTTTTGGGCTTTTTTTTTCCAATGAATCCTTAATAATGGTCCAGTTTACCTTGCGTTTCAGGTGGATGTTAAAGTGGTAGCGTTACATAACACTAATAATAATAATCCTTGTATTTGATATGGCACCTTTAATGTTGTTTCACTGTAAAGTGTAGTGTTTGTAGATTAACCTATAAGATCACAAAGGTTGATCGACTTTTCCTTCAGCAAAACTACAAAGTGTCTAATTTGCGACTTACCTTCTGACTAATCAACTTAACAGTAGTTTTGTGAATAAAGGATCTATAGGATAGTTTCGGAGTTTCAGAAGGTAGTGGCTGAAAGCATGACTATCGACAGTGGCATGGAGGGCACAAGGGACATGCAGGAGGCCTGATCCAGTTGAGCCGATCTGTGACTTGGAAGGTGAGCAGTTCAGAGAGATAGGGAGGGGCCAGAGCATGAAGGGATATGAAAACAAGCCTGATAATGTTAAATTTGATCCATCCAGCAATAGGGAGTCAGTAGAGTTTGGCTAGAACTAGTATGAGGAGGTTACAGAGTTTAGTATGGGTGAATATGCAGGCGGCGGAGATTTGTATCAGTTGGATTTTGTGGATGGTGAAGCTGGGGAGACCAATGAGGAGGGCATTTGAATACTCGACTATTACATTTAATATCGAGCATTTCACACAGAAGGACCATTCAAAGCACCTCACATAACATATTCTGTAAAGTGGAGTGACTCTATTTTGTGGATGAAACCTTGGTTTCAAATCTTCATGTGTAGGGCATAATTATATAACATTAGGTGACACTAAACCTGACAGGCAACTATCCACAATTTTTTAAAGCACCTTTTGATGCAGGATGTTTAACATCACAAACTACATTCCCAAACCATATTTGTTTAAAATATCAGAAATTAAAGCTCCCTGGCAGTTACTAACTGGCGATCATAGTGGAAATAAATCAGCACAATTCAGTTCAAACATAAAGTGATTTTATTCAACATTTTCTTTTGTGCCTCCTACAAAAGGCACGATTAACAGCAAGTCCAGAGAGATAATGAAAAGGAGAAGCCTTTCCTTAAATATTTAAAAGGCACCATTGCCAGTCAAACTGTTCATGAGCTTGATAGGTTGAACTGCAAAGCAGAGGTGGAGCATGTTTCTCACGGCTTCATACAGTCTGTAAAATACGTGAAAAGTGATCATTTCTTGCTAAGTCGTCTACAGATGGCTACAGTGTTGGTTTCTGTGTTGTAGTTTTTAAAAGAAAAATTATATGTTTACATGGATTGCAACAGAAGAAACAGAAAACTTTCTATCCTTTTGACAGCATCATACAAGCCAGATCTGTTGTGGACAGTAATGCAATGCAAGCTTTAGAAGGGCTGCGAAAAACAACATATGAAAATAAAATGTATAAGTCCATGCAATTTTGGATCGTATTTTTGCATGGCTGTTTTCAGGTGAATTGTTTTTTTAAAAAAATGTGAACAAGAGATGCAGTGCCCATGGCTGAACAGTAAGCATCCAGTAGCAATGTTGAATCTGCAATATGAAACCAAAGACAATATAAACAGGATGAAAGCTTCAACCATGAACACCATTTTCTGTGCTGCAATGACAAGTTCTTACTTTAAAGAGCATTACCTGCTTCTTTTGTAACTGAACAACAAGGGTTGAATCGCTGCAATGAATTCCTCATTCACTCACAGGCCGGTGGAAATCCTGCAGTTCAGAAACCAGAGCTTTGCTGGATTTGCTAGCACCAATGGCTCCCACAGCAAGGGCTGCTCTGAGCAACTGTTGATCTCCACAGAGGTGTTCTTAACCCTGGGCATCATCAGCCTCCTGGAAAACATATTAGTTATCACAGCAATTATCAAGAACAAGAACTTGCACTCGCCCATGTATTTTTTCATCTGCAGCTTGGCTGTGGCTGATATGCTGGTCAGTGTCTCCAACGCATGCGAGACGATCATCATAGCCTTGTTGGAGAGCAGGCACTTATTGGCTGAGGACAGCCTAATCAAGAGCATGGACAACGTGTTCGACTCTATGATTTGCAGCTCTCTCCTGGCCTCGATCTACAGTTTGCTGGCCATTGCCGTGGACAGGTACTTCACCATATTCTACGCGTTGCGATATCACAACATCATGACGGTGAGGCGGGCGATGATCATCATCGGCGGCATCTGGATGGCTTGCACAGGCTCAGGGATCCTCTTCATTGTGTATTCGGAGAGCACCACGGTCATCATATGCCTGATCACAATGTTCTTCACCATGCTCACCCTGATGGCCTCCCTCTACGTGCACATGTTCATGCTGGCTCGCCTGCACCTGAAGAGGATTGCGGCCCTGCCCATTAACGGTGCCATCCGTCAGGCCACCAACATGAAGGGGGCCATCACGCTGACCATCCTGATGGGAGTCTTTGTCGTGTGCTGGGCTCCCTTTTTCCTGCACCTGATTCTCATGATCTCCTGCCCTTGGAACCCTTATTGTGTCTGCTTCATGTCACACTTCAACATGTACCTAATCCTCATCATGTGCAACTCAGTGGTGGACCCCCTCATCTATGCCTTACGCAGCCAAGAGATGCGGAAAACCTTCAAGGAAATCATCTGCTGTTGCAGCCTACAAAGTCCTTGTGAGCTGACAAGTAAGTGTTAATTGAAGTGGAGAAGACATGTGCTCTTTCAGCAAATTCTTTCTTTCGTCTGAAAGACTCCTTTGGAACAGGATGAAACAAACAAAAGTTCAACCAAATCTTGATTGTAAGCTTTCTAAACACCAGGCATTGCAGTGTATTTATTATCTGTCTAGTACAGTGCTATCTCGGACTGATAACCTTTAATGATTAGCCCACTTTCCTGTGGAAAATATTGCACTGAATCCAGTAAACAATGTCACGTATACTGCAAACGTTTAAGGATAATCCACGTTCTAACTGTTAACTATTGACACATGCTCTTTGCTGCAACTTATCAAACTATTATTTTGTTTAAAAAATTACAATTTAATCCTTTTTTTGTAAGCCCTGGGATGTTTCTTCTGCCTTTAAGCAAATCCTAGAAGGACATCAAAGAGGATTCCTTTCTGAGGCTTTCTAGAAACACCTGCTTTTACTGCGTCAAATTTGACTGTAACCTGATAGCACATGTTTGTGATGGCCAGGTTTTGTCAGTCACTCTCTATTCCTAATTCTCCGCTTCTGCCTTTAACTATGGAGCCGTCAATTAATTTTGAGATGTGTATCAGTTGATAAACGCCATATCATTTGATTTACAATTAGAACACAAGAATCACTGAAATCGCTAAGAATTGATTTATTTGCTTATTTCTTTCTGAAATTCTAATTGATTTTAAATGTGGGAAAATCATTTGGGAGCAGGAGAGAGTTTATGAAAAGCATTTTGATGCCAGCTGCTAATCATTCCATAATTTATGCAATTTGGTTTTGTTTGCAATCCACCACAAATTATGTTTTAAAAATGTAAAATAAATGCAATGAAAAATACTTATAAATTACTTTTATAAAATGAAACTGACTTTTTTCCAAACCAATAGAGTGACACTGTGAGACAATGGACATCCAGTCATTTCCTCTGATGTTAGTTTCTTTCTCTTGTTGTTATGGATGGACTAAAACTCCTTTAACATCTATGTGTTTCTGTCGAAAAAATGCTTTTTGGATAACTCAAGATTGTTTTTTAATGTCATTTTAACCTGTCAAAGTCCTTTACACCAAGGCTCAGTAATTTGAATTTCATAAGGAGCAAATGTATACACCTTACTGGTATTGCTGGTGACAAAGTACAATCATGTTGTGAACTAAATCGAGTTTTAGGATAGAATGGTTTATTTTATGCCAGCAGAGATTGCTGCACAACACTGTTGAATATGAGAAATATGAGGCTATTTTAATCAAATATGAAGCCATTGAGCTCAGCACAGATAACAATAAATTGGTTATTTCAATCCATGATTCTTTGTGGGACACTGCTATGCACAATTGGCTGCCACGTTTCGCCCACAAATATGCAGTCAATTCACTTTACAATGTTTTCTCTGAAGCACTTTAAGATGTCTAATGGATGTGAAAAGTGCCATTTCAAATGGAATAACTATTATCATGATTATTATTGTAAGTGTTCGTCGCAGTTATCTTTGTGAATCAGAATCATCTGTCTGGCCTGAAATATTTACTTGTGTTCCGCTTAAGTGCTATCTGGCAGCAGTCATGAAACAAATAATCCTGATGCAGTATTGCTTTATAAAACAGTCGTGCAAAAATAGACTCTATAGATTTAATTCTGTACATAGTCAAACACACACGGGAGCTTTAAAGCAAGTGACTGCACATGATGTGAGGCAACAGTGTTAAATGTTACAGTTTAAAATGCTGCTTACACTTGTTATGCAACATTTCCATTAATACTTGATAATACTATACTGTGTACATCACTATTCATCTTAAAATAATAAATTGATCATTATCACTTGACAATGATGAAGGAAACTAGGGTGAAATGCTCAATGTCAGACTCCACCACTATTCAGCACTCCCGAGACAATATCGCACTTGAAGGGCACTTAATAAATGTACGTTATTGTTGCATTTCATAAGGTAATTATCGCAAAGAATATGTTTGAAGAAATGTTCTTTTCAACACTGTTTACTATAATGTGTGTCACTATAAGTGTGCCCTCCACAACCTCGCCCCACCCTCCATCTGTGACCTCCTATCCCCTTACCAACCTGCACGCCCCCTCCACTAAGCAGGCTCTGGCCTGTTGCACGTCCCCCGTCTCACCCGCCCCACCATTGGCGGACGAGCCTTCAGCCACTCTGCTCCTAACCTTCGGAACTCCATCCCACAGTCCCTCCTCCTTGCCCCCTCCCTGGCCTCCTTCAAGTCTCACCTCAAGACTTTCCTCTTTGATGCACCCATCGGCACCTTCTAATCCCGCCTTCCCTCCCCACCCCTCATCCTAAACTCGGGACTGAAGCAGTAACTTTCAAGCACCTTGGGACGTTCTCCTGACGTGAAAGGCGCTATACAAGTGTAATTTTGTTGTTGTTGTTGTTGTCAACATGGCTCAATGATAGCACTCTTGCCTTGATTCACAATCCTCACATTGAGGCTTGAACTCATATTATCTAAATTGAGTGGGGTGGATGGTGGGGGGGTTGAAGGATGTGCTAGGTGCATTGTTAGAGGTGCTGTCCTTCGAATGATATGTGAAACCAAGATCCCATCTACCTGTCCATGAGAATGTTAATGATTCCATTGTATTATTGGAAAACAAGAAGGGAGTTTCTTCTGGTGTCCCGGCTAGCAATCTCCCAAAGTAAATTATTCATTCACTTCATAGTTGTTTGTGGGACTTACAGTTCACGAATGTGCTGTCACACAACACACTTTACTTCACAGTAAATCCTGTCAAGTTTGGGATTATTGGACTTCAACAACCTAAGGATGCTATAATGTGTTCCAAATGTAAAAAATATTATTATTAGAAACTGGGGTTATTTTTCACTTGTTTAAAATGCAGTGATCAGTGATACGATATGATGTGATATCCACAATTTCATATAATGAGAACTACTGAGGGCTTCTCTTTATCTTTTATTTACTTTACGTAAACATTGATTGAAATAAAACTGGTGAAAATTCTACCCTTGGGATTTGTAGCTTTCACCTTCTTTCAGATTCCATTCTGAACGAGACCAAAATGTTAGCCATCAGACTTCTTTCAGGCCCAGCTGCCTTTGGACTTGCCATTTGCAAATCTTGCCTTGAATTTTGCAATCTAGTATTCACAAACCAGACGTAACAAAATTTTATGCAACAGACCCAGTTTGTAAAAGTTTCATTTTAGTCCTCAATCTCAGGACTCTCCTATTGGTGTTCAGAATTCCTACTCCAGTGTCATCTCCTCGGAACATCCAGCAACTATCTGCACAAATTGGTGCACATTAATTAATGGAAGTATTAAAACGTTGAGAACTGACTTGATATCAACCTGAGGGAATGGTTGCCCTTGGGAGTGTGGAAGATGCAAAAGGTTATTTTGCTACAAATCAACATTTTCAACCACCAGAAAAGTCATAACCACACGGTAGAATCACCTCTGAAGAACAGCACAACAGCCACTGTGAACAATGTTGTAACTGCCTGATTATAAAATAAGATTTCAGAATAGTGTATAACTTGCTTGGCCCATAAGTGCTGTGTGTGACTCATGTTAGTAGTATCTGAATTAAAAAGGAATAAAATGACCAGACAAACTGAATGATCTTTGTGTCATCAACGTCTGTCTGTCTGTCTGTCTGTCTGTCTTGCACAACACTATTGAGCTCCTCCCGAAATGAAAGCACTGCTCAGATTGTAAGGTTCCTCAGAGACAGCACCTGGTCAAAGTGACAAATGACAACCTGGACACCTGCGACCAGGGTTCTCTCTGTCCCCTCATCCTTCTCAACCTCTCGGGCATATTGTTGAACACTTTATTCTTCTCCACCGCCTTTCTCTCACCTCCACCTCAATGGTTCTGTTTTTGCCTGGTTCCAATCTTATCTTTCCCACTGTCTGCACTTTGTGGCCACCAACGACATCTCCTCTCTCCACAGTCCAGTAAAGTGTGGTGCCCCCCCAGGACACTGTTCTCAGTCCTCCCCTCTTCAATCTATACATGTATGACATTTGTATGACATCTAGTCCTGGACGAGAGCCAACTTCCTCCAGCTCAAGGTAGGCAAGAAAGAGGCCTCCCGGCATGGCTCCCGACAACACCTCCTCACCTCAGTCGCTGATACTATCACCATTCATGGCTGCACTCTTCACCTCACTGAGCCAATCCAAAACCTTGATGTCCCTTTCGACCCACGGCTATCAACAACAACAACAAAATTATACTTGTGTAGCACCTTTCACGTCGGGAGGACGTCCCAAGATGCTGGCAACAACTTGCACCTTAATAGCGCTTTCCATTGCGGGGTAACTATCGTTCAAACCCCACATGTAGATAGTGACCTAGTCTGCATTTTCACACCTGCGCAGCATTGCCCGCCTCTGTCACTGCCTCTCACCAATGGCCAAGCACCTGATCCACGCTTTCATTACATCCCGGCTTGACGATGCCAACTGCTTGCTCAAAAATTGCAAAGAGTAACTGAAACTATTATTTAATAGTGTACATGAGAACAAATGAAGAAATGCTGGAACCAAAAACTGCTTCAACATTAAGTATCTCTACATAGGAGTGCACTTCAAAATGTATTCCAACCCTCCCAGCTCCGGTGCCAAGCTAGGTGTTAAGCCCCTTGGGGCGTCCTCCCAATATGAAAGGAGCTATACATATATATATATATATATATACCTACATATATAGGTATATATCAGGGCTGGAGGACTCGAGTTCTGGGCTTGGACTTGAGACCGGTCTCGAGTCCTCTTTTGAAGGACTCGGACTCAGATTCTGTTGTGCAGCACTCGGACTCGGTCGGACTCGGCTGTGCAGGAGTCGGACTCGGACTCAGACTCGACAGCAGGGACTCGAGGACTCGGGCTCGAGACCGCTGCGAGTCCGGCAGATATGAGCCGAGCTGCAGGATTTTCTGCAGTTCGCGCAAATACTACACCGGCCGACTTACCGGAAATCTCGCAGCGAAAGTTGCTTGTGAATGAACTGTGACGCGGTATCCCACGTGGGATACTACTTCCTGTCTATCACATGTAAATTTTCTACCAATGAAAAAAGCCTTTAAAAAGTGACACGTTTCAATCCAATGCCCTGGATTGCCACGTGTTCCAGTTCCATTGTGTGAGTAGTAACACTGATTTCAGAGACTCTGTGAGTATATTTTTGTACATCGCCTTGTGTACTAACTGTACAAGGGCTACCGTACTAGGCTTATATCGCGTGCTACGCACTGAAACCTCCCTGATTTTTACCTGCCCGGCGCATACGAGCATCACCATGTCTGCCGTGTCCTGAGTGATTCAGTAGGGGTACACGGATCATAAGGAATTCACAATAACAGGAGGGAACAAACATCACGCAGAATGTAAGTTTTGCAAATGTGTTATAACTGAAACGTGTGGCACCACATTGAATTTCACACGCCATCTGCAGCGACGTCATAAAGAAAAGTAAGTTTTGTACTCATTTACGATTAGACTATACAATAAATTAAGTGTGTGTGTGGACTTTTGTCGGAATGCATTATTCATGAATCACGATAAATTTTGTCATGTTAATATCTTGAAGATTTAATCTAATAAAGACTATTTTCTGAACTATGTTGGGTAGGCTTCAGTCTACAGAAAAATCCATCTGGTTGGAGGAGTTGTTGCTCTCCTCCAACACAGGTGGAAGTCTCACATATAATATACCACTACCTGCTGAAATTGGCCTTACTAGGGGTACATCTTAGTTCTATGTAGTAGAAATATATACAGAGACAAAAATCTAGCCCCTAGAGATACGCGTAAAAAGTAGAGTGCGAAGCATTCTACTATCTTTGAAATGAGGACTCGAGACCGGTCTCGAGTCCGAGTCCAGGACTCAAGTCCTACAGCCCTGCAATTTTCTTCTTTGTGCGCAATGCACTGACTCGTACTCGGATCAGCAGCATTCACGAGCGCTCGGTCACACACCAATATATACAAGTACAAGCCTAGGCAAGCAATCTGCAGCTAGACTTTTTATTTGGAAAAAAATTTAAATCTCTCTCCTCGACACAAATGGGGGTTGGGGAAGAGAGAGACAGGAAGAGACATATACATATACGCATACAAATGCACAAAAGCCAACCCAATCCTTCTGTCTTCAATTGGGGTTCATACGTGTGCATTTCCAGGAAAATCGTGCTAAGCAGGCCTTTTCAAAAACATTTGCCAAACAAGGGTTAGATTTACAAATATAGATGGATTTGGAGATCATAGAATTGTACAACACGGAAGGAGGCCATTCACACCATCACGAAACATCTAGAAGACGTGAAAAGCGCTATATCATATGCAAGGATTATTCTTCTTATTATTATTATCATGCCTGTGCCATGTGAATCCTTGCCTCTCCAAATTAAATGTTAGACTCGATTATTGCTTCTTAAAGTTTGCCCACAGTCGGATACCTTCTAGGTTGACTGTATAAATCTGCTTCAGACAGAGGAAGGGAGACAGATGAGAGGAAGTGGGAGTCAGTGATAGAGATAAGACAGGGAGCAGAGTGATGGACAGAAAGGAAAGGAGAATGGAATTAGAAAACACATAAATTTAGAGGACTCGTAAGAAGAATTCACTGAATTTTCATCCACCAGTTTGAATAAAAGCGTATACCACAAGCCAGCCAAGTTACTAGTTCCAAGTCAGCTTTAAACTGCAAAGTCTCTAAATTGCAGTCAGACGTTTGAGCTAGAATTTTTTAGTTAGGCAAACTTACCAATTTGAAGCATTCCGAAAGACAAATTTAATACGGTACAGGTTACTACAGAACTACTGCTTAACTGCATGTTTGGAGAGGATTAACATCAACTTTCTAGACACTTGCTTTTCATGCCCGACCGCATTACCTTCCTCAAATTAATGAACGCATATCACTGTCTTAGCATTTTGTGAATCTTCATTTCAGTGAATATCAGTGCAATGGCTTCATCAGACAAGTGACTGACGACTTGAGAAGTCAATATTCCTTGTATTTCAGGGATTAAAAATAGAATTTTAATTTGTTCTTGAACCAAACCATTAAACACTTGAACTTCGGGATAATGAGTCAATTTATTGCATAAAGCCATGAAGTAAGAAACCAACCCTTGTAAACAAAGCGTAGCAAGCAATATACATCAAAAAAAGGTATAAAACTGAAATTCTAGTATGTATAAATTGCTGATGGGCGTGAATTTTTACATGGAAGACTCGGACTCAGACTTGAGGACTCGGACTCGGACATTAAAAAGTGGCAGGGACTTGGACTTGGACTCGGACTCGGACACCGGGGATTCGGATGAGGAGGACTCGACTACAGCCCTGGTATATATGGAGACATCAAACAAAAACATTGCATTGGATTCCTATAGGGAAGATGATGACTTATTTTTTGAGACCCACTGTAAGGTAAGAGAGGAAAACAAGGAGATCTGACCTGAATATAGGGACAATTGTAAATTCTGCCAGAAGAGGCAAGCTATAGTAAGTAATAGCGGACAAGGTAGTGAGGTACTGTATGTGGAAAGTGAATTTTATAAAGATAATATGAACATAGCTGTACACTGCTTCCCAGAGACAAAGGTGAGGGAAGTACAAGTAAGGATTAAATAATGAGGGGAAAAGGCATTTGTGGATTTACATATATGGACGAATTCTGTATATGGATTTAAGATGAAACTCAAGGATAAAAGGGAGTTTGTGAGTTTGTCAGTGTGCATATGTGAGTTGGTGGGTGAGTGTGTGCGGATGTGTAAGTGTGTGAGTGAGTTTGACTGTGTGAGTCTGTGTGAGTGTGTGAATGTGTGTGTGTAGCTGTGAATGTGTGTGAGTCATAGAATTTTTTTTATCATAGAATATGGCACAAAAGGAGGCCATTCAGCCCATCCAGTCTGTGCCGGCTACCTGAGTACCTGAGTGTTTGTGCGTGTGAGAGAGTCTGTGAGTGTGTATGTGAGTGTGTGCAGTTGTGTGAGTGTGTGTGTACGGGTGTGTGAGTGAGTGTGTGAAAGTGTGTGAGTATGTGTGTGTGTGTGGGTGAGGGGGGGTTTTCTGTGTGAGTCTGTGTGTGTGTGTGTGTGTGTGTGTGTGTGTGTGTGAGTGAGTTACTGAATTCATTGTGTTGATTCATTCACCAAAACATCATATCAACAAAAAAAATGGCAGTTTTCACCTTAGGGGCACAAACACTCCTGAAGAAACTTCAAATTCTGTGCAAACTTTCCAATCCATTGTCTCTTTAAAGATTAAAATCTCTTACGGCAGAAATACTTGGCATCATATTTCTCATTTAAATATACGCTGTATATCAAAAATAACATTCTTCAGCTTCTGAGTGCCAGAATTTCAGATGAGCTGTCATACAGTGTGGAAACATTCAAAATGCTGATTTTGTTCTTCAAAACAAAAGGCAAATATATGACAATAAACAACGTCCATATATTGTCCTGCTGGCTGCTTTATCTTTATGTGGGATTATTCTTTGCACAGTTCCTTTAATAAGATCAAATAATAACACTACTTCTTATTTTGGATACCGTATCTTTCATTTTGGGAGGATGACTCAAAGAATACAGTATACACGGCAGAGTGCAATGACTGTGTATACTGTAGTGTATGTTGTAGGCAAAAGACTGAAGGAGCAGGCCATCGAACCACTGATCCTGTGTTATGTTATAGCGACAGTAACAAGAACTGCAACAACAACGAATTTACACTTGTAGAGCGCCTTTCATGTCAGGAGGATATCTCAAGGCACTGAACAGTCAGGGCGAGGACATGAGCGTGGGGGAGTGGGGAAGGTTGGAATGAGTCAGGTCAGAGAGGTAGGGGTGGCTGAAGGCATGGTCGAAAGGGAAGGTCTTTAGTCGAGTCTTGAAGAAGGCAAGGAAGGGAGGGAGCAAGTCGAAGGGATTATTGGGTGGAGTTCCAAACAGTGGAGGCAGACAGGCTGAAAGCCCGGCAACCAATGGTGGGATGGGCCGGGCAGGAGACATAGAGCAGGCTGGAGCCTCCTGAGCAGAGAGGTTGATAAGAGGGTCAGCAGGTCAGAGAGATAGAAGGGGGAAAGGCCATGGAGGGATAGTGAAGTGACGAGACAGAATAATATCCACAGGGAGATAAATAGAACCATGGGCAATCTACCCAACAACATTGATGTGTGACACAGACAGAGGAGCAAGTCAGAACACTAATTAGGCAAAGATGCCCTACTCTAAGACACAGACCAACACATTTGTATGGACCTTGATGGCTAACGTCTGCTCTGCCTTAAGAAATAAAATGTAGCAGGCTCACTCAAGTCACCCATTTCCTAGGTAACCAAATAAAAAAAACAAGCTGCAAATAGCATTGTGCATTGCCGTTGATACAAGGTGACATTTCTAAGAAATGATTATCAGTTTATCGAACTCTGTTTGGCCCACAAAATATGCAATGAATCTATTTTACAGGTTGTGAAGCGCTTTGAGACGTCGCAACAATGTAATAAGGCACTATATCAAAATGCAAAGATTATTATTATTATCAGTATTATTTCGATTAGTTTCGAACATTTTACTTCACACCTTGCATTTAGGTTTTCAGAGCTCTGCTTTCCTTCATCTATATAATATTGTCTACTTCCAATATTGTGTACTTTAGTGGTAACTGCATTCACCTCTCAAGCGAGAGGACTCTGGTTTGATTCCCAGGCAGGGCAAAATGATGCTAGTTTCTTTCCTCGCCATGCCTCTATTTACCTAGCAGTAAGTAGGAACTCAGTTGTCAGTCAATTAGCAGATTGCTTCCCATTGGTGATCAGCATTTCAAAAAACACAATATTAATTTGGTGACTAAATCCACGCATGTCGTAGTGCCCTGCTGTGCACAATTAGCTCCTGCTTTTCAACCATAAAATATACCATAAATTAATAATGGCAATATTCCTTGCATTTGATAAAATGCCTTATCACATCTTTGAAACTTCTCAAAGTGCTTCACAGAATATACTGTAAAGTGAATTGACTGTACACTTTGTGGAGGAAACATGGCAGTTAATTGAACACAGCAGTGTCCCACAAACAATTGTGGATCTAGTGACCAAATTTTATTTAAGTGATTGATACCACCGGAAAAGTGACCTGCCAAACGACCAGCAATAGGCTTCCTATTTACTGCTTAGTAAACAAAGGCATGTGGAGTAAGGAAACTTACTCAACGTTTCACCTTACTGGGAGTATCAAACATCGATTTACAGCATATTCTGTGAATCGGTTTGAGACGCCTTGAAGATGTGATCCGACGCAAGATCAAATGCAAGAAATATTATTCCAGTATTATGCTTCAGTCACCTCCGCCACTCCTTTTCTGTGAATTGTAAGGAATTTTACCAGGGTGTTTTATGAAGGAATCTCATCATGAAAATAAGTGTGTCAGCCCAGCTCAGTTGGCAGCCCTCTCACCTCTGAGTCAAATGATTGTGGGTTCTAGGGTCCGTCGATATGGAAATTTTCCGATTTAGATATATCGATGGGCTCATATCGAGATATACCGAAATATCGATATTTTCGGGTTTTTTGTACTGCGCATGTGTGCATTCGGGGCCTATCTCCTCAGGAGGTAAATATCTTTCTCTCTCTGTGTCTCTCACACTCACTCTCTCCATCTCTGTGTTTTTCTGTCTGTGTCTCTGTGTCTCTCTCCTCTCTCACATCCCCCCCATCTCTATCTATCTGTATATTATCACATCCACCCCCTCTCACCCCCCACCCTCCCCCCGCCGCCGTCCCTCTCTCCTCCCCCCACCTGCCGCCGTCCCTCTCTCCTCCCCCCCCCACCGCCGTCCCTCTCTCCGACCCCCCCCCCCCCCCCCCACCGTCTTTCGATCGCCCCCCCACCCCACCCCTTGCATACCTGTATAGTGTTCGAGTACTACGAATACAATATGGCAGCTTTGCACCTCAGTCTGTGCATTGTGTATAGAGATGAGCATTCTGGGTCTTGCAGTTCAGTGTGCGGCATTCCGATTTTTTACCTCGATATATAGATTTTCCGATATATCGATATTTTTTAAATGCCTATATCGGCGTATCGATATGAAAATTATATCAGGTTTTAGCGATATATCGATATATCACCAGACCCTAGTGGGTTCCATATCCTCATTGGGACATGAAACTCATAGTTTGGATGAGCACTCCACTGTACTACTGGGGAACTCTACATTGTTTGATAAAAGTTTAAACCTGGTCAGGTGAAAAAAATCCCATGGTACTTTCTGTAAAGAAAAGGGAGTTTCTCCTGGTGTGCTATTCAATCTTCCCCCAAATAAAATTAGTCGTAGTAATTCATTAAAAACATCCAGCTTTGACTATGCAAACTCCTTGCTTGTCAGCCACCCCAACTCCTCCCTCCACAGGCTGTAACTTGAACTCTGCAGCCCGATTCCTCTCCTGTGCTGGGCTCCGTGACCTCCACCCTCACCCAAATCCACTAGCTCCCAATCACACAGAGGATACAGTTCAAGATCCTGGTCCTCACCTTGGAAGCTCACCATGGCCTTCCTCCATCCTACCTCTGCAACCGACTGAGGAGCCGGTCGGTTTTGGGGCCTGAAACCACACTGGGCCCTTTTTTCCCGCCATCTCAGGGATCATCCAGGCGGGCGGCGAGGACAAGGAGTGGTTGCTGGACGATTGTTGGTTGTTGTTTGTTGCTGTTTTTGTTGTTAATATTATTGCTTTTGTTGTTTATTATTGTTGTTTGATTCCCCCCACCCCTGCCCCCATCTTCTTCTTCCCTCACTCCCTTTCCCCACTTTCTCTCCTCCCTTTTCCCCTTCCCTCCCTCTTCCCTCTTCCTGATCTTGCCCCCACCCATCTTTCCCTCCCTCTCTTCCTTACCCCCCTTTCTCCCCCCTCTTCCTCCCTAACCCTAACCCATCCCACCTTTCCCTCCCTCGCCCCCCTTACCCTCTTTTCCCCCTTTCTCCCCTGGCCCCATTTTCACGATTGTTTGTGGGGACACTGCTGTGCGCAATTTGGCTGCCGCGTTTCGCCCACAAGTATACAGTCGACTTTCCTGCTTTTCTTCCCCCTGCCTCGACCCCTCCCCTTTTGCTTCTTTACCCCCTGTTGCCTCTAGTCCCACTTCCATGACTGATTGTGGGACACTGCTGTGCGCAATTTGGCTGCCACGTTTCGCCCACTAATATACAGTTACTTTTCCTACTATTCTTCATCCTGCCCTGATCCTTCCCACCCTGCTCTTGTCCTACCTAACTGTACAGCGCCTTGGGACGTCCTCTCGACGTGAAAGGCGCTATATAAATGTAAGTTTTGTTTGTTTGTTTGCAACCAACCTGCTCGCTGCCTCCGCTTGGCAGGCTCTGGCCTGCTTCACGGCCCCCGCCTCGCCTGTCCAACCATTGGTGGGCGGGCCTTCGGCCATACTGCCTCCACCCACTGGAACTTCATCATGCAGTTCCTTTGCCTCACCCCATCCCTCCACCTCATTCAAGACCACCTCTTTGACTGTACTTTCGATCAACCTCCTTCTCCCCTGCCCTGAACCCTCCCCAATCCCTACCCCCAGCTTGCGTACAGAACATTGTCTGTCCAGGGCCCTGGTAAGTCCTCCCAACGTGAAAGGTGCTATACAAATTAAATTTTGTTGTTGTTGTTGTCATTCATGTCATGGCTGTTCATGGGACATGCACATATTGGGTGCATAATTCATTTAAAAAATAAAGTGAAATACTTTAGGTGAATCATGTGAAGCACTTTGAGGCAAGTTAGAAAAGATACTGTAACAAATACAAGGGATTATTATCATAAATTAGACCCCACTATTTCTAAATCTATTCCTGCTATTCAAATACTGTTCCACCACAAAATTTTAAAACAATAAACACAGAAGTAAAACATGTCAAAATAAGCCATAAACCAACTGAGATGAACAATATAACGACAACAACAAAATTACATTTATAGAGCGTCTTTCACATTGGGAGACCGTCCCAAGGCGCTGAACAGTCAGGTTGGGGCCCGAGCAAGGGGGAGGAGCAGGGTAGGGGAGAGGGGATGGAGTTGGTAGGGCAGCAGAAGGCAGGATTGAAGAGGAGGTTCTTGGGATAGGCCTTGAAGAAGGCAAGGGAAGAAGCGAGTGAAGGATGGAGTTCCAGAATGTGGGGTAGAGGCACTGAAAGCTCATCCACTGATGGTAGCACGCGTTGGGGGACATGGAGCAGACTGGAGCCTTCTGAACGGAGGGGGCAGGCAAGTTCACAGGGAGGCAGGTCGGAGAGATAGTAGGGGCAAGGCCATAAATGGCCTTGAAAGTGAGGACGAGGATCTTTAATTCGATCCTCTGGGGGAAAATGGGGAGCCAATGGAGCAAGGATGAGAATGATGTTGTTGCGGAGTTTGTTACAGGAGAGGACATGAGCTGCAAAGTTCAATAAAGTATATAATGATAATTATCTCTAGCAAATAATGACTACCGGATGGTAGCTCTGCTCATGCTACCTTCAACTTTGATAATTGGTGAAGTTAGTCGTATCTGTTCACTGCAGTGTTGCAAAGAAGAAAATGCTTCACAGTAAAAACCTGTGAAGTGCTTTGAGAGGTCTTGACGATGTGATACAGCACAATAGCACAATATTAAATGAAAGGAATATTATTTGTTATTACATGGACAGACTGAATAAAAGTCCAGTGGAAATCTACTTAGTGTACATAATTGTTAGGGCAGTATTATTCAGTTCTTTACTTCATGCTGCATTATGAGTTTACCTAAGACACTCTTTCTGTGATCACGGATTATTGTATAGCATTATGTATTCAAGCAAACTGCTTCAAGCAGAACACTATAGTTTCTGTGATTTAACAGAGGCAAAATAATTGCAAAAACAATGTTGTGCTCCATTTTGACTGCTAATCCCAGAAGTATGAGATATTATAACAATTAGTGTCAGACTGGCTCAGATGATAGCACTTTGATT
Source organism: Hydrolagus colliei (assembly GCA_035084275.1). NCBI lineage: Eukaryota > Metazoa > Chordata > Chondrichthyes > Chimaeriformes > Chimaeridae > Hydrolagus > Hydrolagus colliei. The sequence goes on from CM068743.1 coordinate 45,449,806, forward strand.
CCTGAGTCAGAAGGATGTTACCAGAGATAAGTGGATATAGATATCCAAATACTGTAGTTTGAAGTTAGAACTTTTTCGGCAATTGAAAAGGGAGCTGATTGTGTTCAAGATTTTGTAGGGTTTTTAAAAGGTGGATGTGAATAAGCTGTTTCTAATTTGTTGGGAGAGAGAGAACTGCACGTTCATAGGGATAATGCCAGTGATTAAAAGAAACAGGTATCAGAAGAATTTGGGAACTCCATCCCAAACGCTGGAACTCCATCCCACAGACCCTTCGTTTTGCTTCCTCCATTGCTTCCTTCAAGGCCAGACTCAAGACGACCTCCTCTTTGATCGTGCATTTTGTTGCCTTCCCAACTCTCTCTCTCCACTTCTCACTCTCTCCCTCCCCTCTCCACTATCCTGCCCCTCCCCCTTGGTCGGGTCCCAACCTGACTATTCAGCGCCTTGGGATGTCCTCCCGACGTGAAAGGAGTTCTATCAATGTAATTTTGGTGTTGATCTTGTGTCTTATGAAACCTTAATTAAACTGTAGGGATTTGGTTGGCCTTTGTGTAATGATTGTTCTGATGCTGTATATATTGCTCTGACATTTTCACAGAACTCATTGGGATAATGAAGGATAATAATATGAAGCAAATAGATAGGGATATAGTGGATATCACTTCCAGATAGATGAGCTGTGGTTCATTGGAACAGCGTAGGAGAGCATAACAATAATAATAATCCTTGTATGGGGTAAATTTCCACATGTATGCGGACGACACCCAGCTGTACCTTTCTGCCTCATCCCTCAACCCCCAGACCATCGATGTTCTGACAGCATGTCTGTCTGACATCGAGTCCTGGACGAGGGACAACTTCCTGCAATTGATCGTGAGTAAGACCGAGGCCCTCCTGATTGGCTCAAGCCAGCGCCTCCGCACATCGGGCGCTGCCAGCCTCAACATCCAAGGCTGCACTCTCCACCTCACAAAGCCAATCAGGAACTTCGGCATCATGTTTGATCAAAAACTCTCCTTCCTCCCCCACATCCGCGCCTTGACCGGCACCGTTTATTTCCACCTGCGCAACATTGCCAGGCTCCGCAACTATCTTACCCCCCGCGCTGCCGAAACACTCGTGCACGCATACATCACCTCGAGGCTGGACTACGGAAACTCTCTCCTCGTCGGCCTCCCCAGTTCCTCCATTCACAGGCTGCAGGTCATCCAAAACTCTGCAGCCCATGTATTATCCCGCACCCGCCTCCACGACCATATAACCCCCACCCTCGCCCGTCTCCACTGGCTCCCCATCCTCCAGAGGATCCTCGTCCTCACCTTCAAGGCCTTACACGGCCTTGCCCCACCCTATTTAACCAATTTTCTCTCCCCCCACAAGCCCACACGGACCGTCCGTTCAACAGGACTTGGCCTGCTCCAAGCCCCCCGCCCGAACCGCCCCACCATCGGAGGTCGGGCCTTCAGTTTCTCCGCTCCCACCCTATGGAATGCCATCCCTCAATCCCTCCATCTCATTTCTTCCCTTTCTTCTTTCAAGGCCGGTTTGAAGACTTTCCTCTTCGACCGTGCCTTTTGTTCCACCCTGAATTTTTCGACCTCCCCTTCGTGTCTCACCCCTTCCCAAACACTCCCCTCTCAGCTCGGTCACACGCCTCCTGTGCAGCGCCTTGGGACGTCCTCCCGACGTGAAAGGCGCTCTACAAGTGTAATTTGTTGTTGTTGTTGTTGTTGTTCATATAGCGCTTTTCACATCTTATCGACATTTCAAAGCGCTTCACAGAATATATTGTAAAGTGAATTGACTGTATATTTGTGGGCGAAACGCGGCATCCAATTGCGCACAGCAATGTTCCACAAACAGTCGTGGATTGATAATGACCAATTTTTTATTATTGTGTTTTTTGGGGGACGGATTATTATTAGGCATGTGGAATAAGGAAACTTGCCCAAAGTTTCGCCCTAATCTGCCTGGATTTGAACATAGGTCTCACGCTTGTAAGGCGAGTGCTCTAATCACTGAGCTACAGGAGCTCCACGAATGGAGAGGTCAGACTGCGAGTGGGAAGGAAAGTTGAAATGGCAAGAAACTGGAAGATCAGTTTTATACTTGTGGACAGCATGGAGGTGTTCAGCAAATCAGTCACCACATCTGTATTTAGTCCGCAATGGTAGATGAGACCATAACGTGAGCAGCGAATGCAGTATACTACTGTATATTGGTGGTAGTACATATAATTCACTGTCTGACATGAAAACTGTGTTTGGGGCCTTGGGCAGTGGTCTGGAAGGAGGTGAAAGGGCAGGTATTGTATCTCCCGTGCTGGCATGGGAAGGTTCCGGGGAAAGGAGACACAGTTTACATACAAATTACCGCATTTCACAGCAAAATCTTTTGAACCACTTTGAGATGTCCTGAAGTGAAAAGCACTATATCTAATGTAAAGATGATGACTTACATAGAAAATTTCAAAAAAAGCTTTGAAATAAAATGAAAATCTGGAAAATACAGAGTGCACAGGAAAAACTAGACAATCTTGAATTACTGATAACAAGAATAAGAAAAAGATTTACTATAACAGTAATGGTGAGAACCAGGCTCTAATTGCAAAGCTGCTGAAAAGCAAGACTGTTCTGAATGTGGAATTTACTAAAGACAAATGAGGGACTCAGTGCCTCTTACAGAAAAGAAGGTGAGTGTTCAGTAGATGAATTGATTACTGCGGTCGGGAGTGAGACATGATTTGGTAAAAGGTCAACATGATCATCTCTTAGTGTTCTCAGCAAAATTGAAAGGTTCGAATTAGGTAGTGCCATTATAATGCAGAAACTGCTTAAGCAAATGGGCAGCTCTGTGAATTGCTGCACCCATTAGTGCAAGGAAAGCTATGGTAATAAGTAACAGCCGTAGGAAAAGAAACAGTGAATTTGCTTGATTGACTTTGAAAATGTTAAGCACATTTTGAGTAATTATCTTGTCAAGCGCAATGTGCCAGACACTCAGGTATACTGAAGTCTAATTTGCAATATTAGCAAAATGGGTGGAAAGTGCTCATTGCTTTTTCTGAAAGCAGCGGAAAATTTGTTTTTTTAAAAATATATATATATATCTGCTGATCACATCATTCTCTGGCCTTCTCTACACTTTTCAGAAATTGCTGAACTCAATCCAAACAGCAACTTGTATTTACCCCTCATGGAGGGTATCATTAAGGACTTTAAGACACCGTCCGGCGTGGAGGGCGCTATATAAATCAAAGTTGTTGGTGTTGTTGTCATGTCAGAGTGTTGAACAAAGATATCAAACAAAGGAGAAGGGGATGAGGGAGGTGGTGACATACACTACCAAAGAGGAGGAATTTAAGACAGGACTTGAAGAGCGATAGAGACAGGGGTGAGATATAGCAGAAGAGGGAAGGATTTCCAAGGACTAGCAATTGAAAGATTAGCCACTATTTGTGAAACACAAATAGGTAGGGAATGAGCAAGAATATCAGATTTGCTGATCAGGGGTTTGGGGTAGGAGAAGGGCAGATAAATAAGGAAGTGATAGGATATGAAGGACATTATAGATAAAGGTGATGACCCTGATCTAGATCAGCTGGGAGAGGGGGAGACAGTGCAGCTTGGCGATGGGCAAGCAGAGTTTGATGCATGAAAGGAAATACAAAGTGGAGTAACCAAGCAGGATCAAATTGACACTTCCAGCCCTTTCTGGATAGATCATAAATTCGACCATTAGATAACGTTTGATGAAAAAACAATAGGATTTATAGGAATGCAGTCAAAAGGGTTAGTAAAGAATTCTCAAAATCGTCATTGTATCTGGACTTGGAGCTCATAATCCAGTCTAACACTCCAGTGCAGTACTGGGGGCACTTCAATGAGGTGCTGTTCTTCAGATTAGATATCATACAGATGTCTTGACTGTATTTGTTCAGGTAGATATTAGAGCTCACATAGCATGATTCAATACGTTTCTTCTGGAGTCTTAATCCACAAACCCCCAGATAAAATTGGACAACCACTTAATGGATGTTTGTGGAACGTTGCTGTGTGCAAATTATCTACCACTTTTACATACAAAATATACTTTACTCCACTTATCAAGAAGTGCTATCTTGACTCTGAATTGTTTGTTGCCAATGCATGTTGTGGCCCATTATAAAGTTTGCTTACTTAAAAATGTTTTTTGATGGGACTCATACATATCTGGTATTCTCAGCTTTTGCAGCTGTGGTGATTTAAAAATATATTTTAGGAAGAGGAATAGCAGCACCAACTAAAATTCCAAGCAATGATGAGAACATCAAAAACTAACCACTGAGCAGGTAGCACCCAGAGAGGCTGCTGCTCCATCAATAGGAAAAATCTTTGAATCTACCACTTGAGGAAATTGAGGCTCCCTAGGAAGGCTTCTCTGAAAGTTTGTCCTTACCCGTGATTAACTTGAAACATGGAGCACACGTAAGTACAGCTCAGCTTGCTGAGCTGAGGGTTTCTTCCAAGTTGCTATGAGTAATATAGGTGGAATTGTAGTTTGTGCACTTGCCATGTGCATGGACACTCAGCCAGCCATGAATACTTTTACGCATTCCAGGTTGCTACCTTACATGAAAGGTGCTATATTAATGCAAGTTGTTGTTATAATTTGTACAGTAAATTTTGAATAAAAATATGTTTAGTTCATATGAGGATTATCCACCACCAAATAGATAGATACCAGAAACTTTCCAATAATGCTGGATTAACCTGAGTTGAAGAAGCAATTGGTTACTGAAGGCTCGATAGGTCAAATGCTTCCTTCTGCATGGTAGATTTCTATACTTCTGTGTTTCTAATGTAAATAAGTACAGCCCAATGGGCTATAAAAAAGGCAGTGATTTCTAATAGGATTTCTTAACAAGGAAATCAAGCAACCAAGTCTATCAGTAACAGTACTATGCTATTCTAATATGCCTTATTCCACACGCCTCATATCTACAGGAACTATGCTCTTAAAGCAGATTATACCAGAACACAGAGCCCACAGGTTGGAGAGTTGTAATTCTGGCTACCTTATTAAGGATCTGATTAAACATTTCTGTCTACTGAACCTAATTGACTGTACACATGGCAGTTTGCATCCTGGTTTACAATCCACTGATTTACTGGAACAGATACGGCTTTTACACATTGCACACCTAGAAGTTATGAAATCCAAGGGCTGCAGCAATGCTAGTTAAGGGGTGTATTTGGGCACAATTCCACTGGCAAGATTTCTCTTGTATATAATACGCCTTCTTGTATATTTGGAAAATATAACCAAAACCAAGTGAGGGCAAAATCCATATATGCTTTCAAGAGAAATACATATCCATATATGCTTTCAAGAGGAAATATCAGATATCTAATATCAAATTGCCAAGTAATATTAAGTTGTCCAGTGCCCTGGTATGCCACCATAGGTGAGGAGCATTATATAAATACAAGTTATTATTATTGTAAATAGACAAAATTTGCAGTGGTAGAGAAAAGACAGGTAATTAGGACTGAATAGATTGCGCTTTCATGACATCCCGGCTCGATTATGCAAATGCCCTGCTGGTCAGCCTTTCCAATTCCTCCCTCCACAGGCTTCAGATAATCCAGAACTCTGCTGCCCATGTCCTCTACCGTTCCAAACTCCATGACTCCATCTCCCCCATCCTCGCCCAACTCCATTGGCTCCCCATCATCCAGAGGATCCAATTCAAGATCCTGGTCCTCACATTTAAAGCCCTCCACAACCTCGCCCCACCCTACATCCATGACCTCCTATCCCCTTACCAACCTGCCCACCCCCTCTGCTCAGCAGGCTCTGGCCTGCTCCACGTTCCCCAACCCACCTGCCCCACCATTGGCGGACGAGCCTTCAGCCACTCTGCCCCCAACCTCTGGAACTCCATCATGCAGTCCCTCCACCTCGCTCTCTCCCTGGACTCCTTCAAGACTCGCCTCAAGAATCTCCTCTTCGATGGACCCATTGGCAACTTCTATTCCCCGCCTTTCCTCCCCCCTCCCACCCTCCTCCCCCACCGTCCTCAGTTCAGGTCTGAAGCAGTAACTGTCCAGCGCCTTAGGAGGTCGTCCTGATGTGAAAGGCACTATACAAGTATAATTTTGTTGGTGTTTTTGTTGTTTCAAAGAGCCAGCACAGACATGATAGGCCAAATGGCCTTTTTCAGAGCTGTAAATTGTGACGGTTTTCTAGTTCTTAAAGCTCTTTTAGCTGTCGATGCTGTAATTGAATCTCAGCCACTGGGGACATGCTGACTATATAGATAGTTCCAAAGAAAATCAGAAACATCAATCTTTGTTATCTTTCTGATTCTGATAAAGAACAGTCAGCAAATGACTAAATGTCAGATGATATCATGATAGATAGTGCAACAAGATGCCTCCACTTATTGCTTGAGGGCTACAGGATCTACCAGCTATCAGTCAATAAGTGTGCTGTTTGTAATTCAGCGAGAGTTTAAAGCCAATTACATCATATGCCTGTGACTCTACAAATCATTTTCTGGGTCACTATGAACCGTTGTGAAAAACCATATTACAACAACAATAGTTTGCATTTATATTTCATGTTAGGAGGGTGCTTCAAAGTATTTGCATAGAAGTTAGTATCTGTTGCTCAAGCTCACCACCTCAAACTGTTGGAAGCATTACTTAAAAAGGATTCAGATTCAATCCAAACAGGAAGATGGTGGTAATGTGCATTTTACACTGAGCGAATGCAAGGATTATTAATATTCTGTTGTCCATCAGGAAGCTCAGACAAGCAGTGACAAATCTGAACAGAAAGTGCTTTCAATGGCAAGCAGTGCAGTTTTACCTAGTAAGATTACCAGCAGCACCCAAATGAACATTTCTGGGGTCCCCAAACATTGACTCTTGCCAATCTGTGTGTAATATCTTCTGGAATTAGGTAAGATGGATGCATCCCTCCAAGGTGAGAGTGAGCATTGCTCTCCAATAAACATCTTTGGATTTTCCATGTGTAGGTAGAATTCTAAATTAGACCCTATTGCGGATCATTGTCTGCAGTGTTAAGCATAAGTGTATATACCAGAATCTGGATGGCAAACAAGACCATCTGGCATGGGAGCTTACTTCCTTTCCACAACTCTGCCAGAAATATAGTATTCCACTGGGATAATACACTGGAAATATCACAAATAATTGATGAATAGTTACTTAGCCATGTTATCTTGTCTTCAAAGTGAAGCGTAAATTGAATTTCAATGTCGCTGAATCTGTGCTGAACACTATTGGAAAATACAAACATTTGTTACCCAGATAAGGCCTAATTTTGTATCTGTTAATGGGGTTGCTGAATAATAAATCTAATGAGAGCAGAGCTTCCAAGGGTTCTGTAACATATGTCCAATTATTAGAAAGAGTTCCTATTAGCACACTAGCAAATCCCATTTAAAAAAACTCATATTGAGCATCACTTTCACAAATTCCCCTCTATCCTCCCGTTTATGCCCCCTTTACGTGTGATAGGCCATCCACCCCATCTCTTATTCTGCTATCTCTTATTCATGAAATACTTTAAAGACTTACCTCTTTCCTATGAAGTGTTAACTAAACATACTCACCAAAGCCTGCCTTTAATCAATTTAGGTCACAGTTGTCATTCATCCATCAATGCCACATCAACACATTCAGATGTCATTTTATTGCTAGCCTTAGGTTGAGTTCTCAACTACATTGACAGACATTTGTTTTATTCATGTGTCCTCTTTTCCTGATTTAGCCAATTTTGAAGTCTGTACACATTGGATCCACATAAGAGACAGAAGCTGGTTAGACACCTCCAGGCTGTTTAACTTGTTCACACAGGTGTGCTGAAGTCTAAGTCAATCTTACCACGACTGAATCTACTGAAGATTCAGAATCCTGTCATTCTTGTTATTCATACCTTATCCCAGAAAAACATATCCAAAACTCTGATGTTAAAAACAATTGAACTAACATATTCTAACAGTGATACTAACATTGATACTAACAGTTTTTGACATATCAGATTTTGTTTACAACATATTCGTTCACTCAAATCTTTCATTATTATTTTTGAGTTCCAAAGTTCACATTTTGCCTTCAGGCCACTTCTCAGTGATTAATGAGAAACATCACAGTTGTAGCTGGGTCTGAAGAAAACATTTGACATTCAGTTTAAATGAATAATTTAAAGTTGTCTAGAAGTTATAATGGTAGGTCAAAACTTTTACATTTTATGGTGCATTCAATGGATTTTCACATACATTTCACGATGAAACATCACAAATTTCAAGGCATTCCTACAGTATCGCCAGGTACTAAACAACTCTTCAAATTCTCTGTCTTATCTGCGTGTTTATGCTATCCTCCCAATAACAGAGGTTGAGGCATAATCCATATTAGCTTTCAGAGCTAAATAAGAAAGCAGTAAGCTGCAAGGGTGGTTTGGATATTCTTACGCATGGTATTGGCTTTATGCATGTGACTGATCAAAACAGACAGGAATAACAGGGAAAGGGATAGTAAATAATTGCTCTTTATAAGAGCCAGCACTAACATGGTGGGAAGAACAGTTTTCTGTGCTTTGCATTTCTTTGATTCCATCTTACATTTTTAACATGATATAAGACAGTTTTGTAAAACAATTCCAGCCTCTAGACCAGCTAATTAGTTTCTACAAACAGCATGTCAGACAGACAGCTGACAAATTTTTTTTAGTTATCTGTGTTACATTGCAGCACTTGAATGTATTAGAGTGGCTAATGAAATTTATTAACCAGGAGGGAGTTAATTATGAAAGTAGATGACCCTTCCATAGTTAAGTAGCCATATCCAATGCAGGGATTATTATTATTATTATTAACACACTGCTGTTATATACTGTACTTTGTTAAAGTAATTACATATGGGGCTTTTTTTACAAAGGTGTCTATTGTGTATTCTCAATCATACATTCTAAATGAATCGAATAATTTTCAAGGAGAAGCAAAGGAGGCACAGGTCTCAAAGTGCTTTGAAATATAATAATTCTTGCATTCAATGAACACCTTGGTGAGACGTATAAAGGAACTTCACCAGATTTTGCTGTAAAATCCAGTGACATGTTTGTAGGGGAAAACCATCAGACAATTTGTGCAAAGCAATGTCCCACAAACAGCCGTAAAATGAATGACCAAATCATCCATACCAGTTAATCACATTTTTCACCCCACATCTACTAACTAATGCTCTCTTGTAATTATCAGCACTGTCTGCTTCGCTGGTACAATTCTAGGTTCAACTCCAGGATTTGTCATCTCAAACACACGATGGATTATTTAAGTTGGAAGATGTTCTACATTCACTGAATGGACAGAAGACCAAAAGACAGATAACTGGTATGCATACACTGATAAATTGTAATTGACTATAGATTTCTTGAATCGGTTTACACTAATAGGCTAATCCATCAGTACTGAAACTACCTTCAAAAAATGTAACTGAAATATGGGAATGTACACACTGTTTTGGAACCATATCATTGATAATAATAATAATCCTTGCATTTGGTATAACGCTTTTCACGTCTTCTAGACGTCTCAAAGTGCTTCACAGAATATACTGTAAAGTGAATTGACAGCCAATTGCGCACAGCAGAGTCCCACAATCAGTCATGGATTGAAATGACCAATTTATTATTATTGGATTTTTTTCTTGAGGAATTATTATCAGGCATGTGGAGTAAAGAAACTTACCCAAGGTTTCGCCCTGTCTGAAATCGAACCCAGGTCTCTCACCCGTAAGACGAGTGCTCTAACCACTGAGATATAGGACTCCATTGATGGCTGAATAACTTAAAATTGAATACCTAAATGGGAAAACATTTGACTAAGTTATGTTTGCAACACTGACATGAATGAATTGACTTGACTCTGGATACAAGGCTTCTATTAGAAAGTGATATTTGGAAAGTTATTCACAAATGAATGCTGAATCAATTATTGCTCAAAAGTACATATTGCTACCCTACATATTTTACACATGGAGATGCATGGACAACATTGACCAACATCCAAAAAAGAAACAACTGGGAATATTTTCCTTTAACAAAAATAGAAGCTGTTGGAAAGACTCAGCAGTTCAGGCAGCATCTATAGAGAGAGGAGAAAGGAGAAAGGAAAATGAGTCCACGTTTCAGGTCCATGATCTTTGGTCATTTTCCTTACACAGCCTGAAATTGTTCCACCCTAACAAGAATGCCCGTTGAAAATCCTCAAAACTTTTTAAAGAATCTGGAAATGGGAACCATAATCAGGATCTATTGGTGATTATGGGCATGCTGGGTTTGAATGCAATAAGACAAATCTTTGGTCATCTTAAATTGCTCACATATCAGGTTCAGCAGGATTTGATATGACTGAACCCGAACCCATAGAACAAGGGGCCATAAATAAGCTACTGATACTCAGGCAGAATGTCACACAGATGCTTTCTCTCTTATAGAATCCATCTGCTTCACAAGCTTATTTTCTATAGAACATAAGTTGTTTTGTTTATTGTACTGTACACTACAGTAATACAATTGCTGTCTTCTCTTGACCTGTGCGAAGTAGTTTCTAACAAGGTGGCTGTCAATCACAGTTAGAAACAATAAACAGGGTTACTTTGGGTCTACTGCCTGATCTGATGATAATAATAATAATAATCTTTGCATTTGATATAGCGCTTTTCCATCTTCTAGATGTCTCAAAGCGCTTCACAGATTGTACTGTAAAGTGAATTGACCGTACTGTATATCTGATCATCACAACCTGCAATTCTTCCACTGAAGAAGGAGGGGAATAGAAGTGTGGCAAGTATCATTAAATGCTGGGCTGAGAGAGCCAGCAACCCCGAGGTAAGGCCAAGACTCCTTATTTTACAGGCACTGATTCCTCCCATTAAACAAAGTATCAGCATGGGTTTGTTTCCCCCATGCTAAACACCAGGTATTTTAACTTGTTACAAGTAACTGCTTTGTCTCTCTTAAGCCCCCAAACTTAGTGTCATCATCGCAGCTTGCAAGACATGTTTCCCTTGTTTTGAGGACTTAATCCTGTTAAAGTGGCAGGCAAACCCCAACAAAAAACAACAACAAAATTACATTTGTATAGCGCCTTTCATGTCAGGGTGACATCCTGAGGCATTGGACAGTCAATGTTTCCGACCCAAGTTGGGGTTAGAGATAGGGGAGGGTGAAGGGCAGGCAGGGAGGTGGAGTAGGAGGGTAACTGAAGGCACAGTTGAAGAGGAGGGTCTTGAGACAGATCTTGAAGGAGGCAAAGGAGGAAGCAAGATCGAGGGTGTTCGAGATGGAGTTTCACAAAGAGTCATGAAGTGAGTGACCAATTTTTTCATCTGGAGGTTTGTTGACTAAGGGCACCAGGGCAAACTCCCCTTTCTGTTTGAATAGTGCCATGGGACCTATAATGTCCACCTCAACAGGCAGATGGGACCTCAGTTTTACATCTCATCCAACATATGCACCTCCAATAATTTAGCTCTCCATCATGGCATTTAACCCACAATCTTTTGACTCAGAAGCAAGAGGCTACTAACTGGTTGCTATCATTTTTGGGGGTGCAGGGGTTTCCAATAAATTCCAGGATGGAAATGTTTCCAATGTGTCTAAGCCCTTAAAAATAAACAACAATTGATTGCATAATTTATATTCTTTCACTCTACTTTTGTTGTGATTGTTTTGCAGAAGGAAACCCTTCATGTGGCATCGATCAGAATTATTAGATGGATTATAATTCAATTAATTTTACAACATAATGAGAGGCACAGAGCCGTGGGTTAGAGAAAACACTGCCAGAAGGCCTGAAAGAGTGTCAAATAGAAGTAAACAAGGAGTCAGGGTTCAACAGATGCATGGTAGGGGGGTGGTGGGGGGGAGAAAAGGTCCAATATTCTGTGAGGATGTCTGGGAGCGAAACACAGAAAATCAGAGACAGAGATTCAAAGACAGGGAGGCCTTGTGTGAGAGGAAAAATAAAAGAACACAATGTGGGGAGGCTTGAAAGAGATCTGGCCAGTGTGGCTGTGCAGTAACACTATAGCTCCTGATAGAAGTGTTTTTTACTGCTGTGCATTATATTTCATGTGATGATGTGACACTATTTTATTATCCAAAATAGAACAAATCCCAATTAGTCTGAAAATCGAGCTCTTAACTGTATGTCAAATTGGATCCTAAAATCATATTAATGACAATAATGACCTTTCCCTATAGTGCTCAGTACAGTGAATTAGATTGACTCATGCAATTAAGTTAGTTCTAAACCCCTGAGACTCTCTAATAATTATCTTTATATTGCATTAGTCCATGGTGAGTGGAGTCCTGTAACTCGGTGGTTAGAGTACTTGCCTTGTGAGCGAGAGACCAAGGTATAATTCCAGGCAGGGCAAAAGCTTGGGCAAGTTTCCTTACTCCACATGCGTAATAATAATCCCTCAAGAAAAACCATAATAAATTGGTCATCTCAATCCACAATTGTTTGTGGGACACTGCTGTGCACAACTGGCTGCCACATTTTGCCTACAAAATATACAATTAATTCACTTTACAGTACTGTATATTCTGTGAAGCGCTTTGAGGCATTTAGAAAATGTGAAAAACGCTATATCAAATGCATGAATTACTATATATTATTTTTATATTATTATTAGCTGTGAGAGAAGTGCTGCTGGTTTTAGAGTTCACAATGTTTACCAAATATGGTTCCAATTCATAGATTTTTAAAAAATATTTGTCCAAAATGTGGGAAATCCTCTAAGATTTATTTACACCTTCCAAGTTTGTTTGCGTAATCATATTGCATACTTCATAGGTTTTCAATTTTGCCCTTTTATTTGATTTGGAATCCAGGCACTTTGTCTCCCATCGGCAACTCATACTGGATAAATCTGATGCATTCTTAACAAACTGTAACCATGGAAATGGTGATATCTCTGATCGTGTGGTGACCTTTAGAAACTGTAGTTACAAGGCAGACCTGGTTTTGTATATAGATGCAATTCAAATCCAATAATCCATACCTCTGATTATTATCTGTACCCAGCTTCACCTCCGAAAGGTTAATAAGAAAGAGCGTTTCGCATTTCTCGAATTTACATCTCTAATTACAAACTTCCACCCTCCCTTTGAAATGAGATATTAACCAAGGTCCTATATGTTTGTATTTTAGGTTTCAAACATCAACCTGCAGTCCAAATTCTGTTTGCACATTCATTCCATCTTGATTACTTTTTATTAATGTGCTGTTCTTCAAAGTCAACCCACTGGTTTCCAATTATACCAACAAAGTCTAATTCTGCACTTGCATTCTTCAGTTCTTTTTGCAATACCTCATCAAACTAATACTGTGGATTAGATTTACTGTCAAGATATTCACAACATCAAAGTAGAGAATTGTGTTGGGATTTTCAATCCCGTGGTTCGCAATAATGACTCGACAATCCCGAATATGGGTTAATAGAAACATATTATCAAACAGTAACTTGTAATACAAAAACAAGTAGAAGGAATAAGACTAGTTTTCGGAGCAGTCAGTTGTGGTGGTACTGGAACTTCTTCCTATCTTTCTCTAGGATGAACTTGAGTACAACCTCGTCCCCACCCGCCTGGGTTAGCTACTTATCACTCCAAAACAGTGGCAATTATACCTTTTTGCCCCAGGGATCTGCCCCTTTCACCAATTAGGGTTCTGCCATGTACTCAACCCTTACACATCCTTGTACAAAACCTGTTTATAATTGAGTTTTTGCAGAAATCAGTCCGCTCATTAGTTCTCAATACCTGATTCCTCCCAAAGCCGGTGCCTGTCTCTAATTTAAAGAACAAACAATCAGGTTGGCAAATATGGAGGATGAGTTGTTTCTTCCCAGTGTTTGCACAAGGAGAGCAGGGCCTCAATGTTATCAGTTCGTGACAGCTTTCCCTGATCTCGGGATACCTACTACCTTCGTCCTTACATTCTGCGCTGACTGTCTGGTTTTCTTACACAAACCAGCTTGGGTCAATTTGAATGCAAAATGCTTATTTCTGCCATTTTAATTCTGCTAATCGCAGTAATTTTAACATTTCTGATTCGTATCAGTGACATATTCTTATGTATCCGTTAATAATTTTGCTTCATATTAGTATATCTCAATAGTTTCTAGTAATTTCTAACCATTTATTTTGCTCAATATCAACGTTTTCTAACAGTTGGACAAAGGCGCACATTTGCCTATTTGATCTCATCTTCCTAGACCAGTGGTTCTTAACCTTCTTCAGTAATGTGCCCCTTGTTAATTTTCAACATTATCGTGTAGCCCCACCCAACCACATACACACACACCACCCCACCTCATTCCACTTGCATTTTATAACCAAGCTTTTCTTATATAACAAAACAACTAGCACATTAAAAACGAGGAGAATAACTATTAAATATACAATTTGGAAGGCTATAAAATGCTAAATAAGAGAGCTAAATAAAGCAATGTACCACCACCTGTACCCCCTGGAAGTAATTTTGTACCCCCTAGGGTACAAGTACCCCCTGGTTGAGAACCGCTGTCCTAGAGCACACACAGCTATCAGCCATTACCAACATCAAACTATTGAATCCAGCCTCCAGGCCCCTAATGCCTGCCCCGCTACACCTCCACATATTACTTAGCCTTTGTTGTGGGATTGCATTTTTGATCCCATTTAGCATCGGATATGGCTGCAGCCTGCTACCTCGCAGAATTAGGAGCAACTTTTACAAGTACATTTCCCAGAATGGTCCCGAGATGCCTGGGAGTAATGGCTGAAGGCACAGCCACTAATGGTGGAGTGGAGGGATAGAGGGACAAACAAGAGGCTGGAACCCGCCGAGCTGAGGCAACAGGTGGGGGAGTAAGCAAATCAGATAGGTAAGGAGGTGCGAGGGTATGAAAAGATTTGAAAATGAATGAGAAGACCTTGAGATCAGTGTGACTGGGGTATGGAATTTTGAGTGGGTGAGTATCCGGTGGTGGAGTTTTAAATTAATAGAATTTTTGTTTATGGTGGAGATGTGAAACGCCTTTACAGGTGTGTGTTAATACTGTACTATTAAAGAACTGCTTAATCATTCTTTCATAATATTAAGTAACACTAACACCCATTAATAAGCGTTAACTATTAATTAACACACTACAGGTTTGGTCGTGTTCTTTCGTTGGTTCAATTTTCATCACGAGGGCTTCACGAGGTATTAGGTCATGAACCCTGCAGAAGTCAATGAACACAATTTAGGTGAGTTCCCCTCAACCTTACAATATTCTGTGATCTCATATGAAGACACAACCTGTCCCAAACATTCCTCACGAGACCAGAAGCCAGCCTGTTCCTTCCTGATCAAACCACGAGCCTCCAGTGCCTGTGAAATCTGTGCAGTGACGACCTGAAGCACCACCTTAAGAACCACTGAAACCAGTGAGAACTGTTTTGGCCTGCGTAGAGCAAAACCTGTTGATAACAATATCTCGATCTCAGCTCACATAACATTCACAACAATATCTATAATAGCAAAATGCAAAATACTGCAGATGTTGGAAATCTAAAACAGAAACATCAGTCACTGGGAATACTGAGCTGGTCTCCACTAATATGGAGAAAGGAATGTGAGTCAACATTCCTTTGGGCTGATATCGTAACAGCCCAGTCTTTCTTAATTCTTAATAAAATACTGTTAAATCTGTTGTTAAATGAAGTGGGGACTTTGAGCTGATGGATTTTGTGAGCTAAAGTAAGTTTACTTGAATGACCAATTTTATTTGGGTATTGTTTGGCACCAGCAAAATGTTTTTTTCAAAGTGCCATGAGATCTCTAATATCCATCTGAACAAGTGGATGGTGCATCGGTTTATGTGTCAGCATCAGTGAAGATCGCAAAAAAGCTGGTTTACAAGATGATCCCTCTTCTCTTTATCGGTTACAGACTATATAAATAAATACCACATCATCTTACCAAGAGCATGAAAAATAATCTACTTTTGTTTACTGCGGTGACATCTAGTGGCTGGAAATAGTAATCCTTCCATTTTTTGTAATTTAATTGACAAGGTGATGGGTTTCCACATACAGTATTTACCCAAAAATACAAAGTCACTGCACCTTACAGTAAAATAGCGCTATATGAAATGTAAGTACTGTATTATTAATTTAGTTCAAACACCTGGCTGAAACAAAAAACATCTGGGGAAAATCTGAGATTTTATATTTCTGAGCTTTCAAATGAATAAAAATCAGAAAGATGAATTGATAAAATGAATATACCATGGGGAACAAAGAACCAGCGGAATGGAATTAATTATTCTGTCTCAGCCGTGGGACATCCTTCCAATGTGAAAGGTGCGATATAAATGTAGTTTGTTGCAGTTGCTTTCGTTGAGCCAGTCATAAAGTTGCAGTCAGAATAGAATCACGTATCCTGCCTAGCCAAAGTATGGAGTTGGGAACCCGAGAAGAGAGAAACCAAAATGATTGTCTTCGATGCTTAACAGTTCATTTATTACTGAGTCAGAAATATAGTTTTGTATGAATACAATGGGCATGAGACTGTATTTTGATTAACTCTGAATATGACCATCTACGACTAGGGCTCCCTCTGCCTCCTCGTCCTCATCGATCTATCCGCCACCTTTGACACCGTAGACCACGCAATTATCCTCCACCGCCTGTCCTCCCTCCTCAACCTGCAAGGCTCTGTCCTTGATTGGTTCCGGTCATACCTCTCACACCACCTTCACTTTGTCTCCTCCAACAGCTTTTCCCCCAGCCCTCGCAGTCTCATGTGGCATTCCCCAGGGCTCTGTTCTTGGCCCCCTGCTCTTCACCCTCTACATGCTCCCCCTCGGCGACATCATCTGCAGACATGGGGTAAGTTTCAACATGTATGTGGATGACAACCAACTCTACCTTTCCGCTTCCACCCTCGACTCCAGGACTACTGGCATTCTGACAGCGTGTCTGTCCGACATTGAATCCTGGACGAGGGACAACTTTCTCTAACTAAACGTCAACAAGGCCCTCCTGATTGGCTTGCGTCAGGCGCTGGCAACATCAGCATTCAAGGCTGCACTCTCCACCTCTCAAAGCCAGTCAGGAATCTGGACATCTTGTGTGACCCTGAACTGTCCTTACTCCCCAAATCTGCACCATGACCAGTACAGGCTTCGACCACCTCTGCAAAATTGCCAAACACTGCCACTACCTCACCCCACCATGCTGCCGAAACGGTCATCCACGCATTCATCACATCTAGGCTTGACTACAGGAATTCTCTCCTCGTCGGCCTTCCCAGCTCCTCCCTTCACAAGCTGCAGATTATTCAGAACTCTGCAGCTCATATATTCTCCCACATTAGGCTCCTCGACCACATCCCTCCCACCCTCGCCCGTCTCCACTGGCTCCCCATCCCTCAGAGAATCAAATTCAAGATCCTCGTCCTCACGTTCAAGGCCATTCACAGGCTTACCCCCACCTATCTCTCCAACCTACTGTCTCCCTATCAACCTTCCCGTCCCCTCCATTCAGCGGGCTCTGGCTTGTTCCATGTTCCCCATCCAAACCACCCTACCATCGGTGGCTGGGCTTTCAGCCTCTCTGCCCCCACACTCTGGAACTCCATCCCGCAATCCCATCACCTCACTTCCTCCCTTTCCTCCTTCAAAGCCGGTCTCAAGACCTTCCTCTTCAACTGTGCCTTCTGCTCCCCTCCTAACTCTCCCCCCTCTCCTACTTTCCTTTTTGTGGGCAAAACATGGCAGCCAATTACGCATAGCAGTGTCCCACTAACAGTCATGGATTTAGATAACCTACTTTTATTTTTTTTCTTGAATGATTATTATTAGGCATGTGGAGTAGAAAAACGTGTCCAAGGTTGTGCCCTGCAGCAATCAAACCCAGCTCTCTCGCTTGCAAGGCGCGAGCTCTAACCACCGCGCTACAGGGAGTGAGTGATGTGTGCCACAGTGTCGCTCATGTATCCTCCTTTACTCCATTATCAGCAGCTGCTCATCCTTCATTCAGCAGGAGCATCTTTTAATCACATTCTCACAGACATCTTTGACTAACTACTTTGTCACAGCATCTTTTATCACATTTCCACAAACAACCTTGTCCGATTACATTCTGTACACCATCAGTTCCACATTACAGCAACAAGCAGATTCCATTTCACAATATGTTACCTGACATTACTTGTATAGTGTATCTGGTTAATTATTACTTTATTTATTTCTATTGGGCTGCACAAATTATGTAAATATAGTTTTTTTTGCGGATTTTGAATAAGAATTGGTTGTGATGAAGGGTTAATAATATATTTTTGAAACTACTATAATGAGGTCAGATGTCCGAGTTTGATTCTATTAGTTGGCAACATATTTAAATTCCTGGATGCAAAGAGGCCAAGATGGATATGAAAATCAACTTGAAACGTCAGTTTCTGAGAATGTTAAGATCAGTGATCTCTTGTGTTTCTGAAGTAAGCATGGGTCTATGTGAAGCATGAGTCGCTATTGCAATCTTCACAGACTTGTAGATGATTTTGCTCACAAAACATATGGTCAAACCCACTTTACAGCATATCCTGTGAAGCACCTTGAAACAGCTCAACAACGTGATAAAGCACTATATCAAAGGATTATTACTGTTATTATTAATGGTCATTATTATGATTATTATGTTTACTGTGATTGTGATCATAATATGAATATGGATGTAAATATGAATATGTATTAACCTCCACCTGTAGAATCCTATAGCATAGCGATTAGAGCATTTGCCTTGCAAGCAAGACAAACTGGGTTTGATTCACGGGCAGGAAGTAACATTAAGCACATTTCCTTACTCCACACTTTTCTGTTTACTTAGCAGCAAGTAGGAACCCAGATGTTAATTGATTGGCTGATCATTTTCAAAAACATAATAATCCCTCCAACAAAAAATGCTGTCACTCAATTCACAACTGTTTGAGAAACCATGCTACGCTCAATTGGCTGCCGTGTTTCAGCCACAAAATAATCAGTCAATCCACTGTACAATATATTCTATGAAGAGCTTTGAGGCATCTCACCAAGGTGATAAGGCATTAAATGAAATGCAAGGATTATTTTTATTATTATCACTCAAATAAACAAACAGGACTTTGGTTTAGCATCTCATCTGAATATTGGCATCTCCAACAATGCATTTCCCTGCCAGTGCTGCCCTAGTGCAGCTCATTTCTGACACCATTAACCTTTCCCTCTCCTCAGGCACCGTCCCTACCTCCCTTAAAACAGCCACCATCACCCCTATCCTGCGTCGCAACCATCAAGTTATCGACCCATCTCCAACCTCCCGTTTTTATCCAAGGTCCTTGAAAGAGTGGTTGCCTCCCAGCTCCGCTCTTTCCTTTCAACTCATTCACTTTTTGAACCCCTCCAATCAGGTTTCCGCCCAATCCATAGCACACAAACTGCCCTGGTTAAGGTTACAAATGACATCCTAACCGCCTGTGACCAGGGCTCCCTCTGCCTCCTCGTCCTCCTTGACCTGTCTGCTGCGTTCGACACAGTCGATCACACCATCCTCCTTCAACGTCTTTCCTCCCACCTCAACCTTC
This sequence comes from Hydrolagus colliei, assembly GCA_035084275.1. Taxonomy (NCBI): domain Eukaryota; kingdom Metazoa; phylum Chordata; class Chondrichthyes; order Chimaeriformes; family Chimaeridae; genus Hydrolagus; species Hydrolagus colliei. Next base: position 45,469,481 of record CM068743.1, read on the forward strand.
AAGGCACAGTCCTTGACTGGTTCCATTCTTATTTGACCCACCGTTTACATTTTGTTTCTTCCAACGGTTTTTCTTCAAACCCCCGCACAGTTTCTCATGGCGTCCCTCAGGGCTCTGTTTTAGGCCCCCTCCTTTTCACGCTCCCTCTGGGCGACGTCATCCGCAAACATGGGGTAAATTTCCACATGGATGCGGACGACACCCAGTTGTACCTTTCTGCCTCATCCCTCAACCCCCAGACCGTCGATGTTCTGACAGCATGTCTGTCCGACATCGAGTCCTGGATGAGGGACAACTTTTTGCAATTGAACGTGAGTAAGACCGAGGCCCTCCTGATTGGCTCAAGCCAGCGCCTCCGCACATCGGGCGCTGCCAGCCTCAACATCCAAGGCTGCACTCTCCACCTCACAAAGCCAATCAGCAACCTCGGCACCATGTTCGATCAAACACTTTCCTTCCTCCCCCACATCCGCGCCTTGACCGGCACAGCTTATTTCCACCTGCGCAATATTGCCAGGCTCCGCAACTATCTCACCCCCCGCGCTGCCGAAACACTCGTGCACGCATACATCACCTCACGGCTGGACTATGGAAACTCTCTCCTCGTCGGCCTCCCCAGTTCCTCCATTCACAGGCTGCAGGTCATCCAAAACTCTGCAGCCCGTGTACTATCCCGCACCCGCCTCCGCGACCATATAACCCCCACCCTCGCCCGTCTCCATTGGCTCCCCATCCTCCAGAGGATCGAGTTCAAGATCCTCGTCCTCACCTACAAGGCCTTACACGGCCTTGCCCCGCCCTATTTAACCAATTTACTTTCACCCTACAAGCCCACCCGGACCCTCCGTTCAACAGGACTTGGCCTGCTCCAAGCCCCCCGCCCGAACCGCCCCACCATCGGAGGCCGGGCCTTCAGTTTCTCCGCTCCCACCTTATGGAATGCCATCCCTCAATCCCTCCGTTTCGTTTCTTCCCTTTCCTCTTTCAAGGCCGGTTTGAAGACTTTCCTCTTCGATCGTGCCTTTTGTTCCACCCCAAACTTTTTTACCTTCCCTTCGTGTTTCACCCCTTCCCAAACACTCCCCTCTCAGCTCGGATCACACACCTCCTGTGCAGCGCCTTGGGACGTCCTCCTGACGTGAAAGGCGCTCTATAAATGTAATTTGTTGTTGTTGTTGTAGAGTGTCAGTATAAACTCTAGACTATAAACTTAATGTCCTGATTCGATGCTTAAACCACTACCATCTGATGCTGAAGTGAGAATGCTTCTGATTGAACCAGGCTGACAATGAAGAGGCCGGGATTCAATAATAATACTTCTTGCATTTGATATAGCGCCTTTCACGTCTTCCAGATGTCTCAAAGCACTTCACGAAATACACTGTAAAGTGAATTGACTGTGTATTTATAGGTGAAATGAGGCAGCCAATTGCACACCAGTGTTCCACAAACAGTCGTGAACTGAAATGACGAAGTTATTATTGTGTTTTTCAAGGGATTATTATCAGGCAGATGGAGTAAGGAAACTTGCCCAAGATTTTTGTCCTACCTGGAATTGAATCCAGGTCTCTCGCTTGAAAGGCGAGTGCTCTAACCACTGAGCTGCAGGACTCCAATAGTGCAGAGAGGTGAATATAGAGATTTGAGTTTATTCATTTTAAGGATCAAAGAGTATATATGGATAACGTTTTCCCAGGTAATAAAGTTGGTGAGGTAAATGCATATACCAGTAGATGTTGCACTCTCTGTGGAGGGAGGAAACTTGATGGTCTGAATGGGCATTTCTCATTCGCTGCTGTCTTGCCTCCAGCTAGTTCATTAGTATGAAACTTCAGGATACTTTGTGTTGGATCAAATGTAAAATGATTCATTCTAATCAATTATTACATTGCATTTGACAGGCCAAGTGATAGCATTCATTCGAACCCACAAAACACAGTCACTACAATTTACAACGTATTGTGTGAAGCACTTTGTGATGTCCTCCTAATGTGTAAGTTACTGTACCAAATGTAAGGATAATAATAATAATGTTTCCTCAGAGTCAGTAGGCTGAATAAAAATTAAATCTGACTTGATTACCTTAAGGACTCCCACATTTTTTTAAATGAAGAGGATGTCCGTTAAACTACATTAATTTTATGCAGCTTTTTGTTGCAAGCGCATCCAATGGAAAATAATAATAATCCTTGCATTTGACGTCTTCGAGACATCTGAAAGCATTTCACAGAATATACTGTAAAGTGAATTGACTGCGTATTTTGTAGGTGAAATGCTGCAGCCAATTGGAACTGCAGTGTATCACAAACAGTTGTGGAACAAGTGACCAAATTATTATTGTTTGTTTGAAGTGATTATTACCCCAGAAAATGACTAACAACCAGGTTCCTACTTACTGCTAGGTAAACATAGGCATGTGGAGTAAGGAAACTTGCTTAAGGTTTCACCCTACCAGGGAATCTAACCTGAGTCCTCTCGCGAGGTGAGCACTCTAACCAAAATGCTCCAGGACTCCTTTAACATACTTATGCATACACATTTAGGGTTGATAGAATGTGTGGGATTTATTAGGGAATGTTTCTGTTTTATCAGGATGGTTTAGGGTTTGACCAACGTCATCTGTCGAGGAGACCCCTGGCCTGTAATTATCTGTTTTGTAATAGAAGGATCCTAAGTAGATTCCCCGATGTTGGTCCACACTTAACAGGTCCACCATAGCTCCCGAGGAGTGTATGAGGCTGCATAGGCACATAGTTTAAGATGCAATCCATGTACAGTACAACCCTTTTTGACTGTCAAATATCCTACAACTGTTGTAACCATATATTTGCGGCAGGTGGCACTATACATCTCTGTGGGAAACATCTTTTTGCAAAGAGAGAAAAACTGCACAAGTTACTTCCTGTGGGAAAGATTACACGCAACAGACATGTTAAACCTAGGGATTATCGAGTTTGTGTAACCCAGTCATTGCTGTAATTTGTTAGTATGAAATCTCAAAAAGGATGTTAGCTTCCAATATAAAATGTTTCAGCGCCTTGGGACGTCCTCCCGACGTGAAAGGCGCTTTATAAGTGTAATTTGTTGTTTAATTTGTTGTTCTTACCTTCTTTGCTATTCCAAGTGCACTACATACTGTACAGGTAAACCTATTTAGGACAGGGTTGCGTTCCTGAAAAACTGTATCTATATCGAAACGACCTAAATCGAAACATGATTTCCCATGCGGTCCCATTATATATCCAAAGATGTGTTCTTTTCACAAAATTGTCGGACCTTAAACCCACTAAATAACACACAAAATCACACAACATAACATACAAGACATAAATTAACACACATAGGCACACATAGGCAAGTGGGTACTGTACAGTATTGTACTTTAATACTGGCAAACTTTAATACAGTACACTACTGGCAACTTTAATACTGGCAGTGTGACAGTGGCAGTGGCACTTGCAGCTTCCCCACTCATCTTGATGTTGTGGAGCCCATAGCGTCTTTTAAAGCTTTGAAACCACCCTCTGCTGGCACTGAAAGATGGTGCCGTTGAGCCTTCTCCTTCCTGATCATTCAACTCCCTAAACAATGATGTTGCCTTCTCTTGGATAACCAGGGTGTTGAGTGGTATATTATGCTGGTTCTGATTCTCAATCCAGACACTCAGCATTCTTTCCATGTTTTCCATCACATCACTCCTATGTTTTGCTAATCTGCTTGCACCTGTAGCTGTAACACACCTTGAATTTGCCAGTATATTGTCCTTATTCTGTTTTATAGTAGCCACCGTCAATCTAGCTAGCCCTAAAGCCCTCCCGACAACCATACCTTTTTCACCAGAATCAATGCGCTTTATCATCTCCAATTTGTTGTTTAAAGTGATGACTTTGAGGGGTTTCGGGCCGCTAGCAGTATTATTTATTTATACTGCTTATTTCAATTACAGTACTGCTCTCTTCCCAACATGGTATATTAATAATAAGAAGAAGAAGAAGAATGGAATAAACGCGTTAGAGGCTGTAAATTGCTGGAAGTTGCTCGGGAATGTTTGGAAATTACTATAATACTGACGTGGTGTGGTGTCACTTCAAAATCAGCTGGCTTTTAAACAATGATGTGGTGACATGCTATTGGCCAGTTCAAAAACTTGGATATCAAGTGCGAGCACGATTTACCCGCGAATACACTATGGACTGTGCGTATGGACAAAAAAGACGCACAAATTGTGACCATGATATTCAAAATATGTACTACACATAAGCAAAAAAAATTTAGGGTCCTTAAACCAAATCCAAGTGTCCTATATCGATCAACAGGTGTTAAAAAATGATTGTCCTTCAATATAGATATATGTATATAAATCAGCTGGATTTTTTAATTCACTGTATCTCTTCAATCCTCAGAAACTTCCAGCAGACTCCAACAAACTTCTTAATCAGTAACAACAACTTTCATGTAGCGCCCTTCTTGCAGGATAAAGTCTTGTGAAGTACCCTCTATATCAAGACACAATTGCCACTTTGTTCGCTCTGATTTGAGGCAATCTCCTGGATCTGTATTATCTTCAGTTTTTAGTTTAGCTGAGAGACGAGTTCATTTCCCACCATGCTCAATCTGAAGGGAGCTTGTTCATTTTATCCTAGTAAATATCAGGTTCTGTATTCAGTCGGCCTGATGGTATCTAACTACACAATATTACAACTATGAGTGAGTCAATACATTTTACAGCTACTCTTTTAGAACCCTTCCAAGTAAGTCACACCCAAACTATTCCACCGCACTAATCTTCATTCAAAAAAGATTTCCATCAACAGGCAACACAAAGTCAATGGACAATTGATTTCTTTTCAACTTTGGAAAACAGACCGATCAATCCTAATTTCTTCTGTAATTGGCTCTCCATTACAGTACTATAGAAATAAAATGTAGGTTAGAGTTCAAATTACATTGTATACTTTCAGGTGATGCTGCTTCAATAGATAGTGGTTCAACAACTAATCAGTTCTGACAGCATTCAAAACATTACCCATCACTTATAATTTACCAATTTTATTGAAACTGCTTGTGCTCCTCAGCGGTCTGCCTGGCTTCACCATCTATGATCTCCAATTTATCCTAAATTTCCCCACCTACATTTCACCCTGAACAAACTCCTCACACTTAGATCACTGCCAGGTGGGATTTTGTGAGCCTGTGGCTCAGTCAGAGCACTTGTCTTGCAAGCTGGGGAGACCAAGCTGGGGAGACCTGTGTTCAAATCCAGGCAGGTCAGGGTGAAACCTTGAGCAAGTTTCCTTACTCTACACGCCTAATAATAATCCCTCCAAAAAAATCACAATAATAAAATTGGTCACTTCAATCCACGACTGTGTGTGGGACACTGCTGTGCGCAATTGGTTGCCGCGATTCGCCCACAAATATATACAGTCAATTCACTTTACAGTATATTCTGTGGAGCGCTTTGGGACATTGATAAGATGTGGAAAGCGCTAATATCAAATGCAAGGATTATTATTATATTATTATTATTTTGTAATGCCTGGTTCGAATGGTAAGGAGTCAACAAAACCAATATGGCATAGTGAAGTTTTATTGATTGCAAAGATAATATGTGTATAGATTGCCAATTTATTTAGTACAAGGATAAGACCCATTAAGATAGACAATATAAAATTAATATAAAACATAAGATTGTTCTCATGCTAACAATAGCATGGAAAAATATTACTCGCTTACACAGCACACGGAAGCAGAGATTTTCAGCCTGTCCCTGTGGTTCTCGATGCCTACTTATCTTAGTTTGTTGCCTATATTTATATGAATCTTGTATGAGCATTCGACTATCTATTCTGTTGGTTGTTGTAAAAGTCTGCATGTTGCTTTAGTTTTATCTGCATTTGCAGTTACCTAACACTGTAAGGATAATGGGTAAATCACAGGACTCATTCTGAGAAGAGAATGTGCTAACCAATGAGAGTCTGTTCCTTTGTGGTTTTAGATTGGGTGTTGACCACATACGCACTATCTGACCATACGTTTGAAGGTAGTCTGGTTTATTGCCATGACTACAACCGCCAACTTTGCATATTGTGCAGAACGTGGGACAGAAGTAAACCTAAATGTCTCTTGTACTATCACTGAAAAACCGGTATGTCGTGTTCCATTGAAGTAAAATGATGACCCATCCACATAGATGTCAATGATCTTAGTGTTTCCAGTTGAAGGGGATGTCAGGGGAGTTTTCGAGATGGGATAAAAAGGGAACTAAAGTAACAGCAAAGGGCAAGTGTGTTCCTCACCAAAGTAAATCATCATCTGAGGAATCAAGGTAGTCTGCTTGGGGGTAATTTCAATATTTTGGCTAACCAGCAACAGTGTCCAATAGTTGAGTCGCTGGGACGAAACAAGTGTGTTACCAGGCTTCATAAGGAGATTAAATGGGGTGTGTGGAGAATGGAGGATTATCTTCTCTAGGCCAGTAATATAGGTGACATTTTTCACCGCCCAACAGGTGGCCAGAAGATGTCGCTCGCATGGGTCATACCATAGTTCAATGCCAGTGAGCATCCTGGATGTGAAATCAATGGGTAGCATCCGTTGGTGATGTTCTTGAGCTAGCACTGCAGCTAGACTAATATCAGTGGCTACAACCTCTAACTGAAATGGGGCAGTGGGGTCTGGTCGCTTGCATTACCGCTTGTTTTAGGGCAGTCACTGCGTCAGTATGTTCATCTTTCCATTATTTGTGTATCTCATCATTATCTGTGCCTGACAACAGCGTTGTATAATGGTTTAGCGAATTCTGCAAATGGAGGAATAAAAGCCCATTGGTGTTCAATTAGTCCAAGGAATGATTGAAGCATAGTCTTCGTCCTGGGCAGTGGCAACCGCTGGATAATGTTGACTTGCTTGCATCAGGTGATTGACCTTTTTCAGATAGCATGACACCTAGAAAGTTCACAGAGGGTTGTATAAGCTGTACCCTGTGGGTTAATCTTTAGTCCAGACTTCTGTAATCTTTTGAGTGCTTCTGTAAGGGAAGTGATATGTTGTTCTTGTGTCTCTTTTGCTATTAAAAGGTCGTCAACGCATTGAAGGATACAAGGCCGTACGCAGGGGGGGTGCGACGGGTGCGTACGCACCCCCCCAAATTATAAAAGGTCCACATTTTCCGGGGTAGAGAATTGCATTTTTTTATCAAATTTAAATACCAAGTAAATTTATTGAACATTTGTGCAACAATCAGTTCTTCAAAACTATGTATAAATTATAAACTCACATCTTTGAATGATTTAGTATTAATATAAAATTATCGAGTCGCACACCAGAATCGGCGTCTCCCCAAAACATACCGCGTCGACAGACGAGTCCATGACGCGGCGAGTCTGTGACTCGTGATTGGATAAACATTGGCGCCAAGACTCAAATCCTCGTTTGGAAATCATCCCGTAAACAGCCACAAGGGGCAGCACCAATTCTGGAGTTAAAATCATCTTTTCATCTGATCACCGTAAGTAAAAATTACTCAAGTTTTGAGAGGTGTGGCTGTAATGCTAGCAAACAATGACAACATATGTACAAGCTTCTGAGAAATTAAAGCTTTTGAGAACCCAACAAAAAAGTTATATGTGTCTGGACGGGAATGCCTATCTTTAAAAAAAATACTCATGGACATAGACCTAGGCTTTAGCGCCTATTCCACGTGGTGTGTCAATCGGAAATCATCCCGTATACAGTCACTACATAAAAAGGTAGCACCACTTTGTGGAAGCTGAAATCGTATTTTAATCTGATAATGTTAGCAATTGATAATAGTGCCTTAGTACATTGTCAGACAGCTCAGAGGCTTCACAGAACGTACTGTAAAGTGGCCAGTTTTTGCCCAGGATTGTCCCACAAACACCGATGGAGTGAGTCACCGATTTTATTTGGGGGCGTTTGTTGGCCAGGACAACAGGAGAGAGACTTCCCTCCGCTTTTCGAGTAGTGTCAGAGGATCTTTTCACATCCATCTAAACAGACGGATCAGACCTCGGTTCAGCATCTCAACCAAAAGAACAGCCTCTAACCCCCCCCCAGCACCACATTGAAGTGTCAGCTTCCTCTGTGTGATACCGAGTGCCGACGTGGGGTTTGAACCCACAACTTTCTGACTCAGAGGCCAGAGTGCTATTCACTGTGCCAGGCGACTCGCCAGGTGATGCCAGGTCTTCTATCACCTGTGGGAAACTTTCTTTCCCTCCTACTCAGTGCCTCTGAATCTGAAGACATTCCCAAGGTCGAGGTTGCATATCTGACTGATTGACAACTGAGATTTATTTTCAGGGTTTGTGGGCAGTGTCACGTAATTGGCTATAACTTAAAGGATTGTTAACCTGCACCTGTTAGAGTTGAGGTCCCCAGAACTGCTGCCTCACACCAGCGGGATATAAAGGACAGGTGCAGTCGAGTCTGCAAAGCAACAGCTCTTCCTACACAAATCTCTTCAACGTGACTCCTCTGAAAGTCACTCTTTCTCTCTTTGAATAATAATATAATCCGTGCATTTCATGTAGCGAGGTAGGTTAGGGTCGGTCTACCTCGTGTTCTGTGACCGTGCAATGGTTCCCATAGGATAGTAGCACTATGGACAGTTTCCTCCCGGCTTCTCCAGCTATGTCCGCTAAACCTAAGACGCCTCTGCGGTAATGTCTGTGATACCAGTGTGGTAGTGTACCATATAGCTCACTATTTGTCAGATGCTGTCGCCAGTAAACGTTCAGGGCGTCTCTTAGAAGCCTGGTATATACCTCACGAGTCACCTAATCTCCTGGGTTTGCCTAAGTGTCCAGCATTCTGCTCCATATAGGAGCGACTTTCAGCCCTCGCGTTAATGCACATTCATTATAATATGGAAATCGATATTGGTAGAGCGGTTGACGTATTGGCTTCAAAGCGACCAAGGCGTCTCGAATACCGAACGCTATTAAAGAATTAATTTCCCCTCCCTTATTTTTTCAAGTAATTTTTCGTCAGATCAGTATTGCTTGATGGGTCACTTCCTTTAATTGTGATTCTAAATAAATAAATAAAAACTAACTACACTATTGCTCACAGTTCAACGATATTTTCAGGATAATGCTGATAACAGGCTTGTAACATGTGTGAATTAACTGTTTTACACTGATTTTCAGTTTCTGTATATTTTCTTGTCTTTTATAAAATTTGCTTTGCTGGAATATCTGAGCACATAATTCATACTTTACGCTTACATTATTGTTCATTACAGTCCGAAAGAAATTTAGTCTTAGGATAACAATGCAGAACAACTTATTAATTACCGTCAATCTGTAGTTTATGATCATTTTCTCTATACGCATACATTTATCAAGCATTCGTCATTGTACTGTGTTAATTGGATTGTAATTTACTTTATCGTTCGCATTCCTTACATCATCGAGTCAACAATCGTGTTTGCTTTTATCGGCGAACACATTCGACCTTCCCAATTAGACACGGACTACCGGGGAAAATATAAACACTGAATAAATAATGATGCTCTTAAACACCAAGGGCATGAAACATTTACCGTTCATATTGGATCTTCTGAACCGATTAAATAAGACCTCAAACTGTGTAAAACGTCGGAGACCTCGAGGGGCCCTCGGGGGCAGCCCCCAAGCCGCCGGCCATTGTTGGTCCCATCACTAGCAATTCGCACCCCCCCAAAAAAAATCCTGCGTACGGCCCTGGGATAGCCGAATCATCGAACGTGTAATATCCGCACAGTATATCTACCATACATTTATGGAATATGGTGGAGGGATTGTGGAATCCCTGTGGGAGACATTTCCATGTGTACTGGCGGCCATTGAATGTAAAGGCACATTTATACTAATCAACATATCTGACAGGTATACTCCAAACACCATTAGAGATATTGAGGATAGAGAAATACTTAGATTTAGGAGGGATTCGTGACAGAATATTGATTATATCACTGACCATCGGGGCACATACCAAATTTAACTTACGATCGTAAGTCACCAGATACCATCCGGTTTCTTTACTGGCCAGATGGGAGAATTGGTGGTAAATGTTCCTTCTTGAATAACTCCCCAGTCAAGTCAAGACTGGATGGTGGATTCCACAAAAGGCTGACTTTTAAGTGGGATTGGATACTGTTTCACCGGGTGGTTGTTACGATAGATGCTTTGCAATATAATTAGAACAAATAAGGAATATGATTATTCAGATAATCATGTAGGTAGTTGTGCATATGTGCAGATACACACACACACACACTCTTTCACACACACACATGCACACACACACACTCATAATTAACAGTCAGGCATCTGCAGGTGTCGCCCCTTATTGCACACAATCCCCAAATTGTTAACTGATGAGAGAATTTCAGGCTGCGGTAGATAAGATAAAGGGAAGAATTGAATAACCACTCCCTGCAACTCTGGCCTTTAGATCGTCTGATTTCTTGACATTCCTTCTGGACAATGTCCATGTGATCAACTGGCTGAGTTAGTTATGATGAGGCTGGTGGAGAAGTATGAAGATAGAATAGAAAGAGTGGCTGATCACAACAGTTAGGGAATATCTCAAGGTCGAAACCGAGATCTCCAGCCTGCCACTGCTGTCCAGAACTACTGGAACGGGTAGCATGGTTCCAGTTGTTGTGTTTTACAGGCAGGGAAGGGCTAGTTACAAAAGCAAGTGACTGGTGGTATTGTTCCATTTATGTTTGTAATATCTTATAGTATATTCGCATAAGTAACAATAAAACAAGCTTCAACCAATACGGTATCATCGTTTATTTGGAACTTAAAGAGTTAAGATCTAAGAGATTCCTCTAGAATTGGAGATTGAACTGGGAGGAGAAGCAGTGTAGGAGGATGGTGTGGTCAACAGTGTCAAACGCAGTAGAGAGGTCAAGGAGGACAAGGAAGCAGAGGGAGCCCTGATCGCAGAGGTTAAGAATGTCATTTGAGACTTTGACCAAGGCTGTCTCCGTAGTATGGGCAGCACAGAAGCCAGATGGCAGGGTTTCGAAAAGGGAATGGCAAGAGAGAAAGGAGCGAAGCTGGGAAGCAATGACTTGTTCCAGGGCCTTGGAGAGGAATCGGAGGTTGGAGATGGAATTGTATAGCTCAGTGGTTAGAGCACTCACCGTACAAGAGTGAGACCTGTGTTTGAATCCAGGCAGATCAGGGCAAAACCTTGGGCAAGTTTCCTTACTTCACACGCCTAATAATAATCCATCCAAAAAAAAACCCTTAAAAAATTGGTCGTTTCAATCCACGCCTGTTTGTGGGACACTGCTGTGCACAATTGGCTGCTGTGTTTTGCCCACAAATATACAGTCAATTCACTTTACAGTACAGGTAGACCCCGCTTAACAAAGAGGTTAGCGACTTTAAAACCCTTCATTAAGCAAAAATTTCATTAAGCGAGAGACTAATTGTAATACTGTATTTGGCCGCAGCCAAAACGCCACCCCGACCCGAGCCTCCCCGCTAATATCAGTTTAGCTCCTATGGTTCCTAGCGCTAACATTTTCAGTGTACAGGTTGAGCAGCCAAACGTCCGGAGTTCTGGAATCCAGAATGTGACAAAAATTACAAGAATAAAAAAGCCAATCCTACCTGCTCCAGGCCAGATCTGCACAGTCACCGCACTGAAATATCACAACCTGGGCCCAGGCATTTCCGGACTCGGGATGCACTTCTTTCTTCCCTCCCCTCCTCTCTTTCTCTCTACCACCCACCCCCCTCTCTTTTTCCCAATCCCCCACCCCTCTCTTTCTCTCTACCCCCTCCCATCCTCTATATCTCTCTATCCCCCCCTTCTCTCCCTCTCCCCTCTCCCCTCCCTCTCTATTCCCCCCCTATCCTCTCTATCTCTCTATCCCCGCCCTCCCTCTCTATCCCCCCCCTCCCTCTCTAACCCCCCCACTCCCTCTCTATCCCCCCTCCCCTCCCTCTCTATCCCCTCCTCCTCTTTATCCCACCTCCCCTCTATTCCCCCTCCCCTCCCTCTTTATTCCCCCCATCTCTCTATCCGCCCTCCTCTCTATCTCTCTATCTCCCCACCCCTCCTTCTGTATCCCCCCCCACCTATCTCTCTATCCCCCTCTCCTCTCTATCTCTCTATCCCCCCACATGCTTAATAATAATCCCTCAACAAAAAAAATTATCATTTCAATCCACGGCTGTTTGTGGGACACTGCTGTGAACAATTGGCTGCCGTGTTTCGTCCACAAAGTTTCACTGAATTCATTTTACAGTATATTCTGTGAAGCGCTTTGAGACGTCGATAAGATGTGAAAAGCACTATATCAAATGCAAGGTTTATGATTATTATGCTAACAATAGCATGGAAAAGTATTACCCATTTACACAGCACGGGGAAGCAGAGATACTGTCCAGTTTGTCAGAGGTTCGGCAAGGAGCGAAGCGCCTGTTCATGTTGTCAGCCTGTCCCTGCAGTTCTCAAAACAGTTCTCAATGCCTACTTATCCGAGTATGTCGCCTATATTTATATGAATCTTGTACGGGTATTCTTCTGTCTATTCTGACAGTTGTTGTAAAAGCATGTAGCGCACGTAGCTTTAGTTTTATCTGCATTTGCAGTTACCTAACGCTGTAAGGATAATGGGAAAAGCACATGACTAATTCTGAGAAGAGAATCTGCGATGTGAGTCTGTTTCTTAGTGGTTTTAGATAGGGTGTTGACCACTTTGACTCATGAATACAGTTAACCCTCATCGAACGTGACTGTGTTTGTTTATCTTGTATCCATATAGCTGCTGACTTACTCAATCTATCTGTTTTTTTTGTAACTCTGGTTTTAACCCTTCATCTCCCTGCCACTCGATCACCTATAAATCCCTTTGTGCATGAGAAACTCCCGAACTCCTTGACTTTCTCTTGTGTAACTCCACTACTTGCCACTTCCACTCAGTTAACTTCCACTTGTTGTGTGTTCCCCTCCCACCATCCATGTCCACACCATCAGATGCCATAACCCTAACCTCTGGAACTCCATTCTACCCCTTCATTTCACCCTTTTGCTATGTCTTCAAGTCTTGCCTTAACACCTATCTCTTTTTGAGACATTATTCTACTTATAGATAAGTTGTTGATAATTTCCTTAGTCTTCTTTACAGTTATGTCGGGTTTTCATCCATAGTACAGTTTTTCCACTCTGTAGTAAATTCTTATTTCCCATTGGGGGAAATATCCTCTGAATATAATTTCGATTTTTTTAAAGAAAGAACATTACTATTACTTTTCGTTGATTAATCTATTAGTTCGCTAGACTACAACACATGCTGCATGCACACATTGCAGTTCCCAAACCTTGCCAACCGAGATAGTACACATTCTTCATGCTGTGCACATTCCACATGCTGTGCGCACGTCGTTTTGCACCCATTTCAATTCACTATACAGTATATTCTGTGAAGTGCTTTGAGAGATATCTAGGGGATGTGAAAATCTCTATACCAAATGTAAGGATTATTATTATTATTTAAATCTTCAGGACTATAATTTTGATTTCTGTCAAACTATGCACAGCAAGCCAGGTTCAAAGTTCCAGTAAATAATATGTGTACTTTAAAGAAAAATCTTTGCATTTGATATAGCAATTTATTATGTCATCAAGTCACCTCAAATCATCTCAAATCACTAACCAGTATGTCCTGTAAAATGGCGAGCCTTTCCCATTTAGGCTCCACCTGTAAATCTTAATTGGAAGAATATGTATTCTTGATTGATTGTGACTGAAAAACAATCCAGGCAGAATACACAATAAATAGTTCAGCACTTGCCTTTTGCACCAGCTACCTTCTAAACAAACTTCCTGACACCTGACTGGGTTACAGTCCTCCAAAGAAAGCAGAGGTTTAAATATGAAGAGCATAAAAGCTGAAACCGGAGGCAAAAGTGAGTACTTATTATTAAATAATCCCAGATCACAATGTTTTGATTTTGCCTTCTATCCAGCCTCAGGTTTGTGAACAGCCAGAGTGACAGTTTTGTGAGTTCTTGAGCTCCAGAAACTCCAAGCGACAGTATGTCAGCAGTTGCCTCCACAGACAAGATACAAACCGTTGATGCCAAAATGTTACCTGGAAAAGAAGTGCAATTGTGGGCTTTGATAACATTGGCTTCACTGAAATAATGAGTTTGCCAAGGGGGATGCTTAAAGAGGTCTTGGCTATTAGTTCAGCAGGACTTGGCCTGCTCCAAGCCCCCCGCCCAAACCGCCCCACCATCGGAGGCCGGGCCTTCAGTTTTTCTGCTCCGACCCTATGGAATTCCATCCTCCAATCCCTCCGTCTCGTTTCTTCCCTTTCCTCTTTCAAGGCCGGTTTGAAGACTTTCCTCTTCGACCGTGCCTTTTGTTCCACCCTGAATTTTTCGACCTCCCCTACTTGTTTCACCCCTTCCCGTACACTCCCCTCCCAGCTCGGGTCACACACCTCCTGTGCAGCGCCTTGGGACGTCCTCCCAACGTGAAAGGCGCTTTATAAGTGTAATTTGTTGTTGTTGTTGTTGTTGACTCGTCGTTCAGTATGTTAAATAGTTCACTATGTTAAATAGTGGAGCTCCTGTGGCTCAGCGGTTAGAGCACTTGTCTTGCAAGCTGGGGAGACCAAGATGGGGAGACCTGTGTTCGAATCCAGTCTGGTCAGGGCGAAACCTTGGGCAAGTTTCCTTACTCCACACGCCTAATAATAATTCCTCCAAAAAAATCACAATAATAAAATTGGTCATTTCAATCCACGAGTGTGTATGGGACACTGCTGTGCACAATTAAATGCCGCGATTCGCCCACAAATATATACAGTCAATTCACTTTACAGTATATTCTGTGGAGCGCTTTGGGACGTTAATGAGATGTGGAAAGCGCTACATCAAATGCAAGGATTATTATTATTATAAAACAGTGTGAGGCAACAAGAATCAAAGCAGACAGATGCTGGGTTATATTGTTAAATTAATTGAAATTAGATGTCCAAATGTCACACTCAGGCTAAACAGTTGTTAGATCATATATTTCTTCAATAAAGATTGAAGTCCGAGAAGTGGTTTTTCAAAGTTTATTCAGCACATGTTCAGGCGAAAAATACAGGCGAAAAAGTTTCAAAGCTGTTTCTTTGTGTTGCTCTAAGTGATTCTGAACTAAAAAAGAAAAAGGGGTGTAGCTATAGTGAGGGTGACCAACCTCAATGTGCACCTGGTGTTTTGTGCAGATAAGTTGTTTCTCTCCCTTTTGCTCGAGGTTACTGCCATGTTTGTTGTGGATAGATTGTTTCAATTGGTGCCTGACTGGAACTAACTATAAGTCCTACAGCATTCATATGATGTTCATGTGAACCTTCAGTATTTGAACGCGCAATCATGCCCTGATTGGATCTTTGCACTCAGCTCTGCTGTTACTCACTTCTGCATGCGGTTTACACCCAGTCATATCAGTTATAATCCAGTAACTATTAAACTATTAGTCCCTCAACAGTGCTCTCATCAGGCCATACCTCGAATACTGCATACAGTTCTGGTCACCGCGAGACAAGCTCTTCAGTCTTGGGAGAAGACAACTAAGAGAGGACTTCATAGATGTGTAAAATTTTAGGTGGGTTTGAAGAAGTAAACCCAGATCAGTACGTTAGGCTAGATTTCTACAGAGCAATTTCAGGACAGATATAAGGAGTCCTGTAGCTCACTGGTTAGAGCACTCGCCTTAAAAGCGTGAGACTTGTGTTTGAATCGAGGCAGGGCGAAACCTTTGCAAAGTTTCCTTACACCACAAGCCTAATAATAATCCCCCAAAAAATGTTTAATTTGGCATTTCAATCCACGCCTGTTTGTGGGACACTACTGTGCGCAATTGGCTGCCGTGTTTCACCTTCCCCAGAGGATCAAATTCAAGTATAAAATACCAAGCTCCATGACAGAGGAAAGTCTTGAGATGGATCTTGAAAGAGGTGAGTAGGAGGGAGCCGGAGTATCTTTGTGATGGATCCCAAAAGTTTTAAAATGATGTTTTGACAGGTTCCTTAATATGTTTGATTATCTTTGGTGTTATTATCTTTTAATCGAGCTAAATGATTTTGCAAATAAGTTTTCATTCAGATTAATGTGAATAAATGAACAAACCTTAGTCATGAATTCACCTCACAACAAAAATCTTTTGTGAGCAATCTTGCACTAAGCTTTACAAGCTGATCACCCCAATCCTTGCCCAGTTTCACTGTCTCCCCATCCTCAGAGGATCAAGATCTAGATTCTTATTCTCACTTTTAAAGCCATCTGCAGTCTTGCTCCTATCAATTCCTGCATCCCATTAGAACTTCACCAAAATGCCCACTTTGCAGGAACTGGCCTCCTCCATGTTCTCTGCCCTATGTGTTCCTTTATCAGCTATTGGGACTTCACTCTTTCTGTCCTGACCCTCTGTAACTTGCTCTTGGAACCCCTCTGCCTCCCACCTCCCTTGCCTCCTTCAATCCCCTCCTCAAACATTTTACCCTCCATCCCTCTCTGATCTCAATTAACATCTCAGGAGCAAACCCCTCACTGTCCAGCACATTGGGGCATCTTCCAAACGTGAAACACTATATAAATGCAATTTGTTGCCGGTGTTGTATTTGGTCTAGTGTCTTTCATGTCAGAAGAGCATCACAAAGTGCTTCACAATACTGGGTAACGATTATGTTTTGTAGGTGAATGTGGCAACCAAATTTCACAAAGCACTATCTCACAACACCATGAAGAGAAAGAGTACTTTTATTTGGGGAATTGTTAGTGTGGACACCAGAGAAATAAACTTTTAGAATACTGATTATGTGAAATTCATACTTTTCATGAGATACCAATTTAATTCTGGTTCAACACCAAATTTGTGGTCGTTGGTGGTGCAGTGGTGAAAATCATCAAACTGGCCTCAGACCCAACAAATCTTATGAAGTCTGCAAAATATCATTGATACATGGTGGTTGGACAGATGAATAGATAGATTTTTTTTGACAGCCAGATGTCTGATATGTTTAAATCAATCACTAATCTTAAGGACATCCAAATCAGATTGACAGTACTGTCATCGAGACATCTCTTATGTCGTTGCCTGATGCTACTCATTATATTTCACCAGCCAGTGTTGATATTTTTGTTGCACACAGAAGTGATCCAAAAAACAAATAAAATCAGAATTTTGAAATGTAAAAGCTGAGGGGGTGGTGGGGGTGCAAGTTGTACTGCATAGTTGGTGACTGATATAAACATAATAGAACATGGCAGGTAGAAAGATCCAGGAGAACCAGGAGATAGAGGGAGCCCTAATCAGAGAAAGAGAGGACATGGTTTGTGACCTTAACAAGCACAGTCTCTGTGCTGTGGGCAGGGCAGAAACCAGACTGAAGTGGCTCAAGTAGTGAATGGATGCAGAGGTGTGAGCGAAGTTGTTTAGCAACAATACATTCCAGAGCTTTGGCAAGGAAGGTCAAGTTATAAATGGGACAGTCATTTGAAAGGTTTATGGGGCCAAGAGTGTTTTCTTTAGGAGGTGAATGATGTCAACGGTTTTAAGGGGAAGAGGAGCAGAAGCCTTGGAGAGAGGAGTGGGAATTGTATGACCAGCAGCTGGTTGGGGAGGGGTTGAAGCAGCAAGTGGTGGGCTTCATCTGGGATATCGTTTTTGAGGGAGTTGGGAGTAATTATGGCAAAGGAGTGTAGAGAAGGGGAAGTGGTACGAGCTGTGGTGGAAGGACGGTCTGGTGGGTGAGGAAGCGGATGTTGGGGAGGAGATTCAGCTAAGCGGATATTTTCAATCTTTGACATAAAGAAGTCTAGGATGTCTTCAGGTTTGGCATTTGACATGAAGAAGGAAACAGATTGGGCGGGTCAAGGGAGGAAGTGATCAATGGTGGAGAACAGTGCCTTTAGATTGATTTTGATCTTCTAAATAGTTTGGGAGTAGAGGGCCTGCGAGAGGGAAAGGCAATAGGTGCGGAGATGCTTGAGTAACAGCTAGCTGTGTCCCCTGCACTCAAGCATCCAGGTTTTTATTTTGAGGATGTGGCTGTTATACTAGGGGAGTGAGTACATTTGGAGATAGACCTGGATTTCAGTGGGGGTGGTGTGTGGTGGGTGGAGGCGTGCAAGGGAGCTGAATGTTGCAGAGAAATTATTGTTTTGCAAGTTAAGGGCTGCATCAGGATCACTGCAGGTGGAAGGCCAGAGTGGGAACAGGTCAGAGGAAAAAAGGGCATTTGTGAGAGCTTGCAGATTGGACGGAGTGGGCAGGTTGGTGGGGCGGTTAGAAGGTTGCAGAGGTATGGGTGGGGTGGTGAGGGTAAGCCATGTAGGGCCTTGAAGGTGAAGACCAGGATCTTGAAATGTATCCTCTAGGGTCCGGATATATATTGATATATTTTTCATATCAATATGCCGATATCGGAATTTGAAATATATCGATATATCGAAAAATTCGATATGAAGAAATATATCGGTATATCATAAATATCGGTATATCTTTTCCGGCAATATATCGGTATTATCGGTATAATGCGATCTTTTCCAGCTTACCTTGTCGCCAGCATTGCAACCTCCTGGGCCTAGAGCATGGAATGCATGCGCATATCGGAATGCGCGAGCACATCGGAATGCGCGAGCACCCCCGAATGCGTGCATACCTCCGAATTCGCGCATACCGCCGAATGTGCATGCGCCTCCGAATGCTCACACGTCCCCGAATGCGCGTGCACATCCGAATGCGTGTGCACCCCCGAATGCGCAACCCCCCCCCAAAACATCAATATACCGTATATCTCCGCGTATAAGGCGCACCCGCATATAAGGCGCACCCCCCGTTTTTGACCTTTTCTTGGTGAAAAAAAACGGAAGCATTTTCAATGATATTGCCGGCAGAAGGGAGGAGAGACAGGAGAGACAGGTAGGTAGGGAGAGACGCAGGGAGGGAGGGAGAGAGAGAGAGCGGCAGGGAGGGAGGGAGGCAGACTGGGTTCGGCAGAAGGTAAGCACAGCAGTGAAGTCCGCTGCTGCTGCCGCTGCCCGGGCGGCCGAGGCCGAAGCCCCGTCACCCACTCCTCCCAACCCCCGCCGGACACTGACCAAACCCCGGCTGACAGCGTGCCGGCCGGCCCTCCTGTTTACTGTATTTCCGAGGCTCAAAATTGCTTGTACCTGCGTATAGGGCGCACCCCCGACTTTCGAGATCTTCCGACCTGAAAAAAAGTGCGCCTTATACGCGGAGATATACGGTAATCGGTATATATCGATATGATCCCACCAATATATCGATATCGGAAAATTTCCATATCGACGGACCCTTGTATCCTCTGTGTGATGGGAAGCCAGTGGTGTGAGAGGAGGGTGGGGGTGATAGAGTCACGAAGCCTCGTGTGGAAGACGACATAAGCTGCAGAGTTCTGGATGATCCACAACCAATGGAGAGAGGAGTTAGGGAGGCCGTGTAGTCCAGCCTCGATGTTGTGTTGTAAATGTGTGTATGAGGGTCTTGACAACCTGTGGTGTGAAATAGTGGTAGAGCCGGTTGATATTATGGAGATGAGGGAAGGTGGAAAGGGACGTGGCATGGATATGGAGTAAACATATAGTCAATTCATTTTACAGGGTTTTCTGTGAAGCTCTTTGACGTCTCAATGATGTGAACAGGCGTTACCAATTGCGAGGATTATTATAAGTATATATTTTACAGCAGGGGTGACCGAATAGTGAGCAGGAGCAAACATCCTGTGGAGTCATGCAGCTCGGTGTTTAGAGCACTCGCCTTACAAGAGTGAGACCTGTGTTTCGAATCCAGGCAGGTCAGGGCGAAACCTTGGGCAAGTTTCCTTACTCCACATGCCTAATAATAATCCGTCCCCCAAAAAACTGTAATAAATTGGTCATTTGAATCCACAACTGGATGTGGGACACTGCTGTGTGCAATTGGCTCCCGGGTTTGGCCCACAAATATAGTCAATTAACTTTGCAGTATACTCTGTGAAGCGCTTTGAGACGGCTAGAAAACGTGAAAAGCGCTATATCAAATGCAACAACAACAACAAATTACATTTATAGAGCGCCTTTCACGTCGGGAGGACGTCCCAAGGCGCTGAAATGCAAGAATTATTATTATTATAATAACCTTCTTTTCTAACCTTTCCACTGAGAGCAACAGTAGTAATGCCACCCCAGATGAAGTCTATTAACTCAGCACAGAATGGAGATTGTGCCTTCTCCATCTATATGGATAATTTAAAATACGGCAGTGAATTTGCCAAGTGAACCATTAGGGAACCCCAGCCACAATTAATACTGAGCTTTAATCGCAATTTTCAATATTTCAGGTTTCTTGGAAAGAACATGTGACAAGGGAGACCAGAGCAACAATGCAACCTTCCATAAGACTAACCCAAAAGATGGAGATGCAAATACTGAACAAAATACAACTGATTTTTCCAACTTATATGCACAAGGTACTGCCATTTGTACATTGATATGATAATATGTAAGTGTTGTTAAATAATTCAGAATGTTGCTTTTGGAAAACTTAGGGTGTCGGTGTCCGTCTGGCTCAGTTGGTAGCACTCTCATTCTGACTGGGTAAGGACTAGCACTGTATTGCATTGAGAGATTGATAGATTTACACTCCTGCTGCCAGCAGCACAAATCCTGAGAAGAACAATGCAATATGTGATGCGACAGATAACACCAGAATTCAACGTTACTTTCAAAATCGAATTTGTCCATTATTCCTCTAACCAGAGGAAAAGCACGTAAAGAGTAGCATAATATATTTCACTTTTACAAGTAATTCTTTCCTGAATTCCAGCAAGCAACAAACAAGACAAGGGACACTTTTTAATGACTAAAAAAGTGGGTGGTTTGATGATTGCTAAATTCTTAATTATTATTAAGACTTTATTAAAGTTAATTCTAATAATAATAATAATTCTTGCATTCGTGGATTGACAAAATAAACCTGGGTATTTTTCAAGAGTTTTCAGGATTGATTAAAAAAAAAGTATGTAAACTTAAAAAGGAAGAAAGTAAATTTCAGGAAGATTTGGATTTATTTTCAATATCTGCTTAATGGTACATGCAATGTGATAATAATAATAATCCTTGCATTTGGTATAGTGCTTTTCACTTCGAAAGATCATCCCAAATTGCATCACAGGATTGTAGATAAATGATGTAGACCAATTGCACATCGCAATGTCCCCACGAACAGCCATGGAATGAGAGATGACCAATAATATTTGAGGGATTATCGTTATCATGAGGAAATTGGGAGATTATGTTTGAGGGATTTTTGGCCAGGACACAGGGAGAAAATCCCTTTTCTTTTAAAATGGCACTATTGGACCTTTAATGTCCACTTGAAAAACCAGACAGGACCTTGATTTAATGTTTCCTTTGAAGGACAACCTCTCCAACAATCCAACATGCCCCCAGCACTGGATTGGAGTGTCATTTTAGGACTTGAACCCACAACCTTCTGACTGAAAGACAAAAATGAGATTGATAGATTTCTAATGGATAGAGGGATGTGGGGATAAGGCGGTCAGATGGAGTTAGGTTAGAAGATCAACCATGATTTTATCGAATGGTGGGGCAGGTTCGAGGGGCCAAATGGCCTACTCCTGCTCCTAATTCTTATGTTCCTAATGCTATCATCTAGGCCAAGCTGACACCTTTCTATGAAAATCAGTAATAAAAAAAATATTGTAATGGATCTTAATCACTGCTTTAGAATTATTTTTTATCTTTGTTGTCAAAAAATTATTATAATCTTTCCATAGACTTGTTGCCAATTAAAAATGATGAAGAAACTACAATGAAGTTTTTAATGGAGGTTGTCGAAATTATCCTCAACTACATCAGAAAAACATTTGACAGAACATCCAAGGTCCTGGATTTCCATTACCCTCACCAGCTTTTGGAAGAATTGGATGGCTTCAATTTAAAAGTGTCTGATTACCCAGAACCTCTGGAACAGCTACTTGTTGATTGCCGTGACACTTTAAAAAATGGAGTCAAAACAGGTGAACTTGACTTGGCTTCTTCCTTGGAATTTCAGGTGCTGAGAATTTTTCATTCTAGCCAATTTGGGATAGCAAGCGACAAAACAGAAATATCTGGCCGTTATAATAATAATAACAACAATAATAACAATAATAATTATCCTTGCATTTAATATAGTGCCTTATCACATCTCTGAGACATCTCAAAGCACTCACAGAATGTACTGTAAAATGAATTGACTGTATATTTTGTGGGCAAAACGTGGCAGCCAATTGCACACAGCAGTGTCCCATAAACAGTTATGGATTGAGTGCCATTGAGTGGCCAAAATAATTATTATTAAATTCATTTATTTAAAAGTATTGCCCCCAGAATGTGATTCACCAATTAAGGCATGTGGAGTAAGCAAATCTGTGTGAGATTTACCCTGCCCGGGATCAAACTGGGTTCTCTTACTGGAGAAGTGAGTGCTTTAACCAACAGGTCCCCACAATCAGTATTATTTTGCAGCAGGTAGCTCCATGAGTGTCATTTTCATATTAAGAACTTGCTGATTGGCTCTGGATTCAGGTATAAGAGGCACAATACCAAATTCTGGAGATGACGCAAAAATAGGGAGCTAACTATGACGAGCGTACCATTCTGGGAGGCATAGACAGTGGATTGGTTGGAAAGATGGCAGATGAAATTTAATACAGAAAAATGTGTGATAAATTTTGGAAGTAGAAGCAGAGGAAATATGCATTAAATGGGAAATATTTAAAAGGAGTGGAAGAGCAGAGAGACCAATTCGTTAATATACATAAATCTTTCAACGTGAGTGGGGAGGCAAGTCAATTAAGCTTCATTAAAAAAAACTAATTGTTTTGCTCTGGGCTTTACTTGGCAGGTTTGGATGCTAGACCCTTTGTAAGTAATTTCCAACATCACCATATCATGGAGGGAGGGTGTTTTTTGGAGTAATTGATTTGCCAATTTGGAAATATTCAATTTGACCTGAAGAATCAGGATCTCTGGAGCAAAGCCTTATCTTGGTTATTGATAAAGACAGTGAGCTCTATTAAACAGTTTTATTTGTCCAAATTTCTCAAACAATTGTACAACATATACTCAATCCTTGCATGAAATTATACACAAAAGAAATAGTACTTAAGGCATGTGACCGAGCACTGACCTGACTTCTCCCCTGATACCAGGAGGTGCAGTGGTGGCTTCCCATACGTTCCTGGACTTATATTTTTCAAACAACATTTAAATTGCTCTTAGAGTTCTTTCTTGTATTCATTAAGTTCCACGGCATTGAGTCTACCATTCACTGTATTTTATTCAAGGTATTATTTGAAAAGAGAAGGGAGTTTCTCCCAGTGTCCTGGCCCCCAAATAAAAAGAATTGTTATTCATTCCATGGCAGTTTGTGGGACTTTGCTGTACTCAATTGACTGCAATTCACTTGACAATATATTCTGTGAAGCGTTTCGAGGCATCTCAATGATATGAGACACAAAATCACGTGCAAGGATTATTATATTTGTTAACACTCTGAAGTATTTTACCATATCTCTACCAACAAAACCCTCAGCCGTGGCAACACAAACTAAGCGAATTTTTTGCACAATAGGTTGCGTAACATTTTATAATAATAATCCTTCCATTTGATATAGCACTTTTCATATTTTCTAGACCTCTCAAAGCGCTTCACAGAAAATACTGTAAAGTGATTTTGCAGATATAACACATTCTTTATGGTTTCCTCCGGTAGGCCACCCTCGTTTTTTCAACCAGCTCTCAACTGGTCTGGACATCATTGGATTAGCAGGAGAATGGTTGACTGCTGCTGCCAACACCAACATGTAAGTACTCTTGCTGGATCACATTGATGAAAGGAAGCTGACTAAGAAATAACAACAACAACAAAATCAGATTTGTAGAGGACTTTTCATGTTGGGAGAATGTCGCAAGGCGCTGGTGAATGTGCTTTTCCCAGTGCAGAAAAAATGCTCTTTTTTTTGGAAAGAGATACAAGAAGCTCCTGAAAATGGTTTAGAAAAACAGGTTTAGTGTGTTCCCGCACCCAGCTCAGGTACACAGCTGGCCCTGTGAATTGCTTTGACACATCCTCCAACATTCCCCAAAACAAAATTGATCATTCGCTTAATGATTGTGTTTGCTGGGCACCTAATGGCTGCCAGATTTAACTTGAAATACACTGTCATTGCTCTTCAAGGTATATCATAAGTGCTCCAAGGCATTACCCTACTTGTAGAGTACGATATAAATACAAGTTGTTATTGTTGTTGAAGCGTTTTGAGATGTCCCAACTACATGTTAAGGCGACATGTCAAATGCAAGAATTATTTTAATAATAATATTCCTTGCATTTGACATAGCACTTTTCACGTCTTCTAGACGTCCCAAAGCACTTCACAAAATATACTATAAAGTGAATTGACTGTATATTTGTGGGCAAAATGAGGCAGCCAATTGCTCACAGCAGTATCCGCACAAACAGTTGTGGATTGAAATGAATAAATTTTTTTAATTGTGTTTTTTTAGAGGGATTATTATTAGGCATGTGGAGTAAGGAAACTTGCCCAAGCTTTCGCCCTGACCTGCCTGGATTCGAACACAGGTCTCATGCTTGTAAGACGAGTGCTCTAACCACTGAGCTACAGGACTTCCTAATTTCATTGCTAAGGATACTAACCTTGTTGTATGCCCAGCATCAATTCATCAGATTACATAAACAAAATTACATTTATACAACAACAACTAAATTATACTTATGTAGCACCTTTCCCATCAGGAGGATATCCCAAGGCACTGGACAGTCAATGCTTCAGAGTCTGCGCTGGAGTCGGGGATGGGCCAGGTGGAGGGAAAGTGGGGGATTTGGATGAATGGGGCCGTTGAAGAGGAGGGTTTTGAAAGTGGGACTTGAAGTTGGCTAGGGAGGGGTAAAGGTGGACGGACTGCGGGATGTAAATACAGAGGTTAGGGGCAGAGTGGCTGAAGGCTCACCCGCTAATGGTGGGACGAGTGGATCGGCTGTCATGGAGCAGGCTGGAGCCTGCTGAGTGGAAGTGGGTGGCCAGATTGGTAGGGGGTTAGGAGTTTGCAGAGATAGGGTGGTGCAAGGCTATGGAGGGCTTTAGAAAGTCTTTCGCGTTTGGAGGACGTTCTTTCATGTCAGGAGGAAGATTAGTATTTTGACTGAATTGTTCAATATGATGACAGACTGGATTGTGTTATGGATTATGATACTTTGAACAGAAAATGTTCAGAGTAATGTTGTTGAGGTATTTTAAATAATAAGGATTTGATAGGTTAGATAGTGGATGAGTCTTCTACCGAATACAAGAGGATATTTAATTCGAATCAGAATAAGAAGATGGGAACTGAGGTCAGGAAGCATTTGAAGCATATTTTTTACAGAGTAGATGGTAAAAATGGTGATGTTCTGCGCCAGATAATTGTAGAGGCAGAATTAATTAAGACATTTAAAAAAGAGCTAGACAGACACTTGGGAAATGAAGGAACATAGAGAAATGGATTGGGATTAAGACATAGACAGGAGTTTAGGAACAATAGGAAACAGGGGGAAGCTATTCACTATATCAAAGCTATTCCATCAATTTATCAGATCTGGGCAGATCGTTTGATTCCCAATGTCTGCTCTTTTGGCAGACCCTTTTATACCTCTTAATAAAGCAGGTTCAATGGACTGTTTGCAACTGTAATTCCAATCCCTAAAAAAGAAAAATATGAATTGGTAAATTCAATCCATGATTGTTTGTGGGACATTGCTGTACGTAATTAGCTGCCGCATTTCACCCACAAATATACAATCAATTCATAGTTGAGAGCTGGTTGAAAAAAGGAGGGTGGCCTACTGGAGGAAACCATAAGGAATGTGTTATCTCTGCAAATTCACTTTACAGTATTTTGTGTGAAGAGGTTTGAGATATCTAGAAGATGTGAAACACGCTTTATCAAATGCAAGGATCATCTTTTTTTACTATTAGTAGTAGTAGTAGTAGTCAGATACAGGTGCAGGATGCTGCACACCAATGTTTTACCAGCAAACCATATATTTAACCTGATGATTGTCTCTTTAGTGCGAATTCAATAGTCTAAATCAATTTGTGCTGACTAGCAGTTATGCTGTAGGACTGCAAAACCAGTTTGTCATTGTGGCAGGTGAGGCCAATGGAACTTGCTTTAAGAGCACGGTGATCAACCTCAATCTAAAAATTAATCTCTGCCAACAAGGTTATGGAATAATGATGGGAGTGACACCGTAAGAAGAAAATAGTATGACTCACCTGCCACTGTGACTATGAGTTTTCTTTTAAGCTTTTATTGCAGCGGAATGCAGCCCGACCCCAATTGCATGCATTCGGAACAAACAGATTTTGAAAAGCGCTGTTCAATAGCCCATGAAAGTTATTGTGATTGATTTCTCAAGACTTAGTTGAAACGATAATACAAACAAAGCAACTATTGAGCATCAATAATGGAACAAGAAACTGCTTTCACTTGGTAATTGTGGCATTAGTTACTGTTGTGAATGTTGACAATTGACGATGAATCAGCTAAGACTGGGCTTCAGATCTACAATTTGCTTGAATTTGCTTACTGCCATGATAATAAACTTTGGATTTGTCTGTTTCTATGGAGAAGATACACTTACATAATACACAGTCACTATACCTTACTCTTCAAATTGTGAAGCTGGTAACAAGGATTTTGATCCGAAGGGGGGACTCCTAATTGGCTTCTAGATTAGTGCGATGTGGTGACTCTCCTAAAGTGAATGAAGCTACTATAAGAAACTATCAGTTGTTAACGGAATAGCTGAGAACTAAACTAAGAATTGGGCCTAAAGGCAGATTAGTATTATGTGGCCTGATTTGTTGTAACTCCGACACAGGTTCACATATGAAATCGCTCCGGTGTTCACCATCATGGAAGACATAGTTCTCAAGAAGATGTTCGAAATGGTTGGATGGTCGCATGCTGAAGCAGATGGGGTTTTCTCACCTGGTAGGTTTGCCACTAACCAGTACCAAGTGTGTATTGAGCACTCTGAAACGATGCCCTGTATTTTTTTCTCAAAATAAGTTCGATTGTGTGTAGGATCCTCCTGTGTGAAATTGGTTGCTGCATTTCACCAACAAAATACATAGTCAATCCATTTTACGATGTACAATGTGATAAGGCACTGTATCAAATGCCAGGATTGGTATTATTGCTATTATTACTTGAAAAGGCATTCTACATCCTCAATCTGAGTGAAAAAGTTTTCGTCTTATGACTACCTTATAACTGTAGTCCAGAGTCACTGACTTCCCTAAAAGTGGAAATAGCTTCTCCTTGTATACCCTGTCAAGAAACCTCTGTATCTCCTGTAAGGGTATCTCAATCATGACAGTATGATGAATCTGTACAATAGAACTCCAACACACTGAGACAAAAAAAGCTGGAAGACAGCCATTTGTATTACTAAGCCTGATGTCCAGAGCTGAGGAGGCAATATTAAACTATGTGATCTAAGTACAGTCTAACCTTGTGTTTTATAGGAGGGACTATATCAAACCTGTACAGCATGCTGGTTGCCCGTTACAAACGTTTTCCTGAGGTCAAGACTCAAGGGGCAGCAAACCTTCCCAGGATGGTTTTATTTACCTCCGAGTATGTAAGTCTCTCTCCTCAGCCTCTGATCCACTCCCCCTTTAAAAACCACTGTAATCACACCCCTCCTCAAAAAACCCACCCTTGCTACTTCACTACCATCCCATCTCAAATTTTACCTTGGCCCCTCCCTAGCCTGCTTCAAATCCCGCCACAGGACCCTCCTCTTCGACGATCCCATCATTCACCCCAAATCCTCCCCTTTCCCTCCACCCTCCCTGTTCCTGGCCCCTGCTCGGGTCTGAAACAGTGACTGTCCAGCGCCTTTGGATGTCATCCTGACGTGAAAGGCACTATATAAACGTAATTTTGTTGTTGTTGTAAGTGGATTTGCTTATCCAAATAAAACCTTAACATCTTGCACATTTAGAGCAGACATGACAATCAGGGTCAAACTGCGCAGTGAAGTATGGTTTAACTAGTTCCAAGAATCCAGGGATTATTTCAGACAGAGACTAAATGAATGAAGATGGTGCTGATTAAATTCAGCATTTGTACAGCTGAAATTAGAAATCTTCATTGTTAACTGAAACTTCCAAAGTTTTACAAATAAACATGCTGCACTGTTGTAGTTAGTTACTTCTGCTGTTCTTGATGCCTTGTATGACAGAGTTTTGTCAGTCTGGCTTAGCTAGTGACATCCTTGATTCTGAGGCACAAGGTTGTGAGTTCTACTTCAGGACTCTGAATTCATATCCCAGGCTGATAGTTCAGTCAAGTGTTGAGGATACTCTGGAGTGTTTGAGATGCTGTCCTTCAGTTAGATGTTAAATAATCTGTCGATTGGGATGGACGTTAAAGATCCCATGACACTATTTGGAAATGAAAGGGAGTTTCTTCCAGTATGCTCACTATTAATCCTCCAGATAAAATTGGCCTATCACTTCATGGCTGCTTGTGGGATATTGTTGTGTGCAAGTTGACTTCATCTGCAAAACACTGAAAGGCGCTATTGTCGTGGAATAACTCACAAAGAGATCAGGTTATTCATGTAAAGCACAAACAGTCATTTAATATACTAACGGCCGAAAGGAGAAATACCCTCACAGGTCAGACACCCGAGTTGGTACTTCTAAAGAACTAACAGAAATACAACAGTTTATATCTTATTCGTTTGCACACCGCGTGACAGTAGTATAAGTTCCGTTAACCAATTACAGCAATCCACCTAATCAATAAAAGTGAATGTGGGAAGAGAGTTGAACTCTATTTACACTAGTCATGGGGTGCAAAAAGGGCAGCATCTATTAAAACAAAACTAGACAACCACAAGTTGCTAATTGATAGATTACAATTTTCAAAGTAAGAAGTAAATCGTCTTTAATGATCAGGCATATACTGAAGCAATTGATCACCTAAAGAATAACAAGTAGGGAATGTCTAATTTACTCAAGCACAAGCCTTTCTCCCTTCTTGGTCTGGACTATGTCATACAACTGACGTTTGCTGATACCCTATTGACCTCTGGAATTTCTAAGGGAGACTAAGAAACAGCTAACAATGTCCAGGGGAAGCTAAGAAATAGCTAACATGGTTGCCGATGTTTAACATGGTTTCCACACTATACCAAATGTATCATTGTTATTATGATGGTGAAATAATTATTTCTGGTATTCTTTAGAGTCATTATTCAATAAAGAAGGCTGCAGCAGTCCTTGGGATTGGAACAGACAACGTGATTCTGGTAAAATGTGATGAAAGGTAATTAAACTCCTGTTGAACAATATTGAATGAGCCCTTCAAACCTCTTCTCTCCTCCGTCCACTGAAACCAATCCAATCAGGACTTTATCCCACCCACCCTGTCCCCTGGTGAGAAAAAGCAAACAGACTCCACCACCCTAGTAATAAAGCAAAATTGCTATCAAATTCTTCCACCCCCATAGCGCTGTATCTTTCAAATCTGGCCTCCTCTCCACAGGCAGTATTCCTTCCCAAGCCCTGCCACATTGGATGATGTTTTCATCCACATCAATTACTTTTGTTTGTTGAATATTCCACATATTCATCAATTCTCATAGAAAAAATTATAATCTTGTCCTGTTTGTGTACACAATTTTATACTTTGAACCAATGCTTTCTAGCCCTGCACTGATTGTCGCAATCAAATTGCCTGCTTACACCTTGACTGGAATTATTTCCCAAACCTCGATCATGCCACCCACATTAATGTTTTTTCTAACAAATTGAGCTTTGTGAATCTTCTTATAATTTAAAGTGTTAAGTCCTGAAATTATCCTGCTTGCATTTGTTGGTCTTTATTTTAGCCAGCTAAGAGCTCTGAGATTTAAAAATTAATAATTAGGATTTCTTCCCATTTCAAAATTTCTGCAAATTCACACTGCCAGAGATGTTAATAACAACTGGTTTGAAAACTATTGTTTTTAATATTGTATCCTTAACTTAATTGAATCTAAGAAAATAATCCTCCTCCATTATCTTAATTCTAAGTTTAGGTTGTAATTAAAGATCCCATGACACTATTCAAATGGAAAATATTTCTCCTTCCCCTTTGGTCAACAATCCTCCAGATAAACTGATCATTCACCTCAAGCCTGGTTGTGGAAAGTTACTTGTTTAATTAGTTGTGGCATTTCCCTAAATTTGACAGTAATTATTAGAGAAGCACTTTGCGGCATTTCATTGTGAGGATGATATTAAAATGTAAGTTCTTTCTTTGCATGACACTATTGCCTAACCAAAGGGCATCTATTCCTATAAATTGACTCTAATTTCAATTCCCTCTCTGTTGGTCAGCAAGAAACTTATATTAGCTTTGTCTTAAAACCAAGATCTATTAATTACTGGTGCAGGGAACAAGCATTCTACCATTACATTAAGTGTAATATTTTATTGAACATTGTAAATATTTAACTGAATTAATTAGATTTATATATTTCTCTAATTATTTTCTTAGAGGGAAGATTATTCCAGCTGAAATAGAAGCAAAAATTTGTGAAGCCCAACAGAAGGTTTGAGATTTTCATAAAGCCTGTCACTATAATATCCAGTATTTAATAATGAAAGAATACCTACATTTTGTTTGTCACTAATCATCAATAACTTGTATTTCTATTTTGCAAGGCAGAACAAAGATACCCAATATATTTCTAAATAAATCACTTTCTTGCATCTCTTTGCTTTTTTAAAGGTACTGCTATCTGAGAGTTTCTCCTTAATTGCTTTTGAGGTCCAAATAAATATTCTTTCACCTTGCTATATACTCAGTGGGTTGGGACGTCCTCCCGACGTGAAAGGCGCTATACAAATATAATTTTTTTGTTGTTTTTGTGCACTCACCATGTTGATTTAAAGGTTTGTTATACAATCTCCTGCTTATTTCACTCTTTGCCTGGACCTAACATATTTACCTAGTCTGTAGAATGTGACACTGGAGAGAGACTTGTAGGTACAGTACTTGTAGATAGATTGCTGATAGAGTCGGATCTGTGGTAACAACAACACCAAAATTACATTTATAGAGCACCTTTCATGTCAGGAGGACGTCCCAAGGCAATGAACAATCAGGTTGGGACCTGAGCAGGGAGGGAAGGGCCGGGTAGGGGCAAGGGAATGGAGAGCCGGAAAACGGGGAGAGTTAGGAGGGCGGCAGAAGGCATGGTCGAAGCGGAAGGTCTGGAGACCGGCCTTGAAGGAGAAAAGCGAGGAAGCGAGGCAAAGGGATTGCAGGATGGAGTTCCAGAGTGTGGGGGCAGAGAGATTAAAAACCCAGCGACAGACGGTAGGGTGGTTCAGGCAGGGGACATGGAGCAGGCCAGAGCCCGCTGAATGGAGGGGACGGGCAGGCTGATAGGGAAACAGCAGGTCGGAGATTTAGGCGGAGGCAAGGCTGTCAATAGCCTTGAAAGTGAGGAAGTGGTAAAGAGAACAAATGGGATTTCAGAATTGATACATAAATATATAGAGGCCAAATACATTGTGCCTGGACTCACCTGAAGTACCACGGACAATTCCCATTACTCTATTAATAATTCTAATAATCCCTCAAAAACAACAATAATAAATTGGTCACTTCAATCCATGCCTGTTCATGGGATGTTGTGTGCAATTAGCTGCTGTGTTTGCCCACAAACACATAGTCACTGTGCTTTACAGAATATCCTGTGAAGCACTTTGATACATCCTCCTGATACATCCTGAAAGATGCTCTACCAAATATAAAGATTCTTATTATTTTTAATATGCTATCTTATTTCATCTGAATCTCACTGATGCAACCTTCTGATAAATCTCTTCCACTCACATTCTCTTTGCAATTGCAGCACCCTCAATAAGAATGTTTTAATTACTGAATATCTGAGACACATCAAGATTTACATGTTGATAACAGAAGCAGATTTACACCAGCAGACAGTATTGTTTTTTTAAGATACTGCACATCCTATAAATATACCTGTAAACAAGAAGGAATACATATTATCGGAACAGTTCAGAGGAAGATTAAAATAATCTTTCATCCATAAACTTATTAGACCATGGAAAAAATGCTTTGCCGGTTATTAAAACTGAGACAGTAACAGCTTTTATACAGCAAATATCTGAGGAGAAAGAATGCAAAAAAAAGAGTATGGAATTGTGATTGGAATAGTGATCTCCAGTGCTGGATCTCAACTCAAACCTTCTTCTGGCTGAAAATGTATTGTTCTGTATGAAATGAGTTCTATTATTTTTCTCCTTCAGGGCTTTGTTCCATTTTATGTGAATGCCACGGCTGGAACCACTGTGTACGGAGCTTTTGACCCCTTAAGCGAGATCGCTGACCTGTGTGAAAAGTATAGCCTTTGGATGCATGTCGATGTAAGGATTATTAAGTGAAACAAAACAAATGTTTATATCATGACACTTTTGTTATTGACTATTGGTCACCTTTCTACCCCTGCCCCTGGCTCGGTCTCAGGATCCGCTATTGTGAAGCGCTCTGAGATGCCATCTGGCGTGGAGGGCGCTATATAAATCAAAGTTGTTGTTGTTGTTATTAAAAAAAACACAGTTATAAGTATATAACAGAGGCCATAAAACCAACACTAAAAACCTTCGAAGCTATCAAGGTACCTGAAAGAAAACAATTCTCCTGGTCAAAATGGTCACATCGGATGGCCTGTTAGGTCTTAGCATTAAAGTAGATCATTAGCCATCTCTTTCTGTGCCATAGCCGTGTAACCACCGAGGGCTAGCATAAATATTTGTCATTTTGCTACAACAACAACTTACATTTACGTTGTACCCCTCACGGAAGGTAACATCCCATAGCTGAATACTCTGAGCGCTTTGAGGAGTCCTCCCAACCTGAAAGGCGCTATCTAAATATAAACTGTGTTGTACAGTATTGTATGCCATGTAGTACTCAATTCCAATAGATTGTGATGAACTAGTCATGTTATTTCTAATGATTCCCTATGTAGAAACTCGTTGAGCTCCCATATTAAATTAGCGATTTCTTCTTTTAACAGGCAGCCTGGGGTGGTGGGCTCTTGATGTCACGGAAACACCGCTATAAGCTGAAGGGTATTGAAAGGTACATCTCTGCTCTGGTGTATGAGTGTAGATGTTAGTCACTAAGAATAACAATTCTGCAGAAAATTCAACTCTTTGCATGTCATTTTTACTGCCAGGGCCAACTCTGTTACTTGGAATCCACATAAAATAATGGGCATTCCACTGCAGTGTTCAGCAATCCTCATCCACGAAAAGGTATGTGGGTAACTAATTTCAACAAATAAAGTGATTATCAAAATGCTAGCAATGACAGCATGTTTATAAGCCTTGTAATATAATTACAAGTCTTGATGTTTCCTCAGTTCGACATGATTTCTAATTTCTTCTCACAAATCTTCGTTCATGAAAACATAATTGGCCGCGAGTTTCATTGCATGTTTAAGTTAACAAATGACAAGGCATTTCCACTTTCTCCCAAATGTAATAATTAAAATTGTGATATGATGTGTTTCAGTTAATGGCAATAGTTAATGTCAATAACCACCCAGGGGCCGTAAAACAAGTATTAAATGTCTATTTTTGAATTTTCTCTATCTTTCCCATGAATATGGTGACTGATAACAAACATTATTACGTGCTAGGTCACTCTAAGTGAACCAAACCAAGATTCCCTCCCTTGTCCCATCATAGATCAACAACAACAACTTGCACTTATATGGACTCACAATGACTATCGCATTCTCCTATCCCATTACCCATGCCAGAGAGCTGACCATGCTATGCTGAAACCGCCCCCCCCCAACCCACGCCCACCTCTCCCCACCCGCCCCCATCCTTAGTCTGCTCTAAGTCTCGACGTGTCGCCACCAATGCAAGCTACTTTTCCTCAAAATGCTCCCACACCTGTCCCCTACCTTCCACTACTCCCACTCAACCCGTCCCGCCTCGTATTCCTCCTCTACCCTCCCACAGCCTCCCTCTGTTCCAGCTTGTGAATCTCCCATTGCGTCCACTGTGGCAGATACTGTTGACTATCTAACAGCAACTTATATGGACTCACATCTCCAGGACCACTGCTGACCTGAGAGAATGTCTGTCAGCCATTAAGTCCTGGATGAGAGCTAGCTTTCTACAATAGAACGTCAACAAGACCGAACCCTCCTGATTAGCTCCTGTCAACGCCTCCACACCTATGACAGAATCACCATACAATCTCACACTTAATCTCACTGAGCCAGTCCAAAACCTTGGCATCTTGTTTGACCCTCAAATATCCTTTATACCCCAAATCCATGCCATATCTTACTCTGCCCTCCCCCACCTCCACTACATCACTGAGCTCCACCATTGTATCACACACAGGTCACCAGGATCCTCAAACACACATCCATAATACCCAGGCTCAACTACACATACTCCCTGCTTCTCGGCCTCCCCAATTTTTTCCCTCTATAGGCTGCAGATCATCCAAAATTCTGCAGCCCATGCCCTCTCTCACAACAGGCTGCACAACCCTATTAGCCCCATCTTCGCCCAACTCCATTGGCTTCATACAAAGGATACCGAGGGAGGGAGGGAGGGAGGGAGGGAGGGAGGGAGGGAGGGAGGGAGGGAGGGAGGGAGGGAGGGAGGGAGGGAGGGAGGGAGGGAGGGAGGGAGGGAGGGAGGGGGAAAGAACAACAAAATAACGAAATTACATTTGTATAGCGCCTTTCTCGTCGGGAGGATGTCCCAAGGCACTGAAAGAAGCTCAAAGTCATTGTCAAAATGTAAGATTTTGCTGGGATTTCCGATCCTGTGATTTAAAATATGACTCAACAATCCAATATGGTGCAGAAAGGTTTATTAGTGGACACAACATGCATTAGTTATTAGAATATAAATGTTTAACAAATCATTACCAGTCTTAGTAGACAATCACGGAACACCTTCTTCTCCTCTGCACTGGACCTCTCGACTCTGTCTCTCTCTGGAAACTTCTAACTTCTCTTATTCAGAAGTGGGCTAGTTAACCTCTTTTTCCAATAGCTCTTTTCCTAGAGCCCCCTCCCCACGTCTGGTATGCCGGTTAATTGATGATTGGCTTGGTGTCAGCCTGATTGAGTATTGATAATGTATTTTCTTTGTCCGTGTAAGTTAGGAAATTTATGAAGTTAAGTTTGTATCTGGGGTTTTTCTATTCTGTCATGTGAGATCATTAGCAAATTCCTCTCTGTTGACTCAAATGGACGTTCACTTTTTATCAATACTTTGTGATGGAACCATAGTCCTCCAACCTACCAGTCTGCTCATTAACTTTGTGATTCTTGAGTGTTGCCTTCTGTTGTTTGGCAGCTTTTGTCAGAATTTAGAGACTTATTGCTGAGCTAGACTCTAGTTTGGTCAATATCTTGGACCATTACCTATATGGGGAATGTGTGACTGCTGTTATTGATAGATAAGTGGGGATCTTCTGCCCTTTCTTCCAAGGCTATCCTGTTACTTATGGAGCTCCTGCAGCTCAGTGGTTAGAGCACCCACCTTACAAACCTGAGACTTGTGTTCAAATCCAGGCAGATCAGGGAGAAATCTTGGGTAAGTTTCCTTACTCCACACGCCGACTAATATTCCGGCACAAAAAACACAATAATAAAATTGGTCATTTCAATCCACGACTATTTGTGGGACACTGCTGTGCCCAATTGGCTGCCGCATTTTGCCCACAAAATATACAGTCAATTCACTTTACAGTAGCTGCGAAGCGCTTTGAGATGTCGATAAGATGTGAAAAGTGCTATATCAAATGCAAGGATTATTATTATTATTATTATTATTATTAGTCCATCTAACCGGAGAGAGCCAGGTGTTCTTTGTCCCATGTCTGTCAGCAGTTTATACCTTTATATTCGTCCATTAATGCAGGAATAGAATATTATATAATAATATACTATAATTTCTATATTCTAACAGTCTTAAGACATTATATTAAATTTATTACATTTATCATGTGTATGTGTTTTTTTATTGTTAATGCTTCAACTTTGTGGAGCCAGGCAATGAAAGAGTTAATATTTTTTTAAATTTGTTTTGACTCAGTATTCCTGGAGAGACATACATAGACTCATAGAATATTATAGCACAGAAGGAGGCCATGCAGCCCATCATGCCTGTGCCTGCTCTTTGAAAGAGCTATCCATCTATTTCCTCTCCTTACCCCATAACCATGTGATATTTTCTTCCTTTCCAAATACCTATCCAATTGCATTTTGAAAGCTATTATCGAATTTGCTTCCACCACCCTTTCAAGTAGTGCATCCCGTGGGTCAAAAAACAAATCTTCTCCGTTTCTTTTCCCAATTACCTGAAATCTGTGAACTCTGTTTACCGATCCACCCGATCGTGGAAAACTCTCTACTCTTATCAAACTCTTCATAATTTTGAACTTCTATTAAATCTCCCTTCAACCTTCTCTGCTCTGAGGAGAACAATCTCAGCCTCTCTAGTCTCTCCACATACCACAAATAATAATACAATTACGTAATCCATCATCCCCATTACCATTCTTGTAAATCTCCCCTGCACCCTCTCCAAGGCCTGACATCCTTCCTAAATTGTGGTGCCCAGAATTGGACACAATACTCCAGCCAAGGCCTATCCAACGATTTGTAAATCTCCGTAATTATCCAGGCTCCGTAATTATCTTACCCCCCGCGCTGCCGAAACACTCGTGCATGCATACATCACCTCACGGCTGGACTACGGAAATTCTCTCCTAGTCGGCCTCCCCAGTTCCTCCATTCATAGGCTGCAGGCCATCCAAAACTCTGCAGCCCGTGTACTATCCCGCACCCGCCTCCGCGACCACATAACCCCCACCCTCGCCTGTCTCCACTGGCTCCCCATCCTCCAGAGGATCGAGTTTAAGATCCTCGTCCTCACCTACAAGGCCTTACACGGCCTTGCCCCATCCTACTTAACCGATCTACTCTCCCCCTACACGCCCACCCGGACCCTCCGTTCAACAGGACTTGGCCTGCTCCAAGCCCCCCGCCCGAACCGCCCCACCATCGGAGGCCGGGCCTTCAGTTTCTCCGCTCCCACCTTATGGAATGCCATCCCTCAATCCCTCCATTTCGTCTCTTCCCTTTCCTCTTTCAAGGCCGGTTTGAAGACTTTCCTCTTCGATCGTGCCTTTTGTTCCACCCCGAACTCTTTTACCTCCCCTTCGTGTTTCACCCCTTCCCAAACACTCCCCTCCCAGCTCGGGTCACACGCCTCCTGTGCAGCGCCTTGGGACGTCCTCCCGACGTGAAAGGCGCTCTATAAATGTAAATTGTTGTTGTTGTTGTTGTTGTTGTTGTAAAGGCTTAACATAACTTCACTGCTTTTGTACCCTATGCCTCTATTTATAAACTCAACGATCCCATGTGCTTCATTGACAGCTTTGTCAACTTGTCCTGCCACATTCAATAATTTGCTTAGGTGAACTCCCATCTCTCTCTGTTCCTGCGCCCTGTTTAAAAATGTATAATTTATCTTACATTGACTCCCACAGTCCACCTCCCAAAATGCAGAATTTCACACTTGTCTGCAATAAATTCAATCTGCCATATGTCTGCGCATTGGGACGTCCTCCGAACGTGAAAGGTGCTCTATAAATGTAATTTTGTTGTTGTTGTCTGCCCATTTCACCAGCCTGTCCCCATTACCATTTCCTCTTGCAGTTTACTGTTATCCTCACTGTTTACTATGTTTCCAGGTTTTATGTCATCTGCAACCTTAAAAATGTTGCTCCCTATACCCAATCCAGGCCATTAATGTACAGTATATTAAAAAGAGCAATGGTCCTAATATTGAGCCCTCCAGTCTGAAAAACAACCATTCAGCACTACCTTGCTGCTTCCCAGCCAATTTCGGAACCATGCTGCCACTGTTCCTTTAATCCTAAGTGCTTCAATTTTGCTAACAAGTCTATTATGTGGCACTTTATCAAATGCCTTTTGACATCTTCCCCCCACACTTGATGCATTTTGTAAATTTGGCCTTGTGTCATGATAAGTATCACAAGTATTACTTATTTGCTTATTTTGTCATTTTTTTTTCTCATTCATTTGTCTCCCACTGCTCCGCCTCTCCTAAAGTCATTTTGGTTTACTTTTCCAATCAGGTGCGGTTTTTCAGATGTAAAGTCCTCTCCGGTTTCTTGCCAATATTCATAATATAACAATGTGAACCTGACTGGCCAATCAACTCTAGGGAACATCATGGTGTTTATTCCTGTTCTTGCTTGATGCTCACATGCACATCTTCTAGCACAATCCCTTCATAGTGATTGGAAGTGGGGATACTGGTTGATTTCCCCATCCATAATGCAGAGACACTCAATCAATCAATCAATCAATCAATCAAAACTTACATTTATATAGCGCTTTCATGTCGCGAGGACGTCCCAAGGCTCTGTACAGTTAGGTAGGGATAAGAGCAGGGGGGGAAGGGTTGGGGCAGGATGAAGAAGAGTAGGAAAATTGACTGTATATTTATGGGCAAAGCACGGCAGCCAAATTGCGCACAGCAGTGTCCCACAAACAGTCATGGAAGTGGGATTAGGGGGAAAAGGGGGGAAAGATGGCCAGGGGTGGGGTCAGGGTAGGGGGAAGGAGAGCAGGAAAGCCGACTGTATATTTGTGGGCGAAACTCAGACCAATTGTAGCAAATTATTCTTATGTCCTTACTAATATCTTGGGATACAGTAAGTAATATAGTTTGGGACATGACATGTGCATATGACTGCCAGGATGGTGGAAGGCAGACTGGAGGGTTTTCTTTCGTCTAGCAATTCTATGTTCTTATGTAACCCCAACTGCTACTCAGACTGAGACCAGCTAAGTCAGCATAGACTACTATTCTACAGCAATCTAGCATCTGGTGCTGTAACAGACCATTGTGGGAGTTGTACTAATGTAATTTTACAGACATAATTCAATTTTATGCTCAATACACAATGTTATTTATAAGTTAAAATTGCATTTCCACTGTTTATGAGTCCACAAGTTCACATCAACAAATTCACTGCAAGGAATGGACTAAGTGAAAGCTAACCAGACCATAGCCTGTCACAAGGCTTGATCAAGCTGTGTTTTACATTGAAGAAACTGATCAGACTTTAGTAGCAATAAGCCAAAACAGAGACACAGTAGACTAATGGTAATAGAAATGTTTTTTCTTCAACTTATGTTTGGTATTTTTCATTTAACTTTGGTTTTCATTGTATAAGTTGAGCTTTTCTGCATTCTACATAGCGAGTGTGTTTACTGATCCATTTATCTTCCACCCCTCTCTGATCCCAACCCACAGCTTGGGTGCAAATCACTCATCGTCCAGCGACTTGTGATGTGAAAAGCACTATATAAATGCAATTTGTTGTTGTTCATTTTCTAACTCTACGATTTTTTACAGGGTCTGCTTCAGGGCTGTAATAAAATGTCTGCAGAGTACCTGTTTCAAACTGACAAGGCATATAACATATCATATGACACAGGGGATAAAACAATTCAGTGCGGACGTCACGTGGACATCTTCAAGTTCTGGTTGATGTGGAAAGCAAAGGTAACAAGGAGAGAATAGTCAAAACTGAACGGGATCATGTTTGCTGAATTGCTTTCTATCCACAGAACTGAAATGCCATATTCAGGCCTTGATCAAAACCATTTTCTTCCATCTCAGAATATCTCCATGGCTCTATCACATTGAGGTTTGATTTCTCCAATGATCTTCTCACTCTCCTCTCTAGCTCCATACTGCACAATCTACAACAAATCCAACCCTCCGTAGTCTACATCCTCTTCCACCAACAGACTGTGCATATTATCCTCATCCTCAACATGGTCCATTGTCTCCCATTATCCTTGAAGATTGACTTTAAGATACTCATCTAGAGCTTCAGGTTTCTTCACAGTCTTGCCTTCATTAGCTAGAACATCTTATCCTGTGCTATTCTTGCATCAATGCTGTCTGATTCATTCCTCATTCCCTCCATCTCACCATTAGTAAACAAGTCTTCAGCCATTACATCTCTGCTCTCTGAAATTTTCTCTTACACATTGCTGTTCTCTACCATCCTTCGAAGTCTCTTTACCTTTCAGCACTTGTTGAGTCAATGGCCATAACTTCTACATCCTCTCCTCCCTATTTTGTTGTCATTATTATTTAAGTGAAGTGCTTCATGATATTATTCCTACCTGAAAGGCAGTACAGTATATAAATTCACATTGTTGTTTTTGTAAAGATCTTTGACTTTCATATCTTATTAATCTGTGTTGAAAGCATTGCTTTAATAATTGCGCAGAGGTTCAACATTGAATGTGGCAGAAATCTCATTTGCATGTGAGGAGCATAGAAACGGGAATAGATCATTCTGCCCATTGAGACTGCTTCACTATATCTCAAATCATGACAGCTCTTTAAATTTTTAAACTTGCTCGTTCCTTATTCTCTTTCTCCATTTCCCATGAAAGTATTGGGCCTGATTGTTAATTTCCTTACTTTTTGTGGCAGCGTAATTCACTTCTTAATGGCACAACAGGAATAAAAAGACATCCAATTTAGTGTTTAAAGAGGCATCCCCTTTTAAAACAGTAATATATATTCTAAAATATCAGAATTAAATACAATAAAACTCAAGGTTGCCTAAGCGATCATAATTTACACTTCACAAACTGAATTCCTCTATGATTTGTGTAAACAAGTACACCAGTTGCATTCACTGGCACTGGCATCTGATGATCTGTTTACGACAGTTTGGGTAAATAGATGGATTTGTTTCCACACTATATTGCAATGAATCAGACCAGTAAAAAGAAAGGAATATTCAACTACAACAACAAAGACTTGCATTGCATCGATACAGCCCCCTTCATGCAGGGAAGCATCTCATTCTGTGGATCACCTTATCACATGCACACTTTCTACATGTGAATACAAAACATTCAAACTGAGTTTTTCATTAGCAATTGCCTGCTGCATTTTGCCCACAAAATTTACATATTCTGTACAGCACTCTGAGATGCTTTGAAGACTTTATAAGGCACTACATCAAATACAAGGATTATTGATAATATTTATGGCATTAAAGAAGTAGTTTAGTGACTGTAACTTTAATCACCTTGCAAATACTCAATTAAATGTCCAAAGAATGGACATTTGGATGTCCAAAGGACTTTCAGTAAATACTGGAAGACTGAACCCTGTGTGATTCATGTGCATTGTATACTCTATAAATGTAATTTTGTTGTTGTTGTTGTTGTTGTTTATTGTACTTCAGTGAGTTTGAATCACACTGTTCTTAAAACCACCTTATTTTCTCTGATTGGTGTAGAACAACAACAAAATTGCACTTAAAAAGCGCCTTTCATGTCGGGAGGCACTGAACAGTCAGGTCAGGACCTGAGCGGGGGGGGGTAAGGTCGGGGTAGGGGGAAGGAGAGGGGGAAGAGTTAGTGGGGCAGCCGAAGGCAGGGTCGAAGAGGGAGGTCTTGAGGCCTTGAAGGAGGAAAGGGAGGAAGCAAGGCAGAGGGGCTGCAGAATGGAATTCCACAGTGTGGGAGCAGAGAGGCTGAAAGCTCGGCCTCTGACGGTTGGGTGGTTAGGGCGGTGGACGCAGAGCAGGCCTGAGTCTGCTGAACGGAGGGGGCGGGCAGGCTGGTAGGGAGACAGCAGGTCAGAGAGACAGGCGGGGGCAAGGCCGTGAATGGGTCTACAAATGGGTCTACAGTGTGCTGATGCTGTCTCAACCCATTTTATATTGTGCTAATGTGCCCCTGGATGTGCTGTATAAACACAGCATGAATGTAGTGAGCTATGCACTCGTTTGTTATTTGAATTATTACCAGGTTAGAAGATGTTGTGTGTTATGGCTGTTGATCGTTTATCTTTCTTCCTATACACTTTTAGGGCACGCTGGGGTTTGAGAAACAAATCAACCGATGTCTGGAACTTGCAGATTATCTCCACAGCAAACTCAAATGTAGAACTGACTTTAAACTAGTCTTTGAAGAAAAGGTAGGTTTCTGAGCTGTCTGTAAGTGATCAAATGTATTACGACATTGATTTCTCTCCTTTGATGAACTGGGTTTTAACCTATTTCAGAAACAGAAAGCCAGAAGTCCAAAATGTGTACTACCTTCACTATAAAACATTCATCTTAAAATTTAAGAAAATGCAGCATTTTGAAAAATGTAAGAGCTGTAGCTCAGTGGTTAGAGCACTTGCCTTGCAAGCGAGAGACCTGGGTTAGATTCCAGACAAGGTGAAACCCTGGGCATGTTTCCTTACTCCACAAGGATGATAATATTCCCTCAAACAAACAAAAAAAAATTGGTCATTTCAATCCACGACTGTGGGACACTGCTGTGTGCGATTGGCTGTCGGGTTTCACCCACTTATATACAGTCAATTAACTTTACAGTATATTCTGTGAAGCGCGTTGAGACATCTAGAAAACATGAAAAGCGCTATATAAAATGCAAGGATTATTATTATTAAGCACAGTTTATAATTTAAGGCTGAGTATTATGAAAATTCTACTTAATACT
Source organism: Hydrolagus colliei (assembly GCA_035084275.1). Taxonomy (NCBI): domain Eukaryota; kingdom Metazoa; phylum Chordata; class Chondrichthyes; order Chimaeriformes; family Chimaeridae; genus Hydrolagus; species Hydrolagus colliei. The sequence goes on from CM068743.1 coordinate 45,512,252, forward strand.
AAGAATTCTTGCATTTGATATAGTGCTTTTCACGTTTTCTAGACATCTCAAAGAGCTTCACAAAATATGCAGTAAAGTGAATTGAATATTTAGGGTCAATACGCGGCAGCCAATTGCACACAGCAGTGTCTCACAGTCGTGGATTGAAATGACCAATTCATTATTGTTTATTTCTGAGGGATTATTATTTGTTGTGTGGAGTAAGGAAACTTGATTAAGATTTTGCCCTGCCTGGAATTGATCCCAGGACCCAGGTCTCTCTCTTGCAAGCTGTGTGCTCTAACCACTGAGCTACAGGACTCCACAGTTAATCTACTTAATCTTACTTCTGAAAGCAATATTTTACTACTAATATCATGAGTGATTTCTTGGCCTCAGTGGGCAGACAGATTAATGTTTCAATTCTCATTGCTTTTTCTCTGGAAGTGGCAACTATTGGAAGCCTACTCAACGTGTGACATCAGGCTTAAGTCTCTGCAGTCAGATTTCAGCCTATTTCAGTACTGATCCAGTCTCACTTGAAATGACATGTAGGTACAAGACTGATTTGCAATGATGAAATGAGCTGTGGAATCACTTCAGATTCTGCTGAGAGTGAACTCACAAGAAGAATCGCTTTCATGTCAGGCTTTTGCATCTGCATCAGATACAGAGTTTGGAAGAAGATGTTTTGAGTGCAGCAGAGACACAACAGTGGAAGATATGTAACAATGTGAACAACTCTAATAATCATATATAACTATAATAACTAGCAGCACAATGCTAGATTAGTAAAGGAACATGAAGCCAACCCTGACTATACAGTAGTCCTGCGCATTTCAGAACGTACCAGATTAGCAAACATGAGGAGTGCCAAGCATTACTTCATACTGTATTGTAGTATGGTTCTGCCCACAGTAAATGCGAGGGTTTTTTCCTGCACTAACGCGCATATGTTATTTTAGTCTGCAGGCTGTTTGTTAGTGTTTGTTACCTGACTATCAATCAAGAAGAACCTATTTACAGAATTAGGTTTAGGATAACCCTAACCCTAATGCTTGCAATTTGGAATCCGACGCCAAAAACCCAACACAAAAAAAATTAACTGATTTTAACACATACCGTATAAATAATAGACTAAATAATAAGATAATAACAGACCTTTATTATTCACCTAAAAATTCACCTAAAATCACCTTTGCTGGTAGATGCCTGGTTTGAAGCCATAATGCTGGGGTACAGGTGTACAGTCTTTCGATAACTTCTACAATAACGGATGCGATGCGGGGGGAAAAAACAGCGCCACTTTAAGGCACTACCAGCAGCATTCCAAAATACCGATACGAGGGGAAAAAAATGCGCCACCGCGATTGTGCCGGATAAAATCCAGTTATTCAAATGAAGACCTTTTTTTTGAGGTGCTGGTTGTACGGAAGTTAAGGTTGATCAGGTCATGGATAAACGGGCTTTTAGTGTATTTCTCTTTTAATACAAACACATGAGAGGGATTGGGAAAGGGAAATCTTGAATTAGGTCAATGGGTAGCACTAATCCTGTAATTTCTTCCCCAGATAAAGTCCTAAAAATAATTATAAAACTAAGCATTTGTTAAAATATGTTATAGTTGCTTGGTCTCAAAATCTAGGTTCTCCTGTCACTTTAGTATGTTCTGTGAAGCGCTTTGAGAAGTCAAGAAGACACGAAAAGCACTATATCAAATGCAAGGATTATTATTATATTAAAATCCAGTCCGCCTCTAGTTCAATCCAGAAAATAATACTACGAGAAGTTATTCTCTTGGGGTGTTCAAATCCAAACCTATCTCAGTGAACCAAAATGACCACTTTTCCTGACCTTGTGATTAGTATCACGTGATAATTATTACATTGTACACTACATTTTCCTCCAATAGATCCCAAAGCAGAACACAGGTTGACTGTCAGATAATTAATCAATTTAGGTACTTTTGCCACAATTGTGAATAATAACATGATTTTATGCCTTTTTTTTCCCTGTTACTCAGCCAGAACACACCAATGTGTGCTTCTGGTACATTCCACCGAGTCTCCAAGGAATGCCAGAAAATACCGAAAAGGACAAAAAACTTAATCAGGTACCATTGTTCATTAAGTACGCATTAGTCTCCAGCTATGATTTCTGTCCTTCAATATTTAATGATTTGTAATATCCAGTGAGAATGATAGGAACAGCTAGGAACGATAGACCTTCCCATGGCAGCACCTTTGATCTGAAGGAGTTGAAATGTATTGAAGGTGACAAGTTCAGGCACAGGGTGCTGGTGGATGAAGATTGGTTACGTTGTTAATCAAGGCAGAATCGATGGGCATGGCGACTGCCTTGGGAAGGGACTGAGTGACGGGGACCTGGACATTCATGCTGATGAGAAACCTGTGGGCTGATGCATCCTCTGACCCCCATAACTACATGGATTATTCACAACAACAACAATCTATATAGTATGGGAGGTTTGGAGGCATTTGAAAGTTAAAGCAAGAATCTTAAATTCAATAATTTTACATCAAATCACCGTCTCTGTAATTCTGATGGTATTAACTCCACATTTAACTTGTCGTTTTATCATTCTTTAGATTGCTCCACAGATTAAAGCTCAGATGATGGAGGCAGGGTTGACTATGGTTGGGTACCAACCTCAAGGAGATCACGTGAATTTTTTCCGAATGGTCATTTCCAACCCGGCTACAAACAAGTCTGATATTGACTTCCTCATTGAAGAAGTTGTAAGACTGGGAGAGGATTTCTAAGCTTTATGAATGCAGCAAAATACATTTCTTTAGCTCATAACTGCCCCCCCCCCCCCCCCACACACACACACACACATGCTCTGTCTGTCTGTCTGTCTATCTGTCCTCCTCTGTCCTCTCCCCTCTTCTGTATTTCCCCTGCAGGATGCTCACTGCTAACCACAATGCCCTGCCCCCTCTCTCCTCTCCCCCACCCCCCAACTACCAACCCTAGCCTCCACAGCCTCCTGCAGGCTGACCATGTCCCGCTAATCTGCAGTCTCACGTCTTAGCGAGTTCATTATGGCAGCCACCCCAGACCCAAGCTGGACCATCCCACAAAATGCCAACCTCCCTGCAACTCTCCCACTCTGTCCTGCTCTCTCTCCGCCCTCCTCGCCTCCTATCCCCAATCGACCACCCCACAGCTTCCCTCTGCTCCAGCCTGGGAATCCTCGGCCGGGCGCATTGTGGCACTCACCGTTGGTTGTCCAGCAGCAGCCACGCTGACTGCCCCATTCCCCACCAACACAGCAAGCCACGCCAGAACCAGACCCCGGGCGATAACTTCTTCTCCCTCATCCATATCCCCACTCTCCCTGCCACCAATCTCATCCTTGATGAGAAAGTTGATATCATGGCCTTCACGCAAACCTGGGTACCCCCAGGTGACACCTTCCCCCTCACGAAGGCCACACCACCCAGTTATATCTCCCAACATGCCCCACACCACGTCCCAACTGCCATGGCAGTGGTGAGGCCCTCAACTGCAGGGTGCCACTTGCCCAATTCCCCTATTCCTCTAGTTCTTTCCCCTCGTTTGAACATCTCACCCTCTGCCACCCCTCCCATCTCTCCCTCAAAATTTTCGTTCTTTACCGACCCCCAAAACCCTCCTCCGCTTCATCTCCGACATCTCCACCCTACTAGCATCTTAGCCTCTGCTCCAATCACCTCATCATCCTCGGCAATTTCAAACTCCATTTTGCCCCTTCTTGCTCCATCTCCTCGGACTTCTCCTCCCTCCTCTCCTCTCTCAATCTCTCCTCCACATCCACTCTGCCACCTACATTCACTGCCACCTGCTTGACCTGGTGATCACCCGGGGTCTCAGTGTCTCGGATGTCATTATCATTATCACTGACAAGGCCATCTCTGACCACCATTTCATTTCTTTCAACTACACTATCCCTCTCCCCACTGCCTCTAATCTTACCACCCTTGGAAGAAGATCTCCCCACAATCCCTCTCTGCCGCCTTGGAGTCTTCTGAACTCATCCCCCTCTGGCCCACCTTCCGGACTGACCTATCCTCCAAACTCACTCTCCTTCACAACACCATCTCCACAACACTTGATGCCCTTGTCTCCCTCATCTCCCGAATAGCCTCTTACTCTCGAACCTCACCCTGGTTCATCGGCCACCTCCGCTCACTCAAGGGCCAGATGCAGGCCGCTGAATGCACCTGGCTCAAATCTAATGGTCCACCGGCACATCTGGCTGGACCAAATCAGAACCTAACGCTCTGTTCTGGCCTCCGCCAAATGACACTTCTACTGAAGGATAATCCTGGGGGCAAAGGACAACCCCAAACTCCTATTCTCCACAACCTCCCCGCCCCCTCCGTTTAGCAGGCTCCAGCCTGCTCAATGTCCCCTGCCTGACCCACCCTACCATTGGCGGACGGGATTTCAGCCTCTCTGCCCCCAGACTCTGGAACTCCATCCCACAGTCCCTTCGTCTCGCTCCCTCCCCCTTCTGCTGCCCTCCTAACTCTCTCCCGCCCTGCCCCTCCCATCTACCCTGCCCCTCTCCCTTGCTCGGGTCCTATCCTGACTGTTCAGCTCCTTGGGACGTCCTCCCGATGTGAATGGCGCTCTATAAGTGTAATTTTGTTGTTGTTGTTAACAACAGTTAACAAACTTAGGTTGAATTATTTTATTCTTTGTCTATATTACATACACTTTCATTCTAATCAATTCTATTTTGGGACATTTGTTTCACGTGAATGTTGCTATTTAAATAATTAAATAATTATGGTGAGGATTTATTGATGTATACAGAACAGAATCTTCTTGTTAAACAAATGCAAAATATTGCAGATGGTGAAAATCTGAAACAAAAACAGAAATCACTGGGAACACACAGCTGGTCAGGCAGCATCTGTGGAGAAAGGGAAGTGAGAACATTTCAGATCCACAACCCTTCGTCAAAACTGGGGCATGTTGGAAGGGAGAGGCTTTTAAGGATTAACAGAGAGGGAGAGGCAGTGCAAGGAAGACAAAGAATAAATTGGGTTAGAGGACAGGAGATGGTGGGTTAAAGAGGTATTAATGTACTGAAATAAAAAGGGGGGATTGCAACAAAACTAGACAGAAGATGTGTTAATAACGTTAAACAAAGTGATTTCTATTTTTGTTTCAGAAGTATTCTTTCTGGTTGGCCAACAAAATAAATGCATATATCAAGACCATCAATTTCTTGATGGCATAAATCAGGAAATATTCAATGAAGAAACCATTTTTTTGTTGGCCAACTAAAAAGGACATCACAACTTTCGAGAGCAGTCAGCTCTTGTGACCATGTTGAACTCAGGAGGGAAATTGAATGCTACATGTAGATGAAAGAGCTATTCTTTCTTTATTTACAAAGACATATATGAGGAATAATCAATCTGCCTGAACAGAAATAAATGGTGGGATTTCTATTTTATTTGGCAATGTATATTTTTTTATTCTTTCGTTATGTCAATGCCAACTTCAAGTAAATGTTAATGTAAGTGTGCAAAAATGTTTGGATAATGTGCTCCATTTCCCATGAAGCACATTACTGTATATAAACAATCCAATGCAGTCATCCTTAGGCTTTACTATTGATACATAGGAGCATTGAACTGGTGCCCAACTTTGTAGCATTTGCATTGATTAATAAATGTTAAGAAAAGCTAAAGATTATTTCTTGGTGAATAATGTGTAACTTTGCATTAATAATTATTTGTATTTCATGTCGTATATTTCATGTTGGGTCTCAAAGTATCTCAGAGCACTTACAGGATTTAACTGTAAATTTTACTGACTGACTATTTTGTGGTGAACACGGCAGCTAATTTGCAAGTTATTTAAGGGTATTCTAATTTGCAAGTCATTTAAATGTATTACCAATTCTATCAACGGAATTGTTGGCCAAGACAACAAGATAAACTTCCTTCACTGTTTGAATACTGCTGCGGGTTCTTGAACATTGATCTGATAAGTTATGTAAGTGCAAGTTATTGTTGTTGTAATACATAGTATAACATTGTAATATTTCACAATGTGCAAAGCCTGGCAAATTGTTGCATTTGAGCCTTAATTTTGATGCAAGTTATCAGCAAAAATGGACAAATTCTGGACTGTCAGAAACACTATTTTAATACTGTAGTTAAATGTAAACCAAAGGGGAATTTAACCCAAATTAACATCAAAACTAAGGTTACAAATTACAATCTACAGTAAAAGCCCATTTATCCAGCACCCTCAGGACCTGGCTAATCCTGGTTAAAGCGCCTGCCGGATATTCGGATGGAAATGAAAAAAAAGTAAAATAAAAATTGTCAATGCATTATTCCGGATAAATTCCGGTTAATCGAATGCGGACCTTTTTTTTTTGCGATGCCGGTTATACAGAAGTTACAGTTGATCGGGTGCCGGATAAACAGGCTTTTACTGTACTTGGTCATGAATAGAGGTTTAGCAATCTCCCTAAGGAAAAATTAAAATAGCACTTTGAGAGCTGGTCTAAAAAGAGAAATAAGGCATTCAGATATTTTCTTTTTGGGAACAGCAGGGAAGATGTCTGACACACCCAGAAACCCATCACCATGCTTAAGAGTATCCAAACCAAACAGAGATTTCCATGCATACCACCTATACATAGAAATTCCTAGTTATTGGAATGGAATGTACACTCTCAGTCCGGAGGGATGCACCCTACGTACAAAATTACATTGAGGGCAATGGCAACCAGACATTGAGGGACATTTTATACAGGACAGGTTGGCAAATATACAAAACAAATGTACACATTTTCTGCCCTTATCAAAAGCAATAATGATCCCAAGAATAGATCACACATTTTGATGTGCAGTTCATTCATTTTAGGAACATTTATTTGGGATTTGTGAATACAGTTAATTTGTTTTATGAGAATTTATAATATTTTTCAGAATCCTAAAGTATAAAAAAAGTACTCAGTTAAGAGGAATGAACACTGTAAACCATTCTTAAAATCTGTATTCCTATCAGCAGCACTGATAAGATTTATATTTCACTCATTGGCTTAAAGGCAACAAGGAATAAGACCTGTCACATGCTATTAAACAAAGCTAATTTGTAAGACAAGGATGGAATATTATGTTAAGACAAATAAAGGTGTCATTCTAATGAGTAAAGCAACAAATCCCAATTTCCAGTATTACAAATTTACATTTCTATGACCTTGCAGATCAGGAGGATGTCCCAAGGTATTCAACAATATTGGCTTGGCACCAGAGTTGGTTCTGGGAGTCAAAGAGTATGGGGAGGGAAAAGATGATAGAAAGTGTGGTCATAGAGGTAAGTCTTGAGATTGACCTTGAACAAGGTGAAGGAGTGAACGAGTCAGAGCAAGGATGAAGTGCCAGAGAATGAGGGAATAAAGCTTGAAAGCCCCAATGATGTACAGAAAATTATTAACGTAAAATAGTAGAATCTAGGAACTAAGCAATAGAGCTACCTATGTAAACTCTAGAGGATAAATGGCATGACAACAAAAGCATGACCTTTTAATATGATGACAGATTTAATGATATGTTGATATGTTGAAGTGATTCAAATGGTTCTGGTAGTGAAGAGCTGTCTGCTGGTTCAATGTGCTTATTCAAATAGTTTCCAAAACAGTCAAATCAATTTTTCTTCCGTCTGCTATCATATAGCTAAATCTTAATCACTCACGAATTGGGAACATTTCAGCTTTTTCTATTCTTTTTGTTTTGCTGTCAATGTGAGGAGGAAACATTGAGGCTCGCTGAAAGACGAGATTGCTCAATGATAAATTCTGTCTCTTATGGATAGCAAAAAGAATTATTAAATCTGGTGTAGGAGTAGAGAATCTTGCACAGTTCATTGGAGTTAATTTTACTGCTTAGATATTCACTTGTTTATGCTGCAGCAGAATTTTCATTAAAATGCAGTAATTAAATAATCTGATTGCCTATAATTAACAGCAACAACTGCAGTCATTTAGCAAGTCTTGTATCTCAGTGGTTAAAACAGCAAATAAGAGACGTGGTTCGATTCTCAGCAGGGAATTTCCTTCCTCCAAATGCCTGATAATAATCCCTCAAGGAAAAACACAAGAATAATTTTGTCACTGAATCTATTACTGTTTGTGGGATACTGCTGTGTGTAATCAGCTGCCGTGTTTTGCCCACAAAATATACAGTCATTCACTTTACAGTATACAGTATTTCATAAAGCGCTTTGAGATGTCGCAAAGACCTAATAGCGCACTATATCAAATGCAAGGATTATTATTTATTTATTTATTCATGCAGGTAGTATCTTAGAGCGCTTAACACAATGTGCTTCGAAATGCTTAGAAATTCCCCTTCAAATCCTACCTCTTCAAATGTACCTATGGCCACCCACCTTTCTTTCTCGTTCAGCATCCAACCCTATCCATCCATGTAAAGCACTTGAGACATTACTCCACATGAAGGGCATCAATTGATGAGCGTCTTCCAGAAATTCCTTGTAAAACTTGTAAAACTGATACCACCGTACGTGAATGTCGTACTTGCACACAAGAAAACATGGGAGGGTGGAGGGAAGGGAGAGATTTACTCATTCACATTATGGGAGCTGAAACGATGAGCTTCCATGTGAGGACATGTTTTACATTGAAACAAATACCAGTCAGGAAAGCAGATATCATGCTCCTTCAGTTAAAGTAAAGAACTTGTCTCAACAACTTTCACTGAATATAGTCCACTAGCCTTTTCCTCACTTCTTATCAGCAATGGGACAAGAGGAGGCATATCTCGTGTTTTTTTTAATAGATGATTTATAGTTGTTTTTTGTATATTGTACAAACTTGCAAGGATTATTATAATTATTATTATTAGCAAATATTTTGCTTCAGTCTCTGAAATTTGATTCATATGTTCACCTTCCCTCAGATTGACGTGAAAAAGTATGAACACAAATGAGTGGCAGCTGCAGCTCTGTTAAAATGCATTTTTATGAAATTTATTGTCCCTGTTACTGTCATGCTCAATTGACTGGAAAAAAACCCTTAATTGAAGATGCAAATCACCTAGAGGTCCCAGGCTGTCCTGTAAAACAAGAGGGGCAATCTCATGATTTAATCACTTAAAATTCATTTCATCATGTAACGAATGGGTAAGTGATGTGTGACACAGGGTAATTCGGGCTAATGGAATAAACCACTGCAAATAGCATGCACATCGAGAGCAAACAATTAGTTTTGAGACATTTGAAATGGTACACTCGTTTGTAATTTATTGTTTCCAATTAGATGTAGATGTACACATGAGGGAGAAGAAAATAGGAAAGGTATATGAGGGAGTGAGAAGCAGGTTGGAGATCCGTGTGGAATATGAAGACCTGTACAGACCGGTTGGGCTAAATTGTCAATATTTGCCACTTATGTAAATATGGTTTGGAAAAAAAAGTATAAAAAGATGTATTTAAACAGAGATCTTTTATGGGAAAACTGAAAATGTTCTGAAAAGCTGTGAGATTTCCGTGAGACTTCCCATGTTACTAACTGGGGCTCCTAACAGTTCAAAGTTGTACAAAATAAAGCAGGAATTTTAAATCAAAAAATCTGATTACCTATAATTAACAGCAACAACTGCATTTATTTACCAGGTCTTGTATCCCAGTGGTTATAATAATAATAATCCTTGCATTTGATGCAGCACTTTTCACATCTTATCAACGTCCCAAAGCGCTTCACAGAATATACTGTAAAGTTGAATTGACTGTATATATTTGTGGGCGAATCGCGGCAGCCAATTGCGCACAGCAGTGTCCCACACACATTCGTGAATTGAAATGACCAATTTTATTATTGTGTTTTTTGGGGAGGGATTATTATGAGGCGTGTGGAGTAAGGAAACTTGCCCAAGGTTTCGCCCGGACCTGCCTGGATTCGAACACAGGTCTCCCCAGTTTGGTTTCCCGGTTAAAAGACTTGCCCTGCAAGTAACCACTTGAATAACCCAGTGAATGGTCTAAGTCTTTGCTTTGTCTTCTGGGGATTTTTTTTCATAAATGTCGTAATCTTGGTTATAACAAAGGGCAACAACAGGAAACTATTCACCCACTTTAGAGGCTCAATTGTAGCTGAACAATGATCTGTATGCCTCAGTGAATCACTGGACCTCAATACTCAACACCCTCTAGTGGCAATCACTATAATATAGAAAACACTGATTATCACAGTATAATATAAGTATATAGTGCTGCATTACAATTAAATGCCAGGCAGTAATTTCAATGGCAATTTGCAATCACGCAGAAAATGGAAGTCTGGGCATTGAGATTCTTTGATCAATATTTGCGCAGATGGATTCAATAGGATAGTCAATCGTTTTACACTATCTGAATGAAAACATCAATTAACATAGTTATTGTGGGAATTCAACCTATTAGCATTAACAACCTTACAAACAGCATTTAAATGATGAAGAGAGATGCAGACAGATGAGTTTATTTTAATTGGAGAATAAATTGGAAAAGAAGATGGAGATGTGATACAAGTCTTTAAAACGCTGAGGAGGGTTTAAATAGAGCAGATACTAGCAGGTTATTTAGCGAGGTCTATGACTATATTGCTGCAGGATATACATCTCCTGTGAAATTAGTGATTAAGAGAAATTTTTTTACATACTAGGCAGTGTGTTATCTGGAGCAGACTCTTAATTTAAACAGAGATACTAGAAATTCACAGCAGGTCAATTAACACTTCACTTGTGGGAGCCTTTATCAAAATATTGTTCTAGTGATGTTCCCAATAGGACAGAGGAAAAAGAAGAAATCAAATCAAGAAACCAAGTAATTACGTTAGGATCAAGGTAAATATAATGGTAAAATCACACTAACAAAAAATAACTCATGTGTCATTAATAGATAATTAAATAATGTCAACAACAGCAAATTTTTACAACATTTGTACACAATCTGAAAACAATTCCATTTGGAGAGATGGAGATTTTTTTTAAATTTAGTTATTAATCATTTACTGAAAATTCACAGACATTTGGGATCTAAATTGTAATCTTTCTAAACAGTTTTCTTCATAAGTGAGACAAAGTTACTGACATTTTAAAATACAACACACTACAGTTACATGTACATAATTTACATTCATGTGGCATCCTATACACTGGGAGGACATCTCAAATCCCTTCGCAATCCTGCGTTGTTGGCCTCTGAGCTGGAGATGAAAGCCGGGAGGGGAAGTGAGAGACACAATAGTCAAAAGCACAGTCAAAGAGATATGTTTTGAGATGTACTTGCAACAAGAGGAAGGAGGGAGAGAGTAATGGAAGGTACAAGCGAGTGAGCAAGTTGGAGGGACTCTGTGTTGGAAATATAAGAGCAGGAGTAAAATAGCTGAAAGGTTGAAAGCCCACCTGCCAATGGAGGGATGAATAAGAGATATTATGGTTGAAGGAGTTTGCAGTTGCAATACTAATAATACTACTACAGTACTAATAATAATCCTTGCATTTGATATAGAGTCTATCGCATCTTTGATTCAGCTCATAGCAATTCACAGAATAAACTGTAAAGTACCAATTGCACTGTCCCACAAACATTTATGGATTGAGAGACCAGAATATTAACATCAATCCATCATCGACTAACAACTGGGTTCCTACTTACTGCTTGGTAAACAGAGGCATGTGGGGTAAGAAATCTTGCATAATGTTTTGCCTTACCCGGGAATCGAACCTAGGTCCTCTCATTTGCGAGGCGAGTGCTCTGACCAATACACCACAGTACACCAGGGCTATGGTGGATGCAAGCTACATTAAATATTCCATAACTACATATTGCTTATTAAGGGAAATATAGAGGGAATTATCCTGCTGATTTAGTAGTGGATTTAGAGTTGGCATCAATGACTCCATTGTAAATTCATGTTTGAAGGAAAATACAAATAGAATATCATCTCTACAAAACTGTCAATAAGTCATTGCTACACAGCCAATTGTGAACTTGAGAATTCAAATGCTGTAAACTAAAATATAATTATATACTGCAGCCATCCCTAGAGGAAAGCTCAACTGATCCCAGCTTTAAAGGGATGAACTATGAGGAATGATTAAATAAGCTTGGCCCTTTATCCTTGAAAAGAGACATCTCAGAGGGGACTTTATAGTGGTACATAAGATGCTTAATGAGGTTGAGAAAGTAAACCAGGAGCAATACTTTCAGATATACCAATATAGCAGGGCAAGTGGGCAGAGATTTAGGGTTGTGAAGGACAATTTCACACAGACATTAGCAAGTATTACATTGCAAATAGATTAATTAATAACTGGAATGTGTTTCCAGGAAGAGCCCAGTACACTTACAAAACAGCTTGATTCTGTAATGGGAAGATATTATGATATTCTGAGAAAATTAGCACACATGGGTTGAAGGGTTTCATTCCATCCCCTCTCATGAATTTATGAGAGCAGAGAGTTGATTCATTCTTCTAATGTACTTCTATGTTTTGCCCAATAGACGGCGATCAGCAAAGAATTGTGAAATTCTACACATTTTTAACAATTCTCCAAACTGATCAGATTCTGTACTTTGTATCAATTCTGTACTTTGTGACAATTAAACCTGATACCGGGTGTATAAAAATTAGGTTATTTGATTAGACGATTAACCACATCGGATGGGCCAACAACAACAACAACAAAATTATATTTGTATAGCAGCTTTCATGTCAGGAGGACGTCCCAAGGCACTGGACAGTCAATGTTTCAGATCCAAGCTGGGATCGCAATCGGGGAGGGTGGAAATCAGGAAAGGAGGGGATTTGGGGTGACCGATGGCCCCTTTGAAGAGGAGGGTTTTGAGACGGGACTTGAAGGAGGCTAAGAAGGGGGGCGAGGCGGAGGGACTGTGGAATGGAATTCCAGAGGTTAGGGGCAGAGTGGCTGAAGGCTCGCCCGCCGATGGTGGGGCAGATGGATCAGGGCACATGGAGCAGGCTGGATCCCACTGAGCGAAAGGAGCCAGCAGGTTGGTAGGGGGTTAGCCAGTCGCAGAGGTAGGGTGGGACTAGGCCGTGGAGGGCTTTGAAGATGAAAAGATCTTCTTCATCCATCCTAATCTTGTGATCTGTGAAGAACCAAATATAAATAAATAATCCTTGCATTTGATATAGCACTTTTCACATCTCTAGACATCTCAAAGTCCAGGAGGAATGGATGCTAATGTAAAGTGAGATAGCACTGACTTTATGGTAGTATTGTAAAGCGTAAATAGCAATCATATTCCTTGTATTCAATTATAACACCTTATTACAGCACATCAATGTCCCACAAACAGCCATGAAGTGATTGCCTGGGAGAAACTCCCTTCTTTTAGCAAGCTGCATTGTGAAGGCACGATGATGATGCCAATAATTTCCTTATGATTTTCTTCACAAGGTTGCTCAAAGCAGTGTTCGTGAGATTACATTTTAATTATTGGAGACACCAGGACACACTGGCTGGGAGCATTCAGATGGGATTAAACATCAACTGATGGGAAATTCAAAATTAAAATCAGCACTGGTGATAGGCATTTGGATTTAAAAATTGTATCCATACTGTGTAAACTGGTAATAACTCAAGTTAGGCTGCAGGGAGCAGGCTGTATGCTGTATCACGTACACAGATCAACTCCCTGAAAAACAAGTAGCTTTGCTTGAATTTCACCTTAAATACATTACAAAAAGACTTGCACTTAAAGATGAGAAAGTCAGATGTCGCCATCTGCTCCTGCGTCCATTTGCTGCCGTATTTCTACCACTATTGCAAAATATTACAGGCTGTAAATTAGTTTCAGCACTGCCTTACCATAAGATCACTGTAGTAACAACCACAGCTTAAACTCAACAGCACCTGCTGACTACACCGTCAACTGGGATATTTATTGTTGTGGATTTCCTTTGAATAAGTTAAACTATTTCTGACCCGGAAGACTTGCTAGCTAAGTCACGTTGGAGAGATGGATTTTCGACAAACTACAACAACAAAATTACATTTGTAGAGAGCCTTTCACGTTGGGAGGAAGTCCCAAGGTGCTAAACAGTCATGGGTCAAGACTCGAGCATGGTGGGTGTGGGAGGAATCGGGGGTGCAGGCTTCGGATAAGGGAGGGTATAGAATTGGGATGGCAGCTGAAGGCATAGTTGAAGAGGAAGGTCTTGATAATGGTCTTGAAGAAGACAAGGTATGGAGCAAGGCAAAGGGATTGTGGGAAGGAGTTCCAAAGCGTTAGGGCAGGGAGGCTAAAAGCCCGGCCATTAATGGTAGGGTTGGTCGGGAGGGAGAAATGGAGCAGACCAGATCCTGCTAGGCGGAGAGAGTGGACAGGTTGCTATGGGGTCAGCAGGTCAGAGTGGTAGGGGGCAATGCCATGGAGGGCCTTGAAAATGAGGATGAGGATCTTGAATTCAATATTTACCTCCTAGGATATTTACCTCCTGGATATTTACCTTGGATATTTACCTCCTGAGGAGATAGGCCCTGGAACGCGCACACACTCCGAATGCGCGCGCACTCGGTATGCACGCGCCGCGCGTGCATGCGCAGTACGAAAAACCCGAAAATATCGATATTTCGGTATATCTCAATATGAGCCCATCGATATATCTAAACCGGAAAATTTCCATATTGACGGACCCTTGTAATTGCTATGCACTGTGCTCCGGGGTGTTAGTTCTTTTATAGATTTTGTAAATTTTGGATGGTCAAAATTAACCATTAAATCTCACTTGCGAATATCAGAAATTAGACCCTTGTGTGTAGCTTCAAAGAACCCTGCCTGGTGACATCTTGTAACTGGACAGAGGAGGTGGCTGCTTTCTCTACTGCTCCATCATTATATTGATCACATAGCAAACCCGTGAAACCAGCAACCTGTTTTTTTGTGTTGCAGCAGAATTATTAATATAATACATGTTATTATTATCACCCTTGGTTCACCTATAACTACACAGTCACTACACATTACAGTAAACTCATAAGAAACACTTTGAGACGTTTGTTCGATATGGACAGAATTTTATATTAAACACAAGCATTACCATTATTACCTTTTTAATTCAGCTTCAACATCAATTAAGGGACTGATGTGTTAAATTGCAATATAATTGCAATATAATACAATCAAAATAATTAATTACACTTTCTGAACACTGCCTACAAAAATGAACAGTCACTACACTTTACACTATATTCTGTGAAGCGCTTTGAAAGTCTCAAAGACATGATAAAGCTATATCAAATACAAGAATGTTACTATTATGATTATTATTAGAATGGTCAATAAGGTTCTGGCTTCTCTAAAACTCACCCCTCCAGGCAAATGGGAAAATATCAAAGCAGTTTGTGCTGGCAGAAACCCTAGTCCCAGAAAGAGTGGGAATGCTGAGCCGAACTTGTTAGTGCATCACAAATGTACTTGTAATCTGGACAGACAGAACATCATTCTCTCCAACCAGAAGAAATATAAAGAGAAATGCCAAAGGCCACAAAGGGGACGGACATGATTTCACGCCGAGGATTATCTAAATGGCAATCATTCTCTTGAATGAATCATGTGGCAAAATGGGGACAGGAGAAAAATCTGAGTTTTAGTTTCCTGGAAATGTACTTATCGTAAAATACAAGTAGGACTTTTAGTGGCAATCTGAAATAATTAAAAATGTTGTTAAGGTGGCAATTAATGCCTGAAAATATTCTCGTAATTCTCTTAAAAAATAAAGTGTAAATTATAAATTCAGTGAAAATAAATAGTCACTGAATATTGTGGCTTTAGGAAAATTGTTGAATCATACTTGCTCCAATTGTAATTCTGTATTACCAAAAGAGGGGAGAGATGAAAGCTGGATAAAGAAACCATATACTGTACAGTTACTCCATCTCCAGTCCATTCCTGTGGGGAAAGGTGAAATGTCTCAACCTGCCTGAATGGTTCATTGCCTGTTAGGTAATGACAGAACTATGCCATATGCAGCATAGACAATACAATTGAAGAATGAGAAGAGGACCACACTCCAGCCAGGAATTTCTAGATGCAATTCAAATACTCATTCTCCTGATGTCTGGGGCTTGACATCTCTCGTGGCGTACAGTTTCTTAATTCCCAAGAGCACAATATTGTGTGTAACTTCAAGACTTCAACACTACCGGTAATGGTTCTCCATATAAAGCAATATCCTCAATTACTTGTTCGCTGAATCTGAACATCCATTCAAGCGAACTAACACAACGATAAAAAAAAGACCCCAAAGATCATTCAGAGCAGAAAAATACTGATAATTTATTTTGATTCTTCTATGTAGAAATACACTGCATTATTACCATTGCAATTCATAAAACATAAGCCTCAATAAAATGTAAGTTTCTTGTCTTCAAAGTAACTAATTCTTTAGTATTCTCCTCTCATGTTGGTTCAGGTTCAGTTGGTTCGTGTTTTATGTACTTTCTCTTATGCTCTCTTTCAACTAAAGCCTGCATCAATGCTATCCTCAGGCAAGTGGAGGTCGTATCCAGTCTGTAGACAAAACTATGGATGTTGTTCCTTAATCAAACAAGTGGAGGCAGAGGGCATGGCTGATGTACTGAATGAGTACTTCGCCTCTGTCTTCACAAAAGAAAAGGATACAGCCAATGCCATAGTATTGGAGAAGAGGGTAGGAGAAATTGATAGAATAATTATAACCAGAGAGGAAGTTCTAAAAAAGTTGACGTCGCTCAAGGTGGATAAGTCACCTGGTCTGGATGGGATGCACCCTAGGTTACTAAGGGAGGCACGGGAGCAAATAGCAGAGACTCTGGCCACGATCTTTCAATCTTCCTTGGACACAGGGGTCATGCCAGAGGACTGGAGGATAGCTAATGTTACTCCCTTGTATAAAAAGGGGCAGAAGGACAAGCCTGGTAACTACAGACCAGTCAGTCTAACGTCGGTAGTGGGCAAACTTCTAGAGTCCATAATCAGGGACAAGGTAGATCTTCACTTAGAAAGATATAGGCTAATAAAGGACAGTCAACATGGATTTGTTAAACGCAAATCTTGCCTCACAAATCTGATAGAATTTTTTGATGAGGTAACGGAATGGGTGGATAATGGTAGCGCAGTTGATGTAGTTTACATGGACTTTCAAAAGGCATTTGACAAAGTGCCACATGAGAGACTTATTAGGCCCATGGCGTAAAAGGGATAGTGGCAGAGTGGATCCACAACTGGCTGCGAGACAGAAAGCAGAGAGTTGTAGTGAGCGGCTGTTTTTCAGACTGGAGGGAAGTGAGCAGTGGTGTGCCACAGGGATCGGTTTGGGGACCATTGCTCTTTGTAATTTACATCAATGATTTGGACTTGGTGTAGCGAGTACAGTTTCCAAGTTTGCAGATGACACTAAGTTAGGGAGAATAGTAAATAGTGAGGAGGATAGTAGCCATCTGCAAGAGGATATAGACAAATTGGTAAAGTGGGCAGACACATGGCAGATGAAGTTTACTGCAGAGAAGTGTGAGGTGATGCATTTTGGGAGAAGAAATGAAGGGAGGCAATATAGGCTAGATAGTACAATTTTAAATGGTGTGAAGGAACAGAGAGACCTGGGGATTTGTGTTAGTGACTTGTTGAAGGTGGCAGGACAAGTAGACAAGGCTGTTAAGAAGGCATATGGGATACTAGGCTTTATAAATAGGGGAATAGAGTACAAAAGTGCTGACTAACCTCTATAAAACTTTGGAGAGGCCTCAGCTGGAATACTGTGTTCAATTCTGGTCACCACACTACAGAAAGGATGTGAAGACATTGGAAAGGGTACAAAGAAGATTTACTAGGATGGTGCCAGGATTGAGGGACTTCAGCTATGAGGAGAGGCTAGATAAGCTAGGGTTATTCTCTCTGGAGCAGAGAAGATTGAGGGGAGACCTAATAGAGGTTTATAAGATCATGAGGGGTTTCGACAGGGCAAATAGAGAAAAACTATTTCCACTCGTGGGCGAATCTGTGACTCGTGGTCACAGATTTAAAATAGTTTCAAGGTGAAGTAGAGGAGAGCTGAGGAGAATTTTTTTCACTCAGCGAGTTGTTCGAATCTGGAATGCATTGCCTGAAAAGGTGGTGGAGGCTGATTCGATAACAACTTTTAAAAGGGAATTAGATCTTTATTTAGGGAGAACAGGTCTATTAGGCTATGGGGAGCGGACAGGGCAGTGGGATTGAATCGCTCTTTTCAAAGAGCCGGCACAGACTAGATGGGCCGAATGGCCTCCTTTTGTGCCGTAAAATTCTATGAATGTATGAATCTAAAAGTGGAATCAATCGTACTTTGAACCATCCAGTGGGGAGCTCAACTCTGCTTCTGAACAATTGTTTACACCATTAGAAAGTTAGCAGATGATTGAGGAAAAACTGGTGTGACTGAGCTTTCTTGAGTTGTATCAATAATGGTTCTGGCGCTAGCTAGGTCATCTTCATCTTTATCCAGAGTGTAATTAATTACTGCAACAAGTTGCCAGGAAGGAGGGATCAGGCTAGGACTCCTTTAAAAGACAATTTGATGCTGTGCTGGAAGAACAGGTGGTGGGTGTTCTGGAGAGGTGAAATCAGATGGGCTAAAAGCAGAGGCGTTTTTAAGACTTCCAACTACTCGGTGCAATTTTCTTAAGAGACCCATTACTTGGAGGAAAACAGTGCACTCGGTAAAATTGCGTTTGGTAAGTTTAAAAAGTGCGCATGTGCACGCATGCACAAAGTGAGCATCCGCATACTCAAATTTTACTTGTATTGGGAGATTAACTAACTTTTGGCAGGTGCAATGCCTCTTTAGGCAGACTGCCTGCTCCGCCAGGCTGGGGAGAGCTCTGGTTTTTGCTGTACAGGTACAGTATTTAACAAAAGACAAGAGCACAGCACACTCAAATCCTCCCATTTCGATGATTTTTTGCATTACTTTGGGGGCCCGCAATATGAGGGGCCCATCGATGCAAACGTACTGATTGCGCCAACAATGCAAACTTGTCTGGCCAAAAGGGCTTTCTTCATCCAAACCTATCTTGAGATCATCCTCAGAGCTGCTCAGTAGTCATTGACAATCTTAGACAATTCTTGCGTGAAGGCATTCCCTACATGCAGTGAAGACTTTAAACACTCTGATCGTTCTTTCAATGTTACAATGGAATACAATTAAAATTTACATTTATGTATTGCCTTTGACACTGGGAGGATATTTCTATTGAATTGTGGCCAGCGTGGTGTTTTGGTGTCTTGCTGAAAACCGAGATAGTTGGCAAACAAGATAATATTTAATCCATTTAAGGGTGGGGCAATGTCGGCTTCAACAACATTCAGAGAATGCTGGATGTTAAAAGGTTTTGTTGAGTTTTGATGGCTTTACTTGGGATGCTTGGCACGGTGTCAACGTCTGGGTTTCACTTGTAGTCATCCATTACAGCCAGCAGGTGTCTCCTATTAGTCACCAAAATCAATGCATCTTCAGTCAATAGTCCAATTGGTGATCTGTCATTTG
The DNA here is from genome assembly GCA_035084275.1 of Hydrolagus colliei. NCBI lineage: Eukaryota > Metazoa > Chordata > Chondrichthyes > Chimaeriformes > Chimaeridae > Hydrolagus > Hydrolagus colliei. The sequence continues at coordinate 45,531,798 of CM068743.1, forward strand.
TAGTTTTAGTTACTGTGGTCCTGCAGAGTTGGCAGTTATTACTGCAACAAAAAATATTTGAATTTAAACAGTATTATCATGGTGACATGTAATGGCATCACGCCAAATGATAATTGTCTAAGACGGAGAACTGCACCATTTGATTTTGAAGAATAGGTGAGACACAGAGCATTTTATATTTTTCTGTGACATCAGCAACCTCTATTTATGGCAATTCTTCACATTAGGATCATAGGAATTACAGAACAAAGGGAGGTCATTCAGCCCATTAAGCTTATGTGGTCCAGGCATCTTCACTGAAGCTATAAACTACTGTAAATACCCGCGTATAAGGCGCACTTTTTTTTCACGTCGGAAGATCTCGAAAGTTGGGGGTGCGCCCTATACGCAGGTACAAGAAATTTTGAGCCTCGGAAATAAGCAGGAGGGGCGGCCGGTGCGCTGTCAGCCGGGCTTTGGTCAGTGTCTAGCGGGGGTTGGGGGGAGTGGGTGATAGAGCTTCGGCCTCGGCCGCCCGGGCAGCGGCAGCAGAGGACTTCAGTGCCATGCCTGCTGCCTGCCTTCTGCTGAACCCAGTCTCCCTTACTCCCTCCCTCCCTGCCTGCCTACCTGCCTCCCTCTCTCTCTCTCTCTCCCTCCATCCCTGGCTGCCTGCCTCCCTCCCTCCCTCCCTCCCTCTCTCCCTCCCTCACTGCCTGCCTGCCTGCCTCCCTGCCTGCCTCCCTGCTTGCCCTGCCTGCCTGCCTGCCTCCCTCTCTCCCTCCCTACGTGTCTCTCCTGCCTCCCTCCCTTCTGCCGGCAATATCATCGAAAATGCTTCCTTTTTTTTCACCAAGAAAAGGTCAAAAGTGGGGGGTGCGCCTTATACGCGAGTGCGCCTTATACATGGGTATTTACGATATGTTTCAACTTCTTCGCTCCTAAATCCACCACCACCGGTGTCTCCGCTCGACAAGCAACAGCCTACTGCTCATCCTTCACAACGTTCACCCCACCATCGGAGGTCGCACTTTCAGCCACTATCCCAACCTCTAGAACATGCTCCCTTAATCCCTCCGCCTTGCCCCTCTCTCCCTTTTTTCAAAGTCCCACCTGAAAACCTTCTTCTTCAACTGTGCTTACAATAATCCTTAAATTTGATATGGTGCTTTTCACGTCTTCTAGACAACAACAACAACAAAATTTCACTTATATAGCGCCTTTCACTTCGGGAGGACGTCTCAAAGCGCTTCACAGAATATACTGTAAAGTGAATTGACTGTATATTTGTGGGTAAATCACAGTAGCCAATTGTGGATTGCGTGACCAAACAATTTTTGTGAGTGATTATTATCAGGTGTGAAGAGTAAAGAAAGTTGCCCAAGATTTGGCCCTGCCAGGAATCAAACCAAGGTCTCTCACTTGGAAGGCAAGTGCTCTACCCACTGAGCTACAGAACTCTATAGGTGGCTGTGCTTTTGGCCACCTCCCACTACCATCTCGGAGTCAGGCTCCGCCACTGTTAAGCGCTCTGAGACACTCTCTGCGTGGAGGGCGCTATATAAGTGCAAATTATTGAGGTTGTTGTAACCTCAAATACCATATTCTACCTTCAATTAGAATACCCTAATCCTAAACTCAAACAATTTGTCGAAGGCAATTTGCCAAAGTGGGTCATTTATGTGCATCTCAGATTGATAGTTCTTCAGTTGTAAATGTCTTAAAAAAACAATGAGACAGTCCATAAAAGTTGAGTAGTATGGCTATTGTAGATTGCAGAACACTTAACTAAAATAGAGGGCAGTCACAGTGCTTTGTGAAGCAGAGTGTCACCATGGGACACTGAATCAAAACGCCTCATTATGCATTTGTCTTTGGACTCTGAGATCAAAGTGTTACACGCTCTAGCAGTGGCAAAAGCGATTCATTGTCTTATATCTTAAATATGGATTAGTAGAGTAATGGTTTAGTGGGTAGTAGCTGAGAATTAATTTTAGCTGTCATGTCCACTGTCAATTAGGACTGCTAGTGAATTTTCCTGCAGTATTAATGGGGTGAAAATTATGATGTGATGGGTTATTACAGAAAGTGTTGATTAGCATATCTCTAAAAAAGTGATAACAACAATAATGTGCATTTATATAGTGCCTTTCAAAGCAGAAGGTTGTCTCAAAATGCTTTACACAGTTGAAGGAGGGAGGGGAAGTGGGGATGACTGAAACCGCAGTTAGAAAGATAAATCTTAAGGTGGGTTTTGAAGGTGGGGTAAGATGAGGTAAAGTGGAGAGTGGGGGGGGAGAATGGCTAAAAGCTTGTCTGCCAATGCCAACCAGATGGGTTTATGTCGTGTAGCAGGCCAACATTTTGCTGGGTGGAGAGAGTGGCTCAGCAGCAGAGTTTCAGGGTAGGGTGAGGTGAGGCGAGGCCGTGGACATATTTCAAGGGGAAGATCTTGAAATTCATTCTCTGGAGGATCTGGGGGCAGTGGATTTGAGCTTCTCTTTTCAAGTACTATCTTGGGATCTTTAACCTGCTAAATAGCTGTCTAATGCCAGGATCCATGAACTGACAGGACAGTATGTGCAGCAGCCGACCCTTTGGGACAATCATTGTGAATGGCTTCAGGAATATCTGCCTCTAGGTGATTAACACATCATACTTTTCATCCCTTTCCTCTTTGACAGATTGGGGGTAAAAGTTGCAGTATTCCTTGTGTATTCCTTAAACTAGCACCATTGATGGATTACTTAAGGAATTCCACAAATGTTTCTCCATGAGCTGTTCAGAATTATCAGGAATAAGATAAAAATAAAACGGCATTTCGTGAACCACATTTGAACCACATTGAATATGCTGTGAGCCACACTGAATAGAATGTTGCCTTATTATCCTATATATATGTATTCCATACATAGAATTGATAATTATAATAATATGAATAATAATTTAATCCTTCCATTTATATGGTGCCTTATCAAGTTTTCGAGACATCTCAAAGTGTTTCACTGTAAAGTGAATTGACTTGTGAATGTTTTGTGGAAGAAGAGAATTTCTTCAAATTTACATATTTGCCCCCCCATTTCTTGGATCCCAGCCCCAGCATGGGTTATTATTGCTAAGTACCTGTCCTCCTGACTTCTAAGGCGCTATACAATAATAAGAATAATCCTTGCAATTGATTTAGCGCTTTTCACATCTTCTAGACATCTCAAAGCGCTTCACAGAATATACTGTACAGTGAATTGACTGTATATTTGTGGGAGAAACACGACAACCAATTGCACAAACAGTGGTGAATTAAAATGATCAATTTGCAAACAGCTATTTGTGTTAGCTATAACAGTGCTGAATGCCATACAGTAGTCTGTATGTGCCCTGCAGTCAAACTTAAAGCACATCTGTTTGGTTGAGCCTGGTGAACAGTAGCCAACTACAAAATCTCAAGCCTGTTACAATTGCTTCCTTTACTGAATAGTAAAGGAAGCAACTGTAACAGGCTTGAGATTTTATTAATGGGCTCAGATATAAAAGTAAATTAGGTTGTATACATTTCACCCTGACTCCTCAGGTGGGCCTAGTCTATCTGATGGTGGGCTGTATGCTTGTTTGTTAGTGTGCATTTCTTTAGTTGAATAGCTTTATATCTGCAGACTTTTGCAAAATGGTTACCTTTCCTATAATACAGGCAGATTGCACTTAGCGCAATGTGCAATAACAATATGGTATGTGGGGATTCACCATCGCTGTGGTAGCCTGTGGGGCGGGTTTGGTTTTCGCAATGCTTTCTGCACAGTTTTCAAGCAGCTCATCAATTTGCTATCAATTCCATGAGCGCCCATGGGGATTCCTAGTCTTAAGCAAGCTGTTTCAGCCCTCTCTCTTTGTCCCCTGTTTGCTCCTACTGTGCATGACATGTGATTATCAAGCCAACGAACGGAATCACTGTGGCTGAAAGGAGTTTATAACGTTTACAGAGGAGAGAGGAGGCGGACAGTAAAATCCTGCGATCCTAGTAGAGGAGACGAGAGGACAGGAGAGGAGAGGAGAGATTGAAGAATTAATTCTACTTTATTTTATATCTCAGACAAGCTATAGTGTATCTGTAACAGATCAGTAAATGCAGAGTGGCATTGAGAAATGTGAGCTGATATCGTGTTTCAAATAAAACATTTCTGGAGAGATTCAACCTTTTCTTTTGCCAGACTAGAAGCATCCATTGAAGAATTTTTTTAAAGTGACAAAGGGTAAAAAACAAATGAGATTTGCATTAAGAATCTTTCAGCAGCAGACTGCACTTTGGATCCTTCCCAAACCCATTATTGTTCTAAAGAGGAAGCCAGACTCCCGTCTTGACTGCCAACTTCAATGTCGCGGTCTTGCATTGCCACTTAGCTTTGTAAAATGCTGGTGACATAAATTGTCATGCTCTGTTAGATATTCAAAATCAGGAATAAAAACTTGAAAATAGATTCAATGATGTATAGAGGGTGTCGGGCCATCTTTTAAATGCCCTATAAATCTGTGCACATTTTAAATGGGCATAGTTTGGGTAAGGGTGTTTTAAGGTAGTAATTTGATTTACAGGATTGATGATTTGTAACTGAAAAGTGCTTAAGTTTTCATTCTGTATATGTCTTATCTGCAAATAAATGTTCTCCTGTGCAGCATAATACTGAAAAGAGTCAAATAAAACTTATTTGTAGGTAAAGTCCACAATTACTCAAACTGCAGAAATTATGCAAAAGCACAAATAAAATATTACAAGCAGGCACTTAACAAAACTGCCGGATAAATTAATTTTTTCGATTAAGTTCTCGTCTATATCATCAGTACTTGCTAGACAACTACTTGAGAAGCAATGATCCAGTGTTGTTCTTTTTTGTTGGGAAGTTGCTCGATTAAATTTTTATCCTGATCAAGATGAGGGATATCACTGAAGAATGGAACACTTTTCTATCTTTATTATCTATTTTTGATGTGAAAGCTTTATAATTAAAGGTACAGTATGGCTCATGATGTACCTTTACAACCTACTAAGTGTAACAGTCCCTCAGCTCTGTGTACTGTATATACAGTATTTAAAAAATCCATAGCTCAGAAACCTAAGCTGCAACAATATGAACTTTCTATTTTCCCTTTGCCTGTCCAGTTTCAAAAAGTAAGACTAAATATATAAATAAGCCAATGAAGTTGAATATTGGACATTAATGATATTTTATCATTTTTGTTTCAGAGATATGCAGACATTACCCAAACTCATGTCATGTATCATTTCTGTATATAGTAACAAATTATGTCTTCTCTCCATGTGACCAGGTCTCCCCCTGATCCTCGTTGTCTTGGACCTCCCGCTGAGTTCCACAGTCAACTGCGCCATCCTGCTTCATCACCTCTCAGCCCTCATCCACCTCAGTGGGATGGCACCTGCATGGCTTGACTTAACTAAACGCCAACAATGCATCTCAGCAAATGTTTCGCCCCTACCAATTCACCTGCCGGGTTCCATCCTTCGCACCCTTAATTTCCTTATCTATACTCTCCCTGTCAGCAATGCCATCCACAGACAGGGTGTCAACTTCTTCAAGTACACAGATGACACATAAATCTATTTCCCATCCTCCAGCTGCTTCTCCCATTCCACTGATATTCTGTCGACTTGTTTGTCAGACATCAAAACCTGGATGAGAGCAAATTGAGGTCGGCAAGATCGAAGCCATACTCATTGGCTCCCATCAATGTCTTCTCTCCTGCAGGTCTGAACTTCTCAATGTCCCTGGGCTCTCCCTCAAACTCACTGAACCAGTGCACAACTTCGGCATCAGGTTGTATCAACAACTTTCCTATCTACCCCACATGCATTCTCTGACCAGGACTGTTTTTTTCCACCTCCCTCATAATGCCTGTCTCCGTCTGTACCTCACCACAAAAGCAGCCAAAACCCTCCTCCACTCCTTTGTCGCTTCCGGGCTGGACTGTTGCAATGCCCTCCCCACTGGGCTCCCCAGCACCACAAAACACAAAATCCAATTCATTCAAAACCCCGCCGGCTGGATCCATACACACACAAAACTCCATGTCCCCAACCACACATATGCTTGCTTGGCTCCACTGGCTCCAAATTACTCAACGTATCGATTTCAAGATCCTCTCACTCATTTGCAAATCCCTTCATGCACCACCACTTCTCTCCCTACCTTACCCCCTTATGCTTACCCCTAGCTTGACTGGGTCCGACCCCGTTCGTTCCTCGTTCCCACCACCATCGGTGGCTGTGCCTTCAGCCACTACCCCCAGAAACTCTGGAACTTTCTCACTCAGTCCCTCCGCCTACCCCCTCCCTCCCCACTTTCAAATCTCATCAAAAGACCTTCCATTTTGATCGTGCTTATTGTCACCTCTTCCCTCCCTCACCCTGTGGCACGGTGTCAGACTCCACCACTGTCATGCACTCCAGGACACTACCCTGCGTGACGGGCGCTATATAAATGAAAGTTCTTGTTGTGTAACACATGTTGTAAATTTCTATGGTTCTATGTAGGATCCATACCAGAAAAGGACTCGGGTGAAAGTAAGAAGAAAAGTTATTATAAACAGTTGGACAACAAATTCCTTGTAAAAATTCTCTCAAATTGTCCTTTTTTAAAAAAATTGATGGGTCTAATATGGGATTTTTTCTATCCAGATTTGTGCATTGATTGCAACTTTTGGCGACAAGTTTGGTCATTTCAGGCAGGTGTTTTGCTCACCAGAGTTTTTATGGATCTTGTCGATTTGGGATGTGAGACAAAGCCTGCACATTTCACTGTGAATTTCCCAAACAATAATCTCAATCCAGAAGTTGCAATTAGCACATCAAATCTGGTTTGACATATTATAAACTGAAACCTATATGATTTCAAAGGAGCAACAGACCCTGAGTAAGGCAGGGGGTAAGGGACAGTGCAGGATAGTGGGATTGAATTAACACCTTACTCTGAGAGGTGGTGCAGACTCGATGGGCTGAATGCTCCCCTTCTGTGCTGTAAATTTCTATGATTCTATAATTTTATGAATCATTCTAAATGTACTCCACATCAATTGAATCTTCATGCATATTCTGTAAATATATAGATGCACCAGCATTATTTACAATCGGAATTTTGCTGCAGATTTTCAAGTCAAAGGGAAAGAAAGCTGCCATAATCCTCAAAGAATGAATCAATGAGGTTCCAAATCAAGTGAAACCAGTTCAACAGTGGCAGACTCATTGATGCAGCAGTAATTTATCCTCTGCCCAGGAGTATACAGGATTTGAATTGAATGCTGACATTTTTATTACTTTCCTTCTGTGTGAGATGGGAAAAGACCTCAATGCCATCATCTAAGGACTGATTGCAGTAATGGGCAACTGTTAGCCATCTTGATTGCCCTTCACAGCATAATCTGCTACATCGCTTTGTATCAAACTTTTGCTACTCAGAACAAACAGTGCAGAATAGATCCCATTGAAACACACTTCTTGTAGGACTCAAGACATGACTCTATATGAGCTGCTCTTCCACTCCAAAAAAGTTGTACAAGTTTGCCGTTCTTACAAAGAAATCGATTATTCCAAAAAACATTAGTGACCCTTCTGTTTTAAAGTCTCAACTAAGGGATAGTGTGACAATAATACAGTGAAGCCTCATTCTAAAACAGTTATTGGGATCCAAAAATCCCAATCCACAATATAGTATGACTGATTCCTGAATATGCACATTGAACTCTTTATAGATGTCATTCTTGTTGATGTAACAAAGAATGGCAAAAGACTATATTAGTAAAATTATACTTTAGGCCAGTGGTGACCAACATTTTGGTCGACCAACAAAACACATTTTCTTGATTGAAAATTTCTTGATTTATGCCATAAATCAAGAAATATTTAATCAGCTAGAATTTGGAAACACAGTACGGATTGAACACAGGCGTAGACTAGTCTGAATGGCCAGGAGATGCACCACAGATTGGAACCATGACACGACTGTAATTTGCCAACAACTGAACTGTATTCATCTACAGTAAATCATGTGAAGTGTTTTGAGACATTTTGATGGTGCGATGAGGCCCTGTATCAAATGAAAGTAATTATTATTTTTAAGTGAAGCTACCACATAAGCACTATCATTTACAGAGGAGTGTCACACTTGCAAAGCAATGTTAGCAAGATCAGCCACCTTTCCTTCCAGCTCAGCCACTTCAGCAACCAGCCACATTTCCTACCGCCTCTCCACCCAGCCTCAATCTCTGCAGACCTGCCCTCGCCTGGTTCGACTCTTACCTTTTACATCACTACCAACTGCTTCTCTTCCAGCCCCTGCAATGTCAACTGTGGCGTCCCCCAGTGCTCTTTCCTTGGCCTCCTACTTTTTAACATCTACATCATCTGCAGACATGGGGTTAACATCCACATGTATACGGATGACAAACTCGTTTCTTTTTCTGCCTCTATCTTCAACTCCAGGACTACCACTATCCTGAAAGACTGTCTGTGAGGCATTGAGTCCTGGATGAGAGCCAACTTTCTACAGTTGAATGTCAACAAAACAGGGGACTTCCTGATTGGCTCGCGCTAGCGCCTTCACGCATCAGGCACTGGCAGCATCAACCTCCATGTTTGTTCACTCAACCTCACCAAGCCAGTCAGGAACCTAGGTGTCATGTTCAATCCTCAACTGACTTTTCTCCCCCACATCCAAGCCATGACCTGCTCCGCCTTCCCTTACCTCCGCAATATTGCCCGACTCCGCCATTACCTTACCCCCAAGGCCACTGAAACCAATTCAAGATCTTGGTCCTCACATTCCAAGCCTTTCATGGCCTCGCCCCACCCTACATCTATGATGTAGCCATAATCCCCTACCAACCTGTCCACACCCTCTGCTCAGCAGGCTCCTGACTGCTTAATGTCCCCTAACCCATCCGCCCCACCATTGGTGGGCAAGCCTTTAGCCACTCTGCCCCCAACCTCTGGAACTCCATCCCACAGTCCCTCCTCCTTGCCCCCTCCCTGGCCTCCTTTAAGTCCCACCTGAATTGTAAGGGTGGGGTGGAATATAAACTACGGCACAGACAATTTGGGCAGAATGGCTTGTGTTGATGTCGCACCACATTATGATGTCCTCTCAATGTGAAATGTGCTATATAAATTCAATTTGTTGTGTTGTTTATGTAATTATATATTTGAGGTATGGAGGTGAGAGATCAGAATGCAGCCACTTCAGCATGCTTCCACCACTGAATCCTAAACACCGTGTGATCTGCAGGTATTATCCTCACTCTCTGGATGCATCCCATAATCAATGATTTGGCATCAAATTTCTTTCATTTATTAAGCTTGTTTTAAAATTAATTGTAAATGGTGGGTTTGGGTATTATCTCTGGAACTCAGCAATTCTGTTTTTCAAGGGCTCTGCAGCTGAGAACAGCTGTGCAAAACTGATAAATTCTCAACAGCTGCTCCCTGCAGAGTTTAGCTCAAAAGCTGACAGACTGGGGGACATAAATTATTTCTAAATTTATTGGTATACTTATCTGCCATTGTCCTAAACAATCAAACAGTTATTTGTGCTGCATTGTGTCAACCTGCATGTATCAGCTATAGCTGTATCACTTTGTTCATTCAGCAGTTATAATAATTTGTCAACAGCTAAGCTGCACACTTGAATGTTGATTAACTCTTCTATAATACCAAGATTCGCCGGTAAAAATGCAACTGTCTTGAGGAACAAATAGCTCTTTGTGGGACATCGCTGTGCACAAATTGGTGTCAGCAATCAGCTACTAAATACTGCACAAAGTTATAGATTTTACAGTAAATACTGTGGTCACAGATTTAAAATAGTTTCAAAACGAAGCAAAGGCGAGCTGAGGAGAAATTGCTTACTCAGCGGGATGTTGGAATCTGGAATGCATTGCCTGAAAAGGTGGTGGAGGCTGATTCGGTAACAGCTTTTAAAAGAGAATTAGATTTTTATTTAGGGAGAACAGGTGTTTTAGGTTATTGTGAGAGAGCTGGGCAGTGGGATTGAGTTGCTCTTTCCAAAGAGACGGCACAGACTAGATGGGCAGAATGGCCTCCTTTTGTGCCGTAAAAAGCAACATTCTATGATACTATGATATCACTTATTAAGTTGAGAATGTCCCCAAATGCTTGAATGTTTTACTATGAAGTGTAGCAACTGTCTGTAGAGGAACATGTGCCAGTTTCACACAGCAATAGCCACCAACAGCCATGAAATGAATGATTTTTTTTCACCTTGGGGAAAAGGACACGGGGAGAAATTCCCTCCTCTTTTTGTCATGCGTTCCTTAATGTCCCTCTGAATAGGCAGACAGGACCTTGGTTACTGTTTCATTCAAAAAGGTGCTGCATTGCACCTCTGGCAATGCAGTGCATCATGGTACAGCAATCTGTGTATGCATACCTCCATCACATTCAGGCTCAATTATTCAACTTCCCTGCCTTCTGAACTCCCCATCTGCTCCTTAAACAAGCATTTGACTATCCAAAGCCCAGCAAATCATATACTCTCCTGCATCAGGCTCCCCAAACCCAGTTGATTGAATTTAAGTTCCGCATTTTCATGTTCAACTCCATCCCTAGTGCCTCTCCACACAAGCCTATAACCTTGGCTTCCCTTCCCTTAGCAAATACAGCCTTGCTGCATATGCTGCACCTTGCTCGCTTGGTCCTACCATCACCTTGCCCCCTCCTTCTCCACCTTCAACAATAGCAGTTTGCTATATATCATGCCCTCCACGCAGGGGAGCGTCTCAGAGAGCTTAACAGTGACAGATCACGACTCTGAGCAAGGGGGATATGAGAAGAGGAGATAACCTGAAGAGAAAGGTTGAAGAGAAAGGTTTTCAGATGGGAAAGTGAGAGGGATTGAGGGAGAATGTTCCAGATTTTCGGGGCGTAGTGGCTGAAAGTGCAACCTCCAATGGTGGGGCAGAGGACGCGAGGGATAAGCAGGAGGTCGGTGCCAGTCGAGCAGTGAGGCCGGTTGGTGGAATAAGTATGGAGCAGGTCGGAGAGGTATAGAGGTGCCAGAGAGTGAAGGGATTTGAACATGAGTGTAAGGATCTTGAAGTCAGTCCATTCAGTGATGGGGAGCCTGGCCAGAACTAGTGAGATGTGAGTACAGAGTTTGGTCCGGGTAAGTACCCGGATCTCACCTTAAGGCAGTGTTTTTCAAACTATGGGGCGCCTCCCTTGGGGGGCGTGTACCGTTGGCTGGGGGGTGCGGAGCTCGAGCGTCGAGCCCTCAAGTGCATGTGGAGCTGAGGCAGAGCCGAGGACCCGAGTGTACGGAGCCGAGTGTGAAGGTGGGGTGGTGATGGGGAGGGTGCAGCACAAACGTTGCTGAGTTAGGGGGTGCACAGCTATTCAAAGTTTGGAAGCCACTGCCTTAAGGCATATCTCTCTGAACAAGCTTTTGTCCACTTTTCATATACCTTCCTCTTCCCCTTCCTCTTCTCCCCAACCAGAGCTGTGAGGTACTGTACTTTGAGATGTCCTTCCTACATGAAAGGTGCTATATAAATGTAAATTGCTATTATTGTTGTCAACTTAGATAGTGCAGACAAGGATTGTACAGTGCTAGAGAATGTGAACTCAATCAGTATTAGAACGTGAGAAACATTTCTTTCTCTGAATGAAGCATTTGAAGTCAGATAAATTAACAGTAGGGGTGATTTTCTCAGCATCTCCAGTGTTGCTCTGTACCTGACAATGTTCCTACCCAGGACTGGTTAAGCCTAATTGATTCAAACTGTTCAAGTATACCGTAGATAAATCTAAATCGACCTGAATGAGTATGCTTTCGGCCAATTCAGATTTTAAATTGACCTTGCAGTTCATCCCAAGGGATTCAGCCACAAATCTTTTTGTGTAAACAGAAGGAGTGTACCAGAGGCTTTTGTTCAAATAGAATCTGTAATATTTCCCCTTTAGTGATCAACTGTAGCCCACTCATACTTAATTTCTTTGATATCTGTCATTTTAAAGAACCCATCATAACAAGACGGAAATAAAGGATTGTCATTTTGATAATAGGTTATTATTTTTAAATGTCTCAAATTGTTCCACTGGCAATTGCTGTCAGGTGTTGTGATATTTTGTAGACAAACATAATCATTTGCACCAACAGGGCACCCTGGCATGAGGTGATCGACCAATTATTCTGGAAATTTGGCCAGACAGAGACACAGAGAGAAACTCTTTTTTTCCTCAAATAGGATGATAAGACCTTTAACAAGCACTTGAACAGGCAGGCAAGACCTCCATTTCAAGGCTCATCTGACATTAAACCAAGGTCATATATTGATCATTATAGAGAGAGAGATACATGGAGCATTATATAGCATTTGCATTTTCCACATATAATTTATTGCAGCAATAATTGGTAAAATAATCACCAATTAAGCCAATTTGTCCTCACAGTTCTTAGAATCATAAAAAATGTATTTGTAGTGGATGTAATTTTTGTATTTTTGTAATTAGAATAATCCAAACAGCAATTTCTATGAATATGTTTTGGTATCAAATATTGGCCATGTAAATTACATACAAGTCGTGGCTTGCCACTGAGGCAAGCTGACACTGAATCTGCTGTCAGTGATTTAACAATCCCAGCAGATTTAAATATAACTTCAGAGATTCAAGAATCTTTTAAAGAAACGTTTGACTCAAATGAATTAACATCACAGTTGATTTTCTAGGCAGCATCAGTGTTGCTTCTTATACCCGACAGTATGCTTATCCAGGGCTGGCTGGGTCTGAATTGATTGAAACTGTTCAAACTTACTGTACACAAATCTAAAAAGCACTTTTTTTGAAATGCAGTGACTCTTTATCGCAGTGTAAATTTCTATTTCTAACATTTTAGGCAATCAGCAGCTTCAGGGAACTCTGTGCTGCCTGAGTAAGTCTGTTCTTTACTGTTTCAGCTCAGTGTGGTTTATAATGTGTTTAAAATGGAAAGATGTATCTGGAAAGATGTATCTCAAGTGGTAAAAGATCACACATGTATGGAAGTCCACAGACATTAGTTCTACCTAGGAGAACTCTGTTCCAGCCCAAGAAAGCCTTGAACAACTGTTGACTGGGACATTTCCTTGAGCTGAAAATCACTCAGTGAGGAGTTGGAGTCTGTAAGGAAGGTTGTGCCCCATATTTCCCCAACCCCCATTTTCCCCATCTTCCTTTTCTCAGTCCAATTCAGCACCCAACAGTAACAAAATATGTCAGGGACAGAGAAAGTCCGCACACAGGAGGGTCAAGTTGCTCACGTTTCATGGCTTAGTTGGTAACACTAATTTTGAGTCAGAAGATTGTGGGTTCAAGTCCCACATTGGAACTTTGAGCTTAAAATGTAGACTTTTACTCCAATGCTCTGCTGGGACTGTGCTGCATTAGCAGAAATCTTTCAAATGAGACATTAACTTGAGTTCCTGTTTCTTTGTTTAGGTGTTCAATAAAGATCACGTACCACTATTTGAAAAGAGAAGGAAATTTCTGCTGGTTTCCTGGCTAATAATTCCCCAAATAAAATTAATCAATCTCTTCACTATCATTTTTTACTTTGCTACCCAAATTATATTGTCAATCTTATTTCATGTCTCCTCTTTAAAGCAGAGAAGTTCGACCTCCATATTCACTATTTTGCAGCCAAAATCAATTGCCTCACATTTGGTTATATCGAATTGCATCTGCCATATTTTCCACCTACTCAGCTAATCTGTCAATATCTACAAGGAAACTTCTGCAATGCTCTTGACAGATCACCACGCTTCCAGGCTTTGTGTCATCTTCGAACTCTACTCCCCTCTGTCCCCAAATCAAGATCATTGATTTGCAGATCCAGCACTGACCCCTAAGGAACTTCACTTATAACAGTTTACCAGCTTGAGAGTATCCCCTCTATCCTGCAGTCAATACTTAATCCATGCCAGGAGAGAGAGTTGACGGTTCACACACATTCTCAGAATGGAAATCTGTCTCATACCTCCTCTAACAACATTTGTTGATTAATTTCTTATTTCTCTGGATTGGTTTTTATACAACAACAACAACGTTTAGTAAGTTACAATAATTCAGTAGTATTTCACTTTAAAGCTATTTTAGCACTTTCCATTTCACAATGATTGTAAAATGGTTAATACTGTGTTCATACCTTTCATATTCCTTGGATCCCAGTTCATGTTATTAATTTCTGTGTATTCTATTTTTATTATTATAGCCAATTAGAGGTGTGATGCATCGTTTGAGCTGAAACCTTTGTTACCACTCCTCACTGGGTTTTTTTCCAGATCCACCTTCCATAAATTTCAACCTATCCAAAATGCTGCCACCTAAATCCTCACTCACACCTAACTCCGCATGCCATTACCCAGTGATTGCCTGTCTCTAATAACTCGATTTCAAGGCCATCATGCTCACCTATAAATGCAGATGCACTCTGCCACCTTGCTGTCTCTTTGATCTCCTCCAACCCCACCCATCTGCATGTCCTCTCCACTTGGCTAACTCAAATTTGTTGCTTATCCACAACCCCTCCCGACCATCAGCCATATTTTGAGATTCTGTGCCCTTAACCTCTGGAACTTCTCTCTCTATCACTCCATCGCACCTCTTCTCCATCTGTCTCTAATTCCCAATTTAAGCCTACTACCTTGGCCACACTTAGGGTCAGTGCTCCTTGATGTTACCCTTTCTGAAAGGCACTATATAAGAAGAAAAATAAGAAAAATAATAATAAGAAAAATCCTCACATTCGATACCTATCATGTCGATGACACATCTCAAAGCGTCTCAAATGTACTGTAAAGCAAATTGACTGTATTTTGTGGCCAAAACGCAGCAGCTAGTTGTGCACACTATATATAATAATAATAATAATCCTTGCATTTTATATAGCACTTTTCACATCTTTCACATCAGTTCAGGGTCGAACAGACAGACTTGTTCCATTAACATTTATATATGTATCAAGTTGTTGTTGTTGTATCATGCTGAAATGAAATGCACAGTGATAAACTTGTCCCCTTGGGATAAAGTGCAGAAGTTTATGCTATAACTGTTGCTGAATATGCCTTGTATTCTTCATGCTCAGCTGACATTACAGAAACCATGTGTTGTTGAAAGCACATCAAAAGTATGTCCACCTTTGTATTGAGGCATTAGTGAACTGATTGGCTTAACCGGAAATTTATCTATCGGCAGCTTTTAATTAGCGCACGGAACGCATTTGCTTTTCAAAGTGAGATGTGATGGCATTCACCAGTGGATCACATTCCACCTCCTTTACTTCCATTTTCAAATTAAAATTATATTCTTTTCTATCCGTCAAAATCATCCCTAAAGGCCTTGAAAGAAAATCTAATTTCTTCTAATGCACTTTAATTTCACATTTTTAAACACAGTTATGGATTTAATCTTAAATAACTGTATTTGTAGTGAAAGACCTAACAAGAGATGTTTAAATTGTGTTGTTATTAAAGAGATGTTTCATTGATTAAATGCAAAATTGCAGCCTATAGAAAATAAGAATTGCAGCCAGTTTGATACAAGTAGCTTAACATGGAAAGGCATCTACTTTCCATGAAATGTTTCAAAATTATGTAAAATTAATTTTGCATATTTCAGTATGTCTAGACAGTTTTCATTAATCATCTGGTTGGAAACAATCTCAAGTGCTGGTGCTCAGAGTAAAAATAGGAATTGTTTCCACATTTCATTTAATACTTGCTTCTCGTTCTTTCAGCCTCCCCTCTCACAAAGACCAGAGGATTCAGGCAGGTTGCTGTTGTTGTTCCTAAATCAAAAAGAAAAGCTTTCTGAAAGAAATCCAACTTCCTAGGTGTCTGTCAAAATGGCACAAACTGGATTGCAAACCATCCCTTGCTCTCAATGGAGACTGACTGAACCCAACTTGTGTTAATTTGAACAGCAGGAAGTGGAGAGACAATTAATACTTTATTATTACATTTTGGTACAACACAATGGTAAATAACTCGAAGATCCAAATAGAGAGTTTTAAAAACGAAACTAGTCTCCAAGAAATGAAGTTGGACTCATGATCAACTGATCCAATAGAGGGAAAGCGGAAAGAGCAGTAAGCAAAGAAAGTGTGGGGATACATTTCTCAACCAGTTAAGTCACTGAGGAATCATTATCCTGGGACAATCTCTATGATAAAGAAGAATACAGACTGACAGGATATGAAGTCCTCTTTTCTTTCTTTCAGACAAGCTGTCAACCTCATCCCAAGCTCTTCACAATGAATACTGTGTCGGTTAGGTATGCACATATTGTACCTCTGGACCTTACAGGCAATTAAACAGTCCATTACAAAGAATGACAGCTATAGAGAGGGATAACAGCTCCAATTTGTTGCAGCTTTATTCATTGTAAACGTGAAGACTGGAAAGGATTAACTATGTTATTCTCTACAAAAAGAAAATCAATGACATAGGGTTTATTTTTAATGAGCTCAGAGTCAAACTATTTGTAACAAATGGATTATCAGTTTGTAATAAAGGCAATTTTTTACTCTCACGTGCCCAAACTGCCTTTGACTCCCAAACCATTTTAGAAGCCAAAAAACAATCCAAAGCCATTGTTCTCCATGATCCATCACCTCCTCCGCGCACCCCAACCCAAGCTGACTCCAATCCTCACTTCAAACCACAAGTGCAAAGAGGTTCCAGGCTTCTTTGCATCAAAGATGAAAAATATCCACTTGGCTGCATCCTCCTCACCTATGTCTCTTTCCCGATTCTCCAGATCTTTATACCAACCCCTTCTTCTGCCATGGACCAACCATGCATCCCTCCCTACACTTCATTGCCATTATTAAACCCCCTCAACCACAATCTCCCAAATGAAACTCACCACCTACTGCCTCAACCACCTCCCCACCCAGCTGCTAGTTGTCCCCCTCCTCTCCCTGCTGTCGGGCAAATCAGTTGCTCTCCTTGAGTTCTTTCCTCCCCCCCCTTCAAACCACTGTCATCACACCCTTCCCCCAAAACCCCACCTTTGACCCCCTCCAATCTCAAAAATTACCTACCAATTTCTAAGATGCCTTTCCTGAAAAACCTCTCGAACATAAAGACACAAGAACATAAGAAATAGGAGCAGGAGTAGGCCATTCAGCCCCTCAAGCCTGCCCCGCCATTTAATAAAATCATGTCTGATCTTCTCATTTCCACTTACCTGCCCTATTTTCATATCCCTTAATCCCTTTATCTTTTAAAAAATCAAATGATCTCAGTCTTGAATATGTTCAATATGTTCAATGACTGAGCATCCACAGCCTTCTGGGGTACAGAATTTCATAAATTCACTACCTTATGAGCGAAGAAATGTTTTCTCACCTCAGTTCTCAAAGGCTGACTTTTAATCCTGAGACTATGACCCCTAGTTTTATATTCTTCAACTAGGGGAAATAGTCTCACAATATCTACCCTGTCAAGACCCTTAAAATCTTATAGGTTTCTATAAAATCACATCTATTTTTTCTACATTGTAGAGAATATAGGCCTAGTTTACTAGGCCTCCACCACATTGCCCACCTCCACCTCCACCACATTGCCCACCTCCACCACATTGCCCACTACTGATCGCAGTTTACCCCAACTCAACTGAAAAGCTTGTCCATGGGTTTGTCACCTCCCTACTCAACTTCTCAAATGTCCTCTTTGCTGGACTCCCAGCTCCACCATGCACAGGATCGCATTGATCAAAAAGTATGTCACCCACCTTCAATAAACTCCATGCCCCCACCACACCAGTTCTAGCCAGACTCCACTGGATCCCTATCGACTAACAGATCGATTTCAAGATCTTCACACTTGTTTTAAAATCCCTTTATGCACTGGAATCTCCCTACTTCTCTGGAATCGCCCTCCTTGCCGGTCTCCCTGCCACCAAAATCCACAAAATCCAGCTAATTCAAAACTCTGCCACCCGCATACTCGCCCGCACCAAGCTTCGCTCCCCCATTACCCCAGTCCTTGCCAGACTTCACTGGCTCCCTGTCCCTGAGAGGATCGACTTCAAGATACTCACCCTTGTTTTCAAGTCCCTCCACTCCTCTGCAACCTCTACCTCTCTGATCTCCTCTCTCCCCAAACAAGCACCCGCTGCCTTCGCTCCACCGGGTCTGGCCTCCTCCATGTCATCCAAATCCTCTGCTCCACCTTGGCGGACGTGCCTTCAGCCACTATGCCCCAAGGCTCTGGAACTCCCTTCCTCACTCCCTTCACCTCGCCCCCTCTCTTCCCAGTTTCAGGTATAAGCTAAAGTCCTTTCTCTTCAACCATGCCTTTGGTCACCTTTCTACCCCTACCCCTGGCTCGGTCCTGGGATCCGCTATTGTGAAGCTCTCTGAGACGCCATCCAGCGTGGAGGGCACTATACAAATCAAAGTTGTTGTTGTTGTTGACCTGCTTACCTCCACCGCAAAGCTCTGGAACATTGTTCCACTTTGCCCCTTCTTTCCCTTTCTTCAGGTCCCATCTGAAAACATTCCTCCTCAACTGTGCCTACAGTCACATCCCCCTCGTCCTGGTTTGTCATTGGGCTTTGCCACTGTTAAGTGCTATGGGATGCACTTAACAGTGGCCTCATAATAGGCACCATATAAATTCAAGTTGTTGTTATATCCAGCCTAAGATAGTTTGTTACTCTTTTGCAAGGCTCACATTTTAAAGAGAAAACTTCACTGCAATCAAGGCAGACATATGTGATGCAACATATTTTGACATTCAATTGCTGCAAGATATTAAGTATTTATAGAGTTAACAAAAAAAGTTTTTATTTGAGACATGGATGGTACCAAAACAAAATTGGCATGATGTTTTTGCAGGGCTCTTTTTAAGGGCTTGACCTATCACAGTGATCTACATTTCAGTTTCAAACAAACATTTCCCAAGTCATTCCTGGGCATTACAACTTAATGTCAAATTCAGTGTTTACAGCTATTTTAATTTGTGGTATTCTATGGTGAGCTTTTGTTACCATCAATTAAAATGGTTCTAAATTAGTTAGAGATGCTTAAAATACTGACTCAAGGACCCAACTTGTAATATTTCTAATGGGAATCGAATCCATGCCTTGCAAATATTTTCTTCCAATATCCAGAAATATGTCACTCCTATCCACAGGAACTTCACTTTCACACAATCTATGTCCCGAGTATAGTTCCCAACAACTGGGCAGGAATTTTTAAGTGTTTTAACGAATCCCACTCAGAAAATACTTCAATTAGACTACAAAGAGAACTTTCAATGACAAACAAACTGCAATCACTTGTGATCAAACTATGTGAAATAGTGTGGCCCCTTTCATTTTTTTGTGGTTCACAATTTTAATTATGTTTAATACTTTCTGTTCAAAGCTTTATTGTGCCAACAAATCATTTCGCTTCAGTTTATTTAGAACACACTAAATTAAACTTTTTAATCCACCTCCTAGAAATAGAGGTAAACAAAGTAATGTAGTTACTACTTTTGGCTACATTAAACTAGAGTAATAGATCATAACTTATTTGTCCTTTTTCTGGTTCATTTTTATAGCAACATTGTTCTTGGTGAAATGATCAGCATTATACCAAGCAACCATCCTTCAAGTGTTAATCCAACCAGTGTACTGTTTCAACTGCCCCTGTCCTCACCCAATGTCCACATGCACAGGATATATAGAAGAGATTGCAAACCAGCAAACAGACATCTTAATGCTTGATTTTTTCCTTTCCCTACTTTGACAGCGGTTCGCCAATTGTGGTGCTGTTATAATTGCTGCCCAGCTGACACCAAGTAACTGGATACAAACTGGGGATCAAACCCAGGACCATCTCGGTTTGCAGCCTCAGTCACACTGCCTTTGCCAGGTGAATGGTTGAGAAAGAAACGTTCTTCAAAGTGAACATTCTTCCATTTTAGCATGAAGAATTTATCATAACTGGATGGATTACTGTGAGGGCGGGAACCCTTCTGGCAAAATAATGTGCACTGGTGCGCAGTAAAAGTCTGCGCTCTGAGAACAAACTTAGCATATCAAAAACATTCCAATGTGAGTTCTTAAGCTTTCTATTGACTGATACTTGCTTTTGTCCCGCTTCCCGATTAGTGATTATGACAAGCGCTCCAGCGTGTAATGCTGGAATGGAGGATCTCAAGCTGATTCAAAACACTCGGCTGCACCTCAATCGACCCTCTGTCGCCTGGTCCAGTATAAAACACTCCACAACATTCATTAGAATCATATATTCAGCGATTATACTGCTTGCTTTATCTCCATTCTGTTTCAGAATCTCCAACCTCAAATATTTGTGCACATCTCTCCTACAAGCTCTCTAAGGAGCATTAAAATGCTTATTTATGTTATTTTCCGGAGCTAGCCCATCGAAGATTAACCTGTACATGTGTGTAATACTTCTACTAATCTCATCGCTTCTTCTGTGAAAAATCCATAAAAACAATTTTGTTTAAGGAATAGCACGCTAAAGAATGACAGTGTTCAGTGCATTCAGCTCACACTGAGAGGTTGATTGCTTGAGTATTACCAGTAAGCTGGCAATAAGAAAGCCATTTAGATGCAAAGGAAAAATAGATAGTTAACTTTAAAATGTGTGTCATGTTTTCCATTTACACTGTGGTTTTAAACTGGAAAATAATATTCAAAACTTTTGTGAGATTTATCATTGGTATAATAATTGTAATAATTCTTTCATTTGATATAGTGCTTTTCATGTCTTCTAGGCATCTCAAAGCGCTTCACAGAATATACTGTAAAGTGAATTAATTGTATATTTGTGGGCAAAAAGTGGCAGCCAATTCTGCACAGCAGTGTCCCACAAACAGTTGTTTGAGTTGAATTTTTTAAAAGTTTGAATTATTGTTTTTTTGAGGGATTATTATTATGCCTGCTCTGAAACGCATATACTTGCCCAATGTATTGCCCTGCTGGGAATCAAACCCAGGTCTTTCACATGCGAGGCAAGTGCTCTAACCACTAAGCTACAGGACTCCATGAGTATAATTATTTATATTCATAATTTGTAATATTATAGAAGTTTAGTGATTGTGGGTTGCACAAGTGAATTTATTAAGTAGAATTTATTAAGTGAATTTATTAATTAGTTACAAGTTAATGCCCCAGTAATGTTTTGTGCCATGCTCTGGGAGCCTTTGATCTGAAGTAGTCCAACCAGCCTAATTAAGGAACAAAAACAGAAGTTACTGGGAAAACTCAGTAGGTCAGGTAGCATCCCTGGAGAAAGGAGTTCTGATGAAAGGTCATGGACCCGAAACGTTGACTCACTTTCCTTTCTCCATGGATGCTGCCTGACCTGCTGAATTTTCCCAGCAACTTCTGTTTTTGTTTCAGATTTCCAGCATCTGTAGTATTTTGTGTTTTGTCAGCCTAATTAAGGTTTGATTTGGTCAAAAAGGCTGGAAGATTCATCAGATTCATGGGCCTGCCCAATATCACGAGCCGCATCCCAAATACCAACGTGAAATGCAGGAGTCACACATCCATATTTAGCAGTAGTGGAGATACAAGAGTTTTATTTGAGATCAGAGGAAGTAGAAGAACGGGTAGAAGAATGTCGATGCGGAAGAACACAAGAGTGCAGCCATCAAAAGCAAGAAATGATAGCATTGTTTGGACCTGCAAGAGATATGAAGAAACTACCTTCAAAGAACTGAATTAAACCAGTACTCCATCAAAGAGCTTGGAGAAGATCAAGGTTTAGTGATTCAATCATTGCACTGATTGAAGGACCAGTATGTGCACTGAAGTTATGTGATTTTAAGCATGTTGATGAATGTTGAGACAAATTATTAGGAAAAGTGTGGAAATGAATGAAGATTATTGATATGGAGCAGAAACAGAGGAGAAAGAATAAACGCCTATCCAACAACAACTTATATTTATATACAGTAGCATCTTTTGCATAAAATAAATATCTCAAAGCATTTTACAGAATAAAATTACTTGGAAATGAAGTGAATGTTATTGTATACTCAAATGCCACAGGTCATCTATGCCTCGCAACATCTGGCAAACAGTGGGGTGATCAGCCACTAAAATAGCCAGTTTATTTGTGGCGCTCCTGTAGCTCAGTAGTTAGAGCACTCGCCTTACAAGCGTGAGACCTCTATTCAAATCCAGGCAGGGCGAATTCTTGGGCAAGTTTCCTTAATCCACATGCCTACTAATAATCCCTCAAATAAAACAATAAATTGGTCATTTCAATCCACGACTGTTTTGGACACTGCTATGCATAATTGGCTGCCGCGTTTCACCCACAATTATAGAAATGCAGCAATAGTTGTTCACAGCACCATTGTCTGAAGGAGGAAGAAAACAACTAAATATATATAGTTCTTCACTTAATCAAAATAGATCCACTGTCATAAGCAAAGGTTAAAGTGAAACAATCCTATATTTTATTGGCGCTTTCTTTCCCAAACATGTTTCATCCTCTTAAATTCCTCTCATTGCTTTACTGTTGCCATCGGTGAACAGAGACGAATAAGAGGTGATTGCCTAGAGTAACCTCCCTGTCTTTTTCGTTCCTTTCCTGTGAGGCTACTTCCGCATAGAATGTCAACTCTACTGAAATGCCGCATTGGTGCAGAAATCTGTTTCTCCCACTCTACCCCTTTTAATCTTTATCCTGCCTTCCCCTCTTTGATTTTTGACATTTACTTTCATTTGTTTCTAATTGTAAACATAATGCCAAAACTCTCATGTAAAATTTACTCCTCAAATTAAGAAAAGGTTCATTTCTTTAATTCCTTCTGACTCATTCCCTCCCTTCCCTCATCCAAGCCACATCTCAATTCATACCTTTTTGATTGTCTTTCGCTTCCCCACTCCCCACGGTTCCCATCCTTAGTTCAAGTGACCATCCAACATGGTTAAGTGCTTTGGTATGTCCTTCTGACTATGCAAATGTAAATTGTTTTTGTTGTGTTGTTGTTGCCACATTATTCGCTGCCGCTTTGCCAACAAAGTGTTTACTACACTTCACCGTAACCTTTTGTGTCAACGCCTTCAGACATTTCAACTTAATAAGATGCTGTATTAAATTCCAAGTACATACTTTTGTCATAATTCATTACTCTTGATAGAGGGATCTATGTTTGCATAACTGTTAAAAGAAGATTTCCATTTATTTCTCAAACTGTAGTGTAAACATAAAACAACATTGTGAATAAGTACTGGCATCTTTATCCTATCTCAGACATTGTTCTTCCACAGACGAGTGCCCTGTACAGCAATAGTATGATTTTAATGGAAAGATGTCTTTTTTGATTAATGAGTTGTAAAGCAATTCAGTTTTAAAAAAGGTTAATAACATGATCCTGCCTTATTTCTATTTCCGTCTAAATTTTAAAAAGCATCTGTCTCCCCACCGATCTCAGCAAGACCCTGAGGTCCAGAGGCTTTAGTACAGGTCTGTCTGTTGTGTATTGTGTGCATGTTGTGAGTTTTCTGACAAGAATATACTTCTTCCCAGCACGGCATGATGCAGCCAAAGGAGGTCATATGAGTGAAGGAAGCAATTCACATGAAGGTGACCACATAGTCAATGGACGTTTTCATCTTAACCACGCATGAAATGATTAGTAATTAATCTTGTTCAGTATTAATTGAACCTTTATGCAGTCAATTTTACTGCAGCATTCAATGTATTCCGTAAAATAATTATTCCAATGAATAATTACTGAAAATTTCTTAAATCTGAATATCAGATTTGGGAAAATCATTTTTTTTAACAAAACACAAGCTCTCTTTTCATTTGCAATATCAGTCAAATAAACTTTGATCTCAAATGCTTCCTATTATTGCTATTATTTTGGTGCAAATATTATCCTTAGAGAAGTACTTCATACCCTGGGAGGCAACACACATTTGAATTTTGTTTGCACAATCCATGGAGTAGTCTAGCAAGACAGACTGTGGTCAACTCACACAGCATCTTTCTCACATCACTCACAATCAATGAACTGGCAAAATATCGGTTCCCATTTAACCTACTGATTGTATTATTTTGAGGGAGCAGCCTATAAGATTGGAATAACAAGATGATGAAGGGGTTGAAGAAGTCTCCTTTGGCTTATGCAATCTCTTCCAGAATGCAAACCCTCTGGCCATTATAGATCAAGTTGTTTTTGCAATCTTTCTGAAATTCCATTCCAATTGTTGAAAATACCGTTAAAGAAATACTCACTCACTGCTGGTCTCACTCATTGCCGGCTGGCTGGTCTCACTCGCTGCCTCGCTCTCTCGACTTATACGGCGAGTATAGGTCTAAACATGCATTTTTTAGCTTAAAAAACAGTGAAGTTGACTTACACAGGTCAACTTGTATGCTTGTACAACTTATACGCCGCGATATATGGTACATCTCTTGACAAGAATGATCTAATTATTGCTCATCAGAGACGAATATAAAGTCAATTTGCTTTACAGTACATTCTGTGACGTGCTTTGAGACGTCTAGAAGATGTGAAAAGCACTATATCAAATGTAAGAATTATTATTTCTCTATCACTGAGAACACCCTCTTATTCTCTCTGTACTGCTTCTGGCAGAGAACACAGGACTCTAGGTGCAGACTGAGTACGGCACCCCATTGCTTGCATATGCTTTGTGGGTATCTAAACTCAACCTATTTGGCAAAATAGTCCAGCATCTTGTTTGCCTTGTTTATTGCTACTTTGCAAAGTTCTGTCATGTGAGCATTGAGTCAATTTACACCCCTGGATCTCTTTCAGCTTTTTTTAAATATTCTATCCCATCCATGTACAGTATCTCCAATGTATATATCGTACCTTGCTTTTACCTTTATGAACTGGGCAGTCATCAGCTGTTGTGCATCCTTTATTAAGATCCCTTCATAAGATCACTGACTGGAATAATAATCCCTAAAAAACCCAATAATAAATTGGTCATTTCAATCCACAACTGTTTGTGGGATACCGATGTGCGCAATTGGCTGCCACATTTCGCCCACAAAAATACAGTCAATTCACTTTACAGTACAGTATATTCTGCAAAGCGCTTTGAGACGTCTAGAAGATGTGAACAGCGATAAATCAAATGCAAGGATTATTATTGTCAATGCTGTCTCTTCTAATTTTACAGAACACCAACTTGTTGTCATAGATTTACAGAAAATAAAACTCAGAACAAGGCCCATGCAGTCTGCCAGTGCTTATATTCCTTATAACTGCCCATCAGGTTCCTATCCCTAGCTCCATATTCCATCCCTTTCCCTGTTTCCCTCAACTTTATTCTCCCACAATAATGTGTCCAGTTTTTTTTTAATGTTCACATGGTTGCCATCACGACAAGTGACTGGCAGAGAATTCCACACGTCACCCCCCCCTCTCTGCAGATTCAAATGCCTCTTTAGGGTCCTAGATAGAAATGTCTAATTTAACAGGGGGAAAATTATGTGTTAGTTATTTGTTCTTAGTGGGACATTCCTTTTTTAAAATATTTATAACTTCAGTAATCAAGAATAAAATAATTCTCATTCTCTAAAGCTGCCCAAACCGGAGTGTCTAGTATCAACAGTAATATTCTAATAGTGTTACTATTGCCGTGAGAATGTGACTTCACTAGAGGGAGCAGACTCCATGTCTTAGTGTAACTTGATTATCAGGAAAGGAAAGTGAGACTAAATAATAATATTAATAATCCATTTGATACTGTATAGCACTTTTCACGCTAGGAGTCCTGTAGCTCAGTGGTTAGAGCACTCGCCTTACAAGCGTGAGACCTGCGTTTCGAATCCAGACAAGTCAGGGCGGAAACCTTGGGCAAGTTTCCTTACTCCACACGCTTAATAATAATCCATCCAAAAAATCCTATAATAAATTGGTCATTTTCAATCCACGACTATTTGTGGGACATTGCTGTGTGCAATTGGCTGCCGTGTTTCGCCCACAAATATACAGTCAATTCACTTTACAGTATATTCTGTGAAGCGCTTTGAGACATCTAGAAGATGTGAAAAGCGCTATATCAAAATGCAAGGATTATTAGTATTATTATTTCACATTTTCTAGAAGTCTCAAAGCGCTTCACAGAATATACTGTAAAGTTAATTGACTGTATCTATGTGGATAAAACGTGGCAGCCAATTGCACACATCAGTGTCCCACAAAAAGTCATGGATTGAAATAATCCTTTTTTTGAGGGACTTTTATCAGTTGTCTGGAGTAATGAAACTTGCCCAAGGTTTTGCCATGGCTGGAATCAAACCCAGGTCTCTCGCTTATAAGGAAAGTGCTCTAACCACTGAGCTAT
The DNA here is from genome assembly GCA_035084275.1 of Hydrolagus colliei. Lineage (NCBI taxonomy): Eukaryota > Metazoa > Chordata > Chondrichthyes > Chimaeriformes > Chimaeridae > Hydrolagus > Hydrolagus colliei. Next base: position 45,558,139 of record CM068743.1, read on the forward strand.
AGGACTCCAAGAAAGAGATCAGAGGCAACGTTGAACCCAATCAAACTTACAGCTTTTGCAATGTCTCTTTGTGGAAATTCCAGCTGTGTATTTGATTCCTGTGTATTTGTTTAATTGAAAGAGACACTAGTGTTGCCAGAATGTTTTATTAGGAGCGAGAAGGAATTACATTTAAATTAAATATCCTTTTTGAGGAACTTTCTATTTCTGTTGTTCAATATTCCTGTTTAAATGATAAATGTTTACAGCCTCATCAGGGAACCATTGAGTTCCACATTGTGAGGGAAATAAATTAACCTGCACTGTAAAATTATCCCTTTCTCTGGAGCATGCTTGGTTAATGACTGTGTCTGGCTTGATGGTAAATATTCAGCTCCCTTTGCACGGATGAGCTCAGAAACTCCTCACAGCCAGTTTCCCCGATGATCTCATTACAGTATCTGTGCAAAAAATAAGTCATCAAAAAAATTAATCGAAATAATCACACAAAAGCAAAAATGTTAATCTTCATTCTTTGCAAATATTCAAAATTCTTGCTTCATCAGCACTCAATATTGATAGCATTTTGTGAGACCATTTACAAATGAGATAACATTTGCCGCCAAATACTGCAAGTGATATATTGCAGCATATTACTGTAAAAGGCTAAACGTTTAGATAATTAAGATTTTAAAATTCAAATACAGCATTAAGGCCACACAATCTTCCCTTTGTTTGCCAAAAACCCATAAAACCATTGGGTCACCAGGGATCAGCTGCACATTGCCATGAGACCACAGTAAGTATATACAGTACTGTATCTCCATTAGACTACCAGGGTTCAATGATGGGCATTCCCATTAGACTAACAGGGACTGCAGATGTATTTCCCAATTACCTTTTCAGGTGTCAAGTTATACACTGCAATGAGACTGCATAAGTCTGAAAATGTATGTCTTTATTAAATAAACCAGGGATTCGATGCACACTGTAGCTCAGCGGTTAAAGCACTCGGCTTACTAGCATGAGACCTGTGTTTGAATCCAGCCAGGGCCAAACCTTGGGCAAGTTTCTTTACTCTACACACCTAATAATAATCCGTAAAAAACCCCATAATAAATTGGTCATTTCAATCCACAACTGTTTGTGGGACACTGCTGTGCGCAATTGTCCCCTGTGTTTCGCCCACAAATATACAGTCAATTCACTTTACAATATGTTCTGTGAAGCTCTTTGAGACGTCTAGAAGAGCGGTTCTCAACCAGGGGTTCATGTACCCCAAGGGGTACAAAATTACTTCCAGGTGGTACAGGTGGTGGTACATTGACTTATTTAGCTATTTTATTAGCGTTTTATAGCCTTCCAAATTGTATATTTCATTGTTATTCCCTTCGTTTTGTATGTGCTAGTTATTTTGTTATATAAGAAAAGCTTGGTCATAAAATGCAAGTGGCATGAGGTGGGTGGTGTGTGTGTGTATGTGGTTGGGTGGGGGTACACGATAATGTTGAAAATTAACAAGGGGCACATTACTGAAAAAGGTTGAGAACCATTGGTCTAGAAGACGTGAAAAGCGCTATATCAAATGTAAGGATTATTATTATTATTGTTGTTATTACATCATATGGACCATTAGACTGAAGCTGCATGACACTATCTAAAATAATATGCACACTGACATCAGGACTCCCCCATCCACCCAACCCACTTACTGGTGAACATCAACACCCAGTGATACTATTGGGAATCAAATCAACAATGGCAATGGACTATTGGTTACAATCTGTCTCGCCATATCAGGAATCAGATATATACTCCCGATAGAACACTAAGGTCTAAGTGTGTGTCTGCTTCCCATTTGGCAGACGTGCTTTATCTGGGAAAGTTACAAATGAACTGTGCTGCGTGCATATGTGTCCTGTTGATGCACTCTTAACTTGTTACTTTCTCTTGCATGAATATTCTGAACTTTGGAGCAAGCAGTTGTTGCAATGTTGTAGATAGCATTGAATAATAAGTAGTAGATAAACAACAACAACAAAATTACATTTATAAAGCACCTTTCACGTTGGGAGGATGTGAAGATAAAGTTAAAGGCATGAGCAGTAATTATATACCAGCAAGCAAATCAGCTGGAATCAAATGGAGTTCTGTATCTCAGTGGTTCGAGCACTCGACTGACAAGCAAGAAACCTGGGTTCAATTCCCAGTGAAACATTGGGCAAGTTTCCCTACTCTGTTTACCTTGCAGTAAATAGGAACCAGGTTGTTAGTCAATTGTAGGATCGCCTTTCCTTCAAAAAGAATTGGTCACTCACTCCACAAATGTTTGTGGGACACTGGTTTATGAATTTTGCTACCACGTTTCGCCCACAAAATATTCAGTCAATTCAAATTTTCAGCTTTGAGACACATGTATACAGGACACAAATGTAATAAACAATAAAAGCAAAACCTTCTTTATGCTTAAGCAGATACCATGCAACCTATTGAAAAAGAGACACAACACAAGAAAATTGTTTGCATTAGCACAAATTTACAGTTTGCTTTAACAAATCACTAATTTACACCTCTGCTCCAATCCTGAGCTTCAGATCGTTATCTGCATGATATTGTTAAACAAAATAACACAAATCCAAAGACGCACTTGACTGCAAAGTGCCTCATTCAGATCCAATCCTGCAACTAATTGACATTGTCTAAGGGTTCAAAGTGAAGCCAAATCATACTACTAAGTTACTCCTAAAGCCTGTTCATAATTTCCACACAAATCTCCCCCCTCAGCTCATTCCGCTGACTGAACGTGTTTGACAGAGTCAGTACAGAGCGGTTTCATGTACGCCTTCTCGCAGACAGAAGTCAGGATTGCTCCTGTCTTCCTGTACTGCTGGTAGTCTCTCTGAAAACAGGAGAAGCATGCTTCCCCCCTCAGTAATGATGGTGCAAGCTCTCCAGGTGCAAAAACAAACATCGATATTGGAACCTCACACAGCGGGACACGGCAGAGAAACATCTTATGCATACCAGGCTTCTAACAATGTCACCAGCTGAGAGAAAAGAGTAGTTTCTGTTGTGCTAAAAAAAACATCTTTATGGAATAAAAACAGGTCTACCCATGGGAGCCCGCAGATTCAATCTTGCTGAGATAATACAGCACGGTTTGGCTCTGTGGAAAGACAAGTCTAAATATTAATAAAGGTTACACAATGTGTAGTACAGTAGAAAGAAGTGCAAGCAGCGTCAGTGCATTAAAAGTAAAAGATTAATACACACAAGATGCAAGTTTGGATTTTACAATATTTGGTGAAATGCTTTAAGGTAGCGCTGCAGGCAGGTTGGGGAATTAGATGAAAGGTCTATAGTCACCTTTATAATTAAGTAAAAGCTATAGTTAGAAATAACAGATCACAGCACCCGTTACAGTAGGATCCAAAATTCTAGGGTTCTCCTTAAATCAGAAAATTACTTCTTGCTTTTAAGAACAGTTATAAAGTATAAAGGAAAATGTGTTTTCACAGAAGTGAATGGAATTGTTTGAGGTCAAGTGGCCCTTTTTTAGTAGCAATAATCTTTGCATTTTATATAATACATTACATTTGTAGAAAATGCAAAACTAGTTACCAAATGAGGCAGGCTGACACCTAATCATGTGCATTTGTAGGTAAACACAGGTACAAATTTGTGCACAGTAATGTCCTATGAATAGCCATAAAGTGAATGATTAATTTTATCTGGGGGATTGTTGGCAAGGAACCCCACTTCACTTTTTGAGTTGTCATCACAGGATCATTAATATCCACCTGAACAGACAGGATTTCAGTTTTACATCTCACTTGAATGATGCCACCTCCAACATTGCAGTATACTCCCATTGTTGCACGGCATGCCAGCCTAGACTAGGAGCTCAACTTCATAATATGGGGCTTGAACCCATTATCTTCTGACTCAAAGATGAACTAGTTATCAATTGAGCCAGACTGACAACCAATCATGTTTGGTAATATTAAAGTGCCTCTCAACAAGTGCAATCGTTCAACCTCAAAAAAATTCCCAATCAGTAGGCGGATATCCAGAGTGTGTGTTCTCAACCACTAAATGGTACTCACTAATGGCAACTCTGCCAATAAGGAATCCTGCCGATAGCTGTCAGTACTTCACAACCTACAGATGGGATCCTTGTTCTGGAAATACATTACAGTGTTCCTGTAAATTGATTGTATCTTCTACTGGTTATCGGCTTCCCTGTTAACGACTCAAGAGTCCCCCATTAGCAAATCCTGTTGTGAAATGCTTCATCTTCAACCCTTTTTACAGTATTTTATCTCAAATATCTTGCTAGACAGTATGATAAGATGCACCATAGTTCATATCGTTTTTTTTTCACTTTCTCCTTTTGCCAGAATCAACACAAATGAATCAAAAAATATGCATGTCATAGATCAGATTTTGCTAAGTACTAAGGGTCTGTCACTTGATAAAATAGCCAAATTGTAAGCTCTAAAGCATTATTACATTGATGCAAATCCACCCAGAAACATGTCTAAGAAAATATGCCTACAGGCAGTCACAAACACAGATTAGATCTTTTGTGTTATCTATCCTTAAGGTTTATCTCGAGTGAAAGTATTAAATCGCTTCTGAGATTTCATGCTGGTACAATACAGCATTCGCAAGCTTGCTTTGTGTTATGCACTGCATCCATTGGAGAGTTAACTAATCCATTTTGATTTGGACCCACCACTGTGATCAAAAAGCAAAAGCTTACATTGATTGTCTGAGCTGAATGCGAAGCTCAGTTGCAAGAATTATCTAGATTTACCAAACAATACCCAGTGGGGTTTTCTTAATTCATAAAAAGTGACAGCTACCACTGAATTCGAAGTCTTGGTCACCTGAAATCTTTGAACAATTTCTGGCTTTAAGAGTGTAGAGAAGCTTGTCTCAATTTAGTAATATGTTTCTATACATGTGATCTGTCAGAATGTACTGTTTGTTTGTTAACTCCGTTCTTTCAGCCAGTAGCAAATGGGTATTTGTTTGTCCTCAGCTCATGAATGATTTAAGTGTATAGGGGGATGGGGTAGGGCAGAGGCGGCTGGTCAAGATGTGATGTGATAATTGACAAAGCACATGTTTGACCTCCTATAATCAACAGTTAAAAATAATAATAATCCTTGCATTTGATATAGCACTCTTCACATCTTCCAGACATCTCGAAGTACTTTACAGAATACAGTATACTTAAAGTGAATTGACTATATTTGTGGGCAAAATGCAGCAGTCAATTGCGCACAGCAGTATCACACAAATAGTCGTGGATTCAAGTGACCAATTTATTATTTTTTTCTTGAGGGATTATTATTAGGCATATGGAGTAAGAAACTTGCCCTGCCACGAATCGAACCCAGGTAGTGCAGAATTCTCGGAGGTTTTCTTTTCAATGAGCTGCAAAGTACAGTACTCTACAGTTAACCTGATTGACAGAACTCTGTTCTCATACCTCATTCACAATGCCCACCATTTACCAATAACAATCAAAAGCACTCTTACTGTTTAAACAGGCAGAGGTATAATATAGCAAAGAAAGACCCAAATACCCATTGCATAAAATAAGCATAACCCCCATAAAAACTTTAACAGAAGATTTTTTTTCATAATGAAATAGAAAAGAGATTATCTCTATCTAAGACAGAACTCAGTCTTGTTATAAATCACACCATCTCCGCTGACCATCTTTGTGTCCACAGGATGCCCTTTTATTGTTGGATAAACATGCTAGGATCCTGTGCTCTAACCCTCCACTGTTTCAAAGTAGCCAAATGGGGATGAGAATTTCCACTGAGACTGCTGCAATGGAAATTCCTGAAACTTATTTGTGGGAAAAGCTTAAAACAAACAAAAAGCACCAAATGCAATGACTGCAGAATGTCTGTGGATTCACAGTGAGAGACTTCAACATTATTTTCTTGTTTTCTTTGTATACCTAAATTCCACATCTGTTATACCTTCTAAAGAGCGTATGCTTTATATTTTTTAACAATTTAATTTAGAAACTTATGATAACAATCTTTATGTTTGATATAGCACCACGTCAATTCATTGAGACATCTCACAGAATATAATATGTACAATGCAGCAGCCAATTTGTGTGCAGCAACATTACATAAACTGTCATTATACGTTTATGGATATACGTTTATACTCTGCATATTGGTAAATTTACTAACCTTAGTCGTGCGTATGTTTGTAATTGCAAAGTCCACTACATTTGAGATATTCGTTGCAAATATCTGTTATATATTAGAGGATTGTACCTCCAGAATGCTTATTTAAAACAAGGAATGTTTTGAAACTTCCGTAAATTTGGCCTCTCAGTCACTTGTGAGGAAAAGAAACTGGCTTTTGCATTCATTCTTCCTGCATTGTTGTGCACAATTATTTCTCCACTTCATGGTTGAGGAAACAAACATCACCATTCAAGAGATATTTTTAGCAAATCAATGGAAATAAACAAAAAAAATGTAATCAATGATTCATTTCTTGAGTTTGTGAAAAATAAGCACTTGGCAAAACTTTGCTCCTTCATTTGCAGGGCTGAAGGACTCGAGTCCTGGACTCAGACTCGAGACCAGTCTCGAGTCCTCATTTCAATGACTTGGACTCGGACTTGGTTGTGCAGGATTCGGCCTCGACACCAGGGACTCGAGGACTCGGGCTTCGAGACCGCCGCGATCCCCGCAATTTTTCCGTATACCACCATACTAGTGATTAAGCAAAACTTTAAAATTTCGAAACTTATTTTATAAACTGTCTGATTTTTCTTAAACTTGCACTGATTTTTTCTTTTAATATCCAGCTGGTAGTAGCAGTTGACAGTGTTTGATATAGTGATCTGGATAAGAGATGGCAAGGTGAAGGTTTAGATTTAAGATCATTAGCTAGCTAAACAATATGTAAGCATGAAAACTTTTTTTTCTTAATATCCAGCTCGCAGTGTTTGATATAATGACATTACATGTATTAGTAATCTGGATAAGTGTGGTACCTGAACAAAGCAGTAGAATGGATGTAAGGTAACAATATGTAACATGAAAAACATGCTTTTCATCTAAAATATCCAACTGACAGTGTGTGATATTATTATAAGAATGTGGGTAAGTGATGACCAGCTAAACAAGGTTTAGACGTTAGCTCAATTTATGTAAGCATGACATTTTTTTTTCTTTCTTTTAAAATATCCAGCAGTCCAGTCGACAGTGTTTGATACCATAGTAATCTCACTATAAGGATAAGTAGTAGTTGAACAAGGTTTACATGTAACATTATGTAAGCTGAAAATAGAACTAATGTATAAATAAAAAACATGCTTTTTTTCCCTTTTATTTTGAAATATACAGCTGACACTGTTTGATATTATAATATCACTATTTGGATAAGTAGTAGTTGAACAAGGTTTACATGTAATCTAAAAAAAAAGTATTACAAAACATTGAAATATCGAGCAGACAGTGTTTGATATTGTAGGCCTTTATAGTGATCTGATCTGGATAAGTGGTAGCTGAACAAGGTTTAACTGGCAGAGTAGAAAGACTTCAGTTTGCATTTAGGTATGAGATATGAGATATGTAGATATGAGGTGGAGCAGAGGAGAAAAGATATTAAAATTTTTAAATAGAGAGCGAAGACACTAATTGTCATCTGTGTACTAGTGTAGTTATTGTGATTTATTGTCAATTTCTTGTCAGTTTTACCTTTTCTTGTAACTCTAGCTAGGTTTTTGTGCTGAGATCAGTGCAATGGCTTTATCAGACAAGTGACTGACAACTTGAGAAGTCAATATTCCTTGTACTTCAGGGACTAAAAATAGAATTTTAATTTGTTCTTGAACCAAACCATTAGGCACTTGAACTTCGGGATAATGAGTCAGTTTATTGCATAAAGCCATGAAGTAAGAACCCAACCCTTGTAAACAAAGCATAGCAAGCAATATACATCAAAAAAAGGTATAAGACTGAAATTCTAGTATGTATAAGTTGGTGATGGGCATGAATTTTTACATGGAGGACTCGGACTCGGACATTGAGGACTTGGATTCCGACTCGGATACGGACATTAAAAAGTGGCAGGGTCTTGGACTTGGACTCGGACACCAGAGACTCAGATGAGGAAGACTCGACTACAGCCCTGTTAATTTGATTCAAAACGTGTCAAAATGTTGACTGTTTTTGACACCCAGACACAAACCAAAGTTTGGTATACCATAATTAGCTCATTGTTTCCTCATTTTGGCTCCAGGGTACGTTATTTTGCAATCTCTTTCGCACATTGCCATCTGGCATTTTATCCACATTGCTAGGCCAATGCAGCATTTCATTATTTAAATGATGCTATGCCATGCACTCGCTTCATGATATTTGTAACATGCAGGACAAATAAGATACTGAAAACCACTCTAAGATCAACTTGCATTACCTCTGAACAACTAACATTCTGGGCTCCAAGTGCTTCATGCCCTCCTTGATCTCTGCCATCTTTGACACTAATGACCACTCTAACCTCCAACTTGTTTTATTATCTCTCTTCCTTGACGTATCTCTGAGGTTTTTCACTTTCCTGGTTTGACTTCTACTGGTGCCAATGTCTTGACTTTGTTTTATTAAATGGCTTCTCCTCCTTGCCCCACATAGTCAAGTACAGTGTTCCTCAGACCCTTATCCTCAGTCCTCTCCATCATACATTTGTTCTCTATTTGGGACATCAACCAGAGGCATTGGATCCACCTCCGTATGTATGCAGATGACACCGAACTCTACTTTTCAGTCTTCATTTTCAATTTCAGCTACTTACAATCCTGACAGGCTGGCATGATTGACATCAAGATCTGGATGAGACGTAACTTTCTCCAACTCGCCAAACACATAGAGTAATGGTTAGCAAGCCTGTCTCGCTAGCGAGCAGACCTGGGTTTGATTCCTAGGTGGAGCAAACATGCCTCTGTTTCTCTAGTAGTAAGTAGGAACCCAGTTGTTAGTCGATTGTGGGATCACTTTCCAGAGGTAATAACAAGAAAATTCTGGGTCACTTAATCCACAACTGTTCAATGGGACACAGCTGTGCACAGTTGGTTGCCACAGTTTCACGTATTGAAATGACACAATAATAGGATAATGTGCTGCATCAAATGCAAGCATTATTATTTTATTATTTTCAAACAAAACTGATGCTATTCTGCTAATCCTCCACAGGGCCTCATCGCATCAGGCACTGAATACATCAACATCCTTGGTTACTCACAACCTCCGAAGCCTTTGTGGGACCTCGATGTTAAGGTTCATTTACAACTCAACCAAAGACCCATCTGTTTAACTCTTCCCAGCTCAGGTGCACATCTTTGTTTTAAGATGGTCTTCCAATGTGAAACACACCAGGTAAGTGTAAATTGTTCTTAAAGGTGGTTGGGAAAGGAGAGAAATGCATTGTTTATGGTTTTAATGGCTGGAATGATGTCTTGTACTGTTAGATTCGGAAGAAATGGGTGTTGCTTGTGGTGTTTTCTCAATGAAACGCTCTTCAGTCACCATGGAGTTTTATGATTTTTATTCAGTGCTACATCCCAGTTATAGTTCAGGCACAATGCTTGGTAGGTCGACCCGAGAGAGAGTTTACAAATGAAACAGCCAACTTATATACTCAGTTCGCTTTCTTTGTCCACAGGACCCAATCAGTTAAGACAGCACAGTGCATGATATGATTGTCTTGCCCAATCAACGTGCCCATATTAGGAGCATTATCCAATGGTCACACACAATTGCTATATTTCTACAATACACAATTATCTGGTCACAAACTTCTGATCTGGTCTAAATCAGTCTAGACTGCCACATAAACACAAACGTGTTGTTACAGGGTCACACACGAAACTGCTACATTCCAACAATCCCCCCTTTTGTGACTCTGTCACAACAATCTAAACATAATACTGTTATGTTGCTTATGCAAAAGCGACAATTAAATAAAAGTACTCTAAACATTTTTACCAAGGAGCAAATCTTGAGATCAATTCAGTGATACAGTCAATCACATCTATTGCAACCTTGTTTGTGCTAGAGCTGGTCCCTAGGTGTTGTTTAAAATGGCGATATCTGAATTTTGGTTTGCAAATGGTGATATTGGATTGTAGTTTGTGGCACCCTGGCATTTTACTAAACCAGAACTCAGGATTAGTTGTGCATCTGTGAACCAGCAGCCGAATACTATAATCTCGACCCATAACTCCAATGTCGAATTTGGGGCTGCACAAACACGACCATTGTGAAGCATTGACAAGTGCTTTGAGATGTTCTCCCAACATGAGAGGCATATGTAAATATAATTTGTATGAACAATAATCCTTCCATTTGTTAATGTTATTATTTCACGTCTTCTGGACGTCTCAAAGCGCTTCACAGAATATACTGTAAACAGCATTGGCTGTATATTTGTGGGCGAAATGCAGCAGCCAATTGCGGACATCAGTGTCCCACAAACAGTCGTGGATTGAAAAAAACAAGTGTGTTTTTTGAGGGATTTATTATCAGGCATGTGGAATAAGGAAACTTTCTGAAGATTTTGTCCTGACCTGCCATGAATCGAACGCAGATCTCTCACTTGTAAGGCGGGGGCTCTAGCCACTGAACCACAGGATTTCAGAGTGGCATTGAAAGTTTGGGCCAACAGCATTCACAAGCACATTTAATGTGACATAAAAAATAAACATATCACTAAATTATTCCAGTATCACTGTTATTTTCATTAATTTTATCAAAAGAAAAAGAAACTGAATAGGGATTACATTCCTTGATATTGATCTTTGTGAGCATAATTAATTTATTCACATATATAAGCATATTGTATTGTTAATTCAAGTTGCAACATGACTTCCAGCTGACTAGAGATTTAGAGCAGGAAACATTGGACTGAGAGAGCTTTAAGCATTCATATCCCATATTCTCTCAGGAACTTTCCAACTTCATGTTTCTTTAAAAGTTTCAAAGTAGGTTGGAATTGGCTGCAGTGAAACCCAATTTATATTGCGGCAGACAGCATTGATTCCACTCAGCGGAGCTTGGATTCCAATCAATGCTCCTTAAATCAGATTTATACTGCACTTTTAGCATTGGAGTTTGTGTGCTGAACAGACATTGAAAGTGCAATAAGAATGGGGCATACTTGTAACATTCCAGGATCTCACAAAAACAATTATAACAAAAGAATTATCAAATCAGTGTTATTGAATACAATTATTTACAAGTATATGACCTATCTTACCAATTATATGGCCTAACTATATATTTGTAGCATTCAACAAACTGAGGGGGAATGAGAAATTAAGACTTGGAAGCCTCCACAAATGATCTCACATCTTGAAGAGAAGGCTCAACAAATTGATGAAAATATAATTGCGTTGCAAAATATGTATTTTTATTTTTGGTGCATTGTTGCAATTTTGAAGGAGTGGGATTCCAGAGATGAGGTAAGAAACATTTCTAACTTTTAAAACACAGGTGGATGGTTATTTGGGGAGGACAGGTTTGCGGGGTTATGAGAGAGCCGGGGATGGTGGGATTGACTTTGAATAGCTCTTTTCAAAGAGCCGGCCAGACACGATGGGCCGAAAGGCTTCCTTTTGTGCTGTCAAATTCTATGATTCTATGAACTTCTTTTGCCAGCATCAAATATTCCCAGGTTTGCTCTAGCTCAGTTCCCTCTAATCTGCTCAATGTTGCGCCTTAACCCAACTTCAGTGAATATTCTGCTGCAGCAGTTGAGACTGTAACTTTCCCGCACCAGCCATCCTGTGGTTCCTCTGAGATTGACAATTTAGATTTTCAAATCAGAAGCAATGTCCAGCAAAGTTGTTTGATCTTGATCCAAATCCTGGTCACAGAGGTTAAATAGCACTATGCAAACCCACTGCAGTCGTTGTCACCCAATCCTACAAAGTCCAGATTTAATCCTTTCTATAATTGCTACATCTTCCATTTTATCTATCCAAGATTGAAGGCTTACCTCCGTCTGGAATTTCCAATTATGGAATATTGCTTTTCTTGCCACTTTCAGTATCATTGAAATAAATTTGATTTCATAGTCTGGTTTATAGGCACGTAAAACATCCTAAAATACATAGCTTCAAAGTGTATCATCAACAGTACATTTACAGAAAATATATTGTCCTGGTCAAAAATGCAGCAACCTATCATCAAACCTATATGATGTGAAATGTAATTACGTTATTCTTAATCATGTCCCCAGGAAATGTCATAGAATTTCATATCAAACTGATGCATAATACTATTCATGTGCTATTTGAGGTGGAATTAGTTTTAATCTGAGATTTAGCATCACTACAGATATATTTGAATTTATCTACCTACCTTCATTGAAAAAATGTAATACCTGAGTATTACATTTTGAAAAGTGTAATGTAGAACAGCAGTTTTATTTCACATTTGAATTAAATAATTTATAGATGCTTGTATTAAAAACATTTATCTATGTTCCTATTGGAATCTATATTATCCATTGAATAAATTGGATTCATTGAAGTCTACACAACATGCGATTTTGAGTTCTAAACATTCACCGGTTGAAATGAGTCATCGTATCCCCACCCCACCCCTGCCCCAGCCCACCCAGATGCCAAATTCTTCTTAGTTCTTAGCTCTTAGTTACATGTCAATTGCAAAGCCACAAACTCCTCATTCAAAAGCCAAGGAACAAATAACTTCTTCCTGATCATTGATCTTCCAAGGGAGAGAGTGCTATATCTCTATGTTACTGTCTGTCCAATTCAAGGCTAGCCTCACCATTGTTCAAATTGGGCTTCTCATCTCTTTGGTAACTTTTTTGGAACAAAAACTCTATCTCTGGAGTTCAATCTCTGCCATCCTGGAATGTATTCTACTCCAGTACTGCTACCAGTTGCAAAACATCTAACAGCATCTCCCAACATACTATATAATACCTGGTGTAGTCAGATCCAACAAAACTGGCTAAATGCTTCCTGGTCATTCACGTTTTTGGGTTATATAATAAAAATGCGTTAGTTTGGTATAGTGCCTTATCACATTGTTGAGGCATCTCAAATCGCTTCACAGCATATAGTGTGTAAATTGGATTGGCACTGCATTCCTGGGCGAAACATGGCAGGACATGGAGTGAGTGACCAAATTCTTCTTCTTATTTAGTTATTTTAAGGGATTATTATACCCAGAAAACGATCTGCTAATTGACTAACAATTAGATTCCTGTTTCCTGCGAGATGAACCGAGATGTGAATTGAATAACCAATTTATTTTATATATAATCACTGATCATTTAAATTTTCTACATTAAAAGAATGATACACATGTCAATTAAGAATCCTGATTTATCTTTTGCATAAAATTTATCTTCACAGAATTCCTTTCTCCCCAAAGGCACAGTGGAGAAGCTTGTCAGTTTCTGTTCCTACCGGATAATTGAAGGAGCATTCTTTCACAACACTTTTGAGATAAGCAGTTAAATAGTGTATAATCCTATCAGGTAATTTGTTCATTGATATAATTAGATGAAATAATATATATTTGTGGACCACTGTTTGAATCAAACTGTTAATTGATACCTGAGTCCAGTAGCACTGGAGGATTTGCTACATTCTTGAGCAAGATGTTTACTCGTGAAAAGCGTTCTAACAAATGCAAGGATTAGTAGTAGTATTATTATTGCTGAATAAATATTAGAAACAGCCTAAACTGTTTCTTTTGGAAGCAGAATTGCTTTTGGGGACAAAAGATTGTGGGTTCAACTGCAATATCAGAACTCAAGGTCACAACTGGAGGGACATTTCAGTACATTACTGGGGCCTTTGCATTGACAGAGCTGAAATCATTAGGATGAAACATTGAACTGTAGACATGCTCAGCATTAAAGAACCCATGGACATTATTTAAAAGGAAACGGGGAGTTGTCGTTAACCCGCCAGATCAATCATTCACCTTATGTTTACGAGGACCTGTGGTGCACAATAAAGCCTGCAGTCCTGTAGCTCAGTGGTTAGAGCACCCACCTTACAAGTTGTGATATCTGTGTTCGAATCCAGGCCGTTCAGGTGAAAACTTGGGCAAGTTTCCTTATTCCACACGCCTAATAATAATCCCTCCCAAATAAAAAAAACAATAATACATTGGTCATTTCAATCCACGACTGTTTGTGGGACACAGCTGTGCACAATTCACTGCCGTGTTTTGCCCACAAATATACAGTCAATTCACTTAACAGTATATTCTGTGAAGCGCTTTGAGATGTCTAAAAGATGTAAAAAGTGCTGTATTAAATGCAAGAATTATTATTATTATATTTACCTACAAAAATAAATCACTATGCTTAACAATAATGACTGTGAAGTGCTTTGAATTGTTTCAATATTCAGCACTAAATTGCTATAAGAATGCAAGTTCTTTCATCTTCCAGAAGAACATGCAAAAAACACTTCCAAAAAATCTTTACTGTAGAAGCAGGGGTGAAGGTTCTCCTGATCACCGATAAATTCACTGACCTTGGTAAGTGTGCTTATCTTAATCTCCGTTCACAACAGGAAATCTAACAATAAGCAGTCAATTTATCAATGATCAGAGAACACCAATCCATGGTAATTATCAAGTAGGAAGCTTGCATGGAGAAAATAAGAAGTTTCAAACACAACTGCAAGACGGTGAGTGGATTATCTATCCAGCAGAGCTATCCATCATTACTGGAGACGAATGTTGAATTTGAAGTGATTCAAATTGGATTACAGTGGTCCAAACATCACATTATTTGGATGTAACATGGGGTTTAAATGTAGTAATTGGTAACACATGGATTTGAAATTGCCTAGATGTGGTAGAAATAAACACTCCCCCTCTCCCCCACCACCAACACAATAATAACAATTTGCATTTATATGATGCCCTTGACGTGGGGTAGCATCCTGGAGCTTTAGTCTCAACACCAATGTGCTTGAAGCCATTTTAAATACAACCCCGGTTAACAGATTGGGAGATCCAGGATTCGGACTGTAGTTGGAATGGACTATTAGTTCCTAATCAATACATTACAAACTTCTCAATTAAAACTGCACCTTAGCAACACTTAGACCATTCCAGATTTGGATGCTCCTGACCCGATGTCAAAATCCATGATGTGGGCACATCATTCTGCTGGGGCTTGTTCGTTTGTGAAGCATTCCACCTCCTCTGTTTCTATTCTAACCTCCATTGGTTGTGGTGTAACTACAACTCGCATTGAAAAATATGTGGTAGACTTTAAGTCCAATAGTATCAGTGTTGGCTTTCCTCAGAAAAGGACTGGCGCAGCTCTGAGTAAGAAATTCCATCCAGAGATGCACATTTTCTTTGATGCTGGAGTCACATTTTATCAGCAGGCTTGTTTCTGAGATAAGAGATGCATTCAGTTCAAAGCTGTATAGGAATAACAGAATGATAACAGACTAACTGAAAGTATTGGAGTCATTTTATTTTCTAAGTTAACCCCTCCTTTTTAACTTACATTTGTTGGTATAAAACCAGCTTATGGTATTTGATAGTATGTTATGACTGTATTTAACCTCTAATTGTATATTAACCATTGTGTACCTCTACAGGACACAGATGTTTCATTTTAAAATTCATTTCATTTTAGCATTTCAATGGCGTGTGAATATACAGTGAGATCTTGTCAGCAACAAGGCCATTATATCTGATATTATCTTTGTTAATTCAATTTTCCCAAGTAAACAACAATATTAGAATTTAAATGATATTTTATACATTTTAAGACATGATATTCTCATGACAATACACAATGTACTGTTGCATAATTTTTCACCCTCAATATGTAACATTTTTAGCAAAGCAAAACTATTTAAGAAGCGTTATAATCCTCATATTTGATTTAGCACCTCATCACTTCTTTGAGATGCCTCAAAGAGCTTTCCAAAATACACTGTAAAGTATAGTGACTATATTATGTAGGCAAAACCATTCTTCTAACCATTGCTTTATGTAATCAGTTTGAACTGTTCTACTTTGTGATAATTTTCGGGCCTGAACTGTGACTGTTGTTACCAGGACTTCTTAATAAGAAATATGAGTAAAAATTCCTTCCAGGAACCTGTAACATACAGTTCTGATATATCGTCACTCCAAAGGAAAAGAGCTCAGTTACTCCATACCTGAGGTGTCTAAGTAGGCATGAGTCCTCCAGGACCACCAGGGGGGCGATGTGGCAGCGGGGAACACAAACAGTTTCTGCTGAAAGAGAACAGCTGTCAGAAGCCTTTTTAAAGTTGTCTACTAATAAGTGCCTACATTTTATTCCCATAGTACTTCTATAAGCTATTTGATCAATTCTTGGTCTTTGAAAAGTGAGTATGAAAAATAAATTTCAGCTATTATATGAAATCAATTCAAGTTTCAGGGGGGTTTTCTTGGATTCTTGATTATTGTATTTTCAATCTATTTTTTGGTAACTGATATTGAATGTCATGAGGTAAGAATCCCTATTAGGGTTAAATGGATTTGAGTTTTTATATTAGAATTTTGCTCTGTCATTATTTGGCATGGGTTATTCAGGTTTACAATGTAGCGGAAGCCATTATCTTCTTTTGAGAGCTATAATATCATTGATTATGCATTAATAATCTCATGATGGCTTTCAATTCCAAAGCCTGAAATTGATCTGCAAATTAAAAGTTCCTGTATACATGGTGAAAGTCCACAAAAACTAAAACTGCTCCATTAAACCATTGTCAATTTCAGATACATTTCATAAACAACAATGATAATAATCTTGCCTCTAATAATAATCTTTACATTTGAAACAGCACCTTTCTTTCCTGTTACGAGGACATCTGGGAAAGCACTTCATGGAATGTAATGTGAAGTGCAGTGACTGTGTATTTGTAGGTGAACATAGCAGCCAATTTGTGCAGAGTAAAATCTTACAAACAGGTGTGAATGACCAATTTTTACATGGGGGAATGTTGGCCAGGACATTGGGAGAAACTCCCTACTCTGTTTAAATAGTGCCATGGAATCTTTAACATCGATCTGAACAGGACCTCACTTTAATGTCTCACCCGCAAGATACTGCAGTACTCCTCCAGCACTGTATTGGAGTGTCAGTCTGAACTGTGATTCCAAAGTCCTAATGTCCTAATTCCAAAGTCCTGCCAAATTTTAAACATCTGCAAAATCTGATGGTTTTATTCACAAAACAAAATACATTGTGGTCACATGCTAACATGGTAACCATTTGGTCAAAAGGAGGAAATAAAAATGGGGTACAATTACATCTATATGGATATTGTGGAGTCCTATAGCTCAGTGGTTAGAGTACTTGCCTTGCAAGCATTCGATTCCCGGCAGAGTGAAACCTTGGGCAAGTTTCCATACTGCACACACCTAATAATAATCCCTCAAGGAAAAAATAATAAATTGGGCACTTCAATCCATAACTAATTGTGGGACACGGCCGTGCACAATTGGCTGCTGCGTTTCACCCACAAATATACAGTCAATTCACTTTACAGTATATTCCATGAAGCACTTTACAATATTTGCAATAACTGATCAAAAGGATTTGTGAAGCATCAAACCATTTACTAGGCGTTCGTTCATTTCTATGATTTTACTTCTTTCAAACTCATTTAAATGTCCTCATTTAACATCAAAGTTCCACAATGGTAACAGTTTAAGGCATTGGTACCAAGTGGAAATGAAAGGAATAGCAACACAATCAATTTGAGGAGACGGATGTGAAACTACTGAGAAGCCTTTTTCAGTAGAAGGAACCTTATTCATTGGGAATATACCCTTAGGTATAAGAGGTCTGAAATTCTGCATGGCCTCATAGAAAAATACTTGAAGATATTTTTCTCAAGTAAAAAGACCTGCAGAAAATTCACTTCCAAGTAAACCTTAAATTTAAGAAGGTTCCAAAATTTTGAACAACCTTAAGGTGATGGTTATGTTCATGAAGATGTTCAGCAAATATGGTGTCCAAGCAGGAGGTGAAAACAGTTCTGCTTTGACTGTTGAATATTTCATTTTTCCCTGTATCACATCATGGAGATCTCACAAGACTGGCAACAGCAAAATTGGCATCTCTATGAGGAATATAAGAAACAGAAGATGAACGTTCACCCCATCATGACTATTCCACCACCTTATTAGATTTTGGAAGATCTTTTTATTCCACTGCCCTTTTGACACACCACTTTCTACCTGCAAACTGTGTTGATCACATCAGAAGTGTAGTAAATATTGTCCAGTGCTCAAACACCTCTCACCTTCAGGAGCACAACCATCATCTTGAGTTGCAAGTTTATTCACGGTCACCGAAAGGAACAGCTTTTCAGAACAAATTTTCTCAAGTATTGTCAAGCACTGTGGGATGTGCTGCGGGTGGAATGGACACTATGTAAAAGTAAATTGTGTTGTAACTACATCTTTGGGCTGATCAATACAAAATTACAGATCCTGGTAAATTGCACACTGAGCTAATACACTTCTAAATTGAATTGAGAGTAAAGTACAAATAATAAGGGACACTACCTAAACTGATGAAAATCCTAATGTATAATGTCTGGAAAGGAAAACAACAGCTGATGCTAGTTACACCAGACTGTAGATTTGTCCAAATGAACAATATTATTTCCTCTTGTACTTTTTATAGGAATTCAATACAGTACTGTTTACATGTACTACATTCGTACCATTTCTTTTTCAATGGTCACAATGTATTTATCATTTGAAAAAGTTAAAAGTGGAAATGAAGTTGTGTTCTATACTCCATACATCGACTCAAAGTTCATTTGGCCCAAATAGTTTGCACCAGTGTTTATACTGCATTATTCTCTTCTCCCTCTTGTGTAACACAGTCACGACAGTATATGGTAATGTTGTGTGAGGCACTTTGCAACATGATGAGGCGCTAATAATGAATAATTACAATTAATTCCAAGGATTATGATTATTATTCTTATACTACAAAGTTGCAAATGCAAATGTTAAGGCTTTATTGGCATTAGATGCTAAACTATTTTTCTCATTTTGTGTGCAGTTTAACTGTACATTTATTACTTTATGTAAGAAATACCGCAGTGTTCTTAAATAGCACATTTTTCTCCAGTCCTTTGTGTTTGCAAGCATCATCTAATATCCCACTATCAAACACTGGAGACAGCTAATCATCAATCAACTTCTGAGTAGTCAAATGAAGTGTCACTGTTAAAATTGATATTTGTTTCATTCTTCAGCTCACTTCCTTCAGAACCCATTCAATTCCAGCTTTGCATGGTTATTTATAGTGACATATAATGCCACTGCTTGTCCTTTGATCAATCGGATGTGGAAATTTTGGATTCAGGTAAGTTTCTCTGTATGTTGTGCTTTGTTGTAAATTCAGGGATAAGTATTGAAGCTTCTTGTACACAAGATTGCAAGAGAAGTTCAGAAGAAAAATGCCTGACTTGATCTCATCCTTCCCCCCAAGCTGTGTTTTTTTTTAAATGAGTCCGGCATTCATAATCCGTTTTAGTCATGTATTATCCTCTGGGTAAAGATGTGATTCCTGAAATTGCCCTTTGTAACCCCAAACCTGTCAGACAGGTGCAATCTGACAAGAACACTGTTCAATTTAACAACCTGGGGATCTGCACTCCCCTTTGTAGACAATACAACCCATCTCTCAAGTCTTTAGAATGGTAGAAAAACACACCTACATCTATATTTTCTTTATATTTTAAACAACCTACCCAGAAAGTCCTCACTCAGCCTTCTATGTTCAACAGAGAAAAAGGTCACCCAGGATGACCATTCTTTCAACATCCATAAGTGTCTGTAAGGTGAATTGTAATTCCAACACTGGTATTGTCTCTGTATATGTTTGACATTTATCAGCCGGAATTCTTGAACTCTACACAAGGTGATTAGATCTAGCTGCCATCAGCAGCACATTATTTACTGATATCAGGGTAATTTACGGATACACTAATACATTAATTAATTAAGGTGTATGAGCTTGGTGTGGATGCACAGAAACCCAATTGCAATTTATATTTCTGCAACTATAATTACGTTTTCTGTACAATATATTCAACAATAATTGTCTGTACAGTAGTTTTGCACAGCAAGTGCTTCTCTTGTGTTTTCTTTCTTTTTGGCACGGAATCAGACTTGTTTGGTTCACTGGAAAAAATCACAGAGTATGATATTGGCAGTTCGAAGCCATTTCATGTATTCCACTCAGCATTCATTTTGAATAGCAATGTGAAATCATCTGGAAGTTCACTATATGGTACCCGCCTAGATTGAGGCAAATGTAAACTCTCATCTGTTTGATCACTTATTCGTAAATAATTTAAAGCAACAGTTTGTATGCACTCCTCCCTCTTTCACATAACTTTTGTCCCATTCCATCATATCAAATTAGTCCTTTCCAATAGCTGTTATATTTCCAAAGCAAGAGATTTATTTTTACATGAATGGCGCTATGCAAATGCATGTTATTGTAATATTTTGCCTTTCATAGATTGTCTGTTTATTGTCTAATGTCCTCTGTTCACAGAACAAAGCATGTTGTAAATGATGAATATCTGTGTGCAGTGTATGTTTCTAGACAGATGAATGCTGACTACATTGTGTATTGTTATCCATTTCTCATTAATTTACATTTATGTGATATGTTCCATTTTCTTGAATTCTCTGAGGTAACATTCTCAGTTTACCTTATCTCCACAACTCATCATTTTATACGTTTTGACAAAATCTCTTCAACATCTTTCTTTCTAGACAGAAACGATTATATTTCCTCAATCTTTCTTCGTATCCCTTTACACTTAAGCTCCCTTATTGCTGTTTTCTCTACCCTCACAAATGTAAGTTCTGTGTTCTGCACTTTTTTCAGTTTCTTATCGAGTCCTGTGTTGTAGTCCTGATTCCTGTGGCTTTTAATTTAATTAAAAGACTCTCATGCGGAACATTCTCTGAAGCTTTTGGAAAGTCCAAATAAATGATATCATAAGGAATGCTGCTATCTATCTGTAACATCCTTAAAGAAGTTGAGAAGCTTTTTCAGGCATGATCGTTCATTCTAAATCCAAGCTACCTTATTAAGTTATTGCTAGCGAGTTGCTTCTTCAAGCGTACCACCAGAATAAATTCTATTACTTTACTCGTTCCTGATGTTACACTAATAGGCCTTTAATTGCCTGGGTCAATTTTGTTACCTTTTTAAAGTGCTCAAGTTTTCTAGTGCTGAATACTTGCAAGGGAATTGTTGTGATTTTAGGATTGATTCGTTAACTACAAACAAAGAGTATAAATAGGAGGCAGTATAACTTACACTGGACCCTCTTTCACATCTTTGTCAAACTTGAGACCATAAAGGGATAGAAGTCTGCCCTCTCTGCTTTTAATCTCAGCATTTATACTTGTGGCCAATAGGTCACAGCTTCCAAATGAAGACCATCAAAAAAACAGGAACTGCAGGGGAAAAGGTTTTACCAAAAGGGCAATGTAGCTAATTGGAACTAATGCATCAGCTCCAATGTCCAAATAAGGAATTATGAGGAGTAAATATACTCACCAAATATACAGTCAATTCACTTACAGTATATTCTGTGAAGCACTTTGAGATATGGATAAGATGTGAAAAGCGCTATATCAAATGCAAGGATTATTATTGTTATTTATTTAACCTTTCAGAATGTACAGAATTTGGTAAATCAATGAATTTAGTCTTACATGTCAGCTTAACTCAGTTAGTAGCATTCTCACCTCTGAGTCAGACATTGTGGGTTCAAGTCCCACGTCTGGACTTTGACCTCACATTCTCGGCTGACGCTCCAATACAAGGATGCGAGGAGAGTTGCATTGTCAGAAATGCCGTCCTTCAGATGAGACTGCACCCGCCTTCTTGACACAAGGGTAGCCACGGAGGGAGTTGATTGAAAGATACACGGGGCATCAGTCCCAATTATTGACTATTATCAGTACCTCGGGGTCGAGGTTGACCCCCAACCTCAGCCTGTACACTGTCCTGAAGGACCACACTGAGAAGGGGCGAAGGGCACTCTGGTCTTGCTCGTCTCTCTTCAAGAGTAACAAGGACCCAATGCAATTTCCAAAAAATAGACAATTTACTAAAAAAAAAGAAAGAATTCAAAGTTTCTACAACAACAGCATTAAAATTACATTTGTCATTTTTCTACTAGCGCCTTGGGATGTCCTGCACGTCTGGAGGACATCCCAAGGCGCTATTAGAAAGTGAGATAAATGTACAGAAGTCAGATAGGTAGCTACGTGGACCAATAATCTACTCCTGCCTGACACTGATGCTATGTTACAGTGACTTGCATCCAAACAGGATCCAAACAGCTATCTTCAATCTTAATCCTATGCTTGTCCGCAAAATTACATTATTTCCATTTAATTGCCTTTTTATAATGGCATTGCCATCATCATTGAAACACTGTTTTATTTTTATATAATTTTACTAGAATTAAGTTAATTATTTAGTTTATCTTTAAAGCCCAGTATGGTATGTGTTGATGCTCATACTGCTGGAAGCAACACAACAATAATCATAACAATATACCTAAATACAGTATACCAATAATGAACAACAATAATAATAAGCATTTGATATAGTGCATTTTCAAGTCTTCGGGGCTTCTGAAAATGCTTTACAGAGCATAGTGTTATATGAATTGACTGTATGTTTTGGGTGAAACATGGGTGAGACTACATATTTTGCAGTTACATTACATGCTACAATATTGGGTCCTAAACACTATTTCAATACCAATGCAGAGCTGTGTTCTTGATCTTTGGATCAAGCAGTAAAATTTCTTGCATGCTATCCTTTTTGCACTACAAAAAGGATAGCATGAACTATGCATTTATTTTTTTCCATTTGATACATGACTCTGCAAACCAAAATCTTGTTCTGCAAACAACTGAGGCCTTATAATATTAATTATGGAACATCTTGCTCCTCACATGAAGGTCATTTTCATTCAGTTTGACCTCAAACAACTATTTACAATGTCTCTCCCATGCTATAGCTATGTTCAGCGTGGTATTTGTTGATGTAGTTGCATGTAATCTCAAATCAATGTTATTTTGACAGAGAGTCAATCTTCTGGGTGACTCTCTGCATGTCCAATTTTGTTGGCTGTGAGTAAAATGTCTGGTACCAGAAATAGATTGAAATTGCTCAGCGTTTTCTTAATACTGTGCACTATATTTCAATTTTTTTTGCTGTTGATGAACATTGATCTCTTTGCAACTTCAGTAAGAATCTTCCCTTTTCGAATAGCTGAAGGAACAGATCATTTCTATTGAAACAAACAGCAATAGCAGTGGGAAACAGATTGTGGCTATTATTTAGTATTTTCACCAAATATTTCAGCCACTGTATCACGTTTGTATTTGCACAGTTATACGCAACCTTTGTGTTAATGACACCTCAGTTGGACAGATAAAGCTGAGGAGCATTGTTTTATTTCTTCTGCCTAACGGTTTATGCAAATTTGTGTCCGACCCACAAAAAGGACAGTCACTCCACTGCACAGAAAATCCTGTGAGGTGCTCTAAGACCCACAACTGACATGAAAGACACTATAGTTAATAATAATAATAATATTCTTTGCATTTGATATAGCACTTTCCACATCTTCTAGATGTCTCAAAGCACTTCACAGAATATACTGTAATATGAATTGATTGTAAATTTGTGGGCTAAACGTGGCAGCCAACTGCACACAGTAGTGTCCCACAAACAGTTGTAGATTGAAATTACCAATTTTTTTTTTTAGGGATTATTATTAGGCAAGTGGAGTAAAGAAACTTGCCAAAGGTTTCGCCCTGTCTGGAATCGAACACAGTTCTCATGCTTGTAAGGCCAGTGCTCTAACCATTGAGCTACAGGACTCGGATACCACTGAGCTACAGGACTCCAATGTAAATGTAAAGATTGTTATCATTTTAAGTGCTGCACTGCCGCTTTCACTTCTTAAAAAGCCCACCTTTGGCCATTTTTAAAACTATTGTTCTAATTCTATTTTGTCTTGTTTTTTTAACCAATTTACAGGATATTACTGCCACCTAACTTAATTTTTCACAAAACCATACAAATTTAAAATCATACAGCATTTTTCATATTGCGAGAACAGTCTCATGATACTCCATTTGAGATCCTCCATTGAAGTGTTCCACCCTACAATGCTGATGACTTTGTGCCGTAAGATTATATGATTCTATGAGTCTAAAAGTGTCATTTAAATTCACGACTGTTTGTGGAACACTGTTGTGCGCAATTGGCTGCCGCGTTTCGCCCACAAATATAGTCAATTCACTTTACAGTATATTCTGTACAGCGCTTTGAGACGTCTAGAAGACATGAAAAGCGCTATATCAAATGCAAGTATTATTATTATTATTAATAGGGAACACTGAGACCTCTGTAGTCAAAGTCACTGATGACAATTTGTTTGTCTTTGACTGAGGGCTCACTGTACATGGGTCAAACCATTGGAAGGTAACAAAAAGCAGGCTAGTGTTTGCTGAGCAAAGAAGATACCTAGAATAGCATAATAATATTACTAATAATAATCCTTTCAATTGCTATATTCCCTGATCACGTCTTTGGGACGTGTCAAAGCATAAAGTGAATGATTGTATATTTTATGGGAGAAAAGTAGAAAGTACAAATGACAATGAACTGAGGCCCAGGATAGATTTCAAAGTGAGAACAATAAATTCAATCCACTGCGAGATGGAGAACCAGTGGGAATGGAGGTAACGGACTTGCAAAGTCCGATGCAAGAGAAGCATACAAGTTTCTGAATGTTCTAGATAGTCTGCAGCTTGTATTGAGAGAAGCTGGAGAGTTTGAATTAAAAAGCATGAGTGAAAGTGGAAAAGACAGCGATAAATCATTCAGATTGAAAACTAGGATAACCAAAGAAGAGAGCTGATTAAAGTAATAATTTGTGTAGCAGATGAAAAAAGAGGTTGCTGCATGAAATCAAAACTGATGAATCAAAGTTGGAACTGAAATATTCAAAGGAACAGACTGAAAGATTGATATGAATGAAAGGACTAATATTTAGATTATCAGAAAGCCAAAATGCATTATTTAAAACATCAAAACGAGAACCTGCTACGAACAGGTACTAACAGAAAAAAATATAGAAAGGAGACGAAACTTCACAGAAAAAAATTGAAATGAAGATGAAACATTATGCATACTGGAATGCAAGTTGAATTATATTAAAATTATATTTGTGTATTAAAAAGTCAAAGATATCCCTGTTTTATTAAATATTAAACAGTACAACAGGGCACTCATCCTCAGAGGTTCTGTAATCTGTATTCTTTTCTTTCCATTATTGTCCAAATAATGCTTAGTGTCAGTTTTTCAGGCACTCTGGGTCAGAATAGTTGAATTTTTTCTGCTAAGATAACATCCTCTTTGGCAAGCCATTTTCTGTCTTCTGTAATTAATAACAGTTGTCTTAGCTTTACAGTCCACACATATATCTATACAGTACATCAATTAACTGTTGGTCATTGTCTTCAATTACCAGTGCATGTGGATACATGTGTTTTGTTGCCTTCTACATTGCTTCTCTTTTCTTAATACAGGGGCTGATGTTATCTTCATTATTCAAAGAATTGACCTAGGCGCAGTGCATTACACGATATGTTGTTTATGGGACAATGCTGGTGCAAACGGTTGTTGTGTTTACCTAGAAATACAGTCATTACATTTGACAGTAATTACTTATGAGTGCTGTAAAAATGCAAGCATATTCTTTCTTTTGTGTAGTTTATCTTATTGTAGTCAAATGCAAGAGATTTTCTACAGGATACTGTGAAGCACGATAAAACTGTATCACCTGGCCCTTCATTCAAATTTAAGCAACATATTCTCAACAAATAAGAAATACTTGGATATGACCACAATATGGAATACAATAGCAAGAACATTAGTTATTTTTTCAATTCTAATAGATAATTTATTTGCAAATGTAATTCAATAATTCATTTGCTGGATGCAGGTCAGCATCTTCTTTTATTAATGCAGTTCTATAGCGATTTATGCTGTCTCCTGTACCTCTTGAGTGGATTGTTATTTTATAACATGTGGATGTTTCCTAGCAATCCACTACAGATCAAATTCTAGTTACCTTGCCAGCCAGACAGCGAGGCCCAACAAGGCTTGACATCCTGAGTAACCCAGTCGATTGAGCTCACTTTGGGACCAGAAGCTTGTGAATCCAGCATCTTTTGAAGATTCATATGAAGACTGTACTTTGCTTCTACAGGTTCCTATTGATGCATTGAGGTCAAACAGAATTGGCTCCAAAAAAAAGTGACTGACAAAAGCCATCAAATTACCTATGACATGATAATAATTCCTAATTTGATATAGCTTCTTATCATGCTGTCAAGATATCTCAACAACAACAACAAAATTACATTTGTAGAATGCCTTTCACGTCAGAAGGATGTCCCAAGGTGCTCAATAGTCAGGGATTTGTACCCAAGAGGGGTAAGTTTGGATCAGGGAGGGTGGAGGGGACCTGAACAAGGGGAGCAGGGTGGTGGTAATGGGGGGGGGGAAGGTTGGAATGAGGGAGGGCAGAGAGGTGGTTGGGCGACTGAAGGCACAGTCGAAGAGGAGGATCTTGAGACTGGTCTTAAAGGAGGCAAGGGGGGGGACCAAGGTGAAGGGATTGTGGGATGGAGTTCCAAAGTGTAGTGGCAGAAAGGCTGAAGGCCCGGCTGCAGACAGGCTGATAGGGGGTCAGCAGGTCGAAGAGGTAGGTGGGGGGAAGGCCATGGAGGGACTTGAAAGTGAGGACGAGGATCTTGAATTCGATCCTCTGAGGAATGGGAAACCGGGCGAGGGTTGGGGTGATGGGGTCGTGGAGCCTGGTGCAGGAGAGGACACAAGCTGCAGAGTTTTGGAAGATGTAGAGCGAAAAGTTGGGGAGGCCAAGAAGGAGGGAGTTGCTGCAGTGCTGTAGTTTCAAAGTGCTTCACAGGATTCTAGTATGAAGTGTATCGAATTTGTATTTGTAGGCAAATATGACTGCCAATTTCCATACAGCATTTTGAATAAACAGTTTTAAATTTGGACAATTGTTGGTCAGGACACTGTCAGAAACTCCCTTCTCTATATAATGCCTTATCAATTTACTGAATGTTCTAAAGTGCTTCATAGGATTTACTCTAAAGTAAAGACTCTGTATGTGGACTTGAAGGTGAAATTGATGCAAGGAAATTTCCCACAAAGCCAAAAAGAGATCATCAATTTTACCTGGAGGCTGGAAACCCATGACCATTCTTAAGAGTATCTTACTCAGACTGACATCCAACCCAATATCCTAACCGGGGTTCTATGCATGCCACAACATGGAAATCAATCAATCGATCAAAACTTACATTTATATAGCGCCTTTCACGTCAAGAGGATGTCCCAAGGCACTGTACAGTTAGGTAGGGTCAAGAGCAGTGGGGGAGGGATTGGGGCAGGATAAAGAAGAGTAGGAAAATTGACTGAATATTTGTGTGCGAAACGCTGCAAAATGGGCAAAATGCCTGTGTTTGGAATGGAATGAGCACTCTGTCCCTGGAGAGACAGATTCTGCTTATCTAATTTTCAAGAGTATTAGGTGCAGGTTGGCTTGAGCCAAGGTTTGGGGACCCCAAAGTGTATTTTGGGGTAATAATGGAGTTCAACCACCTAAAATATATTTCATGATTGAAAGCACTAACTAACAAGCTCCCAGCTGCTTGTAAAACTAGGCCACCCCACCCTAGAGCTTTGGCTTGTAGTGTTACCAGGAATGGGAAGATTCCTTGCCCCCCTAGGGGAGTTCCCTGCCAAGTTCCATTATCTGTCCCTGTCCCTGCCAAGTTCCATTATCTGTTCAAAGAATAGCAATAGGTTTGTTACCCATGTTAATAATAATAACAATAATCCTTGCATTTGATATAACGCTTTTTATGTCTTCTAGATGTCTCAAAGTTCTTCACAGAATATACTGTAAAGTGATTTGACTATATATGTGAGCGAAATGCAGCAGGCAATTGCGCAAAGCAGTGTCCCACAAATAGTTGTGCATTGAAATGGCTAATTTATGATCTTTCTCCTGCAAAGCCATGATTATCACTTACGATTCTATAATTCTCTAGGTGCTTTATTACTCTCTCCTCTGGGATAGCCTCCAAAAATTCCTTTCAGCAGATGTCAGGCAACATACGTGAGGGAAAAAGTAATGGTGTTTAGGAAAGGGGATTAGCAGTAGAAGTTAATGTGGAGTACAAACACCAGCATGGACTAGTTTGGCTGAATGGCCCATTCCATGCTGTAGCACTTTATGTACTTCCTTGTGGGACTCACCAGCCTGTCATTCCCTTGGTTACCCTTTTGATCCTTTCCTAAATTAGTATTCTCCTGTAAGCAAGAAAACATGGAAATAATTGAAGCTATCTAACATCTTCATGCCAGTATTGGAAAGTGCTTGTTCTCTTGTTTGGTGGCTTTCTCGCTGTGTCTCTTTGTCAGATTATCTGTCTCCTTTATCTGTACTGGGCTCTGCTCCATTTACCGCTAGAAATGTCTTATTGATAGAATCTAACGGCACAGAAGGAAGCCATTCAGTCCACCATGTCTGTGCAGTTGAAAGAGCTATCCAACTTGTCCCACTCCCCCACTCTTACCCCATAGCTCTGTGGCTTAGTGGTTAGACCACATGTCTTGCAAGCTGGGGAGACCGGTGTTCGAATCCAGGCAGGTCAGGGCGAAACCTTGGGCAAGTTTCCTTACTCCACATGCCTAATAATAATTCCTACAAAAAAAACCTCAATAATAAAATTGGTCATTTCAATCCATGACTGTTTGTGGGACATTGCCGTGCTCAATTGGCTGCCACGATTCGCCCACAAATATACAGTCAATTTACTTTACAGTATATGAAGCACTTTGGTTTGTCGATAAGATATGAAAAGCGCTATATCAAACGCAAGAATTATTATAATTATAGCCCTGCAAATTTTTCCTTTTTAAGTATCTATCCAATTCCCTTTTGAAAGCTACCATTGAATCGGGAAGTACTGACGATCTCTGCGTTCAACTAGATCCTTCCTGTAGGCCTATCTCTTTCGCTGTTTGCTGCTTCTGTTTCTTTATGCCAGCTGCCACCACCTTTGATTGTTGATACGATATGGTGGGGTATGAGCAATCCTGACAATTGCAGCCTAGATACATCAAACATGCCTGAGAAAAATGCCAGAAAAAAGTGCTTTCCTAATTAAACTCCATTTACTCCAAGGAATCCCCAGTACATCAGGTGAGCTTACGAGACCTTGAAACCTTACAATCTCAAATCGGAACAGGAGTCATACTCGTCAGAATGGAGTACAGAGGCAAGGTGCTTTGCAAAGCATTTTTTCTAAGGGTTATGTCACTTGAATGCTTTTTTCAACCCCACTGAGACTTATAAAAAAAAACTTTCTTCTCTATTGTTTCACAGCTGAGTCTCTATGGTCCATGAGGACATCTGACATGTCTGAGACGGACAACATCTGTCAACCACAATCCAAGCTGTGCAAGAAGAAACAGTTGTGTTCAGAAAGGTCACCCTCACCCTTCAGTTTGATACGATTATTACCGATATTTTCACAATGCGCCTTAACCAATCTTATGTCAGAAACCTAAACTGCACCATATGGTAAAAGAGCTTCTTCACAAAAGAACATCACAAACCCATGAAGTTGACCGCACAATTTTTACCCTTAGGAACTTCGCACCCTCCCTGGCCTCCTTCAAGTCTCGCCTCAAGACTCTCCTCTTCGATGGTCCCATCGGCGACTCCTTCCCACCCCACCTCCTGTCCTTAGCTCGGGTCTGAAGCAGTAACCTGTCAAGCGCCTTGGGACGTCCTCCTGACGTGAAAGACGCTATACCAATGTAATTTTGTTGTTGTAATGTGTTATGAACCCAAAATATTCTGACCCAATGGCAAGAATGCAACCAAATGAGCCACACTGGATTTTTTAAGTTTAGACAGTTAGAGTGGATAATGTTGGAAACATGAAATGAGATGAAGGATCTTGTTTGTTGAACTCTTCTTGACACCATGTGATCTTCAAGTCTGATACTTAGAGTTAAATGGGTAGGAATGTATCAAGGCTTGGTGAAATGTTTCTTTTAAACATTTTCGGAAATAAGTTGCCTGTTAGTCGAAATGTGGTTTATAAGAAAGGTGCTCTAATGTCTCTGTGAAGTGGCAATCAACATAAAGCATAGCTTAACTCCGGGGTAATTTCAAACAGGAGTCATCTGTTTTAGTGCCACAACTGTTAACCTCTAGTGATGGACTTGTGCCAAGTAGTGGCGTGAGCCAACATTTCTCAAGACTAAGTGTTAGTGAGCAGGGACTGGGACATTACACCAACATATCTTACTGTAATTAAATGGTATTTCACTTGATGAGGTGCAGCAGAATTTTGCATCCATACTGTATCATAAGAACTTGTATCATTGTGCTTATATAGTAACAATCATCCTTTTACATACTGCTGCCAAACAATGAAACATTTGCCATCAATCTGTTTAATAATAATAGTTAATCCTTACATTTGATATACCAGTAGATCCTTTTAACGTAAAACCATCTCAAAGAGTTTCATTTTTCTGTATTGTGTAGTAACTACTGTATATATGTTTAGGAAAATTCAGTAGCCAATTTGCACACAGCAAAATCCTGAAATCAGTCACAAAGGAATAATCAATTTTGTTTTCGATATTGTTGGCCAGGCGCTAGGAGAAACTTCTCTTTTTCAATTGTGCTACTGGGATCTTTAACATCCACCAAACAGGCTGATAGGCCTGAGCAGGTCTAAATTTGAAAACTTCTCTTCTGAATGTTTTAACGCTGTATTCTATCAGCCGAATCCATGTGAATTGGGGCTTCCACCAACTAACTTCTGTCTTAGAGCTGAGATTAGTACAACCTGAGTCAGGCTGATATAATATTCCTCTGAAACATGAAATGAAACCTGATATAATCGTTGATGAATAGCACACATAATAAGCAGGTTTGGAACATCCAGCCCTTTCTTGTTCTATGTAGCTGTTCTGGTCAAAGTGCTGGAAGTTCAAGAGCAAACAACGGCTGAGATGTATTAGCAATTTAACTCCACAAATGCCTCATTTGGTGAAATCAACTGAGATGGTAACATCAGGATGTGTGTGAGGGTTGAGGGGACCAGGTCTAAAGACAATGAACCTCTACTTCTCTTCCCTTCCTCCCTCCCCATATTTGCCCTGTTTTAATGTTCTTTAAAATAGGCAGGAAAGGTAATTCTACCTGCTCTTAACCATCTGCTAGTAGACAATGAAATCCCTACAAAGTTCATCAGAGCAGATGGCCAAATGAAAGGCTGAGTGCAGTTCACGAGTTTGGGATGGAGAAGAAGAGGCAAGAAAGACAAAAGTAACTTATATTCTTCTCCAAGAAGAAGCATCAATTGCCTACATGCATAGTCTACTCCTGTTTATTACAATCAAACCATAATCCATCAAATATTTTGTGATGTAAATGTGTATGAAAATGTATTTCATACACCAATTGGAATTAATCTATTTTAAAGGCTTTATTGCAACATTTTAATATTTTTGCTTCAAAGTTTAAGGTTTTTTTTTCCAGCATATAGTTCACATCTTCTAGACGTCTCAAAGCACTTCACAGAATACACTGTAATATGAATATGAATTGACAGTATATTCGAGGGTGAAATGCGACAGCCAATTGCGCACAGCAGTGTTCTACAAATAGTCGTGGATTGAAATGACCAATTTTTTTTTTTTAATTGAGGTATTATTATTAGGCATGTGGAGTAAGGAAACTTCCCAAGGTTTCGCCCTGACCTGCCTGGATTCGAACACAGGTCTCACTCTTGTAAGGCAAGTGCTCTAACCACTGAGCTATAAGACTCCACAACAGTGGGTAGAGCGCTTGCCTTACAAGTGGGACACCTGGGTTTGATTCTCAGGAGGGCTAAACCTTGGGCAAGTTTCCTTGCTCCATATGTCTAATAATAATCCCTCAAAAAAAATTAATTGGTCATTTCAATCCACAACTGTTTGTGGGACACTGTGGGACACTGCGTTTCACTCACAAATATAAAGTCAATTTATTTTACAGTGTATTCTGAGAAGCGCTTTGAGACATCCAGAAGATGTGAAAAGTGCTATATCAAACGCAAGGATTTTATTATTATTGTGATTTGTCCTAGTTGAACAATCAAGTTGCTGTCCTTCACGATGAGACTTTAGGGTGGGGTCCTGTCTGCCTCTTCAGAATTCTGCAGCTCGTGTTCTCTCCTGGACTAGGCTCCATGACCAGTCACCCCCATCTTCAGCTGGCTGCACCAGTTCCCCATCCCTTGGATGATCAAGATTAAAATCCTATCTTTTAAAGTCCTTCATTGTTATGTTCCTCCCTACCTCTGCGAGCTATTAACACCCCAATAACCTATCCACTCTATCTTGTTCCATTCACTTGGCAGGCCATCAGCATTTCTGTCCCCAGCCTCTAAAATTTCTACCTCCGTCTCACCAACTCCCTTGCCTCTTTCAAGGACCAGCTCAAGATCTTCCTCTTTGACCATGCCTTCGGCCCCCTCCAACCTCCAAACCTTCTACCCCCCACCCCTCTTGATTCCAATTAGCAGCTTGGGTGCAAACCCTTAACTGCCCAGTACCTTGGACACCTGTTTGACATGAAAGGTACAATACAAAAGTAATTTGCTGTTCTCGTTCAGGTAGATACTAAATACTGTTCAAAAAGAGAAGGCACTGTATCCTCACCTGTAACCTCACCTATAATCTCCCAAATAAATCAGATGCCCACACCATAAACAAGTACATAAACAAAATAGAAAGAGGTTTGTGCATAAAAGAGAATCTCAGACATCATATAAAGTTGAAAAACCATGAAAATAAACCATTTTGCGACTACTTTTAGTACACCACTCAATTATTCGTCCTGTGATCCTATAATTGAATTGTAACAAATAGAGAACTGAATTTCCTCGAGATACTATGTGGCTACATCAGGATTAATTAATTGTAATACCTGTATTTGAAATTCAGCTTGTTTAATCTTCTGTGCTGCATTGAACACAGAGTGACTAATGCATGTGGTGGCAAGAATATCCAATTCTGAGGAATGAAAACAGGATAACTAGGGTAAAATGTTATGCTTCGATCAGGAATACTCATAATATGTCTGGATGAGGAATCATAAATAAAAGAATGGTAAAATATTTGATGTACTTCACTTGGGTTAGATATTTGCTTATCTGAAGCCAGCTGTGTGTTGTCATATCTCAGAGACAATATCTAAGTCAGCCTGTGTACTAAAAGGTTACACTGACTGCTTGAATATGAATATTGTATATAAAATTGTCATGTCAATCATCAAAGAGGGATTTTATCACTTTGTTATGATGAACTACTGTTAAACTAATAAATATTTTTAATTTATTGGTCTATCAGTATGCTCGTGTATAGACTACTTTTCATGTCATCCGTGATTTAGTTCTGTGTAGCGAAGAAATGTTTACAAATGGTAAATGAATATGGTTTTCAACATAACCAACCACAATCTATCTTAACTCAATTATTGAATTTGGCATTATTAATTCAATCTCTTTATTGATTATGTTATTTCCATTTTTAGACTGACTTTGTTTTTTATTCCTTTGGAAAAATCAAGCTTATTTTTCACTATTTCTATTACATTACATCTTGGTGCCTGTGATAGTTAAACTAATGTGAAATGGAAATAGGATTTTATGGCTAACATTCATTGAATGCATCATCTTCTAACATATGTCATGCAGTTGTTATTAAGACTGAAAATGATAAATGCCTCAACCAGACCTTGTGACAAGCTTGGTCTCACCGTATCTTGTGTTATTAAGATTGAAAATGATGTGAATCAGAAGCAGGATGTGTGACAAACTGGGTTTGGCTGTCATCATGCAGTGAATGCAGGAGGAATAAAGACTGTGAGTAATAGGTAGAAGAAACAGGCTGTTGGTATATGATGTGAGATGCCAGTCACGCCTTGTGTTTGTGCTAAATCAGTGCTCAGTAGGGTTCCTGCTCCTACCCCTCAAACTCTGCTACTTTCTGTTCTTCTCTCCCACTGCCCTCCGGGACTTCTCTCTCTTCTGGACCTCACCATTACCTCCCTCTGCTCCAGCCTTGGCATACCAGGCCCATCATGGCTCTCCGGGAGTTGGTTGTTCCAGAGTAGCCATCCCAACCATCCCATTCCTCACTCTCCACACAAACTGCTTCCGAAAGGCTAACACCCCTTCCCACTCCCTCATCTTTACCTTCTCCAACTCTACCCCCTCCGCAAACTCCACAGTCATTTCTCCCCCACGACCCCAAATCCTCTCCATACTACTCTCTTCTCACAATCCCCCTACCCACCCCATCAACAAAACTATCTGCATTTCCCTGAAAAATGTCCTCTCCCTCTCCAATTACTATCCCTTACTATCCATGACCTCATCCTGAATGAGCGCATCGATATTCTTTGGCTTACAGAAACCTGGCTCTCCCCTGGTGATACCGCCCCCCTTGTTGAAGCTTTCCTTCCTGGCTACACTATTTACCTCTCACCCTACCCCAACTGACTTGGTGGTGGGGTGCTCCACATCTCTCAAGCTTCCCTTGGTCTAATCCCCTATTTCTCTTGTTGCTTCTCTGTGAGCACCTCACCCTCTATCATACCCTCTTCCTCTCTCCCTCAAAATCCCTCAAGATATGCTCGAGATAAAGATCAGGAAACTTCATGTACTCGCAGCACAGAGATAGCACATGTCAAAATCATGACATCTTCTCTATCTAAGACTAGGGCTCCCTCTGCATCCTTGTCCTCCTGGATTTCTCTGCTGTGTTCATCACAGTCGATCACACCATCCTCCTCCACCACCTCTCCTTTCTCATCCGCAGACATGGGGTAAACGTCTACAAATCTACTTTGCTTCCTCCCGCATCAAGGTCTCCAGGTCTGCTGATGTTCTATCAGCTTGACTGGCATACATCAGGCTTGGATGAGTGCAACCGTCCTGTAGATGAATGTGAACAAGGCAGAAGCCATACTCTTTGGCTCCCATCAATGTCTTCACTCCAGCGGATCTGTACTCCTCAACCTCCATGGGCTCTCGTTCAGACCCACTGAACCTCTGTGCAATCCAGGCTTCTAGTTCGACCCCCAGCTGTCCTTCTACCCGCACATCTGGTCTCTGATCAACACCACCATCGTCCACCTCTGCCACATTGCCCGCTTATGACTGTACCTTATCCTAAGTGCAGCTGGAACCTTTGTGCATGTTTTTGTTACTTCCCACTTGGATTACTCAAACACATTCCTTGCCAATCTCCCCTGCTCCACTATTCAAAAAATCTAGCTCACTCAGAACTCTGCTGCATTCTTACCTGGACCAAACTCAGTACCCCATCTCACCAGTTCTGGCCAGGCTTCACTGTCTCCTCATCACCAAACAGATCGACTTCAAGATGCTCACATTCATTCACTCTCTGGTACCTCCCTACCTGTCCAACATCCTCACTCCCCAATCCACCACTCGGCGCCTCTGCTCAAGTGGCACGTGCCTCTCACTTGTCCCTCAGCACCCTCCTCTCAACCATTGGAAGTTGTGCTTTCAGCCTCTATGCCCCCAAATTGTGGAACACTCTCCCTCCATCCCTCCGCCTTGCCCCCTTTCTCCTATTTGTTAAGTCCTACTTGAAAACCTTCCTTTTCAACCATGTTTGCAGTCACCAAACACCATCACACATCCCCTTCCCCCCCATCCCCCCCTGGGGGTTAGGCTCCTACACTGATAAGCATTCTAAGAAACTACCCTGCATGGAGGGTGCTAAATAAATGCAAGCTTTTATTGTAACCACTGCACCTGATCATTTATTTTGATATCAAATTTCTTATAGTTATACAGTAGACCCTCGCCGAACATGGGGGTTACGTTCCTGGAAAACAGCGCACTTAGTAAAATCGCATTCGGTAAGCTTGATAAGTAATGGTAAAAAGGGCATTAGGGGAATCCATCTACAGGCTATCCAACCTCAAGCCTCCAGGCATATCTACACCTGGCCAACGCAAGGGGCGTACTGAGGCAGGCTACAACCAGCTGGCCCACTCTCCCCGCTCGTCACTCTCCCTGCTCTCACTGACTCACTGGAGACAATAAAACAGCACGTTACACTACCACAGCTTGGCTAAATGATTTTACCGTTGGTCCTGGAAGTATTATGAGACTCTCTCTCTCTCTGTCTCTTCTGTTTGCCATGCAATGCCATCAGGTTACTCCGAGGCTGAGGAATCATAGGCGGGTGCTGGTGGCGTCCTCCCAAGTGTGCATTGTGCACGGGGCCGGCGTCCTCCCAAATGCGCATGCGCCCTCCCAAATGCACATGTGCGTGAGGCCAGCCAGCGCATATACGCAAATTTTACTCGCGTTACACAAAAAAGTGCCGCATTTATTTCTTCGCGTATAGGCAAATCTGCAGTCGAGAAAGTCGTGTTCGGCAAGGGTTAACTATATATATTTAAAAATAACAAAATGTATTCAGATGAAAGAGCAACAATTCCTTTACTTCTTTTCCTGTATTTTTGGATGAAATCACATCCAACTCTTACTGTTTTTTTGGTACAATTTGGTATAAAAAGCACCAAAGTACAAACTGGGTGTACAGCTACCAACAGCTGTTTCAGAGGGTTTGGGAGAGGGATATGTTATATTATAATTCAAACATTATTTTTTTATTGAAATTGTGGGTATTCATATGTGCTGTTTAGCTGTAGTCATTCTGTACAAGACGGAAGTAAGACCATAGATGTACCAACTGCCCAAGATGCAACAATGGACAAACTGGATGACAGAGAAACATTCGCAACCATTAGGACGCAGAGTCCATGAACCACTTATTCTCATAGTCAACAAACTGTTATATATACTCGTATAATTGGTTATGTTTATCACTAGGCTCCAATTAAAGAGTTGTGTAAACTATGTGTGAAAACAAAGGGAATTATACGTGCCCACAATTAATATAAAAGGATTCCTGCACCATCTGTTTAAATTTCATTGTAATTAAATAATTAAATAATAATCTTTGTATTTGATATTAAAAGTTTCACATTGTGAGGAAGTCTTAAAGCACCTCACAGGTTTTGCAGAATTGCAAAAAATTGCAATTGCAGAAAATGTCTTTCCTACTTATATGACTCTTTCCAAAACTATTTCCCAATGTTAATAGATCAATTACTATTATTATCACTGAAAGACTAGTACTAATTAACATCACAATACGGTGTAATTTGAAGGGATTCTGGTACATTTTACATAATATATTAGTACACATGTTGGTACTCCAAAATAATATCCCTATACAATAAAGCAATCCAAACATTAGCTGTAAAGCAAATAAAGCTAATTTACTCATTTGTTTTCTGAAGATCAATCAAAGCAAATTGTGACTAAAGTGATAACCCCAATTTGCATTGCAGTTAGTTCCTGTACCATTACCATGTACAGAAAGAGATCATCACCTATGCAAATCGTATTCTTACATTTCAGAGTAGTGGTTAAAGTCATTGTGTAGCAAATTAATACAAATGAAGTCATTCAACAGTGACTCCATCTGCTGTTCAAATGAGATTCGGACAATTGTGAAAGTGGCAAAGCTCCAAATAATTAGGCCGAACTCCAAATGGTTTATACAGGTAACTTATGGCTTCATTAACTCTCCCTAGGAAGGCTTACATCCGAAATTCACCTTAATCGAGAAACATATGATCAAACGACATTCTGTCTTGAGGCAGACAATTAATTCTGTTTGCTCAAGGAACAAGATCAGTGGATGAGTAGCAAATGTATGAAGGAAATCTGTGAGTAAGGGGCAAAATGCAGCTGTCAGATTTGCAAAGTTTGCAAATAGTACTCGTAATTTGTGGTTTAGGTGGTTGATCATAATACATTAGAGTTTCAGAAAAACAGACAGAGATATTATGTGGTTATGTGCATTTGTTTTTTTTAAATCAACACAAGGATTATTAACTAATAACAAATGTTATTCATCTTCATAATCACCGGATGACAGTCTATTTAAAATAACTAATCACTACACCTCATTGAATATTACTGGGTGAATATGACCTTCACATCTCGGAGGCAGACAATTGTTCTTGTCATACATTCCCTGTGCCTCATTAATTGACAGCCTTTGGCATTCTTTATCTTCAGAAAATGTAAAGCAGGATGGACTTTGACTATTTATTTACATGGGAGAGACTCAGCAGATGACATTTCCTCTGATATATCATTGACATTTGATTTAAAATTACCACCTCAAACAATGATCAGACGCTCTCATTCCTTTTGGTGGGGAGAGAGAAGTCACCTTATTCCCATGTCACCACTAAAGGTCCTAATTTGATTGATAATGGACGAGAACAATATTTTATTAATATTTACTTCGGTGGGTACCTCATTGCTTATCCCTTTTCTTGTCGTCTGCAATTGCCACATCCTGTGAGAGCATATGAAAGTCATTTTTTAACATTATGATATGAATATGAAATTTGTAATACTCTGAATTTAATATTGGAGATATATTATTTTTAACATGCGCACATTTTAATTTAAAATCATTAGTATTTTGCGCACACAAACATTAGAGTGCACAATAATTATGAAGGCTCTCACAGTCCACTGCTCACTGTTTTCAAAGTAATACAACAGGATCTATCATGGGAAATCCCATTAAAACATGCACACAAAGATTGGTATTTTCACCCTGTTGGGTCTTTCCTCAAGGTGGTTAAATCTGATTGAAATTGTATTTACAATATAACAAGCTTTACATGTAGCTAAAATTCTATTTTTCATTGTTTTTGCTAAAAGTTTGGTTAAATTTTCTGGTGGCGATTGAAAAAGGGGGAGAAAGGGGTCAAGGCAAAGAGATTGAGGGGAGTATTCCAGAGCTTTGGGGCGTAGTGGCTGAAATTGCAACCTCCAATGGTAGAGCCAAGGGCTCAAGGGACAAGCAGGAGGCCAGTGGCAGTCGAGCTGAGGCACCTGGTGGTGGATTGGGGAGTGAGGAGGTCGGAGAGGTCGGGAGGTGCCATGGACTGAATGGATTTGAACACAAGTGGGGATCTTGAAGTGGAACACCTTAACAGTCATTGGTTAGCCTTGCGAAATCACGTAACTGGCCATCCTTTGTATCTGGGCAATGAATGTTGTGAGGTATTTGACGATGGGGGAAGAGTTAGGGTTAGGGTTAATGCAACTAAAGCTGATCTTTTTCTCATCAGTCACATTTCATGATTATTGTTTCTCTATCCAGGGAAGGTGACCCCTATCTAAACCAATTCTAACATGCCTCCCAGGTGAAATTGACTAGCTCAGCTTGATTGATTTCGACCCAAAGAGTAGTGAAAATCCAGAAACTCTCTTCCCCAAAAGGCTATTAATGCTAGATCCATTCACATTTCAAGACTGAGGTGGGTAGCTGTTTGTTAGTTCAGCGTATTAATGGAAGGTAATTGGACTTGAGATGTAGATCAGCCATGATTTTATAGAATGGCGTAAAACACTGAGAGACTGAATGGCCTATTCCTGTTTCTACGTTTCTATATAAACTGGGATCTGTTGTACGCAATTGGTTGCTGCGTTTTGCTC
This sequence comes from Hydrolagus colliei, assembly GCA_035084275.1. NCBI lineage: Eukaryota > Metazoa > Chordata > Chondrichthyes > Chimaeriformes > Chimaeridae > Hydrolagus > Hydrolagus colliei. Next base: position 45,597,987 of record CM068743.1, read on the forward strand.
ACAAATATACAGTCAATTCACTTTACAATATATTCCGGGAAGTACTTTGAGATCATAGAACACAGAAATAATTATTGATTCATCAATAGCAACAACAACAAAATTGCACTTATATAGCGCCTTTCAGGAGGATGTCCCAAAGCGCTGAACAGTCTGGTCGGGACCCGAGCGGGGGTGGGGTGGGTGGTGGGGGGGGAGGGTCGAAGTAGGGTCAAGTCTGCACTGGTCTTTATCTTAACATCAGACATTTAATCTAATCCAATTCTCCTGCTCACTACCTATTCCTTCAGATTTCATTTTTTTAAACACGTCTAACTAATTCCCTTAGAAATTAATATTCGCTCTGACTAGGGATTGTAGCCAAGGATTCCACATTCTGTGTGAAGGAAATAATTTCCCACCCCCTTTTCTTGCTTTGGTGATTATCTTAAATGTGTACCTTTTGTTACTAATTCCCTCAACCAGAGGAAATAACGAATTTCAATTTAATCCATCATAACCCTTCATAATGTATATACATACACTTATCCATATGCCTAATAATAATCCCTCCAAAATAAAAAAACACAATAATAAAAATTGGTCATTTCATTCCACGACTGTTTGTGGGACACTGCTGTGCGCAATAGGCTGCCGCGTTTCACCCATAAAATATACAGTCAATTTACAGTATATTCTGTGAAGTGCTTTGAGACGTTGATAAGACGCGAAAAGCGCTATATCCAATGCAACAATTATTATTATTATTATAATCTGAAAGATAAAAATTCAGGTCGATCCCTTAGCTAAAGTGAAGAAAAGCCCTAACTTCTTAAATGTCTCTTGATAATGTAGAGTCATTATGTGGAGCTCAGTGGTGAGAGCAATTGCCTTAAAAGCGAGAGACCTGGGTTCAATTCTCCACACGACTAATAATAATCCCTTTTTAAAAAAAATAACAAATTGGTCATTTCAATCCAGGACTGTTTGTGGGACACTGCTGTGCACAATTAGCTGCCACGTTTCGCTCACATACATACAGCCAATTCACTTTACAGCATATTCTGTGAAGTGCTTTGAGACATCTAGACAATGTGAAACGCGCTGTATCAAATGCAAAGATTATTATTAATATTATAACAAGAACTTCTCAACTTTGATGGCTACAAGTAAACCTTTGCTTGATATTTTCCTAATCCCTCATATGCTTCCTAAATTGGGGTGCCCAAAACTAATAGTTCAACTTAATGCTCAATGTATTCAAAACTAATGAACACATCGGGGGAACATCTAAACAACAACAACTTGCATTTATATAGTGAACTTCACATGGGGCAGGATCTTGGAGCGCTTAACAATGGCAGAGCCTGACACTGAGCTGGGGTGGAGGGAGGTGACTGTAAACATGGTTGAAGAGGAAGATCTTCAGTTGCGATCTAAAAGAGGGGAAGGAGGGGGCAAGGCAAACAGATTGTGAGAGAGTTCCAAAGATCGGTGTGTAGTGGCTAAAAGTGCAGCTGAGGGTGGACGGGATAAGGAAAAAGGGAAGAGCCAGCTGAGCAGAGGCCGCAGGTAGTGGAATACGAGAAAGCAGATCTGAAAGGTAGGGAGGTGCTAGTGCATGAAGGGATTTGTAGACAAATTAAGAGGATCTTGAAATCTATCTGTGATAGGGAGCCAGTGGAACCTGACAAGGACTGGTGTGATGGGGATCTCAAAGGACTTCATACAACTGGCTGGGTGCCTGAGAGGGAGGAAGGGAGATGTTATTGAAGAGGTTGGGGGAGTGGTGTAAGGTAGTTAAAATGGTAGGTCTTGAGGTCGACTTCAAAGACAGAGATTGAGGAAGCACAGCAGAGGGACTCCAGGATGGAGTTCCAGAGAGCAGGGGAATAATTATTCAATCCACCCACCGACGGTAGAGTTTATCAAGTCAGGATCTGGTGTTCGCTGAGGGAAGGGAGTGCCAGGGCAGTAGGGGTGCAGGTGGTCAAAATGTATGGTGGGACAAGGCCATGAATGTAAGGATGAGGATCTTGAATTCACTCCCCTGGGGGAATGGATTGAATGAACGAGGGATGACAGATTGACAGCTGACAAGGTCAAACCTTGTCAAGCAGAACCTTATCATTTCTTATGAGCTTGTAATATAAAAATGATGATGTACATAAGGTGACGATAGCAGTGCTTTCATTTCAGAATGCTAATAACATCAGTGAGTGCTCCAAGATGAATGTGCACCAGAATTGAAACATGTATTACACCATATGCTTGTCTTAATAAAGCAATAATTAGAGAGTTACCGCTGTAATAACAAAATGAAAACATGTTTATTTTTTGTCAGAGAGATACATGTTTCTGAGTTTAATTGTTTACATATTTGCTTCTCTGTACAGTATCCTAGTTAAGCTTGAATGCTTGTTGTTATAGCCACAAGTAGCTTTCAGGGGCATTGCAGTGAAAGTAGTAAAAATGATTGCAAAAATGCAAGCCAGAATGCACCAAAGCAGCACAGTGCATTGGAACTTTAATGTACCACAGATCGGTTGGATACTGATGTGTGTCCTCAATAGTACAAAGAGTTCTACACAGCAAGTTACTGATTTTAGCAGCTTCATTGTCTCTCCACAAGAAGGGATGAAAGATCATAGGGAGAGCACTGAAATAGATTTCCCAAATGCTGAGAAATTTAAAAAGGTTTAAATACAGTAAACTGAATCTCAATGCTTCCTTATAGTCTTTAGAAACGTAGAAATTCCCCTACTGGCATTTGAACTGCCCATCACATGACTTTTGTAGTTTTGAAGAGGGCACAGACTAAACTATTGGGAATAGCACTGAGAAGTTTGCTTATCTTTCATCCCAACTCTTTGCTTCCCACTAACTTTGAATCAAATGTTGTATTTTGCAATGTCTGTGTCCCATTGCGAACCATAGAAGATGGGTTAATGGTGCACTCTTCAAATCCAACAGGGAGAAGTTTCCATCTCTATAGATTACAGGTATCTCCCGATTTACGAATGGGTTGCGTTCCTGAAAAATGTCACATAAGTCAAAATGTCATAAAACGGAACGGGTTTTCCCATATGGTCCCAGTATATAATCCGAGATGCGTTCTCTTGACAAGATTTTAGGACCTTAAACCCACTAAAATAACACTCAAAACACACAAAAAAACACACATTGGCAAGAAGGGGTATTTGGGGTAACTGTACAGTGCTTTACTTTAACACTGACAAACTTTAATACTGGCAGTGTGAGGGATGGGAAGTAGAAAGTTAATAATCTAGTTTCATCTGTAGCTGTAACACACGTTGAACTTGTCAGTACTTTGTCCTTATTCTTCTGCATAGTAGCCACCTCGATCTAGCTAGCCCTAAAGCCCTCCTGATATCCGTAACTTTTTCACCAGACTCAATGCGCTTTATCACCGCCAATTTAGTATCTAAAGTGATGACTTTGTGGGGTCTTTTACTGGTAGCTGTATTACTGATGCTCATTTCACTTACTGGTCTCCTTTCCTACATTGTAGAAAGGAGACCACAGTAGAGGCTATAAATCGCTCGAAATTGCTGGAGAAGTTTCGGAAATACAGTAATACTGACCACGTGTGCTGTTGCTACAAAAGAAGGTGGCTTTTAAACAATGACGTAGCGACATGCTATTGGCCAGTTCAACAGTTTGAATATAGTATACGTACTGCGTATTTACCGCGAAATACTATATACTGGGCATGTGCAAAAAACAGCACAAATTTTGGGGGGGTTTAAAACGAAACAAAATATTGTACATCGATAAAAAGGTGTTAAAAAATTACGTTTGTTAAATCGAAATCATGTATATAGAGACGTCATAAATTGGGCAATACCTGTACAGTGAAACATGAAAAGACATTCTTTGAAACCTGGCAGTGACAAGTGGATCCTCAGATATCTGTGCCTGAGCCCCGCTTTTCACTCTATACACAAATTCACTCCATTCACTTTTTACTTGGATTTACACACACGCTTCCTAACATTTGCGAAACCAGAAGGTGCACTGAACTTTAAATAAATAACAATAAAAATATTCACCCTTGTATTTGATATAGCTCATTTGATGTCAAAGAGGAAGTCTTAAAAAAAACAAATGCCTTCAGGAGAGGCAAGAGACACAGGAGAAAATTGCTGGACAGAAATAAGAGGAGTGGAAAGAATCAGAGAATCACAGAAATTTACAGAAGGAGGCTATGTGGATGATCGAATCTGGATTGCCATGATGAGACCAAGCCTGACATACAAGAACTAACCGTACAAAAATACTTATACATTCAGTGACTTCAATATACATTACTCAAGGTGCCCATTTTCAACTTTATGGTAGGGGGAGAAACTGTAATAAATGTTTGAATATTGCTGAAATTCAGAGGCTGAAATGATCTATTGTCATGAATAGTATGTGTGTTTTATGTAAGATTAAACCAGCAATATGTGCGTTGGAGGAAGTTCACTGTTGATGATGACAAGGTACACCACACGCTAATCAAATGATAAAGCACTATATCTAATGCAAGTATTATGATTTATAGGTTGCATTATGATCCAATCCTATCTGGTGTTCCCTCGCCAATGGCAAAGAAAATTGCCCCCAGCACTGAAAATCCACACAGTGAGCAATAGCATTTTTATCTAATTATTTTATTCCACCACTAAAGGTGAAATCATTGCTGTGAATAAAAGGGATTTACCAATAGACAAGCAGCCAGTAAATTGACTGCTGGCATACCATGGGTAAGGAATGTGCCTCATGAGGACTTATGCCCTGAGCTGTCTTTTTATCATCCAGCCTCTTATCCTCCTGTAATATTTAAAACAACAAAGATTAACATTTAGAACATTATTCGAGATTTCTCAAGAGCACACTGAGCAGAAGTTTTGTATCTGGACTCTATACAAACAGTCCGTTGAACTATTAAAATGAAGAAGTCAGAGGCAAGAACATGTTCCTATCCTCACCCTTCCCCAGTTTACATGAGGTAAATTACAGCAGCTATCATAATAATGATAATCCGTACATTTGCTAAAACACCTTTGGCATTGGGAGAATGTCTCAAAGCACTTCACAGGTGGAACAGGTGGGGTGGGGGGAGGGGGGGGTCAGAGTAGGGAGAAGGGTGGGAGAGTAGGAGAGGGAGAAGAGTTAGGAGGGGAGCGGAAGGCGCGGTCAAAAAGGAAGGTCTTGAGTGTAACCTTTAGGCAAAGAAAAACTTCCTGATGGCAGTCCTGAAATTGTCCTTTGCAATACATTAAATATAATCAGTACATATAAAACTTTCTATTCTTACTAGCTCAAATGTCGGATTTGTTATATAGTTAGGCCTTCTAAAATGATTTGGCAAAAACAACAACAAAATTACATTTATAGAGTGCCTTTCACGTCGGGAGGACGTCCCAAGGTGCTAAACAGTTAGGTCGGGACCTGAGCAGGGGGGGGGGGGGGGGGAAGGGGAGGGGAGGGGCAGGGGGAAGGAGAGTAGGAGAGGTGGAAGAGTTAGGAGGGGAGCAGAAGCCACGGTCGAAGAGGAAGGTCTTGAGACCGGCCTTGAAAGAAGAAAGGGAGGAAGCGAGGTGAAGGGATTGCGGGATGGAGTTCCAGAGTGTGGGGGCAGAGAGGCTGAAAGCCCGGCCACCGATGGTAGGGTGGTTCGGGCAGGGAAACATGGAGCAGGCCAGAGCCCGCTGAACGGAGGGGATGGGCAGGCTGATGGGAGACAGCAGGTCGGGGAGATAGGCGTGGGTAAGGCTGTGAATGGCCTTGAAAGTGAGGACGAGGATCTTGAATTTGATCCTCTGGGGGATGGGGAGCCAGTGGAGATGAGCGAGGGTGGGAGTGATGTGGTCATGGAGCCTAGTGTTGGAGAGTACACGAGCCGCAGAATTCTGAATAATCTGCAGCTTGTGAAGAGAGGAGCTGGGAAGGCCGGCGAGAAGAGAGTTCCTGAATGCCAATGTTGCCAGCGTCTGAGGTGCGGAGGCGCTAACGCGAGCCAATCAAGAGGGCCTCCGGCTAGTTGACGTTTAGTTGGAGGAAGTTGTCCCTCGTCCAGGACTCAATGTCGGACAGACAAGCAGTCGGAATGCCAGTAATCCTGGAGTCGAGAGTGGAAGTGGAGTCGAGGGTGGAAGTGGAAGCACACTTATGGCAAACAATGTTGTGAAATTAATATGTAAAATTTGGTTCCCGCTAAATCTGTTTAAAGTAATTTCAGCAACTTGGAAATAAAATGCAAAGATAAAGAAAGTTTTTTTTTAAATCTAGCAATTGGAGAAATATTATGATCTTGAAGCTAAAATACAAACAACAACAACAAAATTACACTTGTATATAACCCCTGCAGTATACTGCGCTGACCTGCACATTAAAACAACAAAAATAGTTGCTGATTTAAGACCAAAATATACCATCAAATTATTTAATGGAAATTAAGTCCATTTTAACATTCTACAACAAGCAATTTAGGATAATAATCCTCCCATTTGACATAATGCGTTGCTATCTCATAGCGCTTCACATTAAATGTACCATGTTGGTCTACGAATTACACAGTAAATCTTATGAAGTACTTTTAGAATGTCCTCGTGTTATGAAAGGAACTATTCCAAATGCACAGATTATCAATATTAAAGCATTATTAAAATAGGAATTCTTTCAGCAAAACATTGTTGGCTTCAAGACACAGAAATAATGAAATTGGTTCTAGAATTAAAAACATTACAGAATTAAAACTAGCCCTTCAGACCAGCTAGCCTGTGCTTGTATTTATATTTACCCAAACTGAAGAATCAAACAGTAGTTTGGGAAAAAGTAGCATTTGAAGTGATTCAATTTTGTGTTATTAAGAATAGAATTTAAAAATAAAAATAATTTCCAACAAATAAAAATATTTTTTCCTCAACTAGTTTGGAGAGATAGCTGCACTTACCGGTATATCAAATTTGAATATGTTTACAGAGGAATATCTCATCATATATCAATGTTGTCATTTCGCCCACAAATATACAGTTGGTTTTCCTGCTCTCCTTCCCCCTACCGCAACCCCTCCTCACCTTACCCTCTTTCCCCCCTTTCTCCCCTAACCCCATTTCCACTTCCAGGCTTGTGGGACACTGTTGTGCGCAATTTGGCTGCCGCATTTGGCCCACAAATATACAGTAAATTTTCCTACTTTCCTTTCCCCTACCCTGACCACTCACCCCCTAATCTGGTCCCTACCTAACTGTTCAGCACCTTGGGACGTCCTCCCGACGTGAAAGGCGCTATATAATTGAGTGATTGATTGATTGGTTGGTTGGTTGGTTGGTTGGTTGATTGATTGATTGATTGTCCTCAACTATTCAACTCCAGTTTATTATAAACCAAACCAAATTCTTTTTTATGGCAGAATAACATGTTGTTAGCATATATCCTCCAGCAATGATTTATAAATTTATAGTCTTTGAATTTTATATGTCACTTTTTATGTCAGAAGGATGACTGGAAGCACCTCACAGGAGTTCACTGTAATATATAATGACTGTACATTTTGTAGGTACACTAAATGTCGTACAAACAGCCATGAAATGAATGATCAATTTTAACTGGGAGATTATGAATCAGGAAAGACACCTAAAAGAAAACTGCTTTCTCTTTTGAATCATGCTATTGGGATCTTTAATGTCATGAACAGGAAAACAAGACCTCAGTTTTACTTCTCATTTGGAGTTACCTCTAACAATGCCAAGCTCCCCATCATTGTATTGGAGTATGAGCCTAGACTATGAGTTCAAAGACCAGTGGGGAGATTTGAACCCACAATCTTCTGCCTCATATGTGGGACTGCTACCATCTGTGCCACATTGTCATCTAAAAGATTAAAATTCTAAAAGACATAACTAGGAAAAAAACACGGTTTCATTTGTTGGGGGGTATCAGTGAGAAGAAGACACAATCTTATGATTGCAGAAGTCTCAAGAGAAAGGTTAGAAGCAATTTTTTGATTCCTTAGCCAAGCTCTGATATTTTGAGATGAGAAGGCACTTAATCAAATTCAAGGATTTTTTGTTATAATTTTTAGTAATGATCAGAAAGTGGAATCATGCCAAGCTAGTATTACACTAATGTATGAAACAGGGTATTAGAGCACAGGAGTTATGTATGAATTGAGAAATGAATTTTCAACCTCACCACACAGGGTTTCAATTCCGATTTTCCATTGCCAAGCACACAATCTTGGAGCCAGTGCCAAGGAAACCTCCTTACCTCCTCTGAAGGAAGATAGTCACCAATTGGCCATGAATAATAAGCTTTGAATGATGGAAGGTTCAAGATTCACTCCTGGGTGAAAATCTGTGCTATAAAAAAAACTCATAAAGAATTGCTAAGCAGCACTGACAGCTGTAAATGTTGAATCAGCTCCTTGGACTACTGTATATCTGAGTCAACATAATGTACAAGGATATGCTTAACTCTGAAGTCAAGATTGCACATGTTAAGAAAATATATAAAGTGAAAATTAAAAAAGTTAAAGCTCTGCATAAATAACTAGCCAGAGGAAGGTTTTGAATTTGATGCACATTAATTTTTCATAGAAATACAGTATACTCCTGATAACTCGATACTAGAGTCACTTGTATCACCATTGCTGTCAATATCCCACTGCATTTATTTATATATTTATATACATGCCTACTCCTCACTCTGGATAATGCCTCACTGAGCCCTCTTCCCTTGGAGTGATGAGTTATCAGGAGTTTTTTTCAGTGTAGCTGTTATTATTTTAAGAGACCTAGAATGAGGAAATTGGGTTACAGAAATGAATGGGCTGTACTGGTTGATATCTGTCAGATCAAAGTCAGGAGAAACATTACAATCTTCTTTCCTGCGAGCCAGCAGAGCAATGATTATGCAGCATCCTAGGACATCATGATGTGCTGCATTTTACTTGAACTTTCCCTGCTATGTGTGTCTGCACCCAGCAAGTCAGCCAGCACAACACAGCTGCTGTTGTACTAAGCACAGCAGCAAGTACAACATGAGGCCAGTGTGAGAATGCTGCCCTCTCATCCTACTCCTATTATAACAACATTAGACATGGAGGGATTGTGGCTGAAATTTAATATACCTCATTACATACAGAGGTGGTGCCAATAGATCGGAAAGTGGCTAATGTTCCAGATTTAAAAGGAAAATTAGGTCAAAGTTTTGCAAAATTTGGGGGCGTTGGGGTCTAGTTTTAGACATGCAGGTGTTGCCTTAAAACAAAGCTGTGTAAGTCCACTTAACAACAACAACAACAAAATTACATTTGTATAGCAAAAATAAAAGCAATAATAAGTCAATACGGCTCATTGAATGCCAGGTGAAGTCTACATTGTGCATTCGGTGGACTGATAGAGGTCAGTTTCGATTGGATGTGACTTCCAAGGCATTTGATAAGATGGTGCATAAACAATTTATAGATGACATGAGGTAGCTTGAGATAAAGGAGGATATCATGCATTTCAGAATATTTAACCCATCTCTAAACGCAGGTATCAAAAATAACGCTCTATGTTTGTAGATAAGGCCATGGTGTTTGAGAATGGAAAATCAAGGAATTTACAAAAGAATTATGCAATGTTTATTCTGCACTTTTCAAGCCAACATATAAATCCGAGTTGAACGGGAATTTGTAAAGCAAACATTGTACAACCAGTATATTTCACAGCCCATTTCATTTTGTTAAATTCCCACTGGGAACTTTTCGTACAAAATGTAATGGGCCACGGAAAAATATGTTAATTAAAACTTAGCTTCACTTTGATAAGATTGACATGTGTGCAAAAAAATGAGCCCGTTGTGCAAAAAAAATGAAGGCACCAAATTGAATGGGTTCAAAGTCCCAGTGGAACAACAATCCCAATACCACTTGGAAAAGAAGAATATTAAAGGGTACAGGGAGTGAGCAGAAGAATGGGTTTAGATTAAGTGACTCAAATAAAAGCAGAAATCCAATGCGACTTGATGGGCTGAATGTACAGTAACATTCTGCAATTCTAGGTGGTTTCAGCAGCACGTTAATTCTCATCTCTGGATTATAACTGTAGTGAGAGAGGATCAATTCCAACTCCACTCCAGAATGCTTCCTTTTGAATTCTTGGACAATCCAATGGACAGACCAAGACATTTTATTGGACCAATTTTAATGTTATTAACTCACAATTTTAATAACATACAAATAGTAAATTGAAGTTTTCAAGTGCCCTTTTTCTGGTGCTACTGAGCTGAGCTCTGATATGAGAGTTACAGTAGATTAACAGCCTGTGGCCAATATAGTGAGGAACGGGAAGCATAAATCAGGATTCCAGCTCCACATTGATCTACTGCTGGAAGTGCTATTTCTTTACATCCAGGTGTATAACCAAGGCATTAGCCACTCAGTAGGTTCACCACAAATAGAATTTAATATTGATAAGTGTAAGGTGATCGCATTAGCATTAAAAATGGCAAATCTTTTTTGTAAAATGAAGGCTACATTGCTAAATAATACATGTAAAAGAAAGATCTGAGCATACTAGCTAACCAAACATTGAAATATTCCCAGTATTACAACAGTTACAACAAATAAAAGGTTACATTAAATTTGTGAATTTATAGAATATAAACCGAGGAAAGTCTTACAGACAATCCACATATGTATGAGGAAGCTGAAGGAGACTTAGGGGTATGAGTTGACTCATTGCTCACCATATCAAAACAGTGTGAGGCTATATTGTCAAATCAGATCCCCAAAAGTCATGCTCAAGACATTCTAAACTCTGGTCAGGTCATGCATGCAATAAATGTTACATTCATATAGTTCTAGTCATCATGACAAAAGGACTCTGCCCAGGAATTTAGAGGCAGTCCAGGGACATTACATTGCAATACATTACATTACATTATCTTACATTAAAGGGAAGCATTTTAGGTTGGTTTACTGGGATTTCCAGGATATGGAGATTTCTAACAGGTTTTTTCAATAAGGAAACCAAAAGTACTGTATGTCAATCCGACCGGCCGGAATTCCATTCCCAAAGCAGATAGTGTCAGAGTGGAGAGACATACAGTACCTTCAGTTTTTTTCAATTGAAGAATCTTGTTAGAACCTTGTTAGATACCCCAGGGATCCATCCTTGGCCCCCTCCTCTTCCTAACCTATATGCTCTCTCTTGGGGATGTCATCCGCAGACATGGGGCACACTTCCACATGTAAGCAGATGACACCCAACTCTATTTCTCCACTTCGCGACCTCCAGTCCCCTGATGTTTTGTCAGCCTGCCAGTCAGACATCAGGAGCTGGATGAGCGCAAATTTCTTGCAGCTGAATGTTGACAAGACGGAGGCCATACTCTTTAGCTCTCGTCAACGTCTCCATTCACTTGGCTCTCACCTCATTCACCTTCCTGGTCTCCCCCTAATACTCTCCAAATCTGTGCGCAACCTTGGCATCATGTTCGACCCCCAACTGTCCTTCCTCCCCCACATCCAGTCCCTCACAAGCATCGCCTTCTTCCACCTAAGACGGATTGCTCATCTCCAGCAATACCTCACCCCAAAAGCCGCTGAAACCCTGGTCCACGCCTTCGTCATCTCACGCCTGGACTATTCAAATACCCTCCTCACTGGTCTCCCCTCCACCACAATCCATAAAATCCAATTCATCCAAAATTCTGCCGCCTGCATACTCACCCGCGCCAAACTTCACTCCCCCATTACCCCAGTCCTTGCCAAACTTCACTGGCTCCCTGTCTCCGAGAGGATCGACTTCAAGATCCCCACCCGTGTTTTCAAATCCCTCCACTCCTCTGCACCTTCCTACCTCTCTGACCCCCTCTCTCCTCAAACCAGCACCCATTGCCTTCGCCCCACCGAGTCTGGCCTCCTCCATGTCCCCCGAATCCTCTGCTCCACTCTCGGGTGCTGGGCCTTCAGCCACTATGCCCCGAGGCTCTGGAACTCCCTTCCTCACTACCTTCTTCTTGCCCCCTCTTTTCTCAGTTTCAGGTCCCAGCTGAAGACTTTTCTCTACGACCGCGCCTTTCGTCACCTTTCTACCCCTGCCCCTGGCTCGGTCCCGGGATCTGCTATTGTGAAGCACTCTGAGACGCCGTCCGGCGTGGAGGGCACTATATAAATCAAAGCTATTGTTTTTGTAGAACTGTTGCATATTAATTATAAAATTCTAAAATAATATAGTGCTAGGCATGCACTGCATTGCTGGAGGTGTATTCCTTTGTATGAGATGCTGTTTCCCTGTTCAGGTGCACATCAAACGGCATGATTTAAAAAGAGAAGAATTTCTGCTTGTACCCTAGCCAACAATCCTCCAATTAAAATTAAGACACTCACTTCACGGCTGTTTGTGGATATTGCTGTATGTAAATTAACCATTGCATTCGCCTACACAGTCACAGCACTTTGCAATATATCCTAAAGCGCTTCAAGACATTTCAACAACATGATAGCCAAATGGAAGGCTTTATTAGTATTCTAAAATAGCAGAAATCAAGAACATGTCACAAGCATTAAAAATAAATTTATTTACACACTGAAATTAATTCAACAGAAATATTTGCCATATTAATGCGTAGAATATATATTTTTAAGTAACATGAAAAAAATACATACCTGACACCTATTTATTATTATGGAAAATAGGTAAATCTATTAACAGGAATTGTCTCATCCTATTTAGAGTGACAGAGCCCAAATCTACTAACTGTGTAGTCATGGAAGAAGGGATGGAATGGAGAGCAGAAACGTCTGCACCATGTGAAACAACAGTGGCCCCATGATGTGAGGGCAGCATGCACTCAGCAGCTGGACGCCAGCATGAGATTGCACGCCTATCAACAAAGTATAATACACTGCTAATCTGCCTTTTAATTGACCCGTGTGAAAGGACAAAACCAGGAGACGCACAGTGTCCAAACGGAACTCATGTTGATCTTTGTCTATGGACACAGTGGGGGATAGGGGGAGGGAGTCAAAAAGAAACATTTAGTTAAAATGATTTTCCTCTTGTCAATGTTGACCTAGCTGGTGAGCTTTTGTCCACAGAATCAAAATCATACATGGAATAATGCTGAAGACTTCTGTCCACTAGACATGAGGAGTCTGAGGTACTGTAAAAATAATAATAATAATAATCCTTACATTTGATATAGCGCTTTTCACATCTTCTAAACGTCTCAAAGCGCTTTACAGAATATACCATAACGCAAATTGACTGTATACTTGTGGGTGAAACATGGCAAGCAATTGTGCACAACAGTATCCCACAAATATAGATTGAAATGAGCAATTTTTATTGAGGGGTTATTATTAGGGGTATGGAGTAAGGAAACTTGCCCTAGGTTTCAGCCTCATCTGCTTAGATTCGAACACAGGAGTCAACCTTGGAAACCTTGTAACTCCACTGTACTTGTAGATCAGTGACTCAAAGCACATGCTGTGTAGGAGATAACACCAGTACACATCTCACTTGTATATGTTAGATTACATATCACACATGGACCATTGAAGAATTTAACAATTAATTATTAATTAACAGTAATAATTTGGTCACTCAATCCACGACTGTTTGTGGGACACAACTGTTGTGCGCAATTGGCTGCTGCATTTTGCCCACAAAATACAGAGTCAATTAACTTTCCAAGGATTATGATGATTATTATTATTATTGTGGAGTCCTGTAGCTCAGTGGTTAGAGCACCTGCCTTATAAGGATGAGCCTGTGTTCGAATCCAGGCAGGTCAGGACGAAACCTTTGGCAAGTTTCCTTACTCCACATGCTTAATAATAATTCCCCCACAAATATATAGTCAATTCACTTTACAGCATATTCTGTGAAGCACTTTGAAATGTCTAGATGTAAAAAGGGCTATATCAAATGCAAGGATTATTAATATGATTATTATTATAATTAGAAAACTTAACAATGTTCTTCATGAGAGCATGTATCCTATTTGAAGGGAACTATAATCCAAGTTGTTTTTCTTGTCATATCTGCAAGGTAGCCTGATCTGAAACTTGCCTTCCACCTTCGGTTGATCTGTCACCGTTGATCTCGGCCTTACTGAAAATAGATATCGTTTTTTTAAAATAGTGATTAGGAACAGAACCCTTTATTGATTTGCTTTCCTTATCCCAGTAGAACTAATTGTAGCATTCCTAATGTCACTGGCACTGAGACATATAATAATCAAATGGTGTGATCAAACCTGCACTGTTTCTGTTGTTTATGGCTCAGCCATATACTGGATACAGTGTTTGAGCAAATGGAGGTGAGCTTTAATTCAATAAAGATCACTAGTTTATAGCTGTGTATGGAAATCACATCTGACCTTTATTTGCTGTTGTAAATTGTCCAAGTTATGATCCTAAGGTCTTAACTAACGAAAATCTTAGTACCTTAGCAAAGACATGCGCCAAGTGATAATGTGCCACAGGATAGGTTCCTTCACAAATCGTGATAGCAAGGGCAAGACATGGATGTGGCTTCAGAATTGGCCGTAGGGAAGGAAATAGAGGGTCTTTGTTACAGGAATTAGGTCAAAATATGGGGTAGTATTAAGTGGGGATTTTCAGGGGTTGGTACTGGGACCCTCCAGCTCTGTTAATTTATTAATGTCCTGGATTTGCAGACCCTCTGTAACATAATAATAACAATCCTTACATTTGATATAGCATCCTATAATGTTGTTGAGATATCTCAAAGCACTTCACAGAATGTATGTAAAGTGGATTGTATTTTGTAGGCAAAGCGCAGCAGCCAATTGCACACAGATAGTTAAACTTGAAGATGATATTGTGTTGGGGAGCACTGTGGAATCAGAGGAAGCAGCTCAGAGAGTTTGATATGGTATTCACATGGCTGACAACTGGCAAATTAAATTTAGTATGGATAATGGCAAGGTACAACATAAATAATTCAATATTAGGAAACACATGTAACAACAACATCTTGCATTTAGATAGTAGGGTCCGTCGATATGGAACTTTTCCTATTTAGATATATCGATGGGCTCATATCGAGATATACCGAAATATTGATATTTTCGGGTTTTTTGTACTGCGCCGGCGCACACGGCGCGTGCATTCGAGGCGCGCGCGTGCGCATTCGGGTGCACGTGCATTCGGGGCCTATCTCCTCAGGAGGTAAATATCTTTCTCTTTCTGTGTCTCTCACCCTCACTCTCTCCATCTCTGTGTTTTTCTGTCTGTGTCTCTGTGTCTCTCTCCTCTCTCACATCCCCCCCATCTCTATCTATATGTATATTATCACAACCACCCCATCTCTCGCCCCACCCCACCCCCCGGCACCGTCCCTCTCTCCTCCCACCCCCCGCTGCCGTCCTTCTCTCCCACCCCCATCGTCGTCTCTCCCCCTCCCCCTCCTCCCACCCCCCCCAGCCGTCTCTCTCCCCCTCCCCCCTACCCCCAGCCGTCTCTCTTCCCCCCCACCCCTTGCATACCTGTATATTGTGTTCTAGGACTATGAATACAATATGGCAGCTTTGCACCTCGGTCTGTGCATTGCGTATAGAGATGAGCATTCTGGGTCTTGTAGTTCAGTGTGCGTGCATTCCGATTTTTCCCCTCGATATATCGAAAAATCTATATATCGATATTTTTGAAATGCCTATATCGGCATATCGATATGAAAATTATATCGGGTTTTAGCGATATATCAATATATCGCCAGACCCTATTTGATAGCACCCACCATGTGGTATCGCATCTCAATTTTTTACTCCATGGATGGGAGATAACTTGCCCAAGGAGAAGCTAAAAGCTATCCAGAGGTGTTGGTTGATTCATCGCTCAATATGTTAAAACAGTGTAAGGGAACAATAAACAAGGCAGACAGCATGCTAGGCTATATTGCTAAATCTGTTGAATTTAGATGCATAGAATATTTATTCAAGTTATATAGTGCTTTGGTCTATTTAGACTGCCACAAATAGTTCTGCTGAACAGTTTGATGCTGTGATTGGAGTATGGTCGGCGGGTGTTCCTGGAAGGATGAGACCAGATTGGCCAAATGGCCTTCTTCATCTAAACTCATTTTGTGTCACACAAAGCACAGAGAGCGGAGAGGTCTGTTGGTTGGAGCCAGTGTCATTTAAAGATATACATATAGATACAGGAGCTACAAGAAGGCCTGTGTATCCTGTCCAAATGATGGTGCAGGTTTAGCACTAATAAGGGTTGGATGAACAGCAAACTGGTGTCCTGTATGGTACATATATGGTGTGAAATCTAAAATTTTAAAGTGCTATGAGCAGAGGTAGCTCTTATGCAGCACATACTGCAAGTGGCTGATCTACAAGTGATAAATATCCTAGACTGCTTCATGCTGCGAAAACTGAAGACTTCAGCATTCTTCGACGTGCAATCCATATATTTCGACAGTTTTGTTTCAGTAGAAAATTTAACATGAACATTACTGTTGCAGCCAATGTTTTGAAGCTGCCTTTTGGCCACGGTTTAACTAATGAAAATAAATTTTTTGTTGTATTTCACAGCACACCAGAATCACAGCACATGTAAACAGGACATGCTTTGAAAGTTTGCCACATGATCAGACATTTAATAGTTTTACCCTTTTCATCATATTACACTGACACATTACACTAAAACTACTTGGATTCTTGTGCATCCAATTCTTATGATTGCTTAATCCATAATCTTTTTCTTATGGAAGAGACTTTTTATGAATTCAGACATCAGACACCTGTGTCAATTCAGCAGTAAAGAATCTCAGAAGGTAATACTTTCAGTTATGCCAATGAGTAGGTTGAGGTTGTGAAGAATAATTTCACTCTGTGTTTTTCCCAATGTCCTGGCCATTAGTTCTCAAGGTAAAAAATAGTAATAATTCTTGCATTTGCTATAGCAATTTATCATGTCTTCGAGATGTCTCAAAACACTTCACAGAATATAGTATAAAGTGAATTGACTATATATTTTGTGGGCAAAATGTAGCACCTAACAGCTCACATTAGTGTCCCACGAACAGTCATAGATTGTCATAGATTGAATGGTCAATTTATTATGTATTTTTAATGGTATTATCACTCCCAGGAATGCAATCCGCCAATCAATTAACAACCGGGTTCCTACTTATCGCTAACGTAAACAGAGGATTGCAGATTAAGGAAGCTTGTCCAACCTTCCATCCTGTCAGTAACCAAACTCAGGTCTCTCACTTGTGAGGTCAGTGCTCTAACCGCTGATCTTTAAAACCTATCTCTTCAAGCGCTCCTTTTCCAGCTTGGTATGAAGCCATGCTGCTGTTAAATGCTCCAAGATGCTACCCACGTAAAGAACACTACATAAATACCTCCATGGGACTGTGGAGTCCTGTAGCTCAGTGGTTAGAGCACTCGCCTTACAAGCGAGACCTGGGTTCATTTGCAGGCAGGGTGAAATGTTGGTCAAGTTTCCTTACTCCACATGCCTAATAATAACCCCTCAAAAAAAAATTGGTCATTTCAATCCACGACCGTTACAGGACACTGCTGTGCGCAATTGGCTGCTGCATTTCGCCCACATATATACAGTCAATTCACTTTACAGTATATTCTGTGAAGCACTTTGGGACGTCTAGAAGACATGAAAAGTGCTATATCAAATTAAAGGATTATTATTAATATTAAATAGCAACAACAAATTACAAGCACCTTTCATGTCAGGAGGAACTCCCAAGGCATTGGACAATCAGGGATCGGCACCCGAGCTGATGGTTGGGATCAGGAAAGGTGAAGGGTGGGGAGAGTAGGAGAGCTGCCGGCTGTGCTTTGAAACTCTCTCTGTGAATCCCTCTGCCTTACCCCTTCCTTCTCCAATTTTCAGATCACTCCTTGATTGTGCTTACGGTCACCTCCTCCCAGCTCAGCATCAGAGTCCACCACTGTTGCATCCACCAAGGTGCAACCCAGGGTAAAGGATGCTATATAAATACAGTACAAGTTGTTGTACGTTTGTTCCTGTTCTCCTCAAACTCTTTAATACTTGTATTTATCAAGCATTTAATAAATTCCCTTTTCAGCATTATCTAACTTGCAATACCTTGCGGTTTTGTCAACTGTTGGAAATCATAATTTGTAATATTTTTCAGATATAAAAATATCAGGAGAGCATTCTCTAGTTTTGTTCCAATAGTTTTCCTGATCTAAATATATGGCTCAGTAACTCAGTGGATGAAGCCTTATGCCAAGTTAACAAAATTACATGCTTTTATGGTTTTGAACTCTGAGCTACCTTTCCTAACAGGCATGCTGCAGATTCATGCCATATTATTTAAAAACAGCATACACGGCCAAATGCACACTACTTATACTCTGCCAGCAACACTGAATACATTACATACAACTGAGACTCATAAACAGGATGTATGACAGTGTCCAGATCCTTGTGATTGAATGTAATGGCTGCAAAAACATATACAGATAAGTCCAAGAAAGCTTCTGTTCTAAAATGCCAATAAGCAGCAGTTCTCAACCAAGCGTTGTTTTCCAGCAATAGCACATTTGCGCTCAGTAAACTGTTTAAGAGGGTTTGTTAGATGTCCTTTTGTTAGTACTTTAGATCCAAGCGACTCAAACCTCTGCCATATATGGATGAGATGCGTGTGTCCCTCCACCACCACTCAGCTTCCACCAATATCTCTTTGCTTTGTCTCTGACTGCCTCAATCTTCTAAGGCCTCTTTATCTCCAACTCACTGAACTAATATGTAACCTTGTCATCTGACTCAATCCTCAGCTCTCTCTTCTGCTTTTTCACTGTCTGTGTTCATGACTGTTTTCTTCATCCATTCCACACCTATCTGCCTAATCTCAACCTGTATCTCAACCCACCCCCTCCCTGGTGTCTGGCATGTTCTCTGCGAAGGGCTCAGATGATGTTACTAGTCTACATGAAGGGGGCTATATAAAAATACAAGTTTTTGTTGTTGTCTGGACACAGGATAGCGTCTCAGAGTGCAGCACAATGGCAGGGTTCTACACTGACCAAGAGGGTGGTGTGAGAAGTGGACCATAGGCATTTTTCAAATATACAGTCAATTCACTTTACAGTATATTCTGTGAAGCGCTTTGAGACGTCGATAAGATATGAAAAGTGCTATACCAAAATGCAAGGATTATTATTACGATTATTTTGAGGAGGTAAGTCTTTAGATGGTTTTTAAAGATATATAAGGAGGATTTGAGACAAAGGGACAACAAGTCACGTATCACATTTAGTCATTTGTATATTTTCCAAATGTTGACATAAAAACTGATCTTCAGACTAAAACTGCCTTATATTTCGGACTATAACTCACAGATATGTCTGGCACTGAATTTAAGATTACAGATGCCTTTTGTAAGTATCTTAAGGGTGATAAGTCGTTTATGGTAAGGAAAGTTTTACAAAAGAGACAAAATCCAATGAAATACATTTACATTAGACTTTTATAAATTGATTTTCCATTTCAGTTTATGAGGTATGTGGAGGTTGGATAGATGTTTAAAGAGGCATTGCTGAAAAAGAGCTTTCCTCTCTATTTGCTCTGACCTGCAAGTAACCATGGGAATTGCTGAATGTTGGGGTTGAAAACATGATACAGTATTTGCAAACTGTAAGTCAATTCAACACAAATTTACAATCTAAATTTACATTTATATCATGCCTTATTGTTGGGAGGAATTGAAAAAGTCAATGCTCAACCTAGTTTTGCAAATGAAGTTGTATATTCACTTAAAATAGTGTGCTGGGGAGGGAATGGAATCCAATCCTGGAGGTCTACAAAAGCTGTGTCGTGCAGCTTTGATTTCCGTCCCTTTCGGCTGAATTTGGGTGGAGGAGCAGGGAGGTGTTGGTTGAAACCTTAAAGACAGTGGCAATTGTAACTTCCATGTTAGTGAATATGCCTTTGTTAGCCCCATTGTTGTCAAAGGCAATGTGTGCTCTGTTCTTCAGTACTCAGATCCCTTTCACTCTAATGAATACCAAAGTCTCTGACAAAGATAACGTCAACTGTTTATGACAGTATGAGATAACCAGCACCAAAGAGTCACAGCACCCAACAGTGTGTGATAAAGCTAAAATAGCAATCAACAGAGGTACCATCATATAATCCAGGGTGCTCGGTTTGTCGTTTGAACTGTTTTATTACTTCAGCTCTCTCTCTCTCTCTTTCAATGCTGGGCTCAGTAGCTTCTCGTGTGACGTTCCCTGGGAATGGCATATGCCATTGGAAAAAACCCCTCAAAAATTATAAATAAATGTTATCAATTTAAGAAGTGGCAAGAACATATAAAGTTGATCTTAATTTTTTGTAAATCTTTTGATTTTGTAAAATAGTACAATACTTCTATAATTATAATCAAATAATAATCTTTGCCTTGCCTGAAAACTAGAAGATGGAATTTAATGCTTACACCCACACTAATAATGATAATAGTCCTTGCATTTCATATAGCACCTTCCACATCTTCTAGCCATCTCAAAGCACTTCACAGAATGTACTGTAAAGTGAATTGCACACTGCATTGTCCCACAAATAGTCGTGGGTTGAAGAGACCAATTTTTTTTGTGTGTTTTTATTTCTTAAAGGATTATTATCAGGTGTGTGGAATAAGGAAATTTGCCCAAGGTTTTGCCCTGGCGGGAATCGAACTCAAGTCTCCCACTTGAGCTGCAAGACTCACTAGATGACCTACACGTTAGATGCAAGATTCAGAGACAAGGGATCCATTCAGTTTCTCAAATACTATTCCATAACATCTAAAAGAGACAAACTTGAGAAAAGGTGGGTATAATGATCTCTGATCTCAGAATGTTTTAGTGTCCAGTGGAATAATAATCCTTGCATTTGATATAGTACCTTATCATCTCATTGAAACATCTCAAAGCTCTTCACAGATTACATTGTAAAATGTAATCACTGTATTTTGGGGGTGAAACTTGGCAGCCAATTTTTTCATGTAAAACAGTGGATGCTAACTAAACTAACACAAGATTAACATAGACTGACTCGTGATTCGGAGGTTTGCTCAAACCTTTCCCTGCTGGTTTATGAAGCTACTTGAAACATAGATAGTGCTTACTGCATTGTTAAACACTCTCAGCCATCTGTTGTTCAGTGTGCACTGTCATCTTAAAGCTGCCATTTCCTTCTCCAATGAATATACTCAATTCCAAGTTGATGTATTGAATGGAAAAGTAACTGGATCACGGGATCTCTGTGCGGTAAGCCTGATTTGGAAATGAAACCCTCAGGAAACTGATTACTGAAATAATATATGAATATGTTTCAATAATAAAGGGTATCAGTCTGATTCATTTGGTAGAACTCTCACTTCCGATGCAAAAGGTCCACCATGTCAGGACTTTGGCTGCATGATCTGGGCTGACACTTCAGTGTCCATTGGGGGAGTTCTGCACTGTCAGAGATTCTGTCCTTCAGATGAGCCATTAAACTGAGGTTCTGTCTGTCTGTTCAGGTGGCCACTAATTATTCTATAGTGATATATATAATGATAATAATCCTTGCATGTGATACAGCGCCTTATCACGTCTTCGAGATGTCTCAAAGCGCCTCACGGAATGTGGGCGAATAAAGGGAAGGGAGTTTCTCTGGTTGTCCTTGCCAACAGTTCTCCAGATCAAATTGATTGTTCACTTCATGTTTGTTTGTATGATATGGCTATGCACAAATTGGCTACCACATTCAGGAAAGGAACAATCATTGTGTCAAAAGTCAGGATAGGGATGGGGATAGGGATGGGTATACTGAGGGTGAGAATGCGGGTGCAGGAAAGAGAGCTGGGTGTTCACTCCCACTAGCCAGTAGATAATAAGTGAATGGTTTGACTGCAAGTTTTGACAATGTGATAACATTACATTGTGATAACGTTCCGTGTCACATTTTCCATCCCTTGTTTATTCACCCACTGTGCTTGTAAAATAAAATCCTGATTAGAACCAAGCTTTATAAGCAGAATATATTACAGAGGGAATTTAATTCCTCTGTGTAAATTACCCGCTTTGAGACATCCTCCCCACATGAAAGGCACTATATAAATGCAGATTGTGTTTTCTTGTAAAGCAGCAAATATACTCAAACTCAAATGATCATTAAATTTGTTCATTATAATACCACTAAAATACTCCGGAAGGTTTCTAACCAGAATATATTATAGGAACGGGGGAGTTACTTCTTACTTGTTAAACAGGTTATATTTTGCTCATAACTGAAACATAATATTCATAATTCACTGCATTCCACAGCGCATCTTCTACACACTTAACAGACATATTCATTTATCTGAAGAATGTGTTTAAGTGCAATCAACTTTCCCCGGACATGAGATACCTTGTACCGTTCAATTTCATCCTAATCCTTAAGACACCTGAACACTGTATGGTATTCAGAGAGTTAACTGCTTGCTTCATTAACGCCAGGCAGCGAAAGTGAAATCTTTCACCCAGCTCTCTCTACAAAGCACAGCATGGACTGCGTCTCAATCCCTGATGTCTCTGGATTCCCCCTATTTCTCAACACCTCCCGCATTGCCAGTAAAGGTACCATGCTGAACCGCAGGATGCCAGCTGGACACTAATTACATTCAGTTTGTGTGCTTGAAGACAGTTCCCTGGGGAGAGATGGTGCAATTCTTGGCACCAATTGGCTAATTCAATTTACTTCAACTGCATTAGCCCTTGTCAGAATATTCATGAAGTGGAGAATGAATACCAGTGGCACTGAGGGAGACAAGCCAGTGAGAAGGAAAGAGAAAGTACAGACTTCGGCAAACCAAAGAGACGAAGGAAAAGTTTCTCCTCAGCATTTACGGGAAGCGTTCCTTTCTTAAGGAAAATTTATTAATTGTAATCTCAGATTGGTAACAATCAGAAGCATCTTCTTCAGCGGGACTTGGCTGAGGTTTCTATTTATTGAACTGTAAGAGGCAGTGAAGCTGAAGCAGGTTCTGAGGTGTGAAAACCCACAGACTGATGAAGACTTTTGAAGGTAATGCTGGCTTTTTACTACTTTGTTAACACATTTACTGTGAGATTTGACAAGTAAATCTAACCTTTTGTTGTTCGTGAAATATGAACCTAATGAACGGCTGCAACGCTGCAGCTAGAACAATATGTGTAAAGGGCAGCCTGCTGTAATTTGGTTAACACAGAGAGAGAGTCTGTTTTCCTGTTGAAGGCTATCTGACTGCCTGTCATCTCTTGATATGGATGTCACGTACTGAGGCACCATTACTTGTTGCCTGACTATTGTAAGTAAACTTCAATTATTATTAATTAGTGCTCTTCTGATGCATCATTCTTCAAGACAAATTAAGGTGCTGGAGTACAAGGGTCTTTGAGGATAATTTAGAATCAGCATTCCTGTGATAGGCGATGAAACTCTGCACAGCTAGGTTTTAGAGAGGGTTTGAGTATCAGTGTGTCAGTACATGGTAAGCCAGGCAGCTGACACCAACAGAAGCCAAAGACCACTTTTATTCTTATTTCTCTTCCTTTGAGAATGGAGTTCCTGCCAACAACTGTATTTCTCAACTGGATAAAGATTTCACTGTGGTAGTATGTGACTGGAATGATTCAGTCAGTAATTGCAACAACTACAAAACCCAGTACATAAGTGATTTGCTGTGGGCTTTTGTGTTTTCTGAAGTTGCAGTAAAAACCAGCTCCCGGAAGAAAATTGCTGTTAATGTCTAAGCAGGGACCAATACTATTCAGAACATCTCATTACTTAGACAATTATCAGTTTAAATTACATTCAGTCACTTTGGGTCTTTGTTGACTATTTCAATACATGAACCTTTAAATGTAAATCAGGTTTGAATTTTTTCTCCCCTTTTCTCTGTGTACAGTGCATCAGTCAGTCACCACTGACCTTTATTCATCTCCTCACATTCCTGAGCACTCGTGAGACCTTGTATATTTGTTTTTGTTTTGAGAATGTTTGCTTATTTATTCTTTCTAGTAAAAATAAGCCACATTTACATCTGAATTCTCACTGAATGAAAAAGAGCAGATCATGTCATGGATATGTGTCAGCAAAACATGCCTGTGTTTTATGTGTCAGTGAAACATACCTGTATTTTTACAACATGTATTTCAATTGTTAATAGAAAAATCAATTCTAACCAGATCAGTGCATACCAAGATTCAGGAAATAGAAATCAAATAGCTCTGATTCTAAGTGGTTGTCATAGCAGATTCATTGTGGTTCCTTTGAGTGAGATGAGGAACAGTCTGTTAAAATGTTGGAGTGCATCTGTGACAAATAAATACATTGTGCTCATTTGGTTCTCTCATGGCATTCGAACAGGCCAGCAATGCAGTCGACTCAAAGGTTATAAAAATCACTTCACATTGTGCTGTTACACTCATGCATTTTGGGGTCAGCCGAGGATATGACACACCCGGAAACCCATCTTGGTGCTTAAGTGTTTCCAAACCAAACTACTCAACGTTTCCCGTATAAATTTATATTTAGATGCACAAACTACGGTCAGTAGTAACTGACCATTCTGCAGCCTTTGTTCCTGCTATTAAATGTAATCTTGACTCATAGCTCCTATCTGCCTCTTTTATGTAGAAGAAAATTTATATGGCATTATGCATTTCACAGTGGAGACCATCTTCTCTTTGACTGTAATATTTTCTCAAACACTAATGAAATTACACTTAACAGTAAAAAAAAATCTTAAATGACATTAGGGCACTTTGGACACTCAGACATTCCATACGGAATTTGTTACTGGTACTTTGCAAAATTCATTAAATGAGCTTAAGACCACTTTTTTTTAAAAAGGAGAATAATTTTGAACCCCTTGTGTATTTTGAAACCTGCAAATCACTGACAACAGATTAGTTTAATTTGAAACGTGCTTTTGAAGAAAATTCATTTTACTTCACTCTGTTGGGATTCTGTAATTCCAATTGTATGTATTTGTATTTCCAACAAGTACATGTGCATCCAAAACATTAGACAACCCATTTGTCATTCCAGTGAAGACATCATTGGCAAAACGACTAGAGGAAATTATAGCTTTGCTGTAAACGAAGCTATCATTTTCCTGAAAACATTATCACAGATATAACCCGAACAATGGAAAAAAGCTTCTTGCATTTCATGTTAGTGCCTTTCACAATAAAGATACACATTCAAATGGTGATTCTCTTCCCATGTAATTTAGCAAATAAAAAAATCTCCACAGTTTCAAAGGTCAAAATAAAGACTGTTACAAATGTTAGAAATATATGTAAATGTTCCACGTAACCCTGTCAGTCAATCAACCCATCACTATTCACAGCAATCCCTGAGGACAAAGAACACATTTAATGTCCCTTAGTGATACTTAATGTCATTTAAGTGTATGGCTCAGTGGTAGAACTCTTGCCTCTGAGTCAGAAGGTTATGCGTTCAAGCCCCACATCAGGACATGGAATCACATTGTCTAAGACTAAGTTGACACATCAATGTGAAGGTGAGCTGGAGGTGTGCTGCACTGTTGGAGGTGCTGCCCTGAGATGAGATTCCATCAATCTGCCTGTTCAGGTGGATGTAAAGATACCCTGACATTATATATTAAGAAAACTGAGTTTCTCCCAGTCCTGGCCAACAAATCTCCCAAATAAAAATTGGTCACGCACACCATGGCTATTTGTGAGACATTGTTGTGTGCAAATTGGATGTCGCATTTCCTCACAAAATACACAGTCAATCCACTTTGAGATGTCGCTGTGGAAATGTAATATTTATAACCGCTATATTATATATAATGTTTCATACATATAATATAATATATAACTGTGTCTCTCACACACACTCATTCATTCACACACACTCACACACACACACACACACACACAGACACACGTGCTAAACTCAAACAAAGTTGAAAGGGTATCAGTCGGATTTGCAACTCTGTACGGAACAAATTGAGGGGATTGGTAGGAAGTTAGACAAATCCATCTGAAGACTCTCGCCCCTACCTCGAAATGCCTTTCCCTCTACTCCCTAGTCTCCTATCCCACTCCTCCCCTCTCTCCGCCTGGCTCAAGGAGTTGTATTGCTATGTAACCCGTTGTTGTCTGAGCTTTCATATCCACTTCTACCTCGTGGAGTCCTGTAACTCAGTGGTTAGAGCACTCGCCTTACAAGCATGAGACCTGTGTTTGAATCCAGGCAGATCAGGGCGAAACCTTGGGCAAATTTCCTTACTCATCACACACACAAGCCTAATAATAATCGCTCAAAAAAAACAATAATAAAATTGGTCATTTCAATCCACGACTGTTTGTGGGACACTGCTGTGCGCAATTGACTGCCGTGTTTCACCCACAAAAATACAGTCAATTCACTTTACAAGATATTCTGTAAAGCGCTTTGCGATGTCTCGAAGATGTGAAAAGCGTTATATCACATGCAAGGATTATCATTATTATTATTATATGCATGGATTATTTACAATTATAACTGGGATTATTATTATAAACAACAATAACAACAACAACAACTTTGATTTATATAACGCCCTCCAAGCCGGACGGCGTCTCAGAGCACTTCACGGTAACGGATCCCAGGTAAAGGGAAATTGTAAATCAGACTTTTCACTCAGTGCAGCACAATTGCACAACATTTATACAGAGGCATTGCTATACAGCATAGCCTCTGAATCGCTTAGAGATATCTCAACAAAGCGATGGAATGTTGCATCGAATGCAATAATTTTTTAAGGATTGTAAATCAGAGAAGCAACATTTATTCTGGAATTTGTACGTTGAGCCACAATCTTTTTTTTTGGCTCAGTATCTTGGCCAATCTGTAAGGATTATTAATCTGCAGCATTGACCGAGTCCCAATTCAACACTCTTCCCATTCCTCAGTCACAGTAAGTCCTCTTCCAACATGAGACAAGTCTCATGCCTCAGGCTCAATCTCTTTGACTCTTGGCAAAGCACTCTAACCACTGGTAGCTTCTTTTTTTTTAACTTGGTTGCTCAGGCTACAGACACTACAGAAAGAAGAAAACAATCATCTTACTCCTCACACATCAGTGTCTGACTCCAATCAAATTCCAGCACATTTATACTTCTCGTCTCCCTAGCCTCTTTCTTGTATTTGCTGACCATGATTGACAGCAGTAATATAACTGGTGTATCTGAAGATTGTATGTCTTCTTACATGAATACAATAATAATTTTTTTTAATGTACCTCTTTGACCATGCTTCTCCCTGCTGTCTCAGCCCCTCCCCAGCTTGAGTGCCCAATCAGCATTTCAAGCATTTTGAAATGTCCTCCTGATGTGAAAGATGCTATATAAATGTAAAATTGTAGTGTTATCATAATAATCCATGCATTTCAAGCAATGCTTAAAATGTCAAAATAATAATAATAATAATCCTTGCATTTGATATAAAATATCTCAAAGTGCTTCATAGGAAATAATTGCTAAAAGCAATCACTATCCTTCAATGTCCTCCTCGCTGGTCTCCCTCCAGCACCATTCACAAAATCCAGGTTATCCAAAATTCCACCGCTCGCATTCTCACCCAAACCAAACTTCGCTCCTCGATTACCCCAGTCCTTGCCAGACTTCACTGACTCCCTATCTCGGAGTGGATCGATTTCAGGATCCTCACTCTTGTTTTCAAATCCCTCCACTCCTCTGCACTCCCCTACCTCTCTGATCTCCTCTCTCCTGACAACAGTACCCGTTGCCTTCATTCTATGGGTCTGGCCTTTTGTCCCCCGAATCTTCCGCTCCACCATCGATGGCCGTGCCTTCAGCCACTATGCCCCGAGACTCTGAAACTCCCTTTTCACTCTCTTCGCCTCGCCCCCTCTTTTCTTATTTTCAGATCACAGCTGAAGACCTTTCTTTTCGAATGCACTTTTGATCACCGTTTTCCCTGGCTCGGCCCCGGTATCCGTTACTGTGAAGCTCTCGGAGAGGCCGCCTGACGTGGAGGGCACTATATAGGCCCAAGTTGTTGCTGTTGTTTTTGAATCCCCATAAAGATAGGGACCTTTCAAGTCATTTCTTATTTTCACCAAACAGCATACTGTACAGTACTTGTTTGGTGCAAGTCAATCAATAAAATCAATATTTCTGGAAAAATAATTAATTCTTTGATTTTTGGGGTTTTATTTGGTTTCTGGAACACATGGGTCTGCCGATTGATGCACGAATCCATGTTCAAAGGAATAATTCCAGGCTTTTATTTTGTTGCTTAAGAAAACCATTTTAATGATCATTATAGATAGAGAGACCCCTCACTGGTAGTTATAAAGACTGATGTCTGTACTGCTTGTGTGGTGCAATGCTGTATCAATCTGTACGGTTCAGTGGTGGGACACAGCATTGTGCTCTATTCACCCTGGATAATTGGGGGTGAACTGAGCAGAAGCGAGCCACTTGCCAACAGGGAGGAGAAACAAATTAACTGGTTAAACCTCAATGCTATCTCATGCAGGCAAGCTAAGCGCACAGCATATCCTGGTGCCCAGAAAACAATCGCAGAGCCAGCAGGACACAACATTTAGTTTCCTGCCTCCAGAGACAAAGAAAAAAGCACAGTTCCAAATATGTCAGCCAGGGCCTCTAAAGGCCACACCGCAATATAATTATGGCAACCCATATCTGCTCCCACAACCTCATTAGAATCCGTCACAGAATGGCACCAGCAAAAAGACCTGGCAATAGTTGCTGCTGGTCATCAAAGCTGGGGAATTCTGCAGTTTGTGTTGTACTCTGGACATGAAAGGCGATATACAAGTGTAATTTTGTTGTAGTTGTTGTAGTTGTAGTTGTTGTTGTTGCAGAGCGTAGGGAAGTTATAAACAAGTGATAGATGAAAGAGGATTCAAACAAAAGTTAAAGATCCATTACCAGTAACCTTCACACTCTGTAGATGATACCAATTCCAGCTTCACTGAAGTGAAGAAAATTTCTATTACTTGTGACAATTGGAATGCTTGCTTTCATTTCTACAGGATAAAAAACAATAATAAAAAAATCCATCAACAGTTTGTTTGATCATGAAGTATAGCATACTGTGGTAATAAAATGAACACATGGTCAAACATACCACAATCTGCTTTTAATTTGATCTGAGAGAGAAATTACAGAGCTCCTCTCAGATCACAGAATCCCACAATCCATGAAGAAAGGCAGGCAGTACTACTCGGCATCCTCTAATTCATTGTGAACTCATTGATATATGAACTTCTTGAAGCAATATCAAACAATGCCTGGTGTTCAAGGTTTTGAAATCATGAACAATATCAAACGACGCCTGAAGTTCAAGGTTTCGCCCACAACATATACGGTATAGTCAATTCACCTTTCAGTACATTCTGTGAAGCGCTTTGAGTTGTTTCAAAGATGCGTTAAGCCGCTACATTAAATATTATTCTTATTATTTTCAGAAGAGGATGGATATTGTCCCAAACAAACCACTTGTTAGCTAAACAATTTATTTTAAGTTATTTATCTGGGTGGCTAGCATATTGAATTATTGAATATCGCTTGATATATTGACCAATTACATTCTAATTAATGGAAAGATTGTTCCCTAACAATGACTCCCTATAGAGCGGGGTTTCTGATGTGATTTATGTCTCTGTGATGAAGTCCTGTTTAGTCAAAGACTTCAGATATAGATTTGATTCTGTTTGCGATGTTTTCCCATGGGAAGCCACATTAGTTTCAATGCGATGAATTGGACAACTCAGTCAGGCTTCAGCCTTCAAATCTCACATCATCATTTTTTACATTCTGGACTTCAGATTCCCCTAATTCTGAAATTCAAGCACAGACCTATACAAATTATTGATCAAGAACACATTGTGGATGACTTTTCACAGCAGGACAGACTGAAACAAATGGAAAACAAGTGGTGACGTGTCCACTCATTGGAAGTGGGTTCTCTCTTTATTCCCTCAAGTGTAATAATAATAATAATCCTTGCATTTGATATGGCGTTTTTTATATCTTCTAGACATCTCAAAGCGCTTCACAGAATATACTATAAAGTGAATTGACTGTATATTTGT
This sequence comes from Hydrolagus colliei, assembly GCA_035084275.1. Taxonomy (NCBI): domain Eukaryota; kingdom Metazoa; phylum Chordata; class Chondrichthyes; order Chimaeriformes; family Chimaeridae; genus Hydrolagus; species Hydrolagus colliei. Next base: position 45,628,091 of record CM068743.1, read on the forward strand.
GGGTGAAACGCAGCAGCCAATTGCACACAGCAGCGTCCCACAAACAGTCATGGATTCAAATGAACAATTTTTTTTTTTTCGTGAGGGATTATTATCAGGCCTGTGGAATAAGCAAACTTGCCCAAGGTTTTGCCCTGCTTGGAATCAAATCTAGGTCTCTAGCTTGCAAGGCTATTAGTGGTATGCAGTATGCAGTCTAATGCTGTTAATGTGGTTGCATCATATAGTTTTCCTTTGGAGATGTTTTATTGTATACTGCAGGAAAAGATAGTTGCTCCAATTTATGCAGTGAGCATTTTCTGTTGTGTCCATATATGGAATTATATTCAACAGCCCACGGCATTGCATTGGAGTGTCAGCTTAAGACTATGTGAGTTCAAGTTCCAGCATGGGATTTAACCTATGACTCAGAGATGAGAATGCTAGCACTGAGCCAATTTGACACACAAATGAAGAAAATATACCTAAAGAAGGTGCCAGAAGGCACCCATTGAACTATACCCAAGCAATAATAATCAACGTTACCAGAGATGTGGGGGGAAGAAAAACAATTAGTCTAAAAGGCTGTCTCACAAGTTTTATTCCAAAGGCTGAATCATGCAAAGATAGTATAATACAACAATTATCATTTTCATTAAAGGATCCATTACACTCTAAATTTTATGACATTTCCTATCAGTCATTAAGTTGCAGATTTACTTCATCTTTTCACTTTGGAAAGACTGCACAGCAGTAGAAAATGGTATTATTGACTTCCTGCATCAGCGTCATTTAAAATAAAAGAACTCTTTACTCCTTTGCCTTGAATTGAAACTCCATTTTATTTGAAATCTATAATGTACATGGTGCAGTCATTTACTTGAGCCTAGGGTCACAAGAAAACTTCTCACATTCTGCGAGAGGATATTTAATATAAAAAAAGTTATCTTTAAGGACATGTTTAACTATATTAAGCAATTTTATCCCTTTTTATAAACCTTCTTTTATGGATTTAACATATTTCTCTGGTTTTTCCTTTTTGACCTATAATTCCATAAGTATGTCATGTCCTGTTAGCACAACCTAACTAAATCACTTCCATTCATTGCGGTGAAATATATCAAACATTATCTGACTGGGCGTGTTAAGCAGCAATCCCAGATGGATACTGAGTATATGGCTCACGACTATAGAATTGTCTATAGTGCTTTTATGGGCAGGAGCCAAACCTATTGGATTGAATAGATGTCAAATAAATAATAAATAATAAATGATCCTTGCATTTGATATAATACCTTTCACACCAGGAGGATATGTATAAGAGCTTCACAAGTATATTCTGTGAAGCACTTTGAGACGTCTATCAAATGCAAGAATTATTGTGTAATTAATTGTGTAATTATTGTATAAAATTAATTTTACAGGATAACACAACAGCTAATTTATACTGTATGCAGCAGTATCCCACCAACAGCCATGAAGTAAATACACAACATTTTATTGGGGGGTATTGTTGGCGAGGACAAACTCGGAGAAATTCCCTTTTCTTTTCAGATTGTTCAATGGGATCTTCAAGATCCATCTGAACAGTTGGATATGATCTTGGTTTAACCTATCAAACAAAGGATGTCACCCCCAGCAATGCATTGCAGTGGCAGCCAAGACTTTGAGCTCAAAGTTCTAACATGGGCCTTGATTACTTCGAGATGAGATCTTGAGCGAATAATCATGGAGTACTGTAGTGTATCGATTACAGCACTTACTTCACAAGCAAGAGGACCTGAATATATTCATAGAATATAGCTCTTTGAAACAGCTCAATTATGTCATAAGGCACTATGTCAAACGCAAGGATTATTATTATGTTTTTAAACTCAATTTGATGTCTTATCTGAAGGACAGCAAAAAATAGCAACAACAACTTACATTTTGTAGCGCCTTACATGTTAGGAGGACATCTCAATGTGCTGGATAGTCAGGGATCCGCACCCAAGCTGGTGATTGAGATCATGAGGGTTGGAGGCCATGGAGGGTAGGGATAGGAGGGTGACCGAAGGTGTGGTCGAAGAGGTGGGTCTTGAGACAGGACTTGAAGGAGGCAAAGGACAGTGCAAGCCAGAGCACACCAACAATACTAAACATTCAGCTAAGTATTGGAATGCTAGCCTAGACTATTGGTTCAAAGTTCTGACGTGGGGCTTGAACCCACTTCCTTGGATAGCTATACAGTACTTGGATAAAATAAGCTTTTTCTTCTAAAGCTAGGCAAAGTGTTTCAAACAGAGAATACTCCCTCTAGATATTCTTCTCCCATAAATTGATTCAATGCTCATGCCCTGAGCAAAACATAATTCAAATTGATCTTATTTTTATTTTGTTTAAAAATTGCTGTTTGTTTTAGCAATGTGCACGCACCTTAGGCAAAAGCCAATTTTAATTGATCTTATTTTTAAATAAATTTTGAAACCTACCCTTGAGGTGATTTCAAATAAATTGACTCAAAATGATCTTTCAAAGAGTGCATTGAATTTCAAAACCTCAGTCAGCTTCTAGAAAGAAGAAAGGAGAAATGTGAGATTGCTTTGTGTATGTGACACGTGCACAGTGATGGTTTCACTCCCCCTTCATAGCATAGCTTGCTTGGTTGCTGCACTCGTTTTGATCCATTAGGTTTTACTCAAAAAGTTGTAAGCAGCCCTGCAATAATATCACAAATGATATTTTAGAAAGTACTGATTGTGAATTTTAAATAGCCATCTCCAGTCATGTTGGATAATGAATGCTCCCTTCTTTTAATTTCAAACTAAAGTACTCTTGGATATTTGGATCTATTTGAGCCTCTTCGCATCAAAAAGATTATTTGTATGACATGTCAAATGGCATTGTAATACTAGTATTGAAACAGCAGGGAATTGATTAATGAACCAGTAGAGATCCAGTCTCAAAGTACAGAAAATATACAGTCAATTCACTCTACAGTATATTCTATGAAGCGCTTTGAGATGTGATAATGCATTGTATCAAATGCAGGGATTATTATTAGTAGTAGTGGTAAAATACTTGGCCTCCAGTCTTGTTGATATTCCATAGAAAGAGCTTGAATGTCGAAGAAAATCTTAGCAAGTGAATCTCTGAAGAAGTTTCTGTGTCTCCTGGCATGGGATGGATGCTCTAATAAAGCATGCACTTGAAAACTTATTTCATGGCACTGCAAACCTCTAGGCATTGGGTGCCCCATTGCATTACTAGTATATATTGAACACAACATAAGCTGTTTTATCACCTTGGAGCTTCCCTAGAATATTTGCAGAAATAATTTTACTCAGAGATCTCACTGCTAATATTGTACCACTGACAAATGTGCCTGTTGTTTGCAAATATTGCATTAGACTATTCCCTCCTTGTCGGACTCCCCAACACTTGCATCCACAAGCTGCAGATCATCCCAAACTCTGCACTTTGTGTCCTCTCCCACATCAGGCTCCGTGACTCCCATCACCCCCACCCTCGCCCAGCTCCACTGGCTCCCCATTCCTCCGTGGATCGAAATCAAGATCCTTGCCTTCTTCAAGACCGTCTCAAGACCATCCTCAGTGACCGTGCCTTGAGTTGCCTTCCTCCCTCATCCCAACCCTGAAACCCCACTCCCGCTTGAGTCCTGACCCTGACTGTTCAACACCTTAGGATGCCCTCCCAATCCATCTACAAGTAAAATTTTGTTATTGTTGTAGGTATGTCTAAAAGATAATAATTATCAGTTTGATTTTACTCTTAGATTACAGTATCAATCACACAATAACCTCCAGAGGTCCCCATTTAGACCCCCAATAATACCATAAATAGTAGCCTGTTTTCTAGATAATCATGGCTTGAGTTGTGTAAGACATTTAAATATATAATGTAAATATAATTTTGAATCATGCTTCTGCACTGTATATATTTGTATATATACACAACCATAATGCCAACATATTTGAAAAACCTAAAAGAAGCAGTTTTTGTAATATTTATGTTTCAATGTTCAATCAGCTCCAGAATTTTATGAGGGGGATTAGATTTTTGGAAGCAGTGAGCTTTATGAGAGCATTTCTTTATTTGCAATATTGTAATCGTTCTGGGATGCTATCCTGCTTGAGGGGCTCTATATAAATGGCAGTTGTTGGTGTTGTAATCTTTTCGTCTCTCCCACTGCAAATATATTATGATTTGCTCTGCAGGATTTATAAGAGTGTTTTTTTTTAATGCCCTCTGAATAAACATGTATTAATCCTCAAAAGCCAATTTATTGTTTAAAAACTAAATTAAAATGTAGACAGCTGAAATACAAAGAATCATTTTTGTGCACTTCTGCCTCTGAGTGGCCAAACTCCAAAATTGTTGCTCAAGTATCCATATACGGAAGCAGCCATCATATTGGTAAGAGCCGCTCAGCAGATACATGATTCTACTAAGACACACAGACTCTTAAAAATAAGTACTGTATAGAAGAATTCTCAGGCCAGAAAGGGTTGATCTCTTCAACTGTCGCAATATAATGAACCAGCATGTAAAATATGCTCCTCAGATGTTAATGGAATCAAAATTTTATTTGTTCTGTAAAACCACCCTGAGTTCCACTTCCGCCAACCACCAGCAACTCCTTTTGACAAAAACATTGACTTACAACTTGCATTATTATTACCCTGGGAATGCTTATTGACATTCCACCAATGTCCCTTCTGATGTTTGTTTCTGTTACACTCTCTTGAATCAGTTTTACAGAACAAAATTGCCATTTGAATGGTTTATAATGCAAGAATTAATCAGCATCTGCCTATCTTTCCAAGAAGCATAATTGACATTATTATAAATTCATTAGAAAGCAAAGGTGGCCATGAATCTCCAGCAGAATCTGTATGAAAATAGTTTTTAATTCCCAGAATGTCACATGCAGCAACTACAGACCCCTGTCATTGTGCACTCAATCTGAAAGAATAGAAACCTGCAGATTTGGTATTGTTGATATGAGAATGTACCTCAATATGGCGAAGAATGACAACGAGCACAATAAGTCGCACTCTGATAGAGATATGAAGCAGGATGTCTGTCAAGTACAACATGTTACGTACCAGTGTACTCCGGCTTACTTTGGGCTCGCCTTCAGAGGCTTGAAATTTCTCCTCATCTTAGCTTTAAAATGCTTGTCGTTAAATTTAGGCTTTTGCAGAATTTTTTAGAAAATTCTTAAATTCAGTCTCAGTTTGGCTTCTGCACAACTTAAGGGTTGAATTTGCAGGACTTCTGATCAATGTCTGAGATATTTGTTTTGGTCAGCTCGGTATCTAAGCGGAAATCCTTGTCCCTGTCAATGGAAAATCTTCCTGGAAGGAAATCAGTAAGATCCTTGGGAGGTTAGCGTACCATTCTTCAATACCATCAACCCATCATTCCTATTTGACTTTCAGTTTGGGTGCACTTAGTTTGGGTACATTTACTGTCCTACATTAACAGCAACCATCTGTTTTGCACAGTGATTTAGAAATGGCAAACAAGCTCTCATTATCGGATAGTCTGCTACACAAAGAGCCAGTCCCTTCTATATCTGAATGAATTTCAAATAAATGACTTGGTAATGAAAAGCTGCCACATTTGTGTCACGGTTACTGCCTGTGATTCATCATAAGGTAACTGGTTGTTGCTTTTTGTGCAGATAAATAACAATTATAGCACATAGAGACTGGGGAGTATAAAGTATCACATGTTGTCTTGGTTGTCTCCTATATGTATTTTGCCATCTAGGTTTCTTTGATAAAAGGCATATAATAAAGTACAATTCATTTGCAATTTTGTAATATCTGTGGCAATATTTAAGGCAATTCTCTCTTTACTGCTAGCATTCTAAGCGAGGAAAGTAAAAATTAACATCCATCCTCCATATGCTTGACTTACATCCAAGGATGATGTCTAAAAGAGTTGTAGAGTGCCTCAATGCCCTACAGGTTACACTTACCAGTTGAAAGGTTTGAATATTACAGCAAATGAACATTTCATGCAAAGAATGTCATTTCACAAGTAAGTGATGAATATTAATAGGGTGCACAAACACCGTTTTGTACCAGTATCTGTAGCAATTTTATTCTTGTCAATTTTTATTACCATGTGGTTTCGAAATGCTTCAAGTCTCTGAATCTACATACATAATATATGTTTGAGAATCCATTTGTCTGAATACAACACCTGTCAGGTTAACCAGATGGAAAGACTAGCATTTGCACATAGTATCTTTGGACTATACTGTAATAATTTAGTTTTAACTGAAGTCTAAGTCTGTTAGAGATTTATCATTTGAGCAAAATTTCTCTATGAGTTCATTTAAAATAACTACTTACCCTACAGTTTGGTTTGATTTCTTTAGTTATTCATATCTTCTGAGAATAAATTAATAATAAAAATATATTATGGGAGAAACACCAGCTGATTCATGTTCACTGACAGCCTCAGTAACCAAAAACCAAGTATATTAACGCATAAATATTCAGGTAATGTTTAACCATTATTCCATTTCAGCCTCTTCTGAAGTGGCTGACACGCTGAGTATATTTCTATGTGCTTCTAATTGTCACCTTCAGATACCTCATCACAGTAATCATTCTTTATTTGCTTTACTAATTTTTATCCTCCAAACTCATCCCCTCCTCAGTGTACTTGACACTAGTTACAGTATGGTTAGTTCTGACGAAGGGTTGTAGACCCGAAACATTGACTCTTTTTTCTTTCTCAATGGATGCTGTCTGACCTGCTGAGTTTCCCCAGCAACTTCTGTTTTTGTTTCAAATTCCCAGCATCTGTAGTATTTTGTGTTTTGTTAGAGTATGGTTACACTGATGCTCAACTCCCTCCAGTACTTTTGTATTACCGTGTAATAAAGGTCGCTACAAAAGTTGTTATTGATGCTGTCAGTGCTAGTGGACATTAATCACATGCAACCCTAGGTTATTTGAAATGAAGCATCACAGCTGAACATTTCTCCTTATCATCATGCCCTCCCTCCTGGAATGTGCCAGCATCTTGGGACATCCTCCCAACGTGAAAGGCACTATACAAATGTAATTTTGTTGTTGCTGTTCTTGTTGTAACCCATTTTCATTGGCTTAAAATGATGAACAGCAGCAAAAATCAGATCTTTAAAAATGACTTTACAAAGATATGTTCAGATGTATTGATGAACAACAACACAACAACAAATTACATTTGTATAGCACCATTTATATCCAGAGGAAGTCCCAAGAAGCTGGACAGTCAGGAATTTGGACCTGAGCAGGGGGTTGGGATCAGGAGGGGTGGAAGTTAGGTAGAGGGAGGAGGGTGACCAAAGTTGCAGTTGAAGTGGAAGATCTTAAGATGTGGAGGATCTTAAGAGCTTAACGAAGGAGTGTGGCAAAGGGATTGTAGGATGGAGTTTCAAAGGGTGGAGGGAGAGATACTGAAGGCCCAACCATCAATGGAGGAGTGGGACAGGCTTGGAAAGGTGGAAAGTGCATCTCCGAAGGTGATGCTGTCAGTGCCTGAAGTGGGGAGGCACTGACGGGAGCCAATCAGGAGGGCCTCAGTTGTGTTGATGTTCAAGTGTAGAAAGTTAGCTCTCATCCAGGACTTGATGTCTGACCGACATTCCATCAGGGCAGCGGTGGTCCTGGAGTCAAGGATAAAAGATGTAAGGTGTTTTGCTACATTTGGAATACTAGGGGAAAACTACACGATTTGTGCGTCAAATCTAATAAGGTTGTGATTTTTAATCGGTTACAAAAAGTGTCATCCCCACACACTTCCCCTCCAGCATCTAATGTCAGCACATAGTATTGAAAAACTTTGAGCTCAAACATAACAAATTCCTTCCTTTAGATATTGAACCTTTCACACCAAGAGGACATGTCAAAGCATAGTGACTGTGCATTGTGTAGGTAAACCATACAGCTGACTGGGGGAAGTAAAAGGCAGATTACTGACAGCCGATGTTTAACAGATTGGAAATTGCTGGTTTAGCAACACGTTGATTCAAACCTTTAAAGAAGTATTTCATGTTTCATCCTATTAAGTACAATTTTGTACTTAATAGATGCAACCCACCTTCAAAAGGGGCATTGATGGAGTTGGATAATGATGAGAGATCGTTCAGTATAAGTCAATATTCCAGATGTGATCCCATCAGTGATCTACACAAGGGTAGTATATCTTGTTTTAACTTATAATCAAATCCCCTTGTGATCTTTCCTTCTATTGGAATCATTTTGTTGATAGCAATTTCACATTGACTTAGATGATCAATTATTCTGTGAAACATTGTGGACTTTATGCTCCTGGGACAGTGAAAATGCCATCTGTGCAGTGCAGCTGTTTCAAGGCTGAATATTATAGCCTGTAGTGTTGGACCAATGCCCCAGAGTTTTGCTAACTTATCAAAGAGGGTCAGAGAGAAACTTCAAGGCATTTGTTGAATCTATAGTTTGTCACCTCTTTCAGGAGATTTAATAAATTGTGAAAAGTCCATAAAGGAATTAATTGCACGTAGTCTATGAAAAGAACTGAGCTCAATGAGCCAAATAAATATATTTTAGTCCATACTTATATTCTGATCACAAGATGAGTTTGGATGAACACGACCCTTTGAGACATCTGATCTAAGTCCTCCAGAACACCTACTTTGCTGTCGTCCTATCATAACATCAAGTTGCTTTTTAAATGAGGTCAGGGTCCTGGCCTCAACACTCTTCCTGGCAGTCTGTTCCAATGTTATCCAAATTATCCTCTGAATAAAGAAAACCTTACAGAATTCTAAGCTCATGTTTTCTTGCTCTATTCTCTTGGTGAATCCTAAAGTATTCTGGGTTTACTTTTTGAGTACTATTTAAAATTTGATACAACTATAATGATCCCTCTGAAGCGTGTCCTTTCAAGACTGAAGAGCCCCAGCTTGTCTGATTGTAGCTCAATGTTCTGGTCGGATATGACACAGGGAAAGTTAAAAGTTGCACATACAGCTGTTATAAATAATTAGCACCGGTATTAATTATCACATCAGGCACTGCATTCATCATCCTTTAATTCTAAAACTACAAGCAAGCAGTAAGATTGTTTTTACATTAACTGCACAAGGGATGCTCTGTTTTATTGAAAACAACTCTTAGCTTCCCATTACATTTCTGCTTTAAGAGATAATTTAATAATCCAAAAGGTCATTCTATGCATCACAAATGGCAATCTGCTTGAGACTCACCCAAGCTACATTGTGTGCTATCTAACTGCCATGGTGTAAGCAGCTCTAAACTGCCTTTTTGTTGTAAACACCATGTGCCAAATAACTCAGAGTAGTTGTGTAAGTGGAAACCCGTGCGAGTAACAAATGATGTGAAATAAGTTGCACAGCTAAGAAGAGCTGAAAGTGCAATGCAGTGTGGTAGCGCTGTGGTAGCAATGTTCCACTTCCTTCTTCCATCTCTTAGTGACTCTACCAGTCAGCACATTTCACAAGTTAATACCCTTATCTATATTTGCAGGAGTTAATATATTAACAGCTAGAATGGAAGAAGTTCCAACTTTGTGTTTAAAGCAATGGATTAGAACAGAATCTATTTGTCTCCAGAACCTTGGTTTCAATCCAGCCCAGACGCCAGGATCACATTGTTCTCTCTCAGCCACTGTGACTTTCGGCTATTCTAACACAAACATGGAAATTGCCAGTCCCAAATTGCCTGTTACATAATTATTACAAATTGACATCTTCAACAAAATCACCAAACTTGTTCGTAAATGGTGAAATAGGAAAATCAACAGTGAAGTAGGATTTCTTTTCTCAATAATCCAATGGAGTCATGCCATCATATAATATAATAATGATTCTTGCATTTGGTATAATGTCTTACCACATTGTTGAGATGTCCCAAATGGTTTCACTGGTGTTTAATCTGAGTTGTAGCATGTCTTGGAACTGCATAGAAATGCAATGCATAGTGCTAGCAATGACCCTGGCAGCTACCAAAGGTTTAGTCTGGCTAAGGACTTATTAAAGTCGGAGGTGGGAGGGATGGGGGAGCGGAGGGGTGGAAAGTGTTTATAACTGAAACCAATGCCATACAGTCATGTGTTTCACCTGTTAAGAGAATGTGTGTTTAAAAAGTTTTTGTATAAACCATTTTCGCTTTGCAGTAAAATTTTCATTTGTTATAAGATAAATAATTGAAAAAAATAATATTAAACTACACAATGAGAGCAAACAGAAATAGAATTGGAATGGGTAGCTTCAGTGAGGGTAGCAAGACCAGTCAGACATGATGAGCTGAATGGTCCCACGTGCTAAAAACATTCCACAGTTCTATGTGGCTCAGTCAGTGAGAATGGCCCACTTACAAAGCACCTGTAATTCCTATTTACCAGCATCTGAGATCAGTCAGTAAATCTCTGGATGGCTCCTATCAAATCCCAATGTCTCTCAAACAGCTGTGTACAACAGGATCCATGAAAAAAACATTAAATTAAAACTTTATGTAAGTTAAAAAATAACTACCGGTAAGCCCCTTTTCACTTAGAGTATCACAAGTGCACAACGCAAAAATTTAGAGCATCTCTGCAGTTTCTCAAGGAATGTTATCAAATTCTATTTCAATCAGCACTTGCAGCAGTTCAAACAGACTTTCAGGAATTTTTCTAATGCTGTAGTAAGGTATGTGCACATAAGCAAATCCGTCACTTGCTAACTAGAGCAACACTCTTTTTTGAGTGACATGTATCTAATCACATAATGCAGCTTGTAATGGATCTAATAATGAGATCATCAACAATTAACGTGTTATTATCTAGTCTCCTGCTCCCCATAGGGATTTCCTTTCCTTGAAGGACATCAGTAAATCAGTTTTTTATAACAATCCATAACATAATAATCCAATTTTGGATTCAAATCATGCAACTGCTATAGCAGATTCAAATCCATGACCACTGGCCCACTAGTCCAGCACTATTATCACTAAACTAATATATTGTGTGGAAACTCATTAAGATGGAAATACAGATACACAAACATTGTGAACTAGGAAAAATAAATTCTTATAATAAATCATACAAGAGTTCCTAAGCTTGATTTTGATTGATATTTTACCTTCAAATCCACAGTCATTACACTTTAAAATTGTCGATTCACTTGTGCATGGCTGTTTGTGGGACATTTCTGTGCACAAATTGGCTGCCACATTCACCCACAAAATACACAGTCACTCCACTTTACAGTATATTCTATGAAGCGCTTTGGAGCGCTGATGCGAAACAGGCTATACCAAATGCAAGGATTATTATTATTATTATTTCAGTATTTTTATTTACTGAAAACTCTCAAGCATTTTGAGATGTGGTAGGTAGTATATCAAATGCAATGATTATTACTATAGGAAGTAAAATGTCGCAAATTTTACAATACATCTTTCAGCATTTTACAATTAATTCCTGTGCTATATTTAACCATTCTAAGATGCTACCTGCGTGAAGGGTGCTGTGTGAAAGCAAGTTATTGTTGTAATTAACAAAATGAACACATCATGAAAGACTATAGACTTTACCCAAACATAATTGAGCCCTTCCAGTTTCAAGGGTATTGTTTCTTCCAAACAAAAGCTAAAAATAATGAAATATTCTGCCTAAGTACATCCAAGAAGTCTCACTGATTTTGATATACTGTACATGTCCTGAACATCAACCGTGCATTGTATCCAGGAATGTCCTGAACCTTCCATCAAAATGCAGAATCTTAAATGCGCTTTCATATTGTGATAGCTTTTCAATGGATTTAAACCAGGGTTTTGTATGCTTTATTAAAAAGGATTAGGATATCTTGAATCTCAGTTACCTAATGTCTTCATTATTGAGATTACTTATCAACAGAACATAATTTACTGTAGTTCATCTTTTTGGTTTCAGTCACATCAGATCAGTGACAGAAGTTTATACCACGGCCGACACATAGCTTGGATGTTCCAGAACTCTCTCTTGATGTTACACCATATTACAACATATTATTATTGCAATTGAGAACCGGATATTGGTTAATTGCAAAGAGACCACCCAGTAAAAGTAGGATTTGCTACTCTCCAACATGCTTTGACAACAATTTGCCCTATAAAATTCTATTGGCTGTGCAAGTGATTAGCAGCCCTGCACTTGGATAGAGGGTGGGGTTAGAGAGAAATGTACCAGTGTCAGGTATACATTACCTTCTCACCTGCGAGCCAGCAGTCCTATAGCTCAATGGTTAGAGCACTCACCTTACAAGTGTGAGACCTGTGTTCGAATCCACTTAAGTCAGGGCGAAACCTTCGGCAAGTTTCCTTACTCCACATGCCTAATAATAATAATAATTCCTCCAAAAAAAAAACAATAATAAAATTGGTCATTTCAATCACGGCTGTTTGTGGGACACTGCTGTGCACAATTGGCTGCCGCGTTTCGCCCTCAAATATACAGTCAATTCACTTTACAGTATATTCTGTGACGCGCTTTGAGACATCTAGAAGACGTGAAAAGCACCATATCAAATTCAAGGATTATTATTTTTAAAAGGGAATTAGATCTTTATTTAGGGAGAACAGGTCTATTAGGCTATGGGGAGCGGGCAGGGCAGTGGGATTGAATCGCTCTTTTCAAAGAGCCGGCACAGACTAGATGGGCCGAATGGCCTCCTTTTGTGCCGTAACATTCTATGAATCTATGAATCTATTATTATTAAATGAGAGAGACAGATTTACAACGGTCAAATGTGGTCAAGTTTGAGTTGTTAGAGACAGGGCTGAGTTCACAATGTTCTCTTCATCCATTGCTTCCCTCATCCAATGCTCCATACAGTGCACAGTACAGATTGCTGTGATTGCAGTTGTGATCACGACAGTATTGCTTCACCCCTCAAACTGCCAGACTTCCCTCAGGCAGAATGGTATCCCTTCCTACACTGCTTAGGCACGCCTTTGCCAGCAGGCCAGCCAAGCGACATCGTTGATGCTGTTTCTGGGGATGTCCTCAAGCTTGGGCTAACACTCTCTCCCACACCACCAATAAAGTAATGCTGCACCCCCAATATAACATCTCGTTACTGGTATTCAACCAAACATCACATTTTCCAGATTAAGGTAATAGATCTCTAAGCTTTCTCGTTGCTTGAAATAATTTTCCAATATTAACTTTAGGATGTGACTTAAGGTTCTGCCTTCTCGTTTCACCTAGAGTTGACTTTAAGATCAGTAATTCCATTAATTAGAGTAGGATGTGCCTGAGGGTGCTAATTTAATATGGTTTGTTCAGATCAAATTCTTGTTAAAATATTCAAATTTTTGGCTCAGTTCTGCACTCTTCCCTGTTAAATGATACTGTAGATGATTTATGCATGTGATATTCTTTTCTGCCCTGTAAATATATTGGAAAATTATGAATGCAGTTTCCTGAACGGGCTTACTTTAAAATGTACATATGCAAACCTCTCAGCTATGCCGCAAATATCAATTCTACAATTGGTTGGTCTTGAAGACGCCAGTTAAAACAATCCAGAAATGTTTCTGGAACACATGATCTGGAGCCACATGAAAGCAAACACCTTGCTAGGCTGTCAGCAAGTCCAGTTGCTCATTCGTTATGTTGTGTTTGTTTGTATACTTAAATAATGAAGTAAAGTCAATATCATGCTTTGTGCTGCATCACTGCCACTGTTGCCTGAAGACACCATCACATTCAATCATTAAGCCTAATGTGATCTTCTTGTGCAGAGCCCGCATCTCTCTCTCTCTCTCTCTCTCTCTCTCTGCTAAGCTCCCGCTCAAATCTCCCTCTGCATTTTCTGGTCTCTATTATAGGATACTTGTCTTGTCAAGAAAAGGCATTCGTCATCATTAATCTTTTTCAAGTCAGACCACTTCACTGCATTTCAAACTACAGAACACAAACGTGTGATACCTCTAGATTTACTTTTATATAAGACATTCTTCTTTCCTGAAAGCTATTGGGGGAAAGTTGATCTTCAACAGGTGAAGGATGCCATTGCTGAGGAATAGAATATATTCTCGATTTCCGTGCTGTATACAAACACAGCTAGATGCAGAGTAAAGTGCCCTCTCTTGTAATCTACCATTAACCAAGTGTCAGAAAAGCACCTGCTTCTACCAAATGTTCACGGGCTCATCTCCTCAGCAACTCTCCTTGTGCCCTCAGTGAGTGAGACCCATCCAATCTTGTCCAACCTTACTGTCAACATCACAGCATCAAGCTGTTTTTTTTTAGAAAGTCCAACCTCAACCACCTTTCAGACAACCTGGTCCAGTTGCTAATTACCTTCTGCATAAAGGAAACACCCTGCTGTCTGTCTTTAATTTGCCCTTGGCAACTTTAAATCGATGTCCTCTTGTTCTACTGTCCTAAAATATTATTCAGAGTTAACTTTTCAATCTCAACTAAAAATTAAATAAGATCCTCTCTTAGGTGGCTTTTCTCAAGACTAAAGAGTCTTAGTTTGTCCAAATGTTTCTCCAAGTTCAGTCCCATAACAATAGAGATCATCCTTATTGCTCTCCTTCACATTGTCTCCAAGCCCTGGGCAGCATGAGTTGATACTATTGTGCGAGCCAGCACCCTTTCTATAGCATGTGCAATGTGTTGTTCCACAGTGCCCACTCTTCTCCCCATAGGCGCTGACAATTAATTATTCTCTAGCTGAAATGATTCTCAAAACAGCCAAACCGTTTCTTTTGTGTGATGAACAAAAGTTGTTGCAACCATGGCAAAGCTGACATGCAGGAACTACTTCCGCTTAAAATTAAACAGAACACTCTGGTAAATGCTTTTTAATGGAAGCACTGCCATTACAGGAATTAAAGAAAACAGTGACATTGATCATTCTAAAGTAGGATAACGCGAAAAATAACTTCTGGTGGAACCAGCAGGGAAAAAATCATTGGTGCATGAAGTCCTACTTAATTCTTGTAGAGTTGCTTAATTTTCAACAATAACAACAACAACTTCGATTTATATAGTGCCCTCCATGCCAGACGGCGTCTCAGAGCGCTTAAGTTTCATCACATGCAAGAAAAAGGGAGGCAATTTTGACAAAACATCTCCAAATCACATAGTTGTGAGCTGTGCCGCTCTATTCAATGATTCAAACGATATGTTTCTGCATAATTTACTGGTCTGTGGAAGGTATCAGAGGGGGGTTGAAGAAACATTAATTTTATGCTCTTCAATAAAAGATTTTTCAAATTGATTAAAACAATCTAAAACCAGAAACCTGATCCAAGACAACTACTCATAAGAGGGTCTGAACTTCGATCATAGAGCGAACTATTATTGGGAATGTTCCACAGGCTGTAACACAACACGTGTTTGAGTGCAGTGTAAATCAGGCAAGTAGACTGGAATGGTTTATTAGTTACGATATCTCTGACATTCAGTTACAGCTTGTACAAGGCTTTAAACTATTTTTTCTTCATTGTTTTAACACACACACATTGGGGGGGGTGGGGGGTGAAATCTACAGGCATGTGTTGTAATAACTATCACTGATGATAATTGTAATAATAATCTTGCATTTGACAGAACTCCTTATCATGAATGTCTAAAAAATTGTGAATTATTGCAGGGATACAGAATTCAGTTATTTTAGCTTCATTCTTAATGACAGGTTTGAGGTTGAAGATTGCTCCAACCTTTCGACCAGGCCTTCCCGGTATTGTTTCCAACCTGTTCCAGCCTGCCTACATCATTACCACTAAGTTAAATTTGAAATATGAGATGTTTAGTCATCTTGAAATCTAGCCATCAGAACAAATTTTTAATCTAATTTTGTTAGGTTTTAGAATTATTTAAAGATGATTGCCTGCCCCCAGTGACTGATGACTGATGTAGTGTCTTGGGATGTCCTCTCGACGTTAAAGACTCTAAACAAATGTAATTTGTTGCTGTTGTTGACAGGCAGGCTGTCTGGGCTGTCATCGATAGTGCCCTGTATTGCCAGGTGCACAAACCGGATTACTACATCCCCACAGAGAGGTTGACTTGAGTCCAATAATCTGCATGAGCAATATGCCTGGTTGGGAGTGAAGCACCATATTGATTCCCTGAAAACCCAAGAGTTTTTTTAAGAAAGTCACGTCCCTCTTCCCACCCACACCACGTTTGTATTCCCCATGCACAGGGTGTCTTTGGAATTTGAAGTGTAGACCTTGGCATCTCTGCTGCCGGTGGGTGACAGGAATACCTGAGCGACCGGTCTTGTCTCCTTGGAATATCAATGCCATCATGTTACACAGTATGTTATCATGTTTGGAATGAAATAAATAACACACCATTAAGTGACTTAAATTAAATCTAGCAAAACAAAAGAGATACTTGAAACTCACAGAAATTCTAAGTTGCGAATTTGACGGCAATAGCAACAAGCACTGTCACAAAAGTTATTGTATGCCATAGAACTGATTGAATCTTATTTTCATTCCCCAATCTCTAGTGGTTCATTATATGAAAGGCTTTTGATTAACGCTGTTGTCAGCATCAGCAAGTGCCCTGTCAGTCCCAACAGAGACAAACTGAGATATCCATGGCTGGTTATATCCAGGGAAATTGAGGATATTGCCTCTAATTACCATCATTTTCTTCTTCGAATGAGAAACAATAACATCTCGGAAATGCTTTGTCAAATGATTTTCCTGTTAATGAAGTGATTTAGGTGTCTCATCACTTTGGAAGAGCAAAGCTGACAGTTTCTCAATTTTTTTTTAAATACCTTCTCAAACTGTCATACAGCTCAGCCCCACAAATGAATCTTTACCGAAAAGCGGGTGCTCTTACAGAAGATGGAGATTTTGGCTGGAGATGAGAATTCACTGGAGAGAAAAGCAATTAATTTATCTGCTAGCAAAAAATTAAAAATAAAATAAGATGAGCATTTTTTTGAAGCATCTTCCATTCTCTTCATATGCATATTTTGACTAAATTGCTTACTGCTGTACATTTGTGCGATTAAAATTCCAAGAGTGTTCCACTGGAATCTCAGTACACAAATGTAATGAGGTCTCACAGCGTTATCAAGGGGGCCATGAATTGTGGATTAGTTCTGTATTTTAATACTAAATATCTAGCCTGAGTCTGCTCTGACGGCTCAGCTTGTTTGCCCAGTGATTAGCTGAGTCCTACAGAGTGGGAAGGTCCTAAATTCAAATGCTGGTTCATGCTGATACCAGCAAGGGTGCCATTAGAAATGATACAACTGCATATAAATGCACAGTAACTTGCCTTCACAGGATATCTTTACAGTATTTCGCCCACAAAATACACAGTCATTTCACATTTATAACATATTCTGTGACGCGCTTCGAGACATCTCAACCACATGATAAGGTGCTATATCAAATGCATGTATTATTTTGATGATGTGATAGAGTGCTACACCAAAGCAAGGATTAGGATTATTACTACAATTGGACCCAGTGATGCGGAAAGTAAATCAGATTTCCTGCTCGTGGTTTCTCTCCAGAGACATTGACATTGAAAATTCTCTGTGTGAGTACCCAATGAGGGGAGGATTGTGTTTGACTCTTAACATCCCTCTCGCATAAGCATTAAAAGATTAAATGGGGCTCATCTGTGACACATTCATGCAACTGATATTATCATTTACGTGATATTTTCAATTATCTGGAAAACAATTACAGGGTGAAAATTGCAAAATTTCATAGTGTTATAAATATCAAATTGCCTCTCTTTTTAAAATGTCGCATTTTTCATCCCTATTTAACCATGTCATTGCTGAAGCACAAACAACAAAGTTACATTTGTAGAGCTCTTTTCATGTCTGGAGAACATCCCAAGCTGCTGAACAGTTGGGCATCAGGACTTGAGCATAGGGTGATAGGATTGGGATGAGGCAGGGCAGAGAGGTAGGACGGCAGCTGAAGGCACGGTTGAAAAGGAAGGACTTGAGTCATGCCTTGAAGGAGGCAAGGGAGGAAGCAAGGTGAAGGGAATATGGGATGAGTTCCAAAGCGTGGGGACAGAGAGAATGAAAACGCGGCCGCCAATGTTAGGGAGGGTCGGGCGAGAGCCGTGGAGCAGGCCAGAGCCTGATGAATGGAGGGAGAGGACTGCATGTTACGGGGTCAGCAGGTCACAGATGTGGGGTGGGGGTGGTCGCAAGGCTGTGAAAGGCCTTGAAGGTGAGAACGAGATTGCTGGGTCTGTAGAAAAGCCCGGAGGGCACCAATGGGCACATGTGAGCTTTCCCACAGCCCAATGCATAATACACAGCCAGGTGGCTAGTTCTTGGGTTAACTATTTTGTATGTCAAGAGACAGTGGTTCTTCCAGATAACAAATTACATGATCTCTCTCAGTGACCAGGGCTCCCTCTTCCTTCTCTTTCTCCTCGACCTCCTCACCCCGTTCGACACAGTCGATACATTCGATCAGACCATCCTCCTCCATCCCTCCCCTCCATCATCCAACTTAGTGGGACCGCACTCATATGATTTGAATCCTACTTGACTAACCACTGGCAATTACTCTCGGGAAACGGATTCTCCTCCTGCCCCTGCCCGGTTACCTGCAGGATACACCAAGGCTCCATCCTTAGTCCCCTACTTCTTCTCCTCAGCTGTGTCTCCCAGTTCTTTCATGTCTGGAAGAGCACAAATTTTCTGCAGCTGAACGTCGGCAAGACGGAAGCCATATTTTTTCGCTGCTAGCAACATCTATTTTCCTGCAGGTCCAAACTACTCAATCTCCCCGGGCTCTCCCTCAAACTCAACAAACCCGTGCGCAATCTAGGAGTTAGGTTTGATCCATAGTTTCCTCTCTCCCCCACATTTGTTTCTTGATCAGGATCATTTTTTTCAACCTCAGCCATATTGCTTGCCTCTGTCCGTACCTCATACCCACAGAAGCTGAAACCCTCGTCCATGCCTTTGTCCCTTGTAGCTGAACTTTTCAAATGCCTCCTTGCTGGCCTCCAAAGTTCTACCACACATAAAATACAATTAATTCAGAACTCCTGTTCATACCTAGACCTCTCTGCTCCACCATCAACAACTGCGCATTCAGCCACTACACCTCAAAGCTCTCGAACTCTTTCCCCCAATCCCTCCGCTTTGCTACTTCCCTCCCCACTTTCAAATCCAGCCTAAAGATCTTCCTTTCAGATCATGTTTATGGTCACCTCCCCCTGTCCCACTCACTCTGGCTTGGGGTCAGGCTGCGCCACTGTTAAGGGCTCTAGAGTGAAGGCCACTACATCAATACAAGTTGTTGTTGTTGTTGTAAAGGACAGTTTCACTTCTGGTAATTGAGATTTGTCATTTTGAAAGAAATCAGAAACCAATTATTAAATTATAAGAATAATAAATAATGATAACTAATAATCCTTGCATTAATAAAACGCTTTATCATGTCGTCTCAAAACGCTTCACAGAATATATTGTAAAGTTGATTGATCGTGTATTTTAGTCGTCGAAACGCAACAGCCAATTTCATACAGCAGAGCCCCACAAAGACTCGACCAACTCTTTTTTTTAATGGATTATTACCATGGAAAATGATCCGCCAAAGAACTGACAACTGGCTTCCTACTTACTGCTAGGTAAACATAGGCATGTGGACCAAGGAAACTTGCCTAAGATTTCGCCACTGCCCGGGAATCAAACTGGGTTCCTCTTGCTTGCAAGACAAGCGTGTAAACCACTCAGCTATGGGACGCCACAATTAACAAAACTGGTTGAGCGGCAGGTGTGAAAGGAACAAACACAGAACAGTGGGTAGGATCAGCATTTGAGATGCAATGTTTTGCTTTGCTAACAATTAAACTTCTTTCAATATCTTTATAATCTACAGAATTAATACAACAATAACTTTTATTTAGTGCATTTAATATGGGATAGCATCTCAAAACAGATAACTCCACATCATAAGTCATAGGAGTACTGTAATAGGAAAATAAAGGAATTTTACTTTTTATTAGAATAAAGACAATTTGTATCCAGTCTGGATTTTGGAAATTTTCTGAGAGCTCAACTCAGATCCCGATGAAGTCCAATGCCAGACAAATGTCAGCCCCATTCTCACTGTGTTGAACAGCAACGGGGCAAAGTGGCAAGGTTTACAAATAGCAGCTGGTACTTTTGTTCATAGCAGGAACCAGTAAAAAGGGAAAAAAAATAATAGGTGAAATTATCTTGAAGAATTGTTTAACGGTAAGTAAGGATTGCAAATGGGGAGCGATGGCTGAGTCACACTGTGCAGAAGAGACTAAGTCTCATCAGTATTCAACCCAAGCCGAAGGCACTAAACAAATAAGACAAAAACCGAAAAGAAGGATTCCACGGTATATGAAGGGCTGTTCTTTCTGAGATGCAGCCTGCCTGCCAGTGCATTGGACTGACAGAACTGCACATGAATTTTGGATCGTTTCCATTGATACTGGTGTTGATCTCACCATTTCCTGTAGCCAAGGGTGAAAACCGTGAAGAAACTAGCCCGAAGGCATCAACACAGGAAAAATGAACCCTTTGATGCCGGCAGAAATGTCTCCACATTCACACAGAGGCAATTGTGTTATTCGAGTTTAAAGAGGCAAATCCAACCAATAGAAGATTTAAGATTTCACCCTGATTTATTTTGCATTAAAGTCTATGGAAAATCTGGAGATAGGCTTGCTGATAATGAACAATAAATTGCATATTAATTGCAGTTTAAATGCACCAGAACCTGTTTGGACATGAGGGAAGCAGGGCCTGTTGTGCTGATAACTACACAAACAGACCCTGTATGCTATTAAGTTAGCGGTGTGCATATTTCTTGATATTCTCTTCCTAATAATATTTTAATTTATTTTTTATTGTGCCGTTCTTTTAAATGACAACAGGAGCTTCGAGACAGAGCCGTGGACAATTCAGAGCTAAGATTAAACTGTGTCTTCATTGAGCATTTTAAAATGGATCTTAGTTCATCAGAAATGTCCTTTATCCCAAGTCACACACATATGGTTCAGCAACTCTTCATTTAATGTGGCATCAGCAAGCTTTTAACAGTGATGTAATTATAGATAGCTGAGAAAGGGTTTTTATATTGGATAATATATAGTCTGGAATGGATTATGTTACAGAATAACGGATAGTTGGGAATTTTTTTCATAAGATAATTAATGGCTGGAAATAGGTTATTATTTAGGATGATAGAATGGAACAAGTTACTAAACAGAATAATTGGTAGTTTGGGATTATTGTACAACATAGTAGATAGGTAGTTGTGAGTTATTCTATCAGGTAATAAATGACAGAAAGTGATTTAATATATGATTGCATCTGGGAAAGATTTATAGTGGATATATAGAATTGTATTGATAACAGATGTCGTGCAATGATCATTTTACAGAGTAATAGATATAATGATCCTTGTAATAATCCATGCATTTGATATATAGCTTTTCATGTCTTCTAGATGTCTCAAAGCCCTTTACAGAACATATTGTAAAATGAATTGACTGTATTTGCGGGCGAAACGCGGCAGCCAATTCTGCACAGCAGTGCTTCATAAACAGCCGTGGATTGAAATGACCACATTTTTATTTATTTTTATTTTGATGGATTAGTGTCAGGCAGGTGCAATAAGGAAATTTGCCCAAGGTTTTGCCCTACCTGGAATCAAATCCAGGTCTCTCACTTGGAGGCTAGTGCTCTAACCACCAAGTTACAAAACTCTAGAGGATATGAGTATTATATGGAAGAAAATGTTGAACAGCTTTTCTTGAAGCTACAATCCCACACAAGTTTATTTTGATACTTTTAGGACTCTGTTTCTACACTCAGTGTTATTGTTAGTTCCAATTACCGAAGGTGCAAAAAAATAGCAGGGAATATAGTTCTTGTAATTGGTAGATAAACCAATATTACATGTAACCCTGATTCACCAAATCAGCACCATAGAGCGCCCAACAGCAAATTCATCCAATTAATTGCTTGTGGTGTGATCGGAATGGGATTTATCCTCTATCCCTGGTCCTCACTTGGAGATCAATTGTCATGAAACTTCAACACAGAGCCAGCTTTGCTCAGGGTGAATTATAGTAGAACAGTATGACTGTGAAGGAGGCATACTGGTTATAGAAAAGTTTCTGCAAAATAGTTAATGGAAGCAGGCATTTCCTGATGAGCCAGTAGGAGGGAAAGTTCTGCTATTGCATTCAGAATCACTTAGCCTCCAGCAGTGTAGTGATGTGAATTTATACTTTCTCTCTGTAATGTGTCAAATCACAGCTGTAAAGAAGGAATTCGATTTGACGAGCGCCATATCAAAAATGAATATGCGTTATTTTACTTTTTATTAACATTCTGTTGGTTTTATAATAGCAATACCAAATTGTTTCTTGAAAGTTCTCAGACCATACTTTGATTGTTGGAGAGAAAAAGGTTAGTGCAATTTACACACAGCAATCTTAAACTAACGTGGTTGTGAATTGCAATGTTGCTGAATGCAGTTCCCTCAGGTAATGCAAGGACCAAGGCTCCAGTGTGATTCATTCTACTTCTGGCCCCTCCCCTTTAAACAACAACTTGGCTTGTACAGTGTATCTGCCAATATCTCACCCCAAAAGCTGCCGAAACCCTGATCCATGCCTTTGTCACCTTTCGGCTGGACTACTCCAACGCCCTCCTCGCCAGTCTCCCCTCAGCCACCATTCACAAAATCCAGCTCATACAGAATTCCACCGCCCGCATTCTCACCTGCACCAAACATCGCTCCCCAATTACCCCAGTCCTCACCAGACTCCACTGGCTCCCTTTCACAAAGCGAATTGACTTCAAGATCCTCACTGTATTTAAGTCCCTCCACACATCTGCACCCCACTACCTCTCTAACCTCATCTCTCTTCACAGCAATATCTGCTGCCTCTGCTCTACTGGGTCTAGTCTCCTCCTTGTCCCCCGAATCTCCAAAATTTGCAGTCATGCCTTCAGCCACTATGCCCTGAGACTCTGGAATTCCCTCCCTCTATCCCTTCGCCTCACCCCCTCCTTTTCCATTTTCAGGTTGTGCCTGAAGACCTTTCTTTTCGACTGTGCCTACCGTCACCATCCCCCTCCCTCTGGCACGGCCCCGGGCTTCACTTTTGCGAAGCACTCTGAGACGCCTTCTGGCATGTAGGCTGCTATATAAATCCAAGTTGTTGTCCTTCTTGTGAATAGTGTCTTATAGAACTTAATAGTGGCGTGCATCTGATGCCAAGATGAAAATGGAAGGGAGGTGACCAAAGGCACGTTCGAAGAGTAATCTCTTCAGGTGTGATTCAAAGATGAGCGAAGAGGTGGCAAGACAGTGGGATTGAGGCAAGGCCCAGAACTTCAGGGCATAGCGACTGAGATATACTGCACATCATTGTCAAAATCACAGCAATTTGCAGCAAAACATGCACGATAAAGCAGTGTAAGACAACATAGCAGGGTAAAGACAGGCAGACAGATAAAAATGAGACCCAATTACCTGGCCCAGCACAAGAACAGTGAATTTAGAGGCATTGTTAGGCCAGTAAGGCAGTGACTGTGTTGTGTTATTTTCTGGGAAATGACATACCCATTGTGATTACTGCAATGCCAGTTGTATGAAGTAACAAGCTTTGAACTTTTTCAGTCCTGGCAGTTTGCAGGCACCATCCAAAGATATTTCTGGCATTATCCTACCATCCGTCAACAGGTACTCAGAGCACAGATGCCTTGCTGAGGAGGGTGAATATGTACGTTAACTCAGCCATGACTCCCAGAAGCAGGTGGAAAGGCAATGTATTCTTTCTGAAATTGTACAGATCCCTAAGGCACAAGGAATCATTGACTGTGTGAATGTGGCCATCAGGGCTCCAGCCTTTCATGAATCATAAAACATTCCACTCCATCATGGTGGAGATGTCGTGTGATCACTGTCAAAAAATCATACATATCAATGCCAAATATCTTGGTGCAACACTACATGCATCTACTCTACAGACTCCTTCAGCACCTGATTCATTCCATGGATCCAACAGAATAAATTACACGAGTTATGGTTGTCTCCTTGGCTTATATGAGCCTTCTTAAGCATTCCCTTACATTTAACCAGAGTATTTCCAGAAGACAAATTTACTTTGAGGAAACTTTCAGTCAGTTTAAGTAGAATGCAAGGATTATTTGCCATCATCACCCCCCTCCTTAAAAAACCCTCCCTAGATCCCTCAAACCCCAGTCACTACCACTCTATCTCAAACCTGCCCTTCCTCTCAAAAGCACTGGAACAAGTTGTCACAAACCAACTCCGCACCCACCTCTCCTCCCACTCCCTCTTCGAACCCTTCCAGTCCGGTTTCCGCCTTGCCCACAGTACAGAGACTGCGCTTGTGAAAGTCACAAACGATGTCCTCTCTATCTGTGACCAGGGTTCCCTCTGCCTCCCATCCTCCTGGACCCGTCGGCTGCCTTTGACACAGTCGACCACACCATCCTCCTCCACCGCCTGTCCTCCGCCATCCACCTCAGTGGGACCGCACTCGCCTGGTTCGAGTCCTACCTCACAAACCACCAGCAGTACATCTCCACAAATGGTTTTTCCTCCCGCACTCACCCAGTTACCTGCGGGGTACCCCAGGGATCCATCCTTGGCCCCCTCCTTTTCCTCATCTACACGCTTCCTCTTGGGGATGTGATCCGCAGACATGGGGCACACTTCCACATGTACGCGGATGACACCCAACTCTATCTCTCCACTTCACTTTGTGACCCCCAGTCCCCCGATGTTCTGTCAGCCTGCCTCTCGGACATCAGGGGCTGGATGAGCACAAATTTCTTGCAGCTGAATGTTGACAAGGCGGAGGCCATACTCCTTGGCTCTCATCAACGTCTCCATTCGCACGGCTCTCACCTCCTCCACCTTCCCGGCCTGCCCCTAAAACTCACCGAACCTGTGCGCAACCTTGGCGTCAGGTTTGACCCCCAACTGTCCTTCCTCCCCCACATCCGGTCCATTACCAGCACTGCCTTCTACCACCTCTGACGGATCGCCCGTCTCTGGCAATAACTCACCTTAAAAGCCACCGAAACCTTGGTCCATGCCTTTGTCACCTCTCAGCTGGACTATTGCAACGCCCTCCTTGCCGGTCTCCCCTCCACCACAATCCACAAAATCCAGCTTATCCAGAACTCTGCCGCCTGCATACTCACCCGCTCTAAGCTTCGCTCCCCCATTACCCCAGTCCTTGCCAGACTTCACTGGCTCCCTATCCCAGAGAGGATCGACTTCAAGATCCTCACCCTTGTTTTCAAATCCCTCCACTCCTCTGCACTCCCCTATCTCTCTGATCTCCTCTCCCCCCAACCCAGCACCCACTGCCTTTGTTCCTCTGGGTCTGGTCTCCTCCATGTCCCCTGAGTCCTCCGCTCCACCCTCGGCGGCCGTGCCTTTAGCCACTACACCCCGAGGCTCTGGAACTCCCTTCCTCACTCACTTCACCTTGCCCCCTCTCTTCCCAATTTCAGGTCACAGTTGAAGACTTTTCTCTTCAACCGAGCTTTTGGTCACCTTCCTGCCGCTGCTCCTGGCTCGGTCTCGGGATCCCCTACTGTGAAGCGCTCTGAGATGCCGTCTGGCGTGGAGGGCGCTATTTAAATTGAAGTTGTTGTTTGTTGTTGTTGTTGTTATTTATTTTATTAACCAGCCATGGGGAGAACGACCAAATTCATGCTGGGGATAATTAGCCATTGAAAGTACATTATAGATTATGGTACGACTAACAATTTATAGCACATTCAATGTGAATTTAAGTATTTGTAACTAGTTTGTAACTCACTATTATAACTATTTATCAAAATAATAATCCTTGCATTTCATATTGTGCCTTTCACCTTGGGATGACTTCTCAAAATTATTCCTTTAAAGTGTAGTGACTGTACATTTCATAGATGTATACAGAATCCAATTTTACATAGCAATATCACATAAACAGCGAAGAATTGAATGCCCAATATTTCTATCTAGGCGATTGTTAGCCAGGACACCAGGGGGATCTCTTTTTGAATAGTACTGTTGGATCTTTAACATTCATTTGAACAAGTTCAACCAAAGGATAGTACCTCCAACATTGCAGCCCAGCCTCAGCAATATATTGAATTGTATAGGACTGTCTTGTGTAAATTATGCATGCAGTCAGTGATTGCATGTGCCATAGGGATGCCTCCAATTGCAAAATGAACATGTTGCCTTTCCACCTGCTTCTGGATGTCACAGCTGAGTGCACATATATATTCAACCCTCAACTTGGCACCTGTGATCTGTGCACCTATTGACAGGTGGTTGGATGTCTGAGAAAATGTCTCTGGATGGTGTCTGGAAACTGCCAGAATGAAAATGTTTAAAGTCTACAATATTGGACTTTGAACTATCTCAGTTCAAAACCTGATGTGCGCCTTGAACCCACAACTTTCTGATGCAGAGGCACAAATGCTGCCAAATGAACCATGCTGACATTCACTTACAATGAGCACTTACATTAAGGGACGTCTTCCTGACATGAAAGGTGCTTTACAAAAGTAATTATGAATTGTATTGTTGAACCATTATCTGATTTCCCTCAGAATTTGATGCTCCCAGACATCAAATTCAAGCTAAAGAGGTCACCTTTTGCTAAGTTCCACACCTCCTGAGTATTGCTGGTTGTGCGTATGTGGGTGTGAGTGGGGGGGGGGGGGGGGGGGGGAGGGAGGGTATGTGAGACATCAAGATAACCCCATAAATTATACTTTTATAATCATATCATGTATAGATAGGTAACATAAAATTTGTGCGCATTTCTTAATCCCAAATACTGTATATCAAACCCATGGGTTTAATAAAATATAGACAACAAGAAATCCCTTGGATAGCTTAGGCTAATAAGATAGACATGTCCACTCACAGGGTGGGAGGATCCGTTAAACACATGTCAATGTCACTGCACTTAACAACATGAGGAAACTTTCAACAATAAATTTAACCGTGCAAAACTAACTTGAGAGCAAAGGGAGCTCATTATATTGGTGAAATGCAATAACATTTATCAATCTCTTCTGATGCATTGGCACTGTTCCCACTCCCCTAAAAATAGCTGACATCACCCCTTTGGACAATTTTATTTCCTGAGGCCCAGGAACGAATCATCTCATCGAGCATTGCTCTTTCCTCTCTCGCCATTCCCTCTTTGAACCCTTGAAATTGGGTTTCCGTGATGCCCAAGACCCTCCTACTTGGCACCTCTGTACCTCGGGCAGCATCTCCCTCCGCGGATACCCTCAACATTTCACCGAGCCAATATGGAACACGGCATCCGAATTGACCCTCAACTGTCATTCTTACCCCACATCCTTGCCATGTCTGGCTCCGTTTTTCTCCACCTCCGCAACATTGCTCAGCTCATCATTATCTCAGACCACAGGCCATCATTATCTCAGACCACAGACCCCAGAATCATAACATCTAGGCTCGACTACATAGACTCCCTCCTTGTCAGCCTCCTCAAACCCTTCAGCCACAGGCTGCAGATCATCCAGAACTCTGCAGCCCATGTCCTCTCCAGCACCAGGCTCCACAATCCTATCAGCCCCATCCTCGCCTGACTCCACTGGCTTCCCATCACACAGAGGATACAGTTCAAGATCCTGCTGCTCACTTTCAAAGCCTCACGTCTTGGTGGGCATGCATTTTGTCCCCACCCTCTGGAACTCCATCTCACATTCCCTTCATCTCATCCACTCCCTTGTCTCCTTCAAGACCCTTCTCAAGACCCTTCTCTTTGACCATGCCTTCGGTCACTCTCCTTCCCTCCACTGCCCTCCACCCTCTCCAATTGTGTCCCTGAACTTGAGTCAGAAACACTGATTGTCCAGCACTTGGGACCATCTCCCAATGTGAAAGACGCTATACAAATGTGTTGTATTTTGCTGTTGTTGTTGCAAAGCACCAAATTGCCAGCTGTTGTTGGGGTTCTAAGAATTAATTGCCTGACCTACTCTTTTAAATGATCTCTCCCAAGATCCTGAGAGCTATTCTCTTGCTAATAAGGCAGGCATTGAATCAACTAGTTTGTACACAAAAAACTGGAAAATTCAATTAACCTGCAATGTTAGGTACAGTGAATTAAAAAGTTTATTCACTAAGGAACTTCGAAGAGTTTTCTTTTGAGGCATTGTAAATACACTATAATCAGTTTTTAATTAAGGTTTGAATTCTGCCTGCCTTTCAATTCTTAATGGGTTACCTTGCCCAGAACCTCAATTGCATGGTTTAAATCAACGTAGAATTCCTCTTGCCAGTTTTGAAAGCACTTTCAAGCTCCTGCTAAGTTAAAAAAAAAGAAAAAGTAACGAATTAATTTTTTGCAACTTTTTATTCAGTTTTGAAATTAAAAACTTTGCACATCCTAAATAAATATTTTCATTTGGAGCCTAAAGCAGGTGCTTTTAACTGAGATTGTCACCAGGTGCAGGAACAATAACTCCAGTGCAAGCAGAATACACTGTTCTGTAGCTGCCAGACGGTAGATTGCCTTGACTTTCTGCCAATGGCTCTGTCTTGTTTTGTTCAGAATTTATGGTAGGGAATCAGGCTTAATTCAGATTTTCAGCCATAAAAATGGGTGAGGAAATGCTGTAATGTTATTTATCCTGGAGGCTTTGAAAGATGTCTCGGCAAAAGTAGCCGCCAGAAGCTCCTATTTCAAGATAGCTCTACAAAGAGAAATCAATAAAACTATCACAACTAGACACTGGGGCCTTTTCATAAACTCAGTGTAATGGGTCACTCTGTGTAAGGAATTGTTCTTGAGCACCATCGCTGAAGCAAAGTATTTCTTAGAAATGAGTAAATAATTGTGCTTTTTTCACTGGGCCTTAGCTTCACTTTCTATCTACTCGCCTCATTATTGACAACAGGAATATATTTTATAATGGGAAGGAAAGTTCTCCAAATATAATACAGTGAGTGTCTGATCACATCTGGTCGGGTTACCTAAGAAATTAGAATCTTTATCATTGTACCTCATGTTACATGGTTAAATAGGTGATGTTATACATTCAGAGATAATGGGGTCTGAAAGTCAGTGATTTCGTAACGGGATTGCTTTTTAAGTACTGCAAGTGTCAAATAAGGACTTCTGCTACTTACTTTACCCAAGTGCATATTTTTCAATTAGCCTTAGCACCACTCCCCTAGGAACGTAGGAATCAGCCAGGGCTCCTGCTCCTTTTCCACGGTCTTCCAGCCCCTCTCCCCATCTTGCTGGAAAGCGTTTGTAAGTCAACGCTTTGGTAGGACAAGAGAAGGTTTAATTATAATTTTGCTCATACCTTATCGAAACCCATTGGTTTGATTCACACACTAAGACTGAAATACTGGAAAGAAGCCAATGCCATGTCAAGCAGAATAGACAACAATATAATTACCACCAGGTTATCATCTCCATAAACCCAGAATTAACTGTCTTCAAAGCTAATTTGAGCAGAAGATTTAATTAACACTCAAATTCTTCACAACAACTTGCCTTTATACAGTATCTTTCATGCGAGTAGAAACTCAGAGCATTTGTTTTTCCACAAATGCACTAAGCTCCGTTCCTATTCCATACACAGCGAGTATACACTCTCGCTTGCCTGCTTTAAGCTCCAATAGATACTGAAGGTTATCATCAAAAGCCAATTCAGCTTCCAGTGTTCTTGTGTTTCCTTTTGTGCTCAGATCCAGAGCGATTTCAGCAACATCCTGCTGGGACACATTGGGGCCCATTGCTGCAGTCAAGGATGCTCACCAACTGCTCTGGAGGTAGATCACTTCTCCAGTAGATACCCAGTTTGGGGCCAGAGATAATGGTAGTTTGGAATGATGGATAATAAAGGATGCAGGAGAAATAACTTTGAAAATAAGGAAGGAATTCATTTATTAAAGGAAAGTTTTGGACATCTTCTTGCACAGACTAAGGCTTTGATTTCAAAATTCTGCAGCACACGCAATAACATTATACTAATTGTCAGAAGCCAGGCGCACAAATGTAGGCTATTACTCTAAGTACACACAAGGTTCTAAGTCTACATTAGAATCTGAGCTCATCATCCAGGCTGATACTCCAGCACTGAGGGAATATTGCATTATCAGAAGTGCTAATTTTCAGATTAGGTGTTAACCAAGGTCTGTCTGTCTGCCTGTTGAGGTGGACATGAAACATCTAATGACACTATTCAAGCAGAGATGGAAGTGTCCCTTAGTGTCCTTGACAAGAATGCTGCACATACATTGATCATTTACTTCATGGCTGCACTTGGTTTCTTACTACTGTATATGAGAACTGTCTGTTGTGTTTGCCGACAAACACACAGACACTACCCGGGACAGCAGTTATCTGTGGGGCATTACCTTTTGAGGCATTTTGCTGCTGAGCACTATATGAAAATACAAGGATTATTATTCTCATTACTATTCTGAATTCAGCCTGACTCACATCTCCAGAGGCTCGACAGTTTTAATTAAAAACACAGCTAGAAATATCGCTTTAAAGGAGACACCACTTTATGAAGGCCAACTGGCTTTGGGATCATGTTCACATCCTATTGCAATGTTTGTGATCTGCTATGACATTCTGAAAATATGCGGTTTTATATGACAGGACACAGCGAGAAGATGTAATGTTTCTATGAGTGTTTCCTGGTTGGCTGTGGGTGTGATGCTGAACTGCTGCTACAATCATCAAAGGCATTATTTGATGAGTTGCTGGAATGCAACAAAAATGACATAATAAGAGGCAGATCCGGGGAAAATCACTGTAAAAGCATTGAAGAGGCACTTGACTGCGATTGTTCAAGATAAGTGTTTGCCAACATCTTTATTTTTTTAATTGTCCATTTGGAAATAAATCATGCCTAACATGGAGCAGGATCATGTTCTTAAGGGCTTTTAGGTACAATCTATTACCTGCCCACATGACCTTGCTATTGCATAACTGGGTTACTTACAATTCTGGTCTGCTGCACATCTCCCACCTCTTTAGCCCACTATTAGCATTGGCAAGAGTTCAGCCACATTATCTCTCCCCGAATCCTCCACCATGCACTTCCCCATCCACTTTCAAAACCCTCCTTAAACTTACAACAACAAATTGTATTTGTATAGTGCTTTTCACTTTGGGAGGACGTCCCAAGGTACTGGAAAGTCAGGGTTTGGGGCCCAAGCCGGGGGTTCAGGGTGGAGGGCAGGGAGTAGGAGGGTGGATGTAGAGTAGGCTGGAACATGCTAAGTGGAGGGAATGGATGGACAGGTTTATAAAACACTTTGATTGCATCTTTAATCATCCTCCTACCCTGTTCGGCATCAACATCCATCTTTGTTAAGCACTTTGAGATATTTTCCAAGGTGAAACATAGCTAATCTTAGTTACCTGTTTCAGCTCTGAGTCAGGACAATTAGGATTTGAACATACTGTATATAGACTATCCTGACAATCCAATGCAGTGCTGAGGATGTACTGCATTGTTGGAGAACCCCTCTTTTAGATGGAGGTCCTACATGCCCATAACATCATTCAAAAATGTAAGGGGGTGTCTTCCCAAACAACAATAAGATTAGTCATTCACTTCATGTTGGTTGTTGAACATTGCTTTGTGTAAATTCAACATTGAGTTCACTGCAGTTATGGTATATCTTGTAAAATAATTTTAGAAGTACTTTTGACTTTTAATGTGCTACATCAAATGTAGGGATTTACATTATTACAGTATTATATTTCTGAGTTACAAGCTGTTGTTTGAATTAAAGATCTGATGTAGTCATCACAGGTCTACCCCTGAGCATTGAGAAGAAGACAAATTGTGATATGGATTTTTTTTAACAATCTGTTAGGTGGCAACAACAACAACAAATATTTATATAGCGTCTTTTACATCAGGAGGCTGCCCTAGAACCCAAGATAGTCAACGGTTTGCATCCGAGCTGGGAGTTTGATTTGGGGCAGTGTGCTTCAAGGGTGGAACAAAGATGATTCAAGGTTTGGTTAAAGATGAAGGTCTTGAAATAGACCTTGAATGAGACGAGGAAAAGGTTGAGGCGAAGAGTCTCTGGAATGGAGTTTCGGAGGGTGGGTGCCGAAAACTGAAAGCACAACCATTGATGGTGGGGTGTTCAGAGCAGGCTAATATTTGCCAAGTTGAGGGAGCAAAGAGGTTGGTAGGGTTTCAGAAGGTCACAGAGGTAGAGTAGAACAAGGCAAGACCTTGGAGAACAGGGTGCAGTTAAACAGGTTTGTAAAAGCCACAAGCTCCTAATAAATTGACCCCGGCTTTTAGAACATTAATCTGAAGGAACAGCTTCAAAATTTAGATGGCAAAAAGGCTTGTGGTTCAGTGCCTTTATAATCAGAGGGCACAGTTACAACACATACATTGAAAACACTTCAGGTGAATTTGAATGTTTATCGATGAATATTCAACACCAAAATGTACATCGTATTGCCAACCCATTATGGAAATCAATGGTTCATTTCTCTGGACAATAACTGTTTATGATGCAGAGCAACATGCTGTGACAGAAATTCAAATGGGTTTGCACTCCCTGGTGTCGTTTTCCAGTACTGACATTTCAAGGTTGGTGTTAACATTGACATTGCATCTGATGGATCTGTGGCACTCAATTTGAATGCTTAAACACTAATTAGTGAAACAGTTCAAAATCAGTTTTGCCAAAACCTCTCATTTATATTTCAACTCAGAAGCAGGGGGCTTGAGAATGGCATTTTTGCTTTTTAAAAAGTTAAAAGGAGGATAAAGTAATAGTATGGTCTTTAGAGAGGACCTCTGCAACTTACTGAAACTTTACCAACCAGTGTGCTAGCTCCCAACCTTGCCTGCTCCAGGTCCTCCTCTTTGCCTTGAATGTACATAATGGGAAATATACACCCATGTACAGACCCTGAAAACAAGGGATGAGAAGATGGCTACACTAACAATCACAAATGCACGCTCTACTTCTTAAGGAGTATCAGAATATATGCTATTGCAAAACATAAAGTCTGTTTGAACAAAGTTTAAAAAGGGCACAATATGAGGACAACATCATTGAGTTACCAATGGCAACATGATTGACTTACCATGCAATGATGAAAGATGCTTTGCAAACAATTGCACTTCATTACTTGAACCCTTGATCCAACGACCAGAGCCAATCATAACGAAATGGCCAGTTGTTACCAGAGACTTCTTTAGATTGAGTGACCTGACAAGTTCCTCTATTAAAAGTCACACTTTGAGAAATTTAAGTAAGTCCTTGATATAAAGTTCTTCATGTCCATTAGACATGCAGCTCTACACTTTGAGCTTAGCTGCTGTTGACTGGTCTGGTTATGAAGCTTCGCTGCTCCACAGACTTAATTGTGGCAGATTAACATGTATATTATTTAAAAGCACTCAATCTGTTTTTACAACCTTTGGCAATATACACATAAGAAAATCACACCACAATTTATATTTAATACATCCCTTCATGTTAGGAGGACATGAAGCGCTTTGAGACATCTAGAAGACGTGAAAAGCTCTATATCAAATGCAAAGATTATTGGTATTATTATTTCAAAGAGTGTGTCTTCCTAGCGTGAAAGGAGCTATACAAGTGTAATTTTGTTGTTGTTATTGTTTACACACTGCCTGAGTTAGGAACAAAGGGTGTTGAAAGAGGGGGGAGAAACATGACTAAAAGCATGGTCAAAGGGTAAAGTCTTAAGGTGAACTGTAAAAGTGGGTAGGCAGGGGCAAGTTACAGGGTCTCTGGGATGGAGTTCTAGACAGTGGGGCGAATGGCTGAAAGCTCGCCAGGTGATGGTGGGGCAGATAGGGTGGGGCACTGGGTGCAGGCCAGTCTTCACTTAGCAAAAGTAGCAGTCAAGTCAGTAGGACTGCAGGATGTCATAGAGGTAGGGTGAAGCAAAGCAGTGGAGAGATTTGAATGTGAGGCCGAGGATCTTGAATTCGATCCACTGGGGGATGGGAGCCAATGGAGCCAAGTGAAAATGAGGGTTATGGATTCAGAGTCTGGTGCAGGGGAGGACACATGCTGCAGAATTCTGGATGGAACTGATATTTTGTTATGCACACAGTATACATGATTGTTAACTCTTGCCTTGCCTTAACGTTACTACATTTAGACTTTAAAAAATCTTACAGAAGCTTACATAAATGTATGGATCAGCATAGAAAATAGTAATCACTGGAAGGTTGTTTGAGGCCTGGACCTGGGATTCATTTAAAAAATAGTTTGATGCTGTAATAAGGGAATAATAGAAGGTTGGCCATTTGGGAAGAAGAAGATAAACAGGGACAAAAGGCTTTATTCATCCTAACTATTCTATCAATGCAACCATCAGTGGCTGACTTTTAGATTCCACTCCCCTAACCTCTGGACCTCCCTCCTTCTACACTTCTGCCTCACACTATCAATCTTTGAGTTCCACCTCAATTCCGACCCTGCCTATGATCAACTCGCTCCTCCTACCTCCTCCCTTGCTCGGTATCTGACCCCATCACTGTGAAACGCTCTGAGATGTTATCCTATGCGGAGAGCACTATATAAACTGCAGCTGAATGTTAATGAGATGGAAGCCATAATCTTTGGCTCTCGTCATCGTCTTCAATCACATGGCTCTCACTACTCCAGTTACCCGACCTGCCCCTAAAACTCTCCAAACCGGTATGCAACCTTTGGCATCAGGTTTGACCCCCAACTGTCCTTCCTCCCCCACATCCGGTCCATCACCAGCACTGCCTTTCTCCACTTCCGACATATTGCCCGTCTCTGGCAATATTTTGCTCCAAAAGCCGCTGAAACTCGGGTCCATGCCTTTGCCACCTCTCGGCTGGAGTACACAAATGCACTTCTCACTAGTCTCCCCTCCACCACAATCCATAAAATCCAGCTCATTCAGAACTCATGCCTCATACCTTAGGTATTGAAACTGTTTCTGTAAATCTATTTGCAAAAAAGGTTCCCCGGTGTTGTGCTTTACGACATTCATTACAGACTGCAGATAATCCAGAACTCTGCAGCCCATGTCCTCTACCATTCCAAGCTCCATGACCCCATCTCCCCCATTCTTGCCTGACTCCATTGACACTCCACCACCAGAGGATTC
The DNA here is from genome assembly GCA_035084275.1 of Hydrolagus colliei. Lineage (NCBI taxonomy): Eukaryota > Metazoa > Chordata > Chondrichthyes > Chimaeriformes > Chimaeridae > Hydrolagus > Hydrolagus colliei. The sequence continues at coordinate 45,663,266 of CM068743.1, forward strand.
AATTCAAGATCCTGGTCCTCACTTGGCCTTGCCCCACCCTACCTCTATGTAACCTCATACCAACCTGTCCGCCTACTCCCTCCACTCAGCAGGCTCCTGCCTGCTCCACGTCCCCTAACCCACACACCCCATCATTGGCAGGCGAGCCTTCAGCTGCTCTGCCCCTAACCTCTGGAACTGCATTCCCGCAGTCCCTTCCTCCCTAGCCTCCTTCAAGTCCCGTTTCAAGACCCTCCTCTTCGACAGTCCCATCAGTCACCCCAAATCCCCTCCTCTCCCTCCACCCTCTCCAATCCCGACCCCAGCTCGGGTCTAAAATATTGATTGTCCAGCGCCTTGGGTCTTCCTCTCGCTATGACAGGTGCTATACAAATATAATTTTATTGTTGTGGTTAGTGGTGGTTCTAACTCTTTCCTTTCCCTGATATTGAAGTTCTATTACTGATGGGTACATTATTTTTGTTATCTCCCACTTCCTTTTAAGATATAGTTTTCTACAATCAACTTTGAGCTTTGGTCAAGAATTGCTCTTAAATAAAATTGATACCAGTTCTAACTAGTCCACTGGATCATCAGGTTGGAACCAGTCTTTATTGAATCTGAGTGGACCTTTTAGCAGCCATTGGACAGAGGAAAGCAGCTCACCAGAAAAAAGATCAATTCCAAAAGGAATTGCTTTTGAAGATATTCTGTTTAGGAGCAGAGATCAAAATATCAGGAAATATGGGTTTTGTGGATGTAGGCTACTGACCTCTCTTCTTTGGCCCAGAAGTGCTTTCAAATGCAACTCGAAATGCATAGATAGAATAAAGAATAGAGATCAGAGGTACAAGAGGTCAATATTCATATTGTTTCTCAGCTACTACTGCTTCCTTTATTTTAAACCAAATCATATTAAAATGATACTTATCCCCTCAGATTTGCTGCTTTTGCTTAAAATCTACACAGTCACTATTGGGTACAATTCCTGTAAAGCAATTTGAGTATCTTGAAGGCACTATAATCAAATGCAAGTATTATCCAAAAACACAAACCTTCATGTTGGTCTTTGGGCAAATTGAAGTGGATTACAGTGATGCTTAAATTAATACTTGGGTGTAGCCTCAACACCTTCACATGATCTAATCTTTGCTGCACTCATAGTCTTGTTCTCTCACTACCTACAATGAACTTGTGTTAGGTAAGATGCATAAAGCAACGGGCAAGGCCTGACTAATTTAGTTTGTTCCCAGTTTTCCTCTTTTCCACTCTGCCCTTCAATGCAAGACCAAGTAGTGTACTGTATATGAGCTATATTGGTGTGCTAGAAGCAAATAATAGGCTATGAAACCCCCACAAATTTAGAATCCCAACTAACTGAAGCACTTAATTGTCACTTGGTAGAACTCTCACCTCTGAGATATACGGTTTTGGGTTCAACAACAACAACAATAAAATTACATTTACAGAGGGAGGACGTCCCAAGGCGCTAAAAGCACCCATCAAGACATTGTTCTTGGGGAACTTGAACTTAAAGCACCTTGGGACATCCTCCCTACTAGAAAAGCGCTATATAAATGCAATGTGTTGTTGTTGTGGTTGTGGTGTGAACTTGTCTAGGTTGAGTTGCCAATTCAGTATTAGGAATGCTATTCTTCAAATAAGATGTTAAACCAGGTCCTATCTACCTGGCCAAGTGAACATTAAAATAATCACATAAAGAGAACATAGTTTCTCCTGATGTCCTTATCGGAACTATCTGCAGATAACTGCATCATTCATTTCATGGCTGTCAGTGAGACATTGACATGTGCAAATTAACTGCCACATTGAGCTACAAAAAATGTAGCCCCAAGAGTACAGTGAATCCTATGAGCATCCTCCTGATGTGAAAGGTACTACAGTATAGTATTTCAAAAACGATGATTATTATATGCACTTTGCATTTATATCAGGTCCTGGAACACTTACTTAAACCATAGTGGATCTAGATGTCTGGATGCAAGTTACAACAACAACAATATTACCCTTCTGTGGTGCCTTTCACGTCAGGATGTCCCAAGGCTCTGGACAGTCATTATTTCAGATCCGAGCTGGGGTTGGGGACAGGGAGAGTGGAGGGAAAGGAGGGGATTTGGGGTGATCGATGGGACCTTCGAAGAGGAAGATCTTGAGGCGGAACTTGAAGGAGGCTAGTGGGGGGCCAAGCGGAGGGACTGCAGGGTTCCAGAGGTTAAGGGCTTTGAACGTGAGGACCAGGATGTTGAATTTAATCTTCTGGGTGAAGGGGAGCCATGGAATCGGGCAAGCATGGGGGTGATAGGTTCACAAAGCTTGGAGTGGTAGAGGACATGGGCCGCAGAGTTCAGGATTATCTGCAGCCTATGTAGGGCGGGATTGGGAAAGCTGACAAGCAGGGCTTTGGCATAACGAGCCTGGATGTGGTGAAGGCATGGATGAGGGTTTCAGCGGCCCGAAGAGTGAGGTAGTGGTGGGGTCAGCCAATATTGCTGAGTTTTTTTTTTAGTGGAGTGTTTGGGACAGGGATGGGAGCATTTGGGGGAAGCGGCTCAGGTCAATTGCGGCAGCTAAAGTGCACACACTGTGAAGAAGTTTTTTTTTGTTAGTTTTATTTTAATCATGATTTAATGTTTTGCAATTGTTTCCAATCTCATGTAATTATATTCAAAGCACATAAGGAAAACAATCAGGAAGGTGTCATCAGCTAAACCTGACTTCTTGTACATCTCCCTCTTTATTTATTCAACTTTCCAAACTTTTTCCCAATATCCCTTCATACAGTTTTTACTTCTTATAGATAGATAAAAAGATAGTTATTCAGTGATGGATATACATCACAACCAATAGTAGTCGAGCAGGTCAGGCAACATCTCTAGAGAAAAGAAAGTGAGTCAACGCTTAGGGTCTACGACCCTTCGTCAGAACTCAAATACTAATTTAATGACAGGATAAAGGACAGATTGTAATTTTTTCAACAGTAATTGCTTATTATTCATCCCAAGATTAAATATGGAATATCTGAATCTTGGATAACTTCCCCCTTCTTTGAATACAAATACAGCAACAACAACTTTGGTTTATATTATGCTCGTTAGGCAGATGAACTTGGAAATACTCAATCTTGGTGTAACAATCAGTTTGGTGTAGACTGCTCCTGCTGAATAGAGCTATTTCTTGTGCAATCATCAATTTGAGGCCAGCACTTCTGTCAAGCCATTTCTTTAAGTGACTATTCTGTTTCATTTGCACAACTAAGAATAATTTCATTGTTCAGCTCTTTTACCTGATAGAAATAGAGCCTGCTGGAGGCCCCAGTTGACACCTTTGCAAACCCTACTCGGTTAATTGTTCATCTAAGTCTGTTAGTTCAATACTTCATTATTCTCTACTACCAGCGTCAAGGCAGTGTAAATGTCACACTTAAAAGTCTCCAATGAAAAAAAGTGCTTGGCAAACCTTTTTGGGAAGCAGAAAAGCCAGATGACCTTTCATTTCAATGATATCACGCACAAGTGACAATGCATTTCAATATGATCGAAGCTACGGCTCAAATAGTTTTAAACCAATGGGAGGGGGGTGGAAAGCAGTGCCAATCACTTTTCCATCAACATGCTGCTCTTTCACCTTCATTTGTATTTACCCAAGACAAAAATTTGTGCGTTTTTCTGACTGTGTTAGACTTCCTTCTCTGATACACGGGTGCATTTAGATTTAAGTATTGACCAACATTTCAGATTAATGGGAAAGTCATGTAAAACTGAAACGATGCGGGGGGTGGGGGGGTTGGGGGTGTGGGTGTGGGGGGGGTGGGGGATGTGGGAATGCTCTTTTTTTATTAACAGTTTTCCTAAGTTTAAAGTTAATTCCTCTCGATATTTTAAGGGATATGGGGATAGGGCAGGTAAATAGAGTTAGATCAGAAGATCAGCCATGATTTTATCAAATGGCGGGGCAGGCTTGAGGGGCCGAATGGCCAACTCCTGCTCCTAATTCTTATTCTCTTATGTTTAGGTCTCACCCTATCTCTATTCAGTGCAGGGAAACACAGGTAGGGCAACTGACCATACTACAGGCTCCTCATTTTGTCACTGGAATCAGATAATAATAATAATAATAATTCTTGCATTTGATATCACATCTTCAATATGCTACAAAGTGCTTCACAGAATACTTGTAAAATGAATTAATTGTTTATATTTAGTGGGTGAAACACAGAAGTCGATTGAACACAGCAGTGTCCCACAAACAATCATGGACTGAAGTAATCAATTACAGTAATTACTACAGTAAAAGCCGGTTTATCCGTGACCCAATCAACCGGATTGTTCGACCCCCTCCCGGGGCAATTCCCCATTCCAGCAATCGTGAGGATGCTCACTTTACACATTCTTGCAATGCGTGCACATGCGCACTTATTAAACTTACGAATTTGGGTTTTTGCCGATCGGGAACAAAATGCTGTTTTACCAATCATTTAACCAAGTGTGCTGGAATGCTTTATTGGTAAGTATCCATACAATGTGCTGTTACTATTCAGTGTATTATTAATATGGTATGTTTTAAAATAACTAAATTTTTTGTGTTGGGTTTTTGGTAACTTGCCGCCCGAATATCCGGCACAGTCAATTAATTGACACCCCGCAGGGTGCCAGATAAATAGGCTTTAATATTAGTTTGTGAAGAAATTATTACTTCTGGATTTATCTAAAAACTGGGTTCCTACTTACTGCTACAGCTTTTGATGAGAAGGCATCCTATCTCTGTAATATCATAGCTCTGACTCAGAGGGGAAGATGATCATTCACAATAACAAGGACAACCAATTCCATTTTATACAACGCCTTTCACATCAGGAGGACAACAGCCTAAGTGGGGTCTCCTTGGAACTGAACTGGCTCTAAGTTGACATACCTGGCAATGGAATGTAGGATTCGAGCCAACCCTCTGTGGCCGTCTCTCATCTGGTTTCTGAGCCACACAGGTCTTCAGTATTCTAGAGCACTGCTGATGACAACGCAGCCCAGCCTGGCTCATCGTCAGGACCTGGAAGGGCAGACTGGTGGCAGGGAGTTTATCCCAGTCAGTTCCTGTTAACCTGGAAGCCAAAGCCCTACTGAATAAGGTGTCCTATATGGACAAGCTGGAGGAAAGCTTGCCAGACAGCAAGATCAATAGCAAGCTGTGCAGTTTTAGCTAGTTAGTCTCTAGCAGTACTTTAACATATACTCTGTCCTCAGACTTGGCTCTCGCTAACCTGGGCCTATTTACTTTTCGGGACTGGGTAGGCAGGATGCGTCCCTCCAGGGAGAGTGCACATTCCATTCCAACAATCCATCTCTGGGATTTCCATGTGTCGATGGGATGCATGGGAAACTCAGTTTGGTTTGGATGCTCTGAAGCACGGTGAAGTGCTTGTCTAGTTAGGCATTAAAGATCCCATAGCACTACCTGAAAAAGCAAATTTTAATGGGAGAAATATCTGTAGACACTTGATATTCTTTGTCAAATCTTAGCTAAATAAAATGTGCAATATACAATGTGTTAAATAGCATGTTGACTGGTGATAATTATCACAACAAATGTCAAATGTGGTACCCTCAGGTGCAAAAATGCAGATTAAACCCCTAATCCCAGTTTACTGGACCTCAGTATAAGTTATTGTGCTAAACATGCTTTGAAAAGACCACTGGCATATGAAACTACTCTTCCTCTCTAGATGTGACAGAATATCACATTTATTGCCTCTCTAATATTGGCAGAGCTGACCCAATTTACCACACTTTTTCAGGAGCAAACACGTTTCAATTTTGTTCCATGTGCCCTCTACATGGATGCACGGTGACTGTATCAAATCTATTTCTACGCTGCATTGTAGATATCCACAGTGGGTCTTGTACCTTGGTTCCCTCCATTTGCACGTTGACAAGAGAAATCTACGATAAGCTTCGATTCAATTTGTTATGGCAATTATTGCATCTTGTCAACTGTGAAAAAAAAAGGCTGAGGCTGTTGGTGAGGAGGCCACCCGGCTATGGTGTGGGGAGGGGGAGGAAAGAGAAAAGGAATACAGCCCTTTCTGTTGGCCCAGTCAGGCATGCAGAAACAGATTGGTCGGGGCTGCAAAACTGCTTGCTGCTTATTGAATATTGAGGATTTGAGGAAAGAAGAAAAGGCCACAATAAATTGAAACTTTGCTCAGAGGAAAAATTTTGTTCAATAAATAAGACGGTAAAAAAAGAATACAATACAAGCTTTGACCAGCTGCTATTATCTGGTTATATTACATTTATAAACCATTATCTCTAGTTTGACTTATCTGACACGTTAAATTGTTGTTCTGCACAGTTGAGATGACTTTAAGAATAGAGAACCCACCATTCCACAAAAGAGAATGTTTCCACCTGGCTGTGCATAGCTGGTCAGATAAGGGGAAAATAGAAAGCATCATTGTTGACAAGATTGCTCAAAAATCAATATTTAAAATCTTAAAAGCAACTTTTTTTTGTTCCCCCAGAGCTTGCCCTTTCAAAATGTTCTTCATTGTATAATCTTTCACTATGCAATAGATAGCTACACATTTCAACAGTTCTTCTGTTTTATTTACTGCAAAAATGAAAAATCTGGATGAGTGAAGCAACTGAGATCTGTGTTTTTTGGTGTCAATATTAGTGATTGGGGCTTTGGGATAATTTTTAAATTAAAAAAAAGTATGAATTTGACTTTTAGAAAGGAAGGGTTTTAAAATTGTGAAGTTGCTTGGAACAAACGTTCAAAAACATGACAGGTTGAATACCGGCTGTTTCTTTCTTTCAATCCTAAAGACACAAAAACAACCCAAAGGACGCTTCCTTCACTTGACTTGCAAATACTTAAAGACAAAATAGCTCCCTTTGTTCTATCTGTCCTCCCTTACTGCTTGATTCCCATCACCATTTGCTCACTGATCGCCTCTCTATGCCAATAGCTGTGCTTCACATATTGCTGAGTTTAGTTGTATCCTAACCCTTTGATAAAAATAACAGCAGATTCTCCCCCACCACCCCTCACCCCACTCCCCCTCCACAAATAATATGGGTTGTTCTGATTGGCTTTTCTTTAGGGAACACGGTTATCAAAGAAAGTCTATCTCGCTGTCAGAAAGCTGCAAGTTATTTCAGAGGCAGCTGAGTTAAAGAGTGTTGGAGCAGAAGACTGCTCATGGTGACAGTCAGTCAGTGCTGCAGCCACAGACACAAGACATGCAACATACAGGGGACCACTTGCGTTTACCAGTTCAGACCTGAGACTCAGATTTCTAATCAACCATTTAAGGCAAATTGGATACATATAAAGATCTTCAGCCGACGTGAGGTAAGAAACTGTGTTTCCTGTTAACACATACCTTTTTGAATTAAATTTATTGCAGAAACGAAGTCAGAGAAAATCTATAAATTCCCCAATCTTAGGTTTAGAAAGTTGCTTGGGTCGCTTTTCCTGGCTCTTTTGATAGCCTTTGTTGAAGTCTTTAACAAAACAAATGTCCCGTGTTCAATTTGCTTTGAATTGCTCCATTCAGGTTGGGTTTTATTTCATTGAATCTATGTGAGGAATGACCTTTTACTTTCTGCTGGATCAGCCTGGGTGGAGAAAGATTATCAGTTCATTGACAATCGGCAAATATTGCTGGAGAAAGTGCAGCTTTAAATGTTTGACAACTCTTTGGACTCAACACTCTCTGTGTTTACAGGTTATTGATATATACATGTTTTTTTTTAAATACCTGCGTTGATCAGTCAGACAGATAAATGGAGAGGGATAGGAAGCGAGAGAAACAAGAGGTGAAAGAGGGAATTAAGATTAAGAGGTTAAATGGATTAGTTTCTTTTTCATTTCTATTAATTTTCAGGAGGGTGTTTAATTGGAGCCCCCACCCCCTCCCCCACCCCATCCCTTCAATTTTTAATGGGGTTGGGGGGGTATTGGGATTTCCTTCCATACCAGAGAGCATTATCCAGACACATGGACTGGATAAGCAACCTTCTCCCAGCTTTTGTCATGTTCCCCTGTGTAACCAGCTGCTCAAAACCGCACCAAAGGGAAACCACCACCGATTCATCCTCCCAATTGATCCACCCTCCCTAAGTGAAAGAAGCTCTCATCTTCTCTCACTTGCCCTCCTCCCTGGACTCTTACTGCAGGGTAACTGAGGTGTAAACTTGTGTGTATGGCACACCAGCACATCAGTACAGTTTGCCACTGGTTTCCCTCTCTATGTTCCTCAAGCACGATTGTTGCAATGAATACTACTGTATACTGCAGAGCTGAAGCCTGTGCAGCAGCTACATCATCGCTGATATTGCAATTAGGATGTATAATTTGGAGATATATCAAATTTCTGTGGGGACATTATTGAGTGATGCTCATTGTAAAATGTCTCAGACAGTGCAGCATATCAATCACATTTACAAACTACAGAAATAGCAGACAAATCAGGCTCATTACTAAATTAATATTTATCATCATAGCTCATATTATAGGAAGAAGTTGTTTGCAAATATATTTGATGTATGCTACCTCAATCCTTTGTTCTGCAGTTTTATCTGCCCTGGGAACAAAAAGTTGCATTAGGATTGAGAATTTGTTTCATATAGGCAACCACTCCTGAACACACATTCCTGTGTGTTTACTTTAGTAAGTGAAAAAGATTCATATTAAATGGAAATTCATCCTGAATAATGTTCTCCATTAAAGGAGTAAACATAATTAACTGATATGTGCTTGCACAGAAGTTCTTTTTTTGTGTGAGAGGGATCGCATAATCTCATATATCTTATCCCTCTCCACCAGTTACTCCAGAGTCACATCGCTCCAATTTTAATGCACATTTATTTTAAGTAAAGTACCTAGACGCTTTCGTGATTTCCATTGAAGCCAACCAAATGCGGCAAGATAAGGTTACAGGTCCAAGACTGTGAAGGGCGAGTTTAGCAGCCGTCAAGGAAGTACATCTCTAAACAGATGTTACTCAACAGTTACAAATTATCAGAAAGGGTAGTTGAGATCAGAACAATGAAGGCACATGAAATGAGTTAATATAATAATAATAATCCTTGCATTTGATGTAGCGCTTTTCATGTCTTCTAGACATCTCAAAGCACCACAGAATATACTGTAAAGTGAACTGACTATACAGTATATGTGGTTGAAACACGGCAGCCAATTGCCGTGTAATGTCGCACAAATAGTCGTGGATTTTAATGATCAATTTATTATTGTGTTTTTTGAGGGATTATTATTAAGCATGTGGAGTAAGGAAATTTGTCCAAGGTTTCACCCTGAATTGAACCCAGGTCTCATGATTGTAAGGCAAGTGCTCTAACCACTGAGCTACAGGTTGATCTGTGATGGGAAGAAGGAAGGTTGGTGTGCTTGCAGTTTGAGTTCCCATTAACTAAAGGGTATTCTTCATCCTGATCTTACCTATGACCTAGTGGGTGTTGTTAAGTATGCCAAGGGAATTCTGAATCTTCCCTCTCAACCCCTTCCCCACACCACCCTTTCCCCACCGCCAAAATGTCAATGCAGTCTTAAATAAGGGAAAACTTGTCATAACTGACTCATTTGGTGTGAAACACTACTATAACTACTACTACTACTAATAATAATCCTTGCATTTGATAAAGTGCCTTATTACTTCAAAGTGGAGTAGCCCGGTGATTAGAGCAATCATTTTACAAGTGAGAGACCTGGGTTCAACTTCAGCAAGTTTCCTTTCACATCAAATGAGTAGGGTTATTCCAGACCTGGCCCTGGTAACACTATAACCCTGTAATGAACATCTATATGTTACATAGACGTACTTACCTAAAACCACCTTTTTTGGTAAAATGTGGCTGTTAATTACTTACTCTCTATGTAAAGATGATACTTCCTGGTGTCTGCTAATTTAGCCCTACACAACTTTGGAACTGCAATATGGAGTCCTGTAGAGTATTGGTTAGAGCACTCACCCCGCAAGTGAGAGACCTGGGTTTGATTCCCAGCAGGGCAAAACGTTAAGCAAATTTCCTTACTCTATATGCCTCTGTTTAGCTAGCAGTAAGTTGGAACTCGGTTGTTAGTCAATTGGCAGATCGCTTTCTGAGGGTAATAATTATCTCAACAACTTGATAAAGCGCTATACAGCCAACAAAATATTCAGTCAATTCATTTTGCAGTATATTCTGTGACAGACTTTGTGACGACTCAAAGATGTGATAAAGCACTATATCAAATGTAAGGATTATTATAAATCTCAAGGTGAACTAAGGACCAATGTTACTGAGTTTCTAGAGTGGACCTCCTTGACAAGGACATTCATATTTTGAATATTTTACTCTCAACAAAAGGCTGGCCAGTCGCCTGTAGAAAGAAAATTTATCCGAGAGTCAGAAATTCTCTCCCATTTTTACCAGCCAGGATAGGGCATGTAAAGCAGAAATCCTTTTTTTTGCAAGTAAAAAACCAATACAAGTCCATTAAATTATCCAAATTTCTCCAAAATTATATATTTTTTAAGCAATAAACTGAATTTAACCCAATTAATTTGGGTGACAATTGGAAACACTGGAGTGAAATCTGTAATGTTTCTTCAGAATTTCTATGTCTCAAATTAGCTCTGGGATTATCATCACAGGCAATGGTGTTTAGTATTAGTGGAGGATTCCTAATTTCTTACTGAAGCTGGTGTAATGCATTTATTGAGAACTGGTGACAAGGTCCTATTCTATCCTGCCCACCTCACCCCCAAGTACTCAATTGTTCAGTCCAATCTTTTACCATTTTGTTCCTAAACCTGAGGGCTGTTTTTTAGCCTGTAAAGACTGTGGCAAATTTTTATTGCTTGATGATTATTTTCCTGGTTCTTTCTGTAAGAGTATCCACATTTATGTTCTTCCCACGTGAGACACTGTTATTTTATAGTCAACATTGGGGCCTCCACTAAACCCAATAGATCCTTTAATTGCATTTGGTTTGCTCTCAACCCCTGTTACAATTTTAAAATGGATTTTAATTGTAAGTGTCAAATAAAACATTACAAGTTTGATTTATAGACAACTAGATTCTTTACCAGCAAATATCTTCCTCCCCCAAAGGACCATTCAGTTTTAGTACACATCTACTCAACCACTTTTTAAAAATCACTTGAACCCTTTAAAATTTAATCCCCTTTAAAAAAAAGGGGATTAAATAGATGCTTGACAAGATGATTAATGGATATGGGGAGCTAATAGGGAAGTTGGATTGGAATAGAGTTACATAGACTTACATAGACTGTTCTAATATACGGTACATGGAAACAATTCAGCCCAAACATTTGTCCCAGTGTATTCACCCAACTCTATCTCTCTGCCTCCACCCTCAATCCCAGCACCACTGACAGACTGCCTATCAGACATCAAGTCCTAGATGAGAGACCACTTTCTACAGTTAAACGTCAGTAAGACCAAGTCCCCCCTGAATGGATTGCGCCCCCAGTGCCTCCGCACCTCTATTATTGGCAGCATTAGTAACCATGGATGCACACTCCGCTTCACCAAGCCAATCGGGAACCTAGGCTTCTTATTCGACCCTCACCTGCCCCTTTTCACCCATATCTGCGCCATGACCTGCTCTGCCTTCCCCCACAACATTGCCCGGCTCTGCCACTGCCTCAACCCTAAGGCCGCTGAACCCCTCATATATGTCTGCTTTACAACCAGGATCTGAAATCAGTGTGACATACATGGGTCTTCCTGCTGTGTTTGTGTAAGGAGCTTTTCCAGTGACAAGGTACCAATGATATATTTATTTCCCCTGGCAGTACCCTTTTGAAGTGCAAGATCTCACCAGTTATATGGATTACAAGTGTTTTAGTAGAAAATCCAGCATTCATTTACAGCAAGTTCCAAACTATTCCCAGTCCTCTCCTGGTGGCATTTCATGCCTGGTTTCAGTTTCAAGGGCAAAGGATGTTTCCTTTAGTATTTTACACAAGTGGTCATTCTTAATGCATGCATGTAGTCAATGAGTATCAATAGTCCTTGTCCCCACCAGGTGATGTCTTGGCAGAGGTTGAGTACTCTTCAATCAATATCTAAAAAAGAAGAAAAACAAAAAGGATTGGAACTTCCTCCCTGAAATATGACTGGGGTTAATTGAAGCAAATATACACTATTTCAAATGGAAAGCACATATTTACTTTATAGTAAATTCTGTAAAGTGCTTTGAGATGTCTTGAAGACGTGATAAGGCACTACATCAAATGCAAGGGTTATTATATAGAGGGAGATAATGAATTATACCAGTGTCTTTGCAGTCACTACAGTGCAGGTTAGAACCCAAATCAATAATTTATTATTTTACATTTGTGTAGTTGTAGAGTATCCTTCTACTGGTTAGGGAATGTGTCATTCATACACAGGCACACAAATGCACCAAATACAAACACATCACCCGTCTTCCCCACCCTCACAACTGACTCACATGCACAGAGTTAAACACCCTGCCAAAGTTCAGAGCTGACAAATGACTAATTTGTGCAAGATATTGGAAAATGCCCAACTTGTGTTGGAAGTGTACACCAGCGTGAGTCAGAAACAAAGTGAGAATATTGGCAGGGTGAAGGAAAACATAAAACATGTTTCATAATCACTATTTTTAGTACAGGGGAGTGATGTTTCCAACCACCAATTTAAACATGTTGTGAAATTGTTTATTTTGGTAGTTTTCTGTGTAACAGTAAGATTCCTTCACTGTACAGTAGTCTCATCAATCCTTATTGGAGTGTAGCAACATGACATTCAGATTTCACAAGTAAAAACTGTACACCCTCATAAAATAAAAACAGAAGTAAAGAAAACCGAGTGGAATAATTATGTTAAATCAACTGGTGTAAATACATTGGGGTAGCTAGCTCACAGACACTTTCTCTCCTCATTTGAAAATGTGCCCTGGTTCATCTTATCCTTCTGTTTTGTAAGGACTGTTTATATAAATGTTTCATATTTGTTATTTCTGTTTATAAAATATTGTACAGGTGGAATTTCGCAGACATCATTTGAAAAATATGTACAAATACGTGAGGAAACTTGAATGCTACACAAAGAAAATGTACCATTCTATAGGCTCATGTAATTTATTCCAATGTAATATCCCTATCACCAGCACCTTTTCACAAGGGAATGGAGGTTAAATGTTTGACCTGTAAAGCAATCGATTGCAGTGCATTAGGGCTGGCTTTGTGTCTTCAGGGTGGTCACTGAGATCATTGTTGGGGTGGGTGGTGGGCGGTGGCTGGATTTGTAAGTTACAGGGGCATCCAAAAGCTGCATTCATAGTCACTGACTGGAAACAATTGGGAATAATTTGGCAGTAAGCGGTGTAGGTAATGGAATCGCTAACAAGACAATTGTCATAAAAACTCTGCTGAGAAAGAACTGAATGGTGTCTGCTCAGGAGCACTGATATATATTGTTTTAGCCCAGAGAGAGAAAGATTTTAAAACACTGTTTTAATTGTCTTAGAGGAATAGTCCTCAAATACAATAGTCTGAAGTCCCCTTAACAAAGTAAATGTTGTTAAATTAATTGAAAATGAATGAAGAATATGTTATAGCCACTACATGTTGATTTGAACTTTTATTGCACTGCTGCAATATTTTAATAAAAGGCATTATGTAAAAAGACTTTGTATCAAGGGAATTTGCCCAAGTTTCTTGTTTAAATTGATGTCACATACCGGGTCTACAGAAATAGCAAACTGTCTCGCTGGGTGTCGCTTAGCGGTGCAAAGATCTGTAATAATTCACAGGTTTTTCCTATCAAATGTAATTTATGTGGGCGTTTGCCAATTTTGAATGTCAGTGTTTTATCTCTTTATTCTGTACTCTTACTAAATATTCATAAAGTATTCACGGAATTCCCATGCTAACACTTTGCAAAAATTAGTAACCCTTTCCCTGCTGGGAGACCTTTCGAGCTTTCAATACACAAGGTTTGTTTTTCACACAATGATTCACAAGAATATTTTTTGTTTCTGGTTGTTTCTGGTTATTAATACCTGTAGCATAATACAGTCTTCACAAGACTACAAGATAGCCATATGGCTCAATTGATCTCATCCTTCCAGAAAACCCATTATGTTGTCCTCCTATGACAATAGCAAGCTGTATCTCAAATGAGTCCAGCATCCTGGCCTCAATCATCCATCCTGGTAACCCATTCCACCATTCCTTGCTATTGTCAATTTTTTGAAAGATCAAACCCATCTGATGCTAAAGGGAAGTGTGTTTGTTTATTGTATTTTCTGCTCTGATTGGAAGTGGACCTACATCTCTTGAGAGAGAATCAGGGTTAAGGGGAGTGCTGTAGCTCAGTGGTTAGAGCACTCGCCTTGCAAGCAAGAGACTTAGGTTTGGTTCCACGCAGGGCAAAACCTTAGGCAAGTTTCCCTATGCCACACTCCTAATAATAATTCCTCGAAAAAAAAATTGGTCATTTTCAATACATGACTGTTTGTGGGACACTGCTGTGCACAATTGACTGCTGCGTGCAGGCATATGAAAATTAGACCCCAATAATGCTTTGAGGCAAATGTCTGAGGCAAAATAAATTAATGTTAAAATTAAAAGCAAATGTATTGTGGGCCAGCAACATCCAATCAGATGAATGACAAAAGGCCTCCGGTTTTGGTGAATTATGATGAGGGAGGATTTTTAAGCAGGATACAGGAAAACTCCCTGATTTTCTTAAAAATAGCACCACGGGATTTTTAATGAACTGGACTTTGGTTCAATGTTGCATTTGTTTTGCATATACCATCTGGTCCCTTCCTACTTGGCTCCTGTTGATCCTGCAAGCCAAAGTCCTAATAGGTAGTATGATCCTAGTTAGCCAACTAGCGGGATATCTCAGTCTAGTTTGAAAACCCTTACCATGGTGATGGGTTTCTGCATGTGTCAGACACATGGCTGACCAAAAAAAACAACCCAAGACCTCATACTTTTGGGTCCGAAATTACAGTTATTTCCAGCTACCAAGAAGAGAAAATTCCCATTTGCGCTTCCGGTACAGAATCTCAGATGCTGTGAACAGTGAAAATTGGCTTCCAAATTAAGTCTGAATTTAAGATTTTAAGACCATGGTCTTAAGACTAAGACCAGGAGACACGTCAGGCCTGGAAATACATTACATATACCCATTTAACTGATTGTGAATGCTCAGCACTGCAAAGGCAGAGTGTTATGCTCTTGTGACACTGCCTTGTGTCACTTGCAGACGAGCACGTTTGAGAGAGCAATTCACAGCAGTGTGAAGTGTACGTCTTTGCTAAGTGCTCTCTGTTATTGTGATTCATGTTGAATAGCTGAAAAAAATGAAAAAAATGGCCTGCAATGCAACATGTATATTGTCAGTTTATGCCTAGTTTATGATGAAACTTTTCTCACCTACTGCTTTTTGCATGCATGTGCAGTGGTATCACTGGTCATGTAATCAGTGAGCTCGTGACTCCTACTTTTGAGAATGCCTCATAATAAAGGGGATTCACATTTGATGGACCTTCGGGCAACAACAACAACTTGCATTTATATAATTGTGGGGGTTCCTGAGAGCTTGGAACCACTGCCTCGCAATAGGGTTATCATGTAAGTGCCGTGGTGGGAATCAATTTTTAATAATATTAATAATCTTTACATTTATTATAACACCTTTCATGAATGTCTCAAGGCATTTCACAGGATGTATTGAAAAATTGAGTGGCTGTGTGTTTTGTGGGCGAACACAGCAGCCAATTTGCACACAGCTATGATCCACAAACAGCCATGAAGTGAATGACAACTTTTATTTGGAGATTGTTGGCCAGGACATCAAAATAGATTCCCTTCTCTTTTCAAATAGCAGCCAGATCTTTCGCTCGTCCATGAAACAAATAATTAACTTTACAGTGTATCCGGTGAAACGTTTGAGACATGTCAACAATGTGGTGAAGCACTATATCAAATACATGGATTATTATTATCTCAAATAAAATATATTGGATGATCCTTTCAGGACCAATTTTAATGTCAATACTCCTAAAAACTGGCAGATTTTCGGCGCCAGTTAGAATAGCACATTGCATGTGGTAAGCATTCCTCAGGCTCGCTACACACAATGAGGTGGAAAGCGGGAAATTGTAAATCAGTCTGACTGCTGGAAATGATAATGAATCATTTGCATAAGAATCAAAGTGGATTGTTTTGTTCCATTTGTTGCTTCCAACACAGCGTGCAGGTCTCTGTTCTTACCCAATCTGCAAATGCCTATTGACTAGACTTGTGCGACATTTGTGTGGGGAGCCATGCAACCTCACTGCTCGGCGGATAGAGGACGTTTTATGTACATGAATAAATAATAGAGTTCATTGAATACCACAACAGAAATAGGGGGAGAAAAATTGGACAAGAAGTAACCGAGATTGCAGACAAATTTGAATTTAACTCAACAAAAGCCCCTTAGCTTCTGAGAAAGTGTTTCTCCTGAAGATCAGCATTACTGTGTTTCAAGGTGGCAAAACAGGGAAAGCAACCGGCAATAATCGGCACTCTGAAATCCTGATATGAAAGTACCAAGAACTGCTGTCGACATGCAATGAATATATATTTTCACAGCTCCAGTATTTTCACTTTTTTCACACTTGGAAATCTTTGTTCAAAATTGAATGAGCTAAGAAACATCAATAACTAAAATCCTCAATAAGATTGAACAGCCAGGCATAAAACCTTATTGTTTCTGTGAAAATCTACTAAGAATCCTTGCATTTGGTATAGAGTCTCATCATTCCATATGGCTGTGAGACAAAACTCCGGGCTGTGGCGGTATAAAAAAAAGTGGTTGTACAAGGCATGAATGTCCTTTTTATTCAACATCAGAAGTCTCTCTGGCGCAATTATTACCGATGAGTTCAATGCGGGAAGCACAAGTCTTCTATCACTGGACTCCATGTGGGGTGGTCTGGCTGCAGTCAGTTGGTGACAGCAGACACTGTGCAGGCTTATGGTTGATGTTCTTCATGCTCACCTCGCACAGCCGTTTGTTCTCAGAGTGTGAATCATCAGTATGCAGTGTATATTTATCTATCTGTGCACCGCTGACATTCATTTACAATAGGCCATCTTATCCTGTAGGATCTCAAGTCCACGACAATAAAAAAGGATAGATTTGGAAAGTTCCCACAGACAGCGCCACCGTAAGAGTTAAATGGTTAAACTAGATAGAATGGAAAAGTGCATCCAGTCTTAAAAAAGTCTAGGGTGTCATGATAGGAAATAGTAATATCTAAGTAAAACAGGGATACAATAAATGTATTTCCTCATACAATCAATTTGTTCATAAATCCCATGTTGCCCCCAACTTAGCCATGTGTGGTATAAATAAATTAGGAGCTTTCTATCCCCACCTCAAGCTTTATCATTAAACAACAGTTTCCGCAGTCAACCTGATATAGATTCTTGAGGAGAAAACAGATTTCACAATGGATTTGATGTGAAAATGATCAATATCCCATTTTCATCCTCTTGAGTGCTAATAACCTGAAATAAACCATGATTTTCTCTATCTATAACACGTTGTTAAATGCTCTCTTATATTTTCTTTGCAGGTCATGCACCTATGAAGATCTGTAGGATTTAACCTTTGCTTACGGTAAAGTTAAAAGCCCTGATTGGAGGAACAATATCAAGCGCTAGAGGTTCATAAAGATATTTGTGACCAAAGACCACCTGTCAAAATTTCCAAGAGTTTCCAAAGAGTTGGCACGTTTCACTGCTGATCCTCACCTAAGGGCCCTTTAAACCTTATCCAGGTGGATTCCAGCACAATGGGTAAGAAGTATTTATTGGGGACTTGCCTATTTCTGTGTTTAGTTGAACTGGCCCAGGTATCCGAGGTCCAGCCAACAACAGCAATGGACTACAGCCAACAGAACAATACATCTCATCGTCGTGTGAGAAGAGGCTGGGTTTGGAACCAGTTTTTTGTGCTGGAAGAATACACAGGAACAGAACCGTTGTACGTGGGCAAGGTAAGAATGAACAGCATCTGCAAGTCAAACAGAGAGTAAGGTTTAAGATTCTTAAAACTTATTGAACAGGTGAAGTTAGCAGCCTGTTGTGAACTTCATATTGTGAAGAACACAGCACATCTGTACATTTCATCCAGAATTTAGGAACAAAGAAATCGAAGATTGTTTAGTCTATCAAGTCCATTCCTGACAGTTTTTTCCACATGGCAGATATTTAAAATCTCTTTTACCCATATTCCTTATTACCTTCACTTCTCTATCTATTTTGTTTTTAAGCATCACATTTGATTCTGCCTTCACTGTCAGGGCAGTGCTTTCCACAATTTCACAATCTTCTAACTGTGTAAAGAAATAATAATAGAAATAATCCTTGCATTTGATATAGGGATTTTAATGTCTTCTAAACATCTCAAAGCACTTCACGGAATGTACTGTAAAGTGAATCGACCGTATATTTGTGGGTGAAATGCAAATTTCAGTTGTGCACGGAGGTGTCTCTCAAACAGTCATGGATTAACTGACCAAATTATTATTTTTTAAGCATTATTATTGAGCATTACAATCTTCCAATAGACTAACAACTGGGTTCCTACTTACTGCTAAGGAAACAAAGGCGTATGCACTAAGGAAACTTGCCCAGTATTTCACCCTGCCGAGAATCAAACCCAGGTCTATCGCTCACAAGGTGAGTGCTCTAACCACTGAGCTACAGGACTCCAGACTCCATGAGAAATATTTTCTCATCTCACATCTATCTATCCAGCCTCTAACATAAAAATTTTACATGTTAAAATCAGACTACCTGATAGTGAGTAGTTCAGCCTCAGGCAAATAGAGTTTCTTTGATATGGTTTGGATAGTGTAATAAAAGTCCAGCTTTGAGAATGCACATAGGTTTGAGTCTATGTCTATTCAATTCCCAATTTGAGTCAAGTGGAGAATAGAGACACCAAGTGAGAATTTAGTGAGGAAGGCCAAAATGAGCAGGAGAGGAATGCAGAACAGGACAAAACAGTCTTGAAAAGAGGGGTAATGTGAAGATGGAAAATAATAAGATCAGTGGTTAGAGCACTTGCCTTACAAGCGCGAGACCTTTGTTTCGAATCCAGGCAGATCATGGCGAAACTTTGGGCACGTTTCCTTACTCCACACACTTAATAACAATAATACATCCAAAAAAACCCACAATAATAAAATTGGTCATTTCAATCCACGACTGTTTCTGGGATACCGCTGTGCTCAATTGGCTGCCACATTTCGCCCACAAATATACAGTCAATTCACTTTACCGTATATTCTGTGAAGAGCTTTGAGACATCGATAAAATGTGAATAGGGCTATATTAAATGCAAGGATTATTATATTATTAATAAGATCTTGTTTTCATTGTGTCATTGCAGCTTCACTCAGACATGGACAGAGGAGAAGGTTCTGTCAGGTATATTCTCTCAGGGGACGGAGCTGGCACTGTTTTCACTATTGATGACACCACTGGAGATATTCACGCTATACAGAGGCTGGATCGGGAGCAGAAGACTCACTACACCCTGCACGCTCAAGCCTTGAACAGGAAGACCGGCAGGCCCTTGGAGCCAGAGTCTGAATTCATCATCAAAATTCAGGATATCAATGACAATGAACCAAAGTTTCTAGATGGACCTTATGTTGCCACTGTTCCTGAAATGTCCCCTATGGGTAAGAAAATTCTCGTGACGGGAAAGCCGTAATTTCTTCAAAGAAAATGCAACATCGATGCCAATGTTTCTTTTGCTACACACAACACATCCTTTAAATTCCATCAGATTAGTAGACCTTGAAAGCATAGGAAAAGATATCCGATATGGAGGAAATAGCGGGATTTAAAGTCTTCCTTTTAACTTCTTTCTATGATTCAATGATTGAAGAACAAATAAATGAGCTTGTTTGCCAGACATTTTATGGCAACAGCACTCTGCAGAATATCTTTGAAATGTAAAATAAATAGAAACATATAATGGTGATGTTTTTATAAAAACTCATGTGGTTTGATCCCAGATTGTCTGGAGCTGTTGTACCAAGATAGGCAAATACCAGATTCAATCTTCAGAGATTTAACTGCAAGCTCAAAGATCTAACTTCATATATATCACTGGTGAGGTTGAACACTAGGGTTGGAAAGGTGCTTTAGAAAGGTGAAACCTCTGGACAAAGCACATTCCAACATAATCTATATTTTCTTCAGGGAAACCCCAAGACATCATGTCATCTCGCAGGACCTCGGCTCTGAGCATTTCTATCTTTGTCAAATGCGATCCCGAAAAATAATCTATCTATCTGGGCTTTTACATAGGACCCTGCTCAAGCACGGATTGGTTTAACAACAACAAAATTACATTTATAGAGCGCCTTTCACATCGGGAGGATGTCCCAAGGCGCTGATTTAAAGTCCATATCCTCTGAAAGAGCTCAAACAGGCCATCTTAAGCATTAAAAAATGATCCCCGCTAGACGAGTTCCGTACTGTAGCCTCCGAGGCGTCTCCAACCAGGTTTGGATGCTATTGTTATTCAGAAGTTTGGAATGGGGATGTGTTTAAAAAAAACATTTTTTAACAAGGAAGAGAACGCATTAGGAATACTGCAATGCTACCCCCAATGTCAACATCTAGCACTGTAGCAAGTATAGCGGAGTGTTGAGACTATGCTGTAGTTAACACTGAGCCCTTTGTTCTGTTGGCTGACAATACTGTACTTCACATTTTCTGAAATAGTCTTTTACATAGGGATGGTAGTAAGAAGGAAATGTACACCTCTATAATTTATAAAAATGAACTGAAGATTAAAGCGTTATTTCCCTTTGGGATGTCTTTGATATTCTGCTGATGTTCACATGGTTTGCACTATGCCTCCAGCAGATCTTTGTGGGTGTATATGCGTGCAAATGTGTGTATGTTTGTATGATTCTCTATCCCCCGTACACAAGAGTGAATATTTTCTCACAATGGTTACAGACTGAGCCAAGCCCTTGTAATTCCTGAATTTTATTTTGCACCACCCTGCTTCTGTTACTATTTGTGTCTCCCTCCTATAATCCCATCTGTCTGTGGAAACTAATATGAAAGGATTCAAGCAGTAGTTAGCACCGCCAGTCAGATGAAGCAGGATTATTTTACCAGACTGGTGTAATACCATAGATCTGATAATGTAACTTGTACAATGGATAAGTTTGCAATTTATCTTGATATCTGTTTAAACTCCCCACTGCCTGAGCTGCTTATCTGCCACTCAGTCAATGTCTTCATCTATCTAAACAAAAAAAATCCTCACAGTCTCTAGGAAGTAATACAACAAATTATACTTTTTAAAGTAGGAAAACATCTCATAGTGCTTTGAAGCGATGGTTTTGGAGTTTCAATTGGGTGAGATTTGAGGTGGAGGACAACAGAGGGGTAAGAGTATGGTAGCTAAAGGTCCAGTCAAGGAAATAAGTTTTTAGATGGGTTTTGAAAGCAAAAAGGGAAAGTGAAACATAGAAGTTATCCAGGGAGAGAGCTCCAGAGCGTGGGTGCAAAGAAGCTGAATGTTCACTCACCGATCGTGTAAATAAAAAGGTTGGAAGAAGATAATCCCACCATCCACTGAACAAAGTGAGCTTATTCATCACATTGGAGGAAAAATAATAACTTAATCAATAGAAGATTTCCAACAATTGTTAAAATAAGTAAATAATGCTGTCCGCTACACAACAACATAAAAATAAATTTTTTAGAGCACCTTTCACGTCAGGCAGAGGTACACAGGTGAGAGCAGCACAATACACGTTTTATCATCTATAAGCACTCTTCTCGGGAACAGACAATGTTTCTGAGGTTTCATTCATACATCACAACATTCCTTCAGTTTAAATTAAGCAATTCAATCATGGCAGCCTGCCACCCTTCAATGTCCATCATAACACATGCTGCAGGCAAAACAAACATGCAGAACTGAAATCGAACCTCGGCTGCATATATTATATCACAGATGCTGATGTGCATTTGAATGATATGAGACATCTGTGGATTATAGATGGCATTGATAAAAGACGTGAGCTTTGCACTCATGCTTTGTGACATTAGCTGACCCTTGAATGTTTTACAGGCTTGTAGCATGCTCCAATCTATGTGTTATCCCATGGCCTAAACACCTCAGTAATGACCACATCATTCACCACAAATTACAGGTGATACAATAATCCTTGCATCTGATAGAGCAACTTTTATGTCAGAAGTGTGTTTCAAAGCATTTCACGGAATTTACTATAGTGTAGTGACTATTTTGTACGCAAAAAAAGGTTGACAATTTGAACTCAGCAGTAACTCCAAAACAACCGTGAAATGAATGACCAATTTTATTTGGAGAATTTTGGCCAAGACACACGGAGGGAGTACTCCCTTCAGGGACGGTCTTCAATAGTGAAATACAAAACCCTTTTTGAGCACTACAAAACAAATGTGATATAACTAACCTTGCTTCGTACAGTACAGAAAAAATAAACATCTGTCTGAAATGAACTTCATTAACTGTGAACGATGAGGAAACACATTAAATGAAAGTCAGGAGTAAATGTACCATATAGACATTTGACAGATGTAAATGTGTAGCTATTCCAACAACTTTAATTATAAACAGTTCTGTTCATCTCCACTGACCGCCAGTCTGTATATGACAGTGCAATTGTTATTCTCTTTACAATCACATTTACCATAGCTTCATGTTCATATAATTAACTCTGTGACATTACATGCACAAAGTCCTCACAAAGCGAGGTTCCTCTACATTTCCAGTACAGAAGAAAGTAGGGAGGCAAATGAATTATACATTTAACATTTTTACATGAATGTTTCCTGAACGTGTGAGTGAGATACTTTCCTCCACCCCACCCCACCCCACCTCCTTTCCTCCCCCCATACTGTTTTCAATAGTGACAACAATGAAGCCAACCCAACATTGCACAATGTTATTTTTTGACAACCGGTTAATTTGGAGACAGGTAACTCTGAGGCTTTTATTTAGTAGTAGGATGTGTCCAACTGACTGGGAATCATCTGTGAGCTGTATGCCAATACCAAAGACAGGAAATTCAGACACAATGATATGCAAACACATAAAATAAAAAAGTGACCGATACATCCCTTGGAAAAAAAAATACCATGGTTATGGTGGTACTACCATGGTACTACCACCATTACCATGGTACTTTTTTTACAAGGGATTCAGCTGAGCAAACAAGTAGTGTTTAAGCTTGGCAGTAAAGTGATAGACATGTATGAGCTTCCCAAAACACTGAACACCTGGTAACAATATTTTACCTGTTCAGGTACCTCAGTGATACAAATCACAGCAAGTGATGCTGATGATCCCACGTATGGAAACAGCGCCCGAGTGGTGTACAGCATCCTGAAGGGACAGCCTTACTTCTCTGTGGAACCAAGGACAGGTAAGCAATCACTTCATCAAATTGCAATCCTTGCTATTTTATCCTCTGGTGCCCAAGAGATCGGATGTTTGTTTGTACTGTTGTGTTCATTACCTCATCAGCACCGAAAAGCTTGCTCAGCTTTTCAAAGGCACAGGGGATATTGGAGTCAATATTGTGGGATTTCTTAAAGGATTTCTTAATTATGAAATGGATAATTTAGGACCTTAAGGAATCTGAGCGGGAGCTCCTTGATGTACTTACAAGTAAGTATCATTCTGACTGGAGGGAATGCCACTTCGATTGCATGTGGAGCATGTGAAAGTATACAGTCGACTTTCCTGCCTTTCTTCCCCCTGCCTCGACCCCTCCCCTTTTGCTTCTTTACCCCCTTTTGCCCCTAGTCCCACTTCCGTGACTGATTGTGGGACACTGCTGTGCGCAATTTGGCTGCCGCGTTTTGCCCACTAATACAGTTACTTTTCCTACTATGCTTTATCCTGCCCTGATCCTTCCCACCCTGCTCTTGTCCTACCTGACTGTACAGCGCCTTGGGATGTCCTCTCGACGTGAAAGGCGCTATATAAATGTAAGTTTTGTTTGTTTGTTTGGAGCAGTTTTTCTGTAATTAGCAATGTGAATGGGTGAATTTTTTAATGATGATATACCACAAAATGAACTCTGCCATTTCAGGTTAAAATCGACTAGACACCTGATCTGTCAATTTCCGAACATTAGGAGTTTACCAAATGGAATTTCAGAAAAGTGCAGAATCAGCTTTTAAAAAGGAACTAGATCTTTATTTAGGAAGAGCAGGTCTGTTGGGTTATGGGGAGAAAGCTGGGCAGTGGGATTGAGTTGCTCTGTTCAAAGAGCCGGCACAGACTAGATGGGCTGAATGGCCTCCTTTTGTGCCGTATAATTCTATGATTCTATGAAATAACTTTATATCTCAATCACGGGTCTTGCAGAATAACATTTCAAAATATGAACCGGGAAGAAACTGAACTCATAATAAATATGTTTCAGGTTTCATTAAATGGAAAAATAAGCATGGGTAATCTTCAGGAGACATTTTCATATTTCCTGTTGAAATCAAAGCTTGTACTACAATATTGATAACCTGTTTTACACACATTGCATAGAATTCCTGATCTGTGTTGCCCCCTCAGTCCCCCACCCCACTTCCCCTGCCATGTAAGCATAATAGTCACATAATAAAGTACAAGGCAAAAGCCCAAGTGCCGGAAGAACTTTGCCTTAGTAGAAGGGAAAGGGAAACAAGGGAGAAATTTAGTGAAGAACAAGGGTAAGATACTTTCATCATGTAATTTTCTTCTTTTTTAAAGTGAATGTGCAATAAACTGCACAAATCTCGATATAACATTTGTTAAGAATGGTTCACTCACCAATCGAGAAATCATATGGAAAGCTGTTGTATAATGCGACACTTTATAAGATAGGCGTTGTGTGTGGCTCTAAGAGACAGTGTTATAAAGAGAGAGTTCACTCTACAAATATTCATAATCTTAATCCAATTATGCTTTCCAAGCCAATTAAATTTTTTACACTAAATCAGTACCTAGTTTCACTGAAACAAATCACATTGGAATAATTGTGGTGATTCATAATGCAGTCCTTCTGTTAATTAACACAAATAATATGGTTATTGAAATGCCGTAAATTTTACCCGTTTATAATTTTAGAATCTATTCTTCCTTGTAAATCGATGGCTTATTGCTTATTATTTGTGGACAAAAGAATGTTTTCAATTGCGTATTATTTTTGCAGGTTTAGTATCTTTTTGTTCGCCGATTAAATAATTAACTGAAGAAGTAAACCACAAAAACTCCCTATGCTCTGCCATCCCATCTGCCCACTCCAACTTGTTCCATGTCCACCCACTACACTTTTCACTATCAACTAGAACTCTGTTCCCAAATTCCTCTGCCTCATTCTCTGCATCAGTGCTTTCAAACCCATCCATTTCTTTGACTGAACCTTCATCCCCCTACTCCCTCCAGTCTCCCACCCACTGCAGGGGAAAAGTTCAATCTTTGTAAAGCACTTTGATCCAACAGCAACAACAACTTGCAGTTATATAGCACCCCTTACACAGGGTTGGCAACAGCGTTTGACAATGGTTGAGCATGACGTCGAGTCGGGGGAAAGGGACTGACTGTAGGTCAAAGAGGAAGGTCTTTAGGTTGAGTGAGTGGCAGAAGGGATAGAGGAAGAGAATTCTATGATTTTCAGGCTGTAGCATCTAAAAATGCAATACATACACCCTGCGCAAAAGATGCTATGTAAGTTCACATTGTACATACAGTCGCTCCACTCCAAAATATACTCTAGTATAAGTATATGAAGCCCTTTGAGACATCGAAAAGGCATGAAAAGTGCCATATCAAATGCAAGAATTTTTATTATTGCTGTGTGGGGATTGGGAGTCTAGAGGAAACATGATGGAGATGCGAGACTTCCTTCAAACCGATTCAACCAAATTGGAAAGCAAATCTGCAGCTCTTGACATCAAATGATCTTCCAGCTTTTAATTTTTCAGCAAGGAGAGGATATAGATTAAAATGTTTGAATTCATCCCAAGGAACTAGCTCCAGGGCCTATTAAATATGAAGATCTACTTCAATGTCAAGCATTAGGCGGCTGTACAATGCTCCATGGATTACCGGTACTTTTTAACTCACAGCTCAGTAATCACAGTCCACATATCAAGTCACTTGGTCAGCAATTTGGTATTCTGTGACCAGAATCTGATTATGTTCCCTGTAATTTCATTAAGTACGACAGTATATATGCATGCACACTTCAATAAATATAACTTACCACAGTGTTCAACATTAAAACCCAACTTTAGTGATAATAATTCCTTTATAAGTAGTTTCAAGCCAGAGGAGGTACACACTGAGGTAAAAACTGAATCGTTATCTTTTGCTGGGTTTTAACTCTTTGGAGTGGAGTGGAGTGGATAAATCCCCTTCTATTACTTCCCACTCTATATCTCGTTGCGCAGGAAGCAACAAACAACAAACACTCGACTCTGCGAGTCTACATGAGCAAATCAACAACTCCAGGGCTCTGTGATGAAAGTGAAACTGAGAACATCTCTGTTACCTTTAAAACTAGTCTGAACCCAAGTTCTCTAAACAGAGCATGAGGGGAATCAGGAATCACCCATTTCACCCCACTGCACTTATCCCTGATTATGATCCATGGTCTGCAAAGTCTGAATGTGTACATATACCATGCATATGGATTGAATTCCCTTGCAAAATTACCCTACATTCATTGGCAAACTTGTAACCTAATCCTTGCTCTGTGCAAGGTTTGGTGGCGTTTGATTTAATCTCTTTGTTTCTAACAGAAACATTGGTGCCCCCTGCTGATCAGTTGTCGAAATGACACTTACTTTGTTTTACTTCAATTGTTCTGATTTCTTTTACAGGCATCATCAGGACAGCTTTAGCTAACATGGACAGAGAGATCAATGCAAGGTATCAAGTCATTGTCCAGGCCAAGGACATGGGCGGACAGATGGGGGGATTATCAGGAACCACGACTATAAACATCACCCTCTCGGATGTCAATGACAATCCTCCCCACTTCTCTCAGAGTGAGTACCTCCACTACTGGGTTAGCAGTGCACCAATAACCAACAACAATGTCTTTCCTGTTGAAGAGTGTCCAGGAAACTCACCACATAGTATTGGGCAAGAGAAAGGGTTAGGAAAGTGGGCATTTCTTACCACTTTGATATAGAGATAAGATTTATAATAATAATAATCCATGCAGTTTGATATAGCACTTTTCATATCTTATCGACATCTCAAAGCACTTCGCAGAATATACCGTAAAGTGAATTGTTATTTATAATAATCCTTGCATTTGATAAACGGCTTATGAAATAGCTCAAACTGCTTCACAGGAATTACTGCAAAATGTAGAGACTGTGCATTTGCAAATACTAGGATAAGCGACGTGAGGAAACTGTTAATATTTTAAAATCCTCATTCAAACTTTCAAATACCTCTATACCTTAGCTTCTCAGTGACCTCTTCTAAACCCACTCCCTCGCCCATTCTCTCTGCCCTGCAAATTCAGTATTACTGAGATGTCTAGAAGACGTGAAAATCATCATATCAAATGCAAGGATTAGTATTATTATTATTACTGCATGTCCTCTATCCCATCATTAGTGGCCTAGCTTTCAGAGCCTCTGTGCAATTCATCTCATATCCTCCCTCACTACTTTCAAAACCCTTGCAACAAAAAACCTGCTTCTTCATCTGTGCCTTCAATCATTCTCCCTCCGCTTCCATCTCCTATCTTGCTAAGATTTCCACTCTATCTCTGTGAAGCACCTTTGAGATATCAGCCCACATGAAAGGTGTTATTTGGGTGAAAAACATTTTTTTAACCCATTGGCTGGAAACAGTACAATTGTTCAAAGCAGAGCTCATCTCCCAGGAAGTACCCCAAAGAGGCACCTGCTCAAAGATGGCCCTTCTCCACTTGAAACAAAAGGAAATGTTCACTTACAAAATACTCGGTCACTTTACACTTTACAGTAAATCCTGTGAGATGCTTTTAGGAGTTTCAATGCCTAAGACGCTATATCAAATACAAAGGTTATTATAACTATAACCACACATTGCATTTATATAGCGCCTTTCACATCAAGAGGACATCCTTAGGCGCTCAGACAATGAAGGGTTTACGCTCAAACTGCAAATTGGAATCAGGAAGTGTGGAGAGCAAGCGGGGGTAGAGTGGGAAATATGACCAAAGGTATGGCCAAAGAAGAAAGTCTGGAGACAGCCATTGAAGGAGGCACAAGGTGGAGGTCCGGGATGGAGTTCCAATGAGTGGGGACAGAAAGGCCCAACCCAGAAAGGCCCAACCTTTCAATGGTGGAGTGAGTAGGATGAGAACATGGAGCAGATCAGTGCCCACCATGCGTAAAGAGCTGTCAGTTTTGTAACATTTCAGTTGGTTGCAGACGTAAGGAGAGCAATTCAGTGGAGGGCTTTGAAAATGAGGACCCAATAATAATAATAAATAATAAAACTTGCATTTGATATAGCTCCTTATCACATCTCAAAGCCATTCACAGAATACGCAGGTACCCTGCCTCAACTGTGCTTTTTTCTACCACTAATTTCACTTATCCACGGTTGACTCGCTGCGACAACCCTTGCTAACCACGGCAATGGGTTTTGCTTATCCATGGGTTTTAACACTAACACTAGCGTCTGGCGCTAGGACCCAGTTGCAATGTCGCAATCAACCAGTGACAATGTTGCTTCTCACTTAGGATTAAGGTAAATAACATGAATTTGTTGTCGCTTCTCCACATCCACCCCCCTCGGTGTCACCCACCACACCACCTTCTCTACATCCCCCACCCCACTCCGTGTCACCCACCACACCACCTTCTCTACATCCCCCACCCCATTCCGTGTCACCCACCACACCACCTTCTCCGTTGATTTCTCTCTCTCTCTGTGTGAAGATCAGTCAGTCAGTCAGACAGCCTCGTGGATTGCTGCAGATCCTGGCAGCCAATGCTCCCAAACTTACTCCCCCTATCCCCATGTTTCCCATAGGGCCCTATATTTTCCAACCGCAGTTTTACTAACCACGGAGGTTTTCAGGAACGTATCCCTGGGATACGTTGGGGAGGGATATCTGTACTGTAAAGTGATTTGACTGTATATTTTGTGGGTTAAACACAGCAGCCAATTGCACACAGTAGTGTCTCACAAACAGTCATGGATTGAAGTGACCAATTATTAATTTTTTTTTAATTTCAAGGAATTATTTATTACCCCCAGAAAACAGATCCGCCAATTGACTAACAACCAGGTTCCTACTTACTGCTAGGTAAACAGAGGCATGTTGAGTAAGGAACATTTCGCCATACCAGGAATCAAACCCAGGTCTCTCGCTTGCGAGTGAAAGGATTATTATTATTATTATGGGTAGCCAATGAAGTCGGGCAAGGATGGGGTTGATCGGTTCATAGAGCTCAGTTTAGGAAGAGGAGGCAAGCTGGAGAGCATTGTTATAAATGCTATACAGTAGTGTAGTATTTATAATCATAATTATATTATTATAAATGTTACCCGATGGTGAATTGATAGGAGGGGGCTAGTCTTTGGTGCTTATTTGCAAACGATTCTGGTTGCAGTCTGTGTGTAGGAAGGGTGGATGGCCAGAATTCCTGTACAGCTTTGCCATGATTTCCTAAGTGACACTGAGGTGACAGCAAACTATGATTTGTGATCTGAATCACTTCTCCTTTATTGACTTACACGGAGAAACAAATAATTGAGGGTGTTTTATTGGTCACAAAGCTTGCACTTTCCGAAAGGGAGCCCATCAATTTCGCACAGTGCCTTTCCTCCGACGGCTTACAATCGTTCTTAAAGCAGGAGGAATGTCAAAGGCATTGGGATGTTGCTCATAATTACCAATTGAAATGGGCCTAAGTCTTGCATTGATTATATGCTGGGATCCAGTCCTCGTTAATGTGACCAATGCATCCTAGGACTCTCTGCATGGTAGTGGGGTTGACACCAACCACGGGAAAGGGGAGAGTGGGAGTGCCATTACAAAGAGGTAAACTTGGCAAAGTTCTTATGTATAACATTAATTTTAAAGCTACTTTTCTGTAGAAAGATGTTTTTCCAAAAAAACTGCAAAGTTAAGTCCACCTTTTGGACAATCTCAAATCCTACTTATAAATTGAATAAATCTAGACACAGGTGCAGTTTCTCCCCAAACCTGCTTCAGCTCTTATACCTCAAATAGGTATCACGCCTCCAGTTCAAAAATAGTTGTGCATAAAGACCAAAACTTAGTTGCTTTGTCAGTTGCATACTACAAAACAAACACTTGCAGGAATATGTAACAGGATGTTACATGGGCTGTTATACCTGTTTGTGGGACATTGCTGGAACATGTTGCTATCATGTTTACCGGTAACAAAAATGCCACTGCACTAGACGATTAATTTGCCTGTGAAACTCTTTGAGACACGTCAAGATGAGAAGGCACTATAAAATGCAAGTTCTCAAAAAGCAAGTCCTTTTGTTTCAAATGCACAAGAGAATCAAATACAACAACTTGCATTTATAAGTAGCATCTTAAAGCACTTAACAGTGGTGGAGCCTGACTGTTGAATCGGATGGGATCAGAGTTTCTCACATTTTTATAGAACTATAAACAGAAACGCTGGTTTCATGGGTAAAGACCTTGCCCATCACAGACTTGCTCAAACTCACTGAGTAGTGACTTCTTGGATGAGAACCAGAGGGCAAACTGGACTCGTGATATTATACCCTAATGAAGAAAAATTAGTCGAATACTTCCAGGGGAGGAAATTGGGTGGTGGATGAATTGGCAACAAAGGAAATTCTTCATCAGAACATAGGAACATAAGAATTAGGAGCAGGAGTAGGCCATTTGGCCCCTCAAGCCTGTCTCGCCATTCAATAAGATCATGGCTGATCAGCACCTTCAAAATAACTCTCTCCCTAAAGCCTTTTGTTTTTCTTAACTTCCTACATAGGAAAATGTCTCAAAGCACTTTACAATACCAACAACAAAATTACATTTATAGAGCACCTTTCACATCGGAAGGATGTCAAAGAGGTAGATTGGAAGAGACCAAAGCCGCATTCAAAATTGTAGGTTTCTACAAACCTAAAGGGAGTTAAGAATAACAAGGATTTAGGGAGAGAGTTATGTTGACTTTCTAAATGGGAAATTTGATCAAAGCTGATATCAAACACTAAATATGGGATGAAAAATTATAATTATCTATCAGAATGATAACTGAAGATTAATATTCATCACAGTGTTCACTCAACCAAGCCCGCAAGCCAAGGGTGGTCCTTGTAGGACAAGCAGCAGAAAAGCTTGCCAGCTATTGCTGTTGATGGCAAGCTATACATTTTTAGCTGATTGGACTCCACCAATAATGCTAATGCACATTCTGGGGTGCCCAAGCTTTGGCTTTTGCCACCCACCCAACGCCTAATATTATGTAAGCAGGATGCATTCCTCCAGGGATAGAGTACGCACTCCATCCAAACATGGGAATGTCCATGTATAGCTGGTGTAAATGGAACCCTCAGTCTGGTTTGGTTACTCTTAAGCGTGATGATCAGTTTTAGCAAGGGTCAGGAAACAAAATAATTTGTGTTGAAATATAGACTGCTATTTCTGCCTCAAACTGTGTTTGGGGTGGAGATGGTGACTCTGTCCCAGTGACTGGGCCAGGAGCCAGCCTGCAACTGATGGGATTTTCCACCCTGTGATCCTTGCATTTCATTGCCAATTCCCAGAATACCATGTTAACTCAACTTCAAAACATTTCACCAGTTTTCACTTTAATGTCTTTCCCCTCCAGATGCTGAATTATCTGTTTTTCCTTCACAGTAACCTTATCTTAAAAAAAGTATTTTATCTTATTATCGGTGGTAATCTTATCTTAGAAACTCTGGAACACTTTCCTTCCGTCCCTCCGCCTTGCCCCGTCTTTCCCCGATCTTGAAGTCGCGCCTGAAGACCTTCTTCTTCAATCATGCCCGTGGTCACCTCCCCCGGCTTGGCATCATGCTCCACAGTGTCAGGTGCTCTTGAGACATTACCCTGCGTTAGGAATGCGGTATAAATGCAACTGATTGGTGATGTTGTTGTCGCTAATTTGAACTGGTGCAAAATGCAACCAGACGTCCCCTCAGGAGGCAATTTCCACTGAGGGAGCCAATGGAAACTTACATTGATGGCGATCTGCTTTTTAATGATCATGCAGGATAGGCACAATAAATTGTTTAATAAATAAAACATGATTACATGACAACATTTGAAATATCTATTTTTAGAGAGGCTATTATTTCTCCTGCAGCAGGAAATCTAAATTGCTGTCTCTTACAATTTCAAATGTTTCTATCAAGCATTCTCCTCAAACACTAAAATGAAGCAGAGTACCGATTATAAAGTTTAATAGTTGCTTATTTAAATAGGAAATATTTTGCAGTAAATTTTTTTAATGGATTTTTTTCTCCCTGCAGAGCTGTATCAGATGAGCATGCTGGAGACAGCCCTAGTCGGCTCAGAGGTGGGAAGACTATTTGCTGAGGATGCGGACGAGGGGGTAAATGCTGAAATGAGTTACAGCTTCATCGAAGGGGACGGGATGAATGCATTCGACATCGCCACAGATCAAAGCAACCAAATTGGGATTATCATTTTAGGCAAGGTAAAGGGTTTCCAAAAGAGAGCTTGGTCTGTTAGCCTGGGTCAGTTGTCAGCATTCTCACCTCAGAATCACAAGGTTCATCATATCCTGAGCTCATTCTCTAGGCAGACTTTGTGGGCGACATCCATTGAATGAGACATTAAAGTGAGAACCTGTCTGTTTGTTCAGGTTAAAGTTCTTGTAACATTATTTAAGAAGAGAAAGGAGTTTCTCCTGATGTACTTGCCAGCAGTCATCATACTGAGAAACAAAATGTGCGAGCCATGCAAAGTGGCATTGTTCACTGGAAAATATAAGCATAAAACATAAAAATTATTTGTACACTAAATCCATGACTGTTTGTGGGACATTGGCTGCCACGTTTGTGTGAAATTGGCTGCCACGTTTCACCCATAACATAAACAGTCAATCCACTTTACAATATATTCTGTGAAGCACTTTTGAAACATTGCAACAACGTACTGAGGCATTACATCAAATGCAAGGATTATTATTTTTATATGTAAAGCCCTGGCTGCAAACTACAGCTAATATTTGTCAGTAGCAAATAAATTCCTTTTCAACTACTAGAAACTGTTATATAATTTAAAGCAAGCATTCATTTTATAGACGATGGAAACCACCTGAACATTAACCCCCAATATTTTGCCCTATCTGGTACAGTGCGTATACAATATTTCAATAGCAGGGGCCTGTACGAATCTTCCAATTGCTGGCAAGTTTTCCTTACTCCATATGCCTGATAATAAGCCGTCGAGTAAAAAAATGTTTTAAAAATTGGTCACTTCAATCCACGACTACTTGTGGGACATTGTTGCTACGTTTTGCCCACAAATATACAGTCAATTTACTTTATAGTATAATCTGTGAAGCACTTTGAGATATCTAAACAACGTGAAAAGCGCTATATCAAATCCAAGGATTATTATAATCAGGTCAAGACATAACAGAGTGCTTCACGAGATTTTACTGTAAAGTATAGTGATGGTGTATTAGTACAATAACAACAAAATTTCATTTGTAGGGCGTCTTTCACATCGGGAGAACGTCCCAAGGCGCTGAATAGTTAGGGGTCAGGACCCGAACATGGGAGAGATCAGTGGGGCAGGGTTGGGATGTGGGAGGGCAAAGAGGTTGGATGGCAGCTGAAGGCATGGTCAAAAAGGAGGGTCTTGAGACCAGCCTTGAAGGAGGCAAATGAGGAAGCAAGGAGAAGGTACTGTGGGACCGAGTTCCAAGGCATAGGGCAGAGAGGCTGAAAGCCCGGCCACCGATGGTAGGGTGGGTCGGGCGGAAGACATGGAGCAGGCTGGAGCCTGCTGAACGGAGGGAGTGGACAAGCAAAGTTCATCTGTACACACATGGATCATCAACAGAAGGAAGCTGGTCTACAGTGACAGTGGCACTCTGGAGTCAGTCATCCTCAAACACATCTGTGACGTTGATCGAGACGAGAATCTTACAGTTGTAAATGTTTGTTTTTATAGCAGATTGCAAATAAACGACACCCAATTCATTCTAACACCTGTTATTATTTATTTCTCGATTTCATTCCACCCCTTACCCTAGACATTGGATTTTGAAACAAAGGACAGCTACATGCTGATGGTGGAGGGTACAAACTCGCATCTGGACCTGCGCTTCTTGAACTTCGGCCCATTCCGAGACACTGCCAGGGTGCGGCTGACCATTGAGGATGTAGATGAGCCACCAGTGTTTGACGCTACTTTCTACTTTGTGGAGGTGTATGAAGATGTGACAATCGGCACGTCTATCCAAATCGTCTCAGCGAAGGACCCTGATGTGGCTGCTAATTCGATCAGGTAATAATATTGAGAATAATTTATCCTTACATTTGATATAGCGCCTTATCATGTTGTTTCAACGTCCCCAAAAGCTTCACAGAATATACTGTAAAGTGAGTTGGCTGTATATTTTGTAGACGGAACTGTGCGCAACCAATTGCGCACAGCAGTGCCCCACTGATAGTTGTGGATTGAGCGACCAAATTATTATTTTGTTTGAATGGATAAGATGAGATATGCGGTCATCAGAGCAAAATGGCAAGCAGTGATCTCTGATTTAGGTGTCCGCCTGGCTCGGTTGGTAGCAGTCTCTCTTGCCTTTGAAAGTAATGGTTCTGGCTTAAAACTCCACGCTCTTTGAGACTATAATAACAATAACAATTTGCATTTATCTAGCGCCCTCCATGCCGGGTGGTGTCTCAGAGAGTCTCACAATGGCTTTGAGTTCATAGTCAATGCAGTGCTGTGTATTGTTAGACATCCTTTGGATGAGATGTTAAACGATTGCCTGTTCGGGTGAACGTTAAAGCTCGTAAAGCTCGTCAGTCTTGAGAGACGCTGTCTCAGAGGGGATCTGGCATGTATAACATTTTTAAATAGGATTCGACAAGTAAACCCAAATCATTACTTCACGGTGCACCAAGACAGTAGAATAAGAAAACTTAGATTTGGAGTTATAATGGGCAATTTCAGGATAAGAACCAGGATGTTTTTCTTCACCCAGAAAGTAAACAGTGATTGAAACAGGTTGCCAGGGAATGTGGTTGAGGCCAGGACACTGGATACATTTAAAAAGCAGTTTGATGGGCCCACAGTCGAGTGGGTGTTCTTGGAAGGATGAGATCAAATGAGCCGCCTTCTGCAAAGTTGCTTTCAGATTTTCAATCCAACTGTTTCATTGAAAGAAAGATAAAATCCTTGGTCTCTGCTGAGTTAGTCGATCTCATCCAGGTTAGTAGCACAGATCCTACAACTGATATCAGGATTCCTGCTCTACAGAGGGGAATCTCTAAAAGCTTCCACTCCCAATTTCTAACCGGTTACCTCTGCTGGAAAATGTGTGGACATTAGATTAGAACAGAAAAGGATTTGGCAGTATTGTCCTTCACCCCAATTTTCCTCCGTCTCATGGCCCCCGCCTTCCTATATCTCCCACCACCTACTGTCAAATGGCCTATGAATAGTCTTTCGACATGCAAAGTCTAGGGTCATAGTTAAAGACTAACCTTTGGGTGAGTTGCCAGAGAACAGCTGATTCTCTTGAATTCCAGCATTGAATTGGGACATTCAGGAAAGGAGGTGAAGGGGCAGAAGAAACAAACTAGGTGAGGTAGAATATAATGGCACCTTTGGAATGATACATCTAATTGTATCTGCCTTTATGTGCAAAAATAGTAAGGTTTCACTGTGCAAATCCATCATGGAATGATGGTTCTTTTATGTTTAAAAATGGTTCTGATTGTGAGAGATTCCTATTGCTTTGGAAACGCTGCCAGAAGCATTCTGCATGTTTCTTAAAAGTAAAGCGTAGGATGTCTTAGTGCTAATCTAATTACGTTCCGTATCTTTGCATAATCTTATAATCTTCATGTCGTGCCTCCTTATAAATCCACTTCTTATGACTGAAAGAATGTTCTTTCAAAATGGCAGAATGGTTTGTGTATAGATCAGCAATTCCGTGGGAATGTTAAGATCCTCTGATTCCCAGCTATTGAAAAGCTAAAAGCACACTTTTGGATACAGTCTCTGGTTTAAGTTTGTAGCTATGCTCGGGATATCCTTATTTCAATTTAAAAAGCTCAAATTCTCAAGGCGAAACCTTAAAATTTCAAATGCTTTTTATTTACTTTATTTTTTCAGAACCCCTAAAACATTAGTGACTAACCTTTTTTGGTCGGCCACCAAATACATTTTTATTTATTGAATTTTTATTCACTGATGTATATCACAGCTCAAAAGCTACTGGTTACGAGGTATTGATCTGGCCTCCTTCAAGTCCCGCCTCAAAAACCTCCTCTTCAACAGTCCCATCAGTCACCCCATATCCCCACCTCTCTCCACCCTCCCCGATCCCAACCTGGGTCTGAAACAATGACTGTCCAGCACCTTGGCACATCCTCCTGACGTGAAAGGCGTGATACAAGTGTAATTTTGTTGTTGTTGTTGATTTGGCACAGATGTGGCTCCACTGGTGTCGTTGCTGGGGCAGGACACTTCTTGATGCCCCAAAAGTGGAATGCATTGGTTCTCGAGCCACTTTCGGTGCATCAAGAAATGTCCTGCTGTGATATATTTCCAGCTACTGGAAGGAATCCCTGCTTTTGCAATTGAAAACGTCATTAAGCAATACTAGATCCCAATGTGTTCTGTTAGTGATTTCACCAATGCCATAATTTCTTCACACCACTGCACTTCACTGAGAATACCTGCAAATTATTTTAGTGGCGTAAACAAATCACCCTCGCTTTATGTACCCCCTATTGTGGTAGCAAAAAGCTCTGTGCAGCATCTCACGGTGTCAGCCTGTACAAGCTTAACAGTGTGGCTTTCGAGCCTTTCATTACTTTCAATAGTTTGTCCACAGAGTCACCTAATGTCAAACAAACTTCTTCATTAATGTATAAATCTGCGGTCTGATTGTTGACAGAGAGGAGTGTGTTCGCTCTTCAAGTGTCATTGATGTTTCTTGCTTCTAGCAAATGTCCCAGCCGGCCTATGTTTGAATCAAAATGGTGATCTAACTACTGTAGTTTTATGCAGGTGGACCCCGCTTACCAAACACCCGGTTAACGAAAGTTGACTATAACGAGGGTTTCTATTTGTACCACTTATCCGCTTAACAAAGGCTGTGTTCGCTATAACGAATGTTTACACACACTTTAAATCTCGTGGGTTTCTCGTGCGCAGCTTCTCATGAGTAGCGTCTCTCTTGGTTGCCCCAGCACTCAGTCTTTAGTGTGCCTCAGTTAAGCAGTCCAGTGCAGCCCCTCCCATATGTGAGGAGCTTAAGCAGCAGGATGCTTCATGGCTTCAATAATAGTAAGTCGAGGATTGTCTGTATGTTATTGTTTATTGTTGTATTTACTCACATTTTAATATTTTATTGTTGTATTTAAAGTTGTGTAGCCTTCAATAGCAGTTATATTTACCTAAGGCCTCTGATAGTACAAGTTGAGCGTCCTGAATTCGGGCCCGTAGCCGAGCCCAGGTTTGATTATTTCCGGACTTTGGAACGCCAGAAGCGCGTCACGTGTCCGGAAATGCCTGGGCCCAGGTTGCGATATTTCAGTGCGGTGACTGTGAAGACCTAGCAGGTAGGATTGGCGTTTTTACTCTTGCAATTTGTGTCACATTCCGAATTCCAGAACTCCGGATTTTGGAGTACACCGAACCTGTATGTTCGAATGTGTACAACCTGTATACACCAAAAATGTTAGCGCTAGGAACCGCTGGGAACTAAACTGATTTTAACAGGGAGGCTCAGGTCGGGGCTACGTTTTGGCTGCGGCCAAATACAGTAATATAGTTAAACTCTCGCTTAACAAAATTTTCACTTACCGAAGGGTTTTAAAGTCCCTAACCCGTTCGGTAAGTGGGGTCTACCTGTACTGACATTTCTTCATTCTGCACTGTCATTATTGTGTCCTATTCCAAAAGACTGGCTGCCACAGAACTCCACAGTGGGATGAAAAATGCAATGTTTCATAACAGATTCAATAATTACCAACTACATTATAGAGCGGATCATGAAACGTCATGTTTTTCCATTGATTTCTAAATACTGTACTGGCTTCGAGTGTGAAACCCTAAATTTAACATAATGGTTGGCGCTGAAGTTTGTTCCAAAATGTTATCATCATCATCATTTTAGATCCTCACTTGTAGACTGGTTTGTTCTTCCTGACCCCGAGCCAACCTTTTA
This sequence comes from Hydrolagus colliei, assembly GCA_035084275.1. Classification (NCBI taxonomy): domain Eukaryota; kingdom Metazoa; phylum Chordata; class Chondrichthyes; order Chimaeriformes; family Chimaeridae; genus Hydrolagus; species Hydrolagus colliei. The sequence continues at coordinate 45,701,775 of CM068743.1, forward strand.
GTGTCCACTTCTCACTGGATACAGATCGAGTTAAGCCAGTCTTCCATGAAGCTGCGCTAAAACATCACCATCAGTGAGTCAAAATAGTTGGAAAAAAATAGAAAAGAAAATAAGAAATCATTCTTGCATTTACCAACGTGCCTTAGCATGTCACTGAAAAGTCACAGAGCGATTTGCAGGATTAATTATAGGTGAAATATTGTGGGTGTATTTATAGGTGAGATCTTGATACTCAAATACAGTACTGTGTCAAAGTCAGATGCATGCGGGTGGGGGAGATTCAGACCTAGTTCCAGTCTTTAGCAATGCATCAGAAAAAAGCGATGTTTCACAAAGCATCCGATAACACATTCAACACATTTTCAATCTGTTTTGAAACATTGCATTTTTCACCCCTTTAGAATTCACCGTTGGATTAGTGGGGGGAGTGGTGGAAGCATTAAACAACAAATAATAACTAAGATGTTCAGAGTGTGAAAAGAGTCCTTATTTTGTTTCATTTGTTTTCGATTTAGTTTTTTGCTTATTACACTGCAAACATTGGCTGCTGCCCAAGAATGTTGCAAACTGCTATAAGGAAACTGGATATGTTCTTCACTGCAAACCCGTCACTCAGAATTTCTTTCAAACTATTAAATCTCCCTGTTAAGAAATTCAGGTTAAAACTCTGTGTCACTTCAGTTTGAGTCACATAGCAAGTGCACTGTTTATTTTTGTCTCTGTCTATTAGATGTCACCTCCTCTTCATTGCTTCCTCAAACCATTCCAGTTCAGGGACCAATGCTCAATCTTGTCTGCACTGCACACAATAAAAAAGCCCCCAAATTCTCAATATACTGTACAGGAGTGTGCATCAAGACTGTAACAGACTCACTTACCATAAATGATTTGGTATTGCAGTATTTTGTTCTTAGATGTAGTAGGGGTAAATTTGAATGATAAGTATCACTAGAGTTAGCTATAACGGGAATAGAATTTGTGTCCATTTTGTGTTTAATAATCTAGGAAACACCAATCCCACCAGTTTCTTTTTCAAATGATTACTTGACAAATAATAATAACGATAATCGTCATCTTGCATTTGATTAACGTGTAATTAATGATAATTGATTGATAAAATTCATTTAGAACAATTAAGCTAAATAATAATAATTAAAATTGTATAGTTGTACTGTGATCATCTCCAGTTCTTTGAGTGTCTTTTAGCTTTGTTTTTCCCCAAAATGACCTGGCTGATAAACAATTGTATAACCCAAACTCTCTCACACCCCCAAAATATATTTTCATTGATCAGGCCCCGAGACCAGGGACCTGAGCCAACACACATATAAACAAATGGAAAGACAGGTTTGATAAAGGACACAGTTTATGATCATTGCTAAATTATAGGTCAGTGTATGTAGTATATAACGGAATAAATATTCCATTTGTAAACAGTTGTCTTGTAAAACTCATCAGAGATAATAATAATCACACATTTGGTGCCGTCGGTAGGATGTCCCAAAGCGTGTACTGTACTAACTCAGAAAGATAATAATAATCCTTACTTTTGATATAGCAGATTGTCACGATGTCTCAAAGCGTATCACAGGATACATGGTAAAGTGGTGTGACTGTCTACTTTGTGTCGGCAAACACAAGAGCCACTCTTACTCACAGCAATGTGCCACAAACAACAATGGGCTGATTGACTGAATTTTATTTTTGAGTTAAATACTGGTACATTTTAATGAGGTAGGCTTTGGTGTGTGCTCAGTTACTTTACAACAACAGCAACAAAATTACATTTGTACAGCAAAAGATTAATAGCAATAATAATAATCCTTGCATTTGCTATAGCTTTTTTTTTACGTCTTCCAGATGTCTCAAAGCTAATTAAAATGTTAATCCAAATAACAGTGTTTTAGAACTGCTTGAAGAATAGCAAAAGTTTTCACACACGGACCTTCCCTCCACCTCCACCTTCCCCCTTCCTTTGCATTTGATATACCACCTATGATCAAAACATCTCAATGTGCTCCACAGGCATTTGCACATAAATGTAGTGACTGATTTTGTGAGAAAACAGAACCGTTAATTCATATACATGTATACAAGCAACCATGTGGTGAATGTCCAATTTATCTCTGGAGGATGTCGGCGGCATTAATGGACAGCGACTTCAGTGGAGTCCCAGTATAACTCGGCAGTTGGGATCCATAAAATCCCCAATCCTATAATGATGGGTGAAAGCTAGCAAACGCTGACACTAAATATCATGATCAGCTTTGGAGTCATTTGGTCGCCATCGCCTATCTTCCTGCAGTGCACAGTGCCCAGGAAGTGACATCGGTGGTGACCTAATGATCAAGAAATTGACCTCTTGCTCCCCACTTGTAAAGGCCATCTTAAGATTTAAATCTCATGGCTAATTTTCCCATCATCTTTACCTTCTTCCATACCCTCTTAAGGCACTCCGATCACAAGCTCAGTTGCCCAATCTGTGGAATCCTATAGCTCAGTGGTTAGAGCATTTGCCTCACAAGCGAAAGATCTGGCACAAAATACGCAGTCAAATTCATTTGACAGTGGATTCTGTGAAGTGCTTTGAGACATCTCGAAGTTGTGATACAGCGCTATCTCAAATGCAAGAATTATTATTATTTATCATCTATATAAAATGCTTTGACATGTCCTCTGAATGTGAAAGGCACTACTGTATATCAATGTAAATTGTGTTGCATAAGCACCCAAATATGTCTCTAAATTACACTCTGAAACAACCTCAGCCTTAGCTCGGAGATTTAATTGCAAGAGGTTGTTGAAAGAAATGAGTCTCCAGAGATATGTTCTGGACACATACTAAATGTTATTTATAATGTTTTTAAAAATGTATATTTAACAAGTTTGTAATTTAATTGCAATGATTCATAAGGGTCATAGATTATTTTGTGAAAATAAATGGTTACGATGCTCACAGGGGCTACCTCTAGTTTGAGAGTGTGTTTTCTGGTGTTTTGCTTGTGGAGTCCTAGATCTTAGTGGTTAGACCACTCGCCTCGGAAGCAAGTACAATTTGCGGGCAGGGCAAGACCTTAGACGCATTTTCTTACTCACACATCTCGATTGGCAGATCACTTTTCCAGGGGTAATAACCCCTTTAAAAAATTTATATATATAATAAATAATAAGTTGGTCACTCAATCCATGACTCTTGGTGGGACACTGCTGTACGCAATTGACAGCTGCATTTCACCCACAAAATATACAGTCAATTCATTTTACAGTATATTCTGTGAAGTGCTTTGAGACGTTTTGAAGGCTGTATATCAAATCCAACGTTTTTTTTTGCAAAGCAGAGTACAGCAACAACAACAAAATTACATTAATATGGCGCCTTTCGTGTCGGGAGGACGTCCCAAGGCACTGTACAGCAGGGTTCGGTCTTAATATATTTGCCTATAAATGTGGTCAGTACTTTTTATCAGTGGAATCCCGCAAAGCATTTCAAGGCAATTGAAGGATATTATTAATGATTTGATCAATACAAGGATAATTTTATGTAGTACTTCAGCTATGTATTTTTGTGCTATCAGTAGATGTTGGAAATGGTGTGGGCTCCCAAAAGTGTCTTTTTTTATTCTCTTTGCAAGATATTCAATTGACCGTGCCTCCGATCCTGCAAGATTCTTTTACATTGATATAGCATCGGGAGCTTTAATGACTGCAAAATCACTGGACCGGGAGGAGCTGTCCTGGCACAACATCACAGTCCTAGCAATGGAAATGAGTGAGTATGGGGAGACTGCTCAGCATTCGATTAAAAAATTACATGTCTCACTTGTTTTGGTACTTTGCTTCAATTCAATTTGATCAGTCAAATAGAAGAGACAGAGCAGAAAATGTGCACTCTGTTTCGAATGGGGGTGGTGGTGGGGTGGAGGTGAGAAAAAGCTTCATTTTCAAAGAACCTTCAGATTGGCAGCATATTTTTTTTAGAAAAGAACTACAGTAAAAGCCAGTTTATCCAGCACCCGATCAACCATAACTCCCATATAACCGGCTTCGCAAAAAAAGGTCCGCATTCGATTAACCAGAATTTATCCGGGAAAATGCATTGATTTTTTTGTTTGTTTTGGGGGGCATTTTTGGACGAATATCCGGCATGCGTTTTAACTGGCATTGGCCAGGTCCTGAGGGTGCCGGGCTTTTACTGTACATGTAACATTTTTGGGGCATCATTAATGTTTCATCAAGAAGACGGTGTTTGTCAATTCACATCTCACACCTGTCAAAGGCTTCACTCCCGCCTTTCTGGAAAGAGAAAAGAACTTACTTTCCTGGAGCCACTCAATTATTCAGAAGTTCAGAATTTATGATAAAAAAAAAATTTCAGAATATGATGAGAATATTTGATTATCTTTTCTTTAAACGTTGCAGTATTGTGCTGAAAGAATCATAGAATCATAGAATTCTATGGCACAAAAGGAGGCCATTCGGCCCATCTAGTCTATGCCGGCTCTTTGAACAGAGCAACTCAATCCCACTACCCAGCTTTCTCCCCATAACCCAACAGACCTGTTCTTCATAAATAAAGATCTAGTTCCCTTTTAAAAGCTGTTATGGAATCTGCCTCCACCACCTTTTCAGGCAATGCATTCCAGATTCGAACAACCCACTGAGTGAAAAAATTTCTCCTCCGCTCCCCTCTGCTTCGTTTTGAAACTATTTTAAATCTGTGACCACGAGTCACTGATTCGCCCACCAGTGGAAACAGTCTTTCCCTATTCACCATGTCAAAACCTCTCATAATCTTATAAACCTCGATCAGGTCTCCTCTCAATCTTCTTTGTTCTAGAAAGAATAAGCCTAGCCTATCTAGCCTTTCCTCATAGCTGAAGTCCCTCATTCCTGGTACCATCCGAGTAAATATCCTCTGCACCCTTTCCAATGCCTTAATATCCTTCCTAAAGTGTGGTGACCCAAATTGTACACAGTACTCCAGCTGAGACCTAACCAAAGTCTTATAGAGGTTAATCAGCACTTCCTGACTTTTGTATTCTATACCCCTATTTATAACGCCTAGTATCCCATATGCCTTCTTAACGGCTTTGGCTTTGTCTACCTGACCTGCCACTTTCAAAGAGTCACTAACACAAATCCCCAGGTCTCTCTATTCCTTCACACCCTTTAAAAATGTACTATCTAGCCTATATTGCCTCCCATCATTTCTTCTCCCAAAGTGTATCACCTCACACTTCTCTGTATTAAATTTCATCTGCCACGTGTCTGCCCACTTTACCATTTTATCTATATCCTCTTGCAGATGGCTACTATCCTCCTCACTATTTACTATTCTCCTTAACTTAGTATCATCTGCAAATTTGGAAACCGTACTCCCTGAACCCAAATCATTAATGTATATTAAAAAGACCAGTGGTCCCAAAACTGATCCCTGGGGGATGCCACTGCATACTTCCCTCCAGTCTGAAAAGCAACCACTCACCACAACTCTTTGCTTTCTGTCTCACAGCCAGTTGTAGATCCATGCTACCATTGTCCGTTTAACACTGTGGGTCTCTATTTTCCTAATAAGCCTCTCATGCGGCACTTTGTCAAATGCCTTTTGAAAGTCCATGTAAACTATATCAACTGCGCTGCCCTCGTCCACCCATTCTGTTACATCGTTGAAAAATTCTATCAGATTTGTAAGGCAAGATTTGCCTTTAACAAATCCATGCTGGCTGTCCTTTATCAGCCTATATTTTTCTAAGTGAAGATCTATCTTGTCCCTGATTATAGACTCTAGAAGTTTGCCCACTATTGACGTTAGACTGACTTGCCTGTAGTTCCTAGGTTTGTCCTTCTGCCCCTTTTTTTACAGGGGAGTAACATTAGCAACCCTCCAGTCCTCTGGTACCACCCCTGTGTCCAAGGAAGATTGAAAGGTGCAACATTTCATGACAGATTTATGAACTCCTTGTTGGAGTTGATGAATAGTTGAATGCTAAGCCAGTAGGGTAAAGGTCTGAAAGCAATTGTAAGCACCTCCCCGTCTAACGTTTGTCTTCTGTAGGAGCTCTAAGTACATCACACTGATCTGCAAAAACTTGTGTGTCTTTTTCTGAGATCACTCTGAGCTGAGGACTTGTGGGTTTGTATAACAAACATACAATTCCTTGCCAAATACACAATTTATATCCCAAGGCATTGCTATTGCTGGTTCGTATCACACTACACCAAGGTTTTCCCATTCAAACCCTTTATTAATCCCTGTTCTTCCATATTTTCTGAAATTGTATTTAAAAAGCCTATGTAGAAAGCCCTTGGTTTGCCTATAAAAACAGCAGTTCCCTCCCTTCCTGCACCTGTATTCAGTTCTCAAGAGCCAAATACTTGAGTGCATGTCTCTACACGTCTCTTGGATCAGACTAAGGAGAAGCCTTTAGGCATGATTTGCAAATTGCTTGCCATTAGATAAAGGTTATTTAAAGGGACTTTGGGATCTATTATTTGCCATGTGTAAACTACTTGTAGGCACATGTTAACAGATTGTATTCCCTTAACTGTAAATAACAATCATTAATGATTAGTAATGGTTTACATATGGTGCATAATAAACCCCATGGTGTTGGTTTGGTCTTTCCTCTGCCATTCACGAGGTGATGACTGGTGTATGCTAATTGGTCCTACTCCTGAGCAGAGGACAGGTTAAATGAACCCATCGGAGGTTCAGTGACAGACAACAACAACAACAACAAATTACACTTATAAAGCGCCTTTCACGTCGGGAGACAACTCTGAGATTTAAATTTCCCACTTCAGATCAAGCAGCAGGTCACCCACTTAATGGCAGAGTTCAGAGGTGAGCATTGGCAAGTCTCACTGGTACATATTCTACCAGCAAACAATACACTGCTGCCTTTGATACCGTTGACCACTCTATCCTCCTCCACCACCTCTCCTCTCACCTCACCCTTCATGGTTCTAGTCTTGAATGGTTCAGATGCTACCTTTTCCCACCATCTCCACTTCATCTCCACAAACGGTTCCTCATCCAGCCCTCTCACCATCTCATGCGGCATTCCTTAGGGCTCTATCCTTGGTCCCCTCCTCTTCAATATCTATATGCTTCCTCTTAGTGACATCATCCAGAGACATGAGGTTAACATGTATGCGGATGACACACAACTCTATCTCTCTGCATCCACCCTTGATTCCAGGACCACTGCTGTCTTGACAGAATATCAGTCAAACATCAAGTCCTGGATGAGAGCTAACTTTCTTCAGTTGAACGTCAACAAGACTGAGGCCCTCCTGATTGATTGGCTTTTGTCACTGTCTCAACTCAGTCACTGACAGCATCACCATCCAAGGATGCACACTCCATCTCAGTCTGGAACCTTGGCATCTTGTTTGACCCTCAACTATCCTTTCTATCCCACATTTGTGCCATGACTCCCTCTGGCTTCCACCACCTCCTCAACATCGCCCAGTTCTGCCACTGTCACACACTGCAGCCTACCGAAAACCTCATACACGCATTCATAACATCCAAACTTCGCTATGCAAGTCAACCTCCCCAACTCCTTCCACAGGCTGTAGATCATCCAGAACCCCAGATCATCCAAGGTCTCTTCCATACCAAGCTCCATGGCTCTATCACCTCTATCTTCTTCTGAATCCTCTGGCTTCCCAACACACAGAGAATACAGTTCAAGTTTCTGATCCTTACCTTCAAAGCCCTACATGGCCTTGCTCACCCCTACCCCAGCAAACTCATAACCCCCTACCAACATACCCACTCCCGTCACTCAATGGGTTCCAGCCTACTTCATTTCTCCACTTTGCCTGCCCCATCATTGGGCAAGCCTTCTGCCACTCTGCCCTCACCCTCCAGAGCTCCATCCCGCACTTCCTCCACCTCGCCCCATCCCTTGCCTCCTTCAAGACCTATCTCTAGACCCTCCTCTTCGATCATGCCTTTGATCACCCTCCTATTCCCCCTGCCCTCCAACCTCCTCGGATACACTGATTCCATCCAATGCCTTGAGGTGTTCTCCCAATGTGAAAAATGCTATACAAATATAATTTTGTTGTTGTACATTCAAAGTGATGAATAGTCAAAATGGCTTCTTGCAAACATCATTCTTCTGCATGATCAAAACTATATTTATTTTGCCTGCACTTGGGTATAAGCTCAATATAAGAAGTGTGACATGTGACTCCTGGCTGCCCAGTGTTCTAGAGACTGCACATGAGAATTAAATACACTACCAGTTGTATTCTGAATTTCTCATGGGAACAGTCTCCAGTGTCATTTTTTTGTGAGGGTTGTTTAGCAGAGCCAGTTTGACATTCAACCTCCATGTGCAGGAGAACTTGGAACAATGGCAGAAATTACATATATGAGTAGATAGATGATGGGATCAATTTGTAAGAGGTTTGTTTCTTTTACAGAGAACCCTACACAAATTGGAAGTGTTTCAGTCATCATTAAAGTCCTCGACATCAATGACAATCCCCCAACGTTTGTCAAGGACTCCGAAGCTTATGTCTGTGAAAACGCCAAACCTGGTCAGGTAAGAGAACAGTTGCTCAGTGCAGTGTGGGTCACAGCTTGGAGTTATTCAGAGCGAATTAACTTAGGGAGAGTGAGTGAACCTGATGTTAGCAATTTCACACTCATTCAATTTTGCTAGCACTTCATTTCACTTCAAAAACCACATGAGTCTACTAGCATTGGTGATAGTCATAAAGAACTATACCATTCCCCATTACAGATGCATCTTACAAAACTTGAATGTACATCACACACACTTTTTCCTTAAAATACAATGTGGAATATCATATATCCAATGCCAGGCAGTGGCACCAGGCAGATATCTGATAAAGTTGGATATGTGAAGATTCAGAGAAGGATGGTACATTAACAAGGTACTGATTTTCATGTATCAAACTCAAACAATTGTGCACAATTGGTTACCAGGTTTCCTTACTCGACATGCCTTGGTACCCAGCAGTCAGCAAAAACCTGGTTGTTAGTCTGTTGGCGGATTGCTTTCCTGGGGTAATAATCACTCAAAAAGAGTGTTGGTCACTCAATCCACAGCTGTTTTTGGTACACTGCTGTGTTCGATTGGCCCACAAAATACACAGTAAATCCACTACAATATATTATGTGAAGTGCTTTGAGATGTCTCAACAACCGATAAGCTATATCAAATGCAAGGATTGTTGTTAAAAACAATAACATAGTTGTTCGTACGTGGATACTACTATAGGTAATAAACGTTGGACTGAACTAGGGGTGAATCTGTATCTGGTGTCACACTAGCTGGCACCAGCAACATTCAGTTCGTTTTAATATCCTTCTTTTTAATATCCTTCTTTTCCACAGTTGATCCAGATGGTCAGTGCAGTGGACAGAGACAACCCTCAGGGAGGTCACCAATTCTACTATGGCCTTGCTCCTGAGGTTGCCAACAACCCAAACTTTACTGTTCGCGATAATCAAGGTAACTCAAGGTTATATGTACAGCCTTACTCACCATCACTTTCTCACCGCAGCTCTTATTAGGAAAACATGCTCTCACACAATAGAAACTACCCCCTTTTGAAAATTATAATTGTCCATTTGTTTGGGGATGTTTTGTTTGAGGCAATTGCAGTTCTGAGCTTGTCTCACTCTATTTTCCTCACAACAATTGGAGTGCTTCACAAATGGAGACTGAAAACTGTCCATTGTTCTGACAATGGCAAAAAAAAATAGCTTCAAAAGAGCAACTTGCTTTGAACAATGGCAGCATTAGAATCTGGTCTTTTCATTTGACATCAGGGCAGTGCCAAGCGAGCAGTCTTTATTTCACTAAAGTGACATTTGACTTTGCTCTTTTATGCACAGAGGTTTGTTGTGTTCAAGCTAATGTACCATGAGATTACACATAGCTTTGAACAGTCAGATTGTGAGGTCTGAAACCTTGAGTGATAATATCTAGGTTGCCAGGTATCAACCTGCTAATCAGAGGCTGAGAATGGTTGTTGATGGAAATGTCCCTCTGGGGCAATGGAGGGGAGGAGGGGACCTACTGTTCTGGGGCTGAAATTAAAATACAAGTTTTTACTAGAAATACTAGTACAAGGAGTGAGAGTGCTGATTGTCGATCAAAAATATTACTGTATCTCCCTCAATTTCATTTTATAAAAAATCCAGAATCTATTTCGGAATGAATCATGACTTGAATACCACACGCACCTACATATTTTACAACTTGTGGTATATTCTATACTATGCTTTTCTTGCAGACAATACTGCCTGGATCCTGACCAGAAGATCTGGGTTCAGACACCAGGAACAGGGCACCTATTACCTGCCCATTCTCATCGCAGATGGTGGGCTTCCAATGCAGAGCAGCACTAGCACACTGACAATCCGGGTGTGCGGCTGTGACTCTGATGGGAATGTCAGGTCGTGCAATGTTGAGGCCTACAGTCTCCCTGTCAGCATGAGCAGAGGAGCACTCATTGCAATTCTGGCCTGCATCTTCATACTGCTGGGTAAGCAAAGCACTGAGATCAGTTTCATATCAGATTCACAAAATACATCAAATTATACTTGTAGGTTTTCAGATTTTTAGACTACTAAGGCTCAGAAGCTCTTGTGGCTTCAACATGAAGGTTGTTGCCTTAAAATTTAACATTATGCAGAACAGTGGAAAATTCTTAAATTTAGTTAAACAAAACTACATTTAAATGTTTTTCAGAAATTCTACTTTATCCTAAATCTTATGGTTAAGAACATGAAGATTTGAGACCACAGGATTGTACAGAGCAATATTCAGTGTCAATGGTCCTGTTAAATCAAATCTATTTAAATAGATCTGGAACTGATTTCATAGCAATTAATAGGACCTTATCCATCTGCTAGGGACATTTTGCCTTCTGGCCTTAATATTGATTTCAACAATTTCAGGCCATAACAGCTCACCTCCCTCCTCTTCTCCGACTGTCTGATCTGTCTGTTCTTTGGCAATTTCACCCCCTTTGTTTAACATTATTAACACCTCTTCTCTCCAGTTTTGTTGCAATTCCCTCTTTTGTTTCACAACATTAACCACATTATATCAGAATTAGTGTGTAATCTGAGGTATATCACCAAGCCAGTCAGCAACCTTGGTGTCAATTCTCAACTGTCTTTCCTCCCTCACATGCAAGCCATGATCTGCTCTATTTTCCCTCACCTCCGCAACATTGTCTTACTCCGCCACTATCTCATCCCTCAGGCCACTGAAACTCCCGTTCATGCCTTCATCACATCCAGGCTCGACTATGCCAACTCCCTGCTTGTCGGCCTTCCCAACTTCTCCCTCCATAGACTGCAGTTGATCCAGAACTCTGTGGACTGTGTCCTCTACTGCTACAATCTCCATGACCCCATCCTCCCCATTCTCACTCGACTCCCATCACCTAGAGGGTTCAATTCAAGATCCTGGTCCTCAACCAAAGCAAATTACGTAACTTGATTCTTCCTTTTCACTGGTGAATAAATAGATTTAGTGGGTTTGCTTTAGGCTGGTATAATTTCTTAACTCAGAGTTCCCATTAATATGAACGCTCACAAAATCACAAGTTTGGTTTGAACTCATCTTTGGCCCATCTGATCTCATTCCTGCCGAACACCCACCCTACTATCCTCCCATCACAGAAACAAGCAATTCATTAAATTCATTTTATTTTTAATGAGTCCTGACCTTCCTGGCAACTTATTTGAATCTTTAATTACCCGCTGATTAAATAATAACATCATGGGGTCTGTCCTCAATTTGCCCTTTGCATTTCTAAACCTTCATGGAGAACTTTGTGGAGTCCTGTAGCTCAGTGGTTAGAGCACTCACCTCGCAAGCAAGAAACCTGAGTTTGATTCCCGGCAGGGCCATCCCTTGGGCAAGTTACCTTACTCCACATGTCTGATAATAATCCCTCAAGAACAAATGACAATAATAAATTGGTCATTTTCGATCCACGATTGTTTATGAGACACTGATGTGTGCTATTGGTTGCCACATTTTGCCCACAAATATACAGTCAATTCACTTTACAGTATATTCTATGGAACGCTTTGAGACGTCTAGATGATGTGAAAATGGCTGTATCAAAAACAAGGATTATTATGATTATTATTATGTCCAATTATACTGCTTTATTCCATCTTACATTTTTTTTACACCACTGTGTAAACTTGTAGCTTGTCTATTCACTGTTACCCCCATTCCTCTTCTCTTCACTGCCTCTAGGGCTTAGATAGTACCCTCATGTTGCAGGACTGTACTCAATACTTGAGGTGTGGCCTGAGTAGAACACTATATAGCCTGAGTATCTAAACTGAACTGATTTAGTAATATAGCCCATCATCCTGTTTGCCTTGTTTAGTGCTGCCTCACACTGTTTTGACATAGTGAGTGATGAGTCAATTAACACCCCGAAATCTCTTTCAGCTTCCCCTTTGGCAATTTTTATTCCATCCATGTTGAGTATTATTACTTCCTCTGGTGGACTTCACAAGCCATTATGAAATCTGCAGCAGTGAAGTATAATGGCCACCTAATGTTTCAGTCAGCTCTGAGTATATGATTTTGTTCATACTGTTTTCACTTCATTTGGTCCAACACAAAGTAGAAGCCATTCACACTGTAGTTATAGCTGTCAGCTAATGCACTAGGCTGTAAGAGCATCTTCTTTCTTTTAGAAGACCTTGTCTTTTTTTTTCTCCTTCCTGTGGTTAAAGACACTGCAGGGTTACAGGGAGAACGCTCTAAGCCAAATCACAGATCAACTCTGTTGCTTGACTATTCAACCATATGCCAGATTTAGCCACATGTCCAATGGATGGCAGACTTTCCAATTACAGTCAACACCGTATTCGATTGGGACAAGCTCCATCTCTTATATATCGGTATAAGAAGAATAAAAGTTGGTGAGGTACTGATATTCTGAGACTGGATGTCACTAGCAAAAGTAATTTTTGGACATATCATAACGACAACTTGCCTTTCACATCTCAAAGCAATTTAACAAGACAAAGTGAAAATCTGAGCATGGTGAGAAACAGAGAAAAGGACGAGAGTTCAATTGACTAAAGACGCAGTTGAAATAGAGAGGTTTTTTTAGAAGGGATCTGAAAGCAGAGGGACACAGAGCAGTTTTTTGCAGAGACCGAGAGCACAGTCACCAACTGTAAAAAATATATTATGGGGCACATTTCCACTGCATCAACCTGTTTTGTTTTTTACTCTTCAAATCCAATGTTGGCCTCCAGAATATTGGACTGGGCTATTAGGATGCTAGACGTAAGATTGAGCAAAATAATTACAGTTATTATTTTTTAGTAAAAACATATGCTTTAAAATTTCACATAATTGACATTTCCTTTTCAGTGCTGGTGTTGTTCATTTTAACCATGAGAAAGCACAAGAAGCAGCCGCTTATCTTTGACGAGGAAGAAAACGTCCATGAGAACATTGTGCGGTATGATGATGAAGGTGGAGGAGAGGAGGACACAGAGGCTTTTGACATTGCTGCGATGTGGAATCCCAGAGAAGTCCAGCTGCTGAAGTCCAGGAGAGATATGCTCCCGGAAATCGAAAGCCTCTCCAAATATGTGCTGCAGTCTGGAGTCGGGGACAACAACGTTCACAACTACATTCTTGCGAAGTTGCACGAAGCTAACGCGGATCCCTGCGCTCCTCCATTCGACTCACTTCAGACGTATGCGTTTGAAGGCAATGGTTCAGTGGTGGAATCACTGAGCTCCTTGGAATCAGCCACAACAGACTCGGACGTTAATTATGATTACCTGAGTGACTGGGGGCCCCGTTTCAAAAAGCTGGCAGACATGTACGGGGCTGCTGAAGATGACGAAGATTTGTTGTAGCCAGGTTAAAGGAAGCTTTTGAACTGCGACCGATCTGTAAACATGGAACTGCATCCATTCGGGACACAAGACATGTAGTCAGGCTGAAGCTTTGTCAGATTTCTACTGAGTCCTACGTGCCATGCAAGCAATGCTCAGATGCAAAGTGTGGCAAATAACTGAATTTGGCAAAGTAATTTTTCCTCTGTAGGAAGGAAGAATAGAAAAAAGACATTGAATCAGCTCAGAGCCCTGAGAGAACACATGGCTAAATCCTGGCTGACCAACACTGGAAACTTAGAATACAGCAACAGAATTAATTCCCTATTCCCCCACCCCCTCCCCTATAATACACATCCTTTTTAATTGAAAAGGGATTGACCTGCTTTTGAGATTTGCTTTCCTCCATTTTAAAGCTCAACAATTCTGTACGTGCAATAGGCCTGATTTTTAATTTGGAATTTCACAGTAAGCTTAACTGCTGTGGCCCTGCGTTGTGTTATGATAAGAAGGAGGCACTTGCTTTTCCACACTGTTTAATAATCACTTGTCAAAGGTGCCCGATGTGTGAAAAATCACATGTAGCTAAAGATTTATTTTGAGAGTTCCTGAGTGACGAGGCGGCGTATTAGTGCATTGAAGAGACTGAGGGCTTACCTGTATTGCAGGTGTGCGATGGGGGCACCAGCCAACACACAGACTAGTACCTTTGAGTGTGTCACATCATCCCAAGCTAAGTCAGAATTTGAATGTGCGTTTATAAGAAATCTGAATGTTTGTTCAAACTTGGTTCTCCTTTGTTGACAAGTGCAGGTAGTTTTCAGCTTCACTTACGTAATGTGGTACTGCTTCACTGGAAAGTGCTTGAAAAGCTCATTGTTGGTGAGGAGAATGAGGGGAAGCTGGAAAATGTATGTGCTGGGTATGTGCGTACATTGCCTCAATGGACACCTTAAAGACTGAGATTCAAACGGTCTTACCATCTCAACTTTATGAAGAAGGCTGTCAACACTGGGGATCAAAAAAGGCGAATATTTTTCATGTGATTTCTTTGTTAAATAAAAGCTATTGAAAGCTAAACACACAGTATATAGAGCACAAATTAATGAAATTCAAGTTAGACTGAATAAATGCATACCTCATTTTCCTAGACTGATTGTGCATGCAGTTTAAATTAAATTGGAATCAGATAGCTGTCAACAGATAAGCGATGTGTATTTGAATTACAGATTCAGGTTCTCCCCGGTTGCTACGGGAGATGGTTATCTTTTCCCAGCCTCATGCAGTAGATGGATGTGTGATACCGTACGCATGATTTGTGCACACACTGGCTTTTGAGTTTGAATCCTCATTTGACTAATATCACCAGCCCAGTGGACTCGAGGGCAAAATAATCATATATTGGATCAACACACTCTGAAACTAGTCTGGATTTATAGTACTGTAACAACGGAACTCAAGAGAAGAGAATTCCTCACACATTGCTTTTCCTTTATAACAGCTATGGAGAGTTTGACCACATTTTGTGCACTCGACGAACCTTGGACTTGCACGAGATATCCTGAGGCAAGAATCACAACAAAAAAGGGGGGAACGTAGCATCTTTGAACAAAGAAAGTGTATTTTCTTTCTTGTCTATGGAAAACCGTTTTGTACATTTGTTAATTTCTTTTCAAAAAGAATATTGATGTACTGGTAGCAGTACGTTAGAAACTGTTTTAATAAAAGTAAAACATGATCAATTTTGTCAGTAACTGACATACTCTTTGAATCAACGGTATAAACCTGGTGATTTAATTGGCCGCCCAAAAGACTTTGATCCGAATTTTTCTCGGTTTGAGTCTCCATGGATTTATTTAGCACTTCATCATTTTGAAGCCAATAAAATGAATAACAAATATCCTTCTGGGAAGTTAGAGCGCCAAACAGAATCTTTTTGGGGGTGAACCTTTTCTAAAGGTGAGCTATTTGCTAATTTATTTCAGAACATCTTCTAAAGGTTGACCAACCTGTCATACTCATTTAATAATCCGTGTATTTGATTATGTGTCTCGTCATTGCATTGAAATGCCCCAATGCTCTTCACAGGATTTTTAATGTAGTGACTGTATATTTAGAAGGTGAATGCAGCCAACATTAGCACAGTAAGATCCACAAACAACCATGACCAATTATACCTTGAGGATTGTTAGCTGGAAGGAACTCCCTTCTTTTCCAATGAGCCTTGGTAATGTGGTCCTGCTGAACAGATATTGTGGAAATTACTGTGCAAATCAGTCATTTAAAATAATACAAAATAAAATTGGTTGTCATTAGTTGAGCAAATCATTAGTTGAATCAATGATAACAATAAATTCACTTTACAATATATCCTATGGAGCACTTGGAGACATATCAAAGACATGATAAGGCACTATATCTAATGCAAGGATTATTATTATTATTAACAGTTTTCTCCAGGTCAGAGTACAGCAGAAAAGGCAAAAGTATGCCATTATGTCATTAGTTTCTAAAGAAGCCTCTTCATTAGAGTGTGTAAGAACACTTTACAGCTGTGCTTTGTTTGAGTGATTGCTTTACTGTTCTGCACAATTAATCATTTCCATTTTGATCAGCAGCAATCTGAAGCCATTAACTCTTCATCTAAAGAGGTCAGCCTAACCTTAATTATTCACCCCTAAGTCTAGTTAGCTCAGCTGAAGAGTCATATTCAACACTCAGCAAAAAGTTTTAAATTGTCCTATTAGTGCCTTGCTCAAAACATTACTTTCTTTCTAAAATATAGTGACTTGTTTTTTCTACAGCGTATCAGCTACCTCCTCCACCAGAGTACAGCGCACACTACAGATAATTATTCATAAGAGAATGGAGAAGGTTACAAAGATAATGAGAAGAGAAATCAATGGAACATAATGATTCTTTTGCAACTGGGGCGTAGGATTGTCATCAATGGAATACAATCGGTCAGAGCTGCATCTTATTGTAGAATAGATTGGTTATTAAAAGTATCTTAATAACAATAATAATAATAATCCTTGCATTTGAAATAGCATTTTTCATGTCTTCTAGACATCTCAAAGCGCGAATATACTGCAAAGTGAATTGACTATATATATGTGGGTGAACCGTGGCAGCCAATTGCGCACAGCAGTGTCCCACAAACAGTTGTGGATCGAGTGACCAATTTATTATCGTGGGATTATTATTAGGCACGTGGAGTAAGAAAATTTCCCCAAGGTTTCCCCCTTGCCTGGAATGGAACCCAGGTCTCTTGCTTGTAAGACGAGTGCTGTAACCACTGAGATACAGGACTCCATGGGGATATCACGGCGATATAATGCAAGGATTATTATATGTTGGGCAGAATTCTCCTAATCTTCCCATTTGCCCATTTTGAAGCTATTTTAAGATGTGGACATCTTCAAGATGGGGAAGTGTGTCATGGGGAGTCATATTGTGCAGGAGATGTTTTGTGCGGGTGTCTTATCATAGGCGAAGTTTTATATTTTCAGAGGTTTCATGGGATTTTAGTTTCCTCTCTGGCAAATGGGTAGGTTGGCTAGATAAGTGGCAGGAATTCACCATAAAAAAACGTTAAAGGTTGCATCTCAATTTTCTAAATTACTTAATCAATCATAATCCCTCCAAAAAATAATAAAATTGATCATTTCAATCCACAACTGTTTATGGGACACTGCTGTGCGCAATTGGCTGCTGCGTTTCGCCCACAAATATACAGTCAATTCACTTTATAGAATATTCTTTGAAGCGCTTTGAGACACCTAGAAGATGTGAAACGCACTGTATCAAATGCAAGAATAATTATTATATATGAACAATTTTAACCAATTTCTGCAGGGTTGAGGCAGAATCCATATTAACATAATGTATTAGCTTTTAGTTTTTAGTAATAAAAAAAATTTAGAGTTCTATTTTGTTCCTATTTTATTCCACTTTGAGAGGATTGCGTGAAAGGAAATCACAATCAAAAAGGAAAACAGAGAAATGGAAAGAATATCAGTGTAGTTTGCTTTTCAGCACATATTCCTATGGGCCAGGAGACCAGTGCTTTTATCACTGCAGCTTCCATGCTGCAAAAAAACTGTTTGAACTTTATTACCAACAATTGATCTCTGGTGATCCTGCCCAAAATTATTGTCAGAGGAATACTTTGACTTTTACTATACCCAAACACAATAAATGACTTTCTCTATCAATACCAAATATAAAAAGATACAATAAAACATCCTAGTTCAAACACTTAATACTGTAGTACTGTACTGTATATCTTATGGATCAACAAACCCACACTATTACAATACAGTATACAGATTGTACATCTGTAATCATTTCACACCTGCCACTGTTTGCATCTGTGAGTATTTTTCCAGTTGAGAGCCGCATTCTAATGTCCGAACAAGAGCAATTTGTTTTCCATGATAAACCCTTTTTTATGAGAAAGCAGCTACTCTCATTATGGTATACGACATTTGTTTATTGTCTTCAAAATGTCTTTGAGTGTAATATTGGCTTTAAATTGTGGCTACATTTCTCCTTGACTTGAGGTGTAATATGGCAGCAAAATAATACTATTTTAAACAAAAAAAGTATATTCCAATGCAAATACAAATACAGGCTAACACTTTCCTGAGCATATTAAGAAACTGATGGAGCATTGTAATTTATGCATAATGTGTACAATTTTTGTTATTTACAACTGTAGGAAGACCATCTGCTATACAAAGACTTAATATCAAAATCTTCCAAAATGATACATATCCAGTGATCATAAAATGGGTGGCTTCTTCAATTATCTGTTCAGGACCTGCACTCAACATTTGCTGCCTAGGTCCATAGAAGATATTATATCTTTGGATTTTTAGTACTGATAGAGAGAAGTAGTGAAAGTTTATTTACCATGTATTTACTGTGTGGGCATAGCGCCATCATTTAGAGGGGGAAGCAATTGGTTTCACAAGGTCATAAAATGTAAGGAGACACCATCTTGGGAGTTCTAAATGCTGACATTATCTGAGTTAATATTTCAACTCCCCACCTTTTACATTTATCTCGTTCCTGGTACTTTGCAGTAAATTCACAGCAATGTGAAAGTGCAGGACTGATATTGCCCTGAAAAGGACCATAAAATATATGAGACAATATACAAATATTGTACTAACAATATACATGTACAAACAATATTCCTTGCATTTGATATAATGCCTTTCACATCACGAGCACATCTCATAAAGCTCATCACAGGATATACCATAGCATGTAATGATTTCATATTTTGTAAGCAAAACACAGTTGACAATTAGCACGAAATGTCCCACAAATAGCAATGAAGCGAATGACCATTGATTTATTTGAGGGATTGATAGCCGGGATATTAAGATAAACTAGCTTCTCTTTTTGAATAATGACATAGAATCATTGACATGAACAGGCAGACTGGATAATCTCTCATGCGAAGCACATCACCTCCCAACAGTACAGCACACCCACAACATTGCTGTGGTATGTCCGGCTATACTTCATGAATTAAAAATCTTGACAATGAGGCTTGAATCCACAACCATCAGAGATGAGAGGTATATCAACTGAGCAAGGCTGAGGTTTTGTCAGCCGTGTGTCTGAAACATGAGGAAACCAAATACAGTACTATGCTTAAGAGATAATAATAATAATACCTGCATTTGATAAAGAGCTTTTCAAGTCTTCTATATGTCTCAAAGTGCTTCACAGAATGTACTGTAAAATGAATTGACTATATACAGTTTATATACTGGGTGAAACACGGCAGCCAATTAACCACAGCAGTGTCCCACAAACAGTTGCGGATTGAAATGACCAATTTATTATCCATGTATACCACCTATGTGTGAAAATTTTTGTATCTGGAATGCAATTTGCACTCTCTCACTGAGTGGCCGACACACCCTGCTAATGTAATATCAGAGAAATCTAAGCGCAGGTTGGCAAGACTTTCATCTTTGAACTCTTTGATCACCTCAACTCCCTTTAAGAATAATAATCTTTTCTTTTGATATTGCACTTTTCGCCCACAAATATACAGTCAATTCACTTTACAGTATATTCTGTGAAGTGCTTTGAGACAACGATAAGATATGAAAAGCACTATATCAAATGCAAGGATTATTATTATTATTACATATGTGGTTGAAACACGGCACACAGCAATGTCGCACAAATAGTCATGGATTTTAATGACCAATTTATTATTTTTAGAGATTATTATTAGGTGTGTGGAGTAAGGAAACTTGTCCAAGGTTTCGCCCTGGCTGAAATCAAACCCAGATCTTTCACTTGCAAGGCGAATGTTCTAACCACTGAGCTATAGATCTCTAGCTCAGCAACAAACCACATCGCTGTTAAGATACTACCCAAATGAAGGATTCATCAACAACAATAACAAATTACATTTGTATACTGAAAGCAGGTAATAAAGACATCTAAAAACTGACAATATAACAGAATAGTCAGCATGGATTTCAAAAAGGAAGGTCATGCTTAACCAAACTCATTGAATTCTTTGAAGAAGTAACAGAAAGAGTAGACAAGGGTAATGCAGTAGATGTAATATCCTGTATTTGCATTTCCAAAAGGTGTTCAATAAGATAATAATATTCCTTCCATTTGATATAGCACCTTTTATGTCTTTGTCACATGCAGCATTCCCAGGACTCTGTCCTTGGCCCCCTGCTCTTCATCATATACATGCTCCCCCTGGGCGACATCATCCGCAAACATGGGTTAAACATATACATGTATGTGGATGACACCCAACGCTACCTTTCCGCAACCACCCTCAACTCCAGGACTACTGCCGTTCTGACTGCGTGTCTGTCCTACATTGAGTCCTGGACGAGGGTCAATTTCCTCCAAATCAATGTCAACAAGAAAGAGGCCCTCCTGATTGGCTCGAGTCCATGCTTCCGCACCTCAGGCGCTGACAACATCAGCATCCAAGGCTGCTCTCTCCACTTCTCAAAGCCAGTCAAGAATCTGGGCATCTTGTTATATCCGCTCCATGACCGGTACAGCCTTCCACCATCTCCACAATAATTGCCAGACTCCGCCACTACCTCACCTCCCATGCCGCCGAAACTCTCATCCATGCCTTTATCACTTCCAGGCTTGACTACGGGAATTCTCTCCTCATCAGCCTTCCTTGCTCCTCCCTTCACAGGCTGCAGATCATTCAGAATTCTGCAGCTTGTGTACTCTCCCGCACCAGGCTCCACGACCACATCACTCCCACCCTCGCCCATCTCCACTGGCTCCCCATCCCCCAGAGGATCAAATTCAAGATCCTCGTCCTCACCTTCAAGGCCATTCATGGCCTTGCCCCCGCCTATCTCTTTGACCTGCTGTCTCCCTATCAGCCTGCCCATCCCCTCCACTCAGCAGGCTCTGGCCTGCTCTGCGTTCACCACCCTAACCACTCAACCATCGGTGGCCGGGCTTTCAGCCTCTCTGCTCCCACACTGTGAAACGCTCCATAATGTAATTTTGTTGTTGTTTGTGTAATGTCTCAAAGCACTTCACAGAATATACTGTAAAGTGAATAAACTATATTCTGTGGGGAAAATGTGGTAAATCAATTGAGCACAGCAGTGTCCCATACACAGTCAAACAGTCAAAATTATATATTTTTATTAAAATGCAAGTTGTTGTTGTGTTTGTTTTTCTGATTTTTTTAAATTTCTGCTTCCTAATTTTCCATTCCATTTTCTTAATAAGCAGAGATTTGCCTGGATTCAATTGCATATGGACAAATATCGATTTTCACCACCCATCTGACTTGTGTCGTCCAAGAGTGGGAAATAATGGCTCCTAATCACTTTAATGCTGGAAGCAATATAACAAATCACTTCCAGCAAAACAAAGCAGGAATAAAGAAGCTGCATGCCTATAAAGAATGATTAAAAAACAATCCAAAGCTGAAATAACTATTTTGTATCGATTCCATGTAAATATTGGGATGTCATTTGCAGTAAGCAGTATTAAACATTCCAGCCCATTCAATAATGAGATACATTGCATCAACCCATGTGAATTCCATTCTAACACATTCTACCTCCAGAACGTTTTTGTTCAACTGAGTGTCTGACACTTGTGGAAACCTATCACCATGCTTAAGAATATCCAAAGCAAACTGAGAATTCTATGCATGCCATCTCCGTATGGAAATTACAGAGCTAGGCTGTTGGGATGAAATGCGCACAGAATGCATCCTGCTTTCTTAATTTCTGAAAAACTATTAGGCATAGGTTGGCAAGAGCCAAGCTTGGGAATCAGAGAAGAGTTCCTTGCTTCACATGCCTCTGTTTGCCTAGCGGTGCGCGGGAACACGGTTGTTGATCGAATTGTGGATCACTTTCTGGGGATAGTTATCCCTCAAAAAAAATGTTGGGGTCACTCAATCCATAACTATTTGTGGGACATTGCTGTGTGCAATTGGCTGCCACATTTTGCCCACAAAATACACAGTCACTAAAACTTTACAGTATATCCTGTGAAGTGGTTTGAAACGTCTGGACAAGGTGATAAGGTGCTATATCAAATGCAAGGATTATTATATAGCCAGCTAAAACCACATAGTTTGCCATTGATATATCTGTCTGACAAGCTTTCGCGCTGTTTGTCCAGCCAAGACAACCCTAGCTTTTGGCTTGTAGAGTTAACAGGAGCTGAGTGATATAACACCCTGCCCCCAAATTCCAAATAATGGGATTCATTTATTAAGCAATCCATTGGGAAACACTGCCAATTAGATCCTTTATTAAAAATGAGCACTGTAGAACTATAGAAATGTATGACACAATAGGGAGTCCTTTGATCCATTGGATTCATATTGGATTGCTATTCACTCCTCCAATGAAGCTATCTCTCCATAGCTTGAATACACTTTCTATAATTCAATGTCCAAAACTACATTCAATGTTATAGCATTTTTACAGCACGTTTCACATCAGGAGGACAGCCAAGGCCCTGGAAAGATTAACAAGTCCTCTTGGGGGGGATTATAATACTATAATAGGAGACCAGTTCGAAATTCTTATTGTGGAAGAATCGCAAAGCGTTTCAATTCAAAGCATTGCGATGTTTCACAGGACTGAAACATTAAGGCGAAACAAATGATTCCGAAAATTGCAGGCCCATTCGCCAAACACTGACAAGTAAAATAACAGAATCCATTCTAAGAGGCAGATTGAAGGAACATTTGCAGAGCAACAATTTAAAAGTAGACAGTTAATGTCAGCCAATTGTTCAGCTAGGATAGGTATCACAAACCCAAGCATGTTCTCATCCAACATCTAAAACATCCACCTTTTAGTAAGGGTTGTAGAATATCAATCATGAGCAGGAACGTGGGTTGAATTGACCTTTTCCTAGCCAGGGACACTAAAGCTATAACACCGCTATTGCTGCTTTAAGCTTTAACTTAGATCAACAAATTCAGCAAAAAGTTTGAATTGAGTTTGAATGGTTCCAAAGTTTGGAACCATTTGCTCTGTACAGCTAAGTGCTACATTGGGTGATATATTTACCCTTTAAACCGCTGGAGGTGATTCTTAATTTTTTGAGTGAACCTTTGTCCCTAAAATGGGCGGAGATGAATGCCATCAGAGCATCGAATGGCAGCATAGAGTATTTCCAGCTCTGGCAATACAATATTATAATATTACAGGGAGCAATTGGCTGCTGCCTTTTGCCCACAAAATATACAGTTTATACACTTTACAGTATATTCTGTGCAGCGCTTTGGGACATCTCAAAGATGCGATAAGGCGCTATATCAAATGCTTATTATTAATAATAAGCATTTGATAAGCAATGCTTAATAAAAGGATTATTATTGTAATACAATTTACAGTTATATCATTTCAAGAGAACATGATGAAGCACTTTACAAAGCTTACTGGTCACCGAGCCAGGGGGACAGGGGAGCTGAAATAGAGGAGTGGAGAGCTAAGGTGACCAAAAACTCTATCATAGAGGGAAGTACTAAGGTGAGCATTAAGTATCAAGCCAACAGTGGAGCAAGTGAGGGTGAAGTGATGGGCTCACAGCGCTTGGTATGGGAGAGAACGCTGCTGTTAGTCTTTTGCTCTACTTCAACAATGTGCCGAAAGCAAGAACTCACAATTCAGTCTGACATATCAGTTCAACGATTGCAAAGCACTGCATTATCCTTTTTAAATGAGACAGCAAACTGAGGTCCCCTCTTCAGCTAGATGTTAAAGATTTCAAGGCATCATTCTAAAGGACAAGGGAGTTTTGCTGGTGGCCTGCAATCATCACAGCTTATTGTGAGACCTTGCTGTGAGTAAACTGTCTGCCAGAAGTTACGACACTTAACAGTAATGATCAAAGATCACTTTGAAACATCCTAGTCTGATAAAAAGCTTTAAAAATCCAAGTTCCTTCTTTTTAAGGACATTTGCCCTTTGACATAAAGCCTTTGAACAATGTATTTCACTCTATCATCAATCAATCACTATTGTACACTCGCTGCTCTCTGTGTTAGCATCGCATTTGAGCAATTCTACAATGAAAGAATGACTTGAGTAATACTACAAGTATTCCAAATGTCAACTGAGGTTCACATTATGTAACAACGTGTGGGAAACAGAACCTGAACAAAATTGATTATTTTTCCCATTTAATTATTGCAAGCACAAACTGTTTCTTGCAAAACTGCCATACTGATTCTAAACTATCAGAGTTCAGTCAGCTGATTGAATTCCAGGTATTTAAGCTTCTTCTCAGCTGAACAGCGTGATAGAACATGTGGAAACAGGTAACCCAGGCTCCTGTTTTCCAACACTCAGCATCAAGTAGTCAGTTAATGCCCACTCCAGCTAATAGGTTCAAGTCATAACTTTGTCCCAGTAATTTGGTTCAAGTGTAACGCTGTTTGATGCTGTGTAGCTCTCCGCAAATGAATACGGCTTTCAGAGGGGAAAACAAAACTAAACAACAATGCTGCATACTATAATTATATTAAACAAGGGATGACACATGATAAATAATAAAACCCTTCAGTGTATATGAATATGTGAAAATGTGAAGCCCTGTTAAATTTCCAATCATCAGAATAAACAGAGATGATTCCTAATTCTAGACTTCATCCATTTGTAATATTCCAAAAGGAAATAATATCATAGCAAATTTCTCCTCCTTTCTGTTTTTAACTGCAGCAGAATACGATGCTTTACAATTGGATTTGCTGGAAGATTGAATGACTCAAATAGGCTTTGCTGCAAATATCTCTGTGTAATTAATCTTAAGTGCAACCGGTAGAAATCCTAGCTCAAACACAAGTTTGATTCAAGCCTGCAGGTCTTGTTTTGTCACAAAGCCTTGAGTTATCAAATCTTTTGCAAACTTTTTTGAACACTTCATCATTTTATTTATTTGAGCGTAAGTGGGAACATGTACTAGTGTGAGTGTATGAGTTTGTTGCGTGAATGTGTATTCAAAAGTACTTGTGAATATGTGCATGTCATAAGCTAAATGACGATGACTATTTTAGGTGATTTTAGGTGACGGCTGCTTATAAAAACAAGTCATTCAGTGCTGTCTCCTCCACTGGAGCTATCTGTTTTTATCCCACCATTTTCCCATACACTTTATTATCACTTTAAAGTATTTATCAGGTTTTATTTTAAATGCTCTTAGGGCTCGAAAGCCTTTTTGTGTTCATTCCATAGTCTAACTTCCCTTCTTACCTCTGGTGATCAACATCAATTTAATGTCCTTTTGTTAGCCTCCCTTCAAATTTTTTCATAATTTTCTGTTCATAATATTCTGTGAAGTGCTTCGAGATCTCTCGAAGATACAATAAGGCTCTCTATCAAATGTATAATTATCATTATTAATTGTGAAAAGCTCCATTAGATCTTTCTTAACATTCCCTGTTGTGAAAGAAGTAGTTCCAGCAGCTGTCAAGATCAACTATGATCTAATAGTGTGGCTGAACAGGCTCAAGGGACTGAATGACTTACCCTTGTTTAATCTAGTAACAGCTGTACATGAAATGTAACTTCTGCTGAATAGTGAAGTTCAAAGACATATAGGACCAATTGTTTCCTCACATATTGCTCTCAGTTAAGCGTAAGGGTTTTCTTTAAGTGATGGTTTAATATGTCACTTTACAGTATCCTTATAAAACCACTTGACACTCAATTTAGAGAATGTATCATCTTGAAGATACAAACATCTCATAGTTCTCCACCAACATGTTAAACTTTTTTTTAGCAACGTTTCAAGAACAGGCAAATGCCAAATTGTGTCCTGGTAACCTGAAGCTAGACACGTTTGAGTAGTTGACTGTCCAAAGGTGAGGATGCCTAATTCCACAGTAGAATTCAATTAACTCTCGCACAGCCAAACCTTGTTCAAATGCTGCAGAAATTCACATACACAATTTTAGTTCGGATGAGATCATGGGCCAGAGCCAAACTTTACCCCAGGAATACAATTTTGTTTTCCACCCGAGAACTTTATCAATCCGATAACTCAATGGGCCCCTACCATTTTTTTGCATGTCGCTTTTACATTTAACAAATGTGACAGTCATGTTTTGTGATTCCACCAAAGCAAATGAACCAAATGGATTCAAGAAATCCCTAGGTCAATTGTCTGTGTGTTCATACTAGACACAAAAAACAGTTTCCGCATGATGGTAGATTTTTAGAAATGTCAGCAAAACAGTCTTTTGCAGTCTTCTGCACAAATCATAGTGTAAGGTGAATTGACTGTACATTTGTGGGCAAAACACGGCAGCCAATTGTGCACAGCAGTATCCCACAAACAGTCGTGGATTGAATATGACCAATCTATTATCTTTTTGAGAGATTATTATCAGGTGTGTTGGAATAAGGAAACTTGCCTAACGTTTCGCACTGCCTGGAATTGAACCTAGGTCTCTCACTTGTAAGGCAAGTGCTCTCACCACAGAGCTACACGACTCCTGTAAATCATGCAACATAAACTGCATAAACTGCAACATAAACTGAATGGCATTCACTTTTCTGTTTATTTCCAGTTATCATCGCCTCTTTGTGAACCCAATTAATACAGAGAGCATAATGTAACTTTCTGTTTCCCACAGATAACACCTTAACATTTAATTACCATACTATATTCACCACTAACATAAAAAAAAGCAGGAAAAGGTGTAGGTAATGTCTTTGGTTGAAGTAATCAGTAGAAATATATAGCATTTTCCACCCATTTATTTCCACAGTTTTAAATATCTTGAAGCTTATTACATGTTCAAGGTTTATCAATTATGCTTATGAATAAATAGACATACTCTCTTGAGTTCTCTGTTACTGTTAACAGTTATAGCATGTGTAGTTCAACAACCTAAGCTTTTAATATCTTTCTCATTTACTCCAAATCCCTATAAAAGTGGAGTGAAAACATTTGTTGCTAATCAGGTATCTGGGACAGTGTTAAAGTGTTAAAAGTAGAACCCAAGAATTGGCATCTTTAAAATGCAAGCTAATTATCCTAGATAATATCATTACATAAATATTTTAAAAGACAAAACAAGTCTGTAATAAGTGATAATTTGGATTATTTAAATTGCCTTCAGCTACAGGTCCTCAGTAATACTTTGCATTTTTTCCATCCCATTTGTATACTGTAGTAGTGTGATTGTGTCGATGATCAATCCTGATGCCTTCAATCTGTTGTTCCATTTCATTCATTATGGTGAGCATCTGGTTCAAGTTGTAAAATAATCAGAATATGTCACCGCACATACCTGCTGCTCCAGTGGCTAGATCATTACTTGTCTTACCTCTCAAGCTGTACCAAAGAACTCTGCAGTCCTACCCCATCGTTGAGAACATTCTTCGCCACTTCTGAACTGTTCAGTCAGTTGTAGGCTTAGAAACTAGTTGATGATGTGAATTCTCTCAGTCATTATACCATACAACGTTACTCAGAAACACGCCATTTGGCTCATCAAATCTTCACTGTTATTTTCTTCTTCCACATAAGACATTTAATTTATTCCTACTCTTATAAGTTTGATATAATAATCCTTACATTTGATATAGAGGATTTATAAAGGATTTATTTATTTGATATAATAAAAATAATAATCCTTGCATTTGATATACAGTAGTACCTTATCATGTTGACGAGATGTCTCAAAGCGCATCACAGGACATACTGTTAAGTGATGTTTCGGGAAGAAATTTCGAATTTTTCGACCTCCCCTTCGTGTCTCACCCCTTCCCAAACACTCCCCTCTCAGCTCGGGTCACATGCCTCCTGTGCAGCGCCTTGGGACATCCTCCCGACGTGAAAGGCGCTCTATAAATGTAATTTGTTGTTGTTGTTGTTAACTGGTGCTATCAGAATGCAGATTCTACAAATAGCTTTGTCACTCAATTGTGGCTGACATATCTGCAAGATTAATTGTTCTGACAGATATGTCAACTGTTTTGTCTTTGTGGAAAACTAATTTGACAAAATGTGAGTCAAAAGAGTTCCATTGTATCAGGGCACTGAAGCACAGAGCACCACTGAGAGTATAGATAAAACAGCTGGCACAGATGATGGATTTAAGCAATGATGGAGCAATGGTGTGCACAGGACCGGTGTACAAACTTAGGATGATACTTCCATGAGGAATACTGCTTGAGGCCAGGACCGTGCTAAACACTCTGAATAGCTAGAGACCCGATATTCTACCTCATTTTAGTCTGCAAGTCTTTTAAGTCATAGCATTGAAGATTAGCCTAAAATTATGTCGACTGCTTAAATGTCGGTCTTAATTAATTTAGAAGCCAGTTTTTTTTTCAGAATTGCAGCAAATTTGTTTTCAATTTAAGAATGAATTGAAGAATCTCCATAATTCTACACAATCATATACAGTACTTTAAAACAAAATTCACACTTAGGTTAGGTAGAAGTTTCAGGCTCGGGTAACTTTAGTGTTGGTTGATATTGTATTTTACACATAATGCTGCATAATTTCCACATTGCTTCAGGTCATCAGATTGGATGCTTTGCGGCCCAATAACCAAAGCAACGCCTTTAGATGTTTAATTCTTAAATCGACCAGATTTCAGCCGAACCCAACTCTATTTCATTTGTATTCAATAGCTATTACAATGCATAGCCTAACCATCACTTTTGCTGACAGCACATGACTGAAATGTATGATGTGTACTGAAGATGCTTTTGAAGCGATTTGTCAGGTTACCACAAAGGCATACACCAGCTTGTCTACTAATGTGAGGTTGATTTCAGCAGTTTGCACTGTGCTATTCAATGTAGAACACAACAGAAAAAATAAGGACGGTTTTCCCATCAATGTATTCTATAAAGCACATCCTACCAGTCAATTCATTGGGCCAACATCTAGTCTGCTGATTGCCTTGCTCTGAAGTAATTGGTAACCTCTCCCACTTCTTCCCCATCAATTGGTCAAGAATGGCTCACCTAGCTTCCACAATGCTCTTGTGACTCCAGTGTAGTGACCATATTTTCGAGTGGGACAGTCAAATTTGTGCACAGCAATGTCCCACAAACTGCCATGAGTCAGAGTTTCAATTCATCGCCTCTTCTGAAAGGTGGAACCTCTGAAAGTGTAACCGACGCCCCCACCACCACTGCACTGCATCGGAAAGTAAGCCAAGTTAGTCCACCCCAAAATTGATGTATTTCAATTCCATTCTCAAGGAAGCTCAGAGAAGCAAAATACTGTACTGCCCCAACTGAATCACAATCCATAGGTATACACTGTGTTTTAACAATATTGTCCTGTCCCCATGCCCACAAAGAAGGACATTTCTGAAATTTACATCTCTGGTCACAGAGATGTTGATAAAAGTGGGCTAAAGTCCACATGTCCAGTGGCCCTATAGATTGCATTGTCTAGAGTTGAAGCTGTAAAAGATAAATCAGTCCATTTTGTACATGCTTGATAAAAACCTACTTTTGCTGTATTTAACCTGATCTATAAAATACAGCAACAAAATTACATTTGTGTAGAGCTTCAAGTCGGCAGGATGTCCCAAGGCACTGGACAGTCAATGTTTCAGACCCGAACTGGGGTCAGGATCGGGGAGTTTGGAGGGAGACAAGGGGATTTGGGCTGACCGATGGGACTGTTGTAGAGAAGGGTCTTGAGGCAGGACTTGAAGGAGGCTGGAGAGGGGGCTAGGTGGAGGGACTGCGGGATGGAATTCCAGAGGTTAGGGGCAGCGTGTCTGAAGGCTTGCCCACCAAAGGTTAAAAAGGTTAAAAAGTTAAAAATAAAGTTAAAAATATTCATTGGGAAAATGGTAGCATCTGGTGATTCCAAGTATATCATTCTGACCCACAATAACTCAAATCAGATAATAATAATCCTTGCATTTGATATAGCGCTTTTTACAGCCAATTGCGCACAGCAATGTCCCATAAACAGTCGTGGATCAATTTTATTATTGTGGGTTTTTTGGACGGATTATTATTAGGCGTGTGGAGTAAGGAAACTTGCCCAAGGTTTCGCCCTGACCTGCCTGGATTCGAACATAGGTCTCCCCAGCTTGCAAGAGAAGTGCTCTAACCACTAAGCCACAGGATCTCCCATGGGGCAATGGTCTCCCCAGTTTACATGAAGAATGTGGGATCCCTGGAGTAGACATACTTTGGAGCCAAAAGCCATTTTTCACTGCTCTGGAGTACTTTCAACACAGCTGGTTCAGGAAACAACTGTTGAGACTGCCACTGAGGGTTGACTCCATTCTGTTACTCCATTCCAAACACATCACCTTGGAGTCAACTGAACCCTAGAGACTCCACTCACCTCCATGGGGTAGGGGAAATTGAATGTGTCAGAAGATAAGCAATTCTCCTTCTTCGTGTTTCCTGTGTTGCTGTTGTGTGTACACGGGAATACATAGAAATCAAATAAATAATGAAAGTGGGTCTTGGAAGCGTGTGTATCACTTTAATAAATGATTTGGCCTACGTAAGTTTATTATAAACTGCCAAGTAATGTTGCCAATACTACCAGAATCACAGTACAGTGGTCATGTTTAAACTATATAAATGTGATCGTTTACAATTATTATTGAACTAAAATCAACACCAGCTATAGCCATTGTGCAAGTTTTTAAAATACTTGATCAGAAAATCAGGTCAGTGGAAAAATCCTACTTGCAGCTTCATGCATTCCTTGCCACATAGAGTAAGCATAACAACACTGTAACAGTCAGCAATTATAAACAGCAGCTAGATCATCTCTTACAAACTCAACATTGGGCAGTTTTTTTTACCGTAACATGTACATAATCTGGCAGTTCATAACATTCAAAGTTGATTTTGTCACAAAGACAGGTCAATAAAATAAATAACACATTATAAGAGGAAACATTTTACCACCAGTGGATATCACCACCGGGATAGTGGCTGAGGTGTCTGGCTGGTCTGTTAACCCGTTTTCTAAGGAGACGGTCTTAATGGGGACGAAGGAGGAGAAAATGCAAAGTGTGTGTGTGTGTATGCTAGGTGGGGGAGAAGATGGTTGGGGGTGGAGGGGAGATAAGTGCTAAAGAAAAGGATGTGTATCACTTGTATCCATTGGACAGATAAAACCTGGGGCAAGACCAAAACTACATTAAAACATTCAGGGGAAAATCAAATAGAAAATGGCACTGCAGACCTAACTCAATAAACGGTTGAAAAGAAAAATGTCAGCATATCATGAGTCCCAACTTGATTTCAGAGACAAATCCGGAGTGAGATTCTAATTTCTTCTCCCACATAAGTGGAGACTGGAGGTAAAGAATGTCAATTCAGACACTTGAGCCTCACTTCTCTCCCGTGCCCCCACACACACACCTTAGCTCCATCCTGAACGGTTAATTCTTGTGCCTTGTCAACTGATGTCATCAGCAAAATTACCCCCACCTCCCCACATACATAGACCCATTCACCACAGTGATGTTGTGCTGTGATTTGCTTTAGTTTGCGACCACTTCCCAATCAGCCCAGCACTATAATTTCACCATCCCTCTACGATGCCCAACAACAACAACAACTTTGATTTATATAGCACCCTCCACGCTGGGCGGCATCTCAGAGCGCTTCAACTACTACCAGCAACTACTAATAGAGGATACGAAATGTGATATTTAATGATGAGTAAGTTGGACACTAGGAAGAAGGACCTGATTTTAAATATTATGCATATAAAATTCTGTCAGAACGGTGCAAAATCCATTATCTGTCAACGAAACCAGGACACAAACCTGCTATTGCCGTGTGGTTGATTTGCCACTGCAAAATGACAACCAACATTGTCAATAAGTTAAATATTCTTTTCAGGGTCACGTCTAACAAAAATGACTTTCAGAACACATATTTATAATCCTTTTTTTTAAATGCATGTACTACGCTACAGTGGAAAGGTAATTAAACAATCACCATTTATAACTTAGCTTCACACTATCAGAAAAGCGTGAAATCGGCTCATTTTACTATTTACTGTCAAATTCTGCTCATATACAAAATATGACAAAGCTGTATTCAGTAAACAACAGCAATCTGACTAAAAGTATCTAAGTTTTTGTACTTTGTAATGTGTTGTACTTTTACATAAATTATATTACTGCGGTCTATGAGACAAGATTCAACAACATTTATTGTACACAGGTCTAAAAAATATAATTAAAAAAAATAGTTCCAAGATCAACACAGTTTTTTCTCCTAAAGTTTGAAACATTATACAGTACTAGGCTAATTTAAATGATTTACCCTAAATAAAACTGCATTTTATTTGCATTTGATGTGCATTTTTCTATCACTATGCCTGTCAAGTCTAAATTACGTTCCTGCACACCAGACACTGGTGACAAATATACGAGTCTCACCATTGCAGGACTGCTACAACTACAAAGAACTTAAGCTCGGATTTAGGCAGCAAAGTTTAGTATTCAGTGTACAAGATGATGTCTCTAGACACCTACCACTGAATATTGATTCAAGTTAACCTGTAGATAGTTTTATTGCACCACCCATCAAAAGGGAGACCATATTTAACACTTTAGAAATACAGAATCCCACAAAGGAGATCACTTTCCATTAAATCTGCATATTTTCTGCTTCCAAATGCAAAAATACTATCAAAATCCACCATAAAGGACCATTTGCCTGATTTACCAAATTACCCCTTAAGTATCATTTGCTTCTCAACTGAATGATTTTTGCCATTTTTACACCTTTTTTTTCCTTCTTCAAACTTCCCCAGTGCGGATTGATGTGTAACCCATTTGCTCCAACAGAACAAAAGTCCTTCAGTTTATCCTTCAATTGAGTCCCAGCCTGGAAGTCTGACGCAGCAGGTAAAACGTGGAGAAACATTTCTCTTTTAAGGTGACAAGAGTCTTGCTCAGCTCAGCCACATGAGATGGCAGTGAATCGTTTGGAGATGCAGGACATGTTGTGTAGAACGATGCCAAGCAGAAAGAGGAGCACACAGGCCACAAGCAGCACAGTGCAAACACCCGAGCAGGTGGAAGTTTTGACACCTTCGCGGCCTTCCTCCTCCTGCTCCTCCTCTTCCTCCCTCCTCAGTCCATGTTGCAGCTGCCGGAGTTGCTGGCGTTCCCCTGGGATTACCACAGCCGTTAAGGTCTTCCGCTGGTTTCCTGGCAACAGGCGGCATCCCCCTTCTCCTGGCAACAGGCGGCATCCCCCTTCTCCTGGCAACAGTGAGCTCTCCTTAGTAACAGTCAGAGGTAACATATAGCACCCATTGCTCGGAAGCTTGATAAAGACCGGGGTGTGGTCGGAGGGGTGCGGGATGCTGATCACGGTGATTACCTCAGGGTCGTCTGGCAGCTGAGATACCGAGACGCTCGGGGAGAGTTTGGTGACAGTTCGACACCAAGGACATCTCAGCTCCTTCTGGCTGCTCCTCATCTGCTGGAGGCAGACAGAACAACAGGTGTGTTTGCAGTCCAGCTGCTTCGGGCGGCGCCGGGGGCTGTAGTAATTGAAACAGATCTGACATTCCAGCTGAGAATCTTGAGAAAGTGTCTCCATTTTTATATTGGCAATGGGTACTTTTGGGGAGATGGCCGGGGGAAGCTCTAAATTCCCCGATATATATATATATATGTGTATATTATAATATATACGCACACACACACACACACACAAACACACACTGTTATCCTTTTGCTTCCCACGTCGCGAGTCCAGATTCACTGATTTAAATTGTTCTAGTCTTCAGGTACTCCTTCGGGAGGGAATGGGCGAAGTGAAGCTCTGGGAGTTCCAGCAAGCACCCGGTTGAATTCTTTCATTACCTGGAAAATAAATCATAAGAACATAAGAACAAAAGAATAAGGAGCAGGAGTGGGCCATTTGGCCCCTCAATCCTGCCCCACCATTCAATAAGATCATGGCTGATCTAATCTAATCTTCCTCATACTGTACTTTCATTATTTTCCGTTAAAAAAACTCTTTAAGTTCAAGATCACTCCATTCCTCTATTAACAGATCATGGCAACCAACTTAAAACCAAGTGAATGACTTGCAAACTGTCCCCTAAGATGGAAAAAGAAACTTTTACTTGCTTGAATATAAATTTGATAGGCTGCTCTTGCAACAACAATTTGCATTTGGACATCGCCCATCATGCAGGATAACGTCTTGGGAGGGCTGCACAATGATGGGGTTGTAAGCATTAGGAAAGGACATTAAAAGGTAAAAGCCTTGTACAACTGTACCAAGTTGTGATAGCCACTAAGTGGTAGCATTTCCTCCCAACAATTTACCAATCTCAGTCATACCAACGAGAAGTGCTTACGGACCAAAAATGGTGTTGGCGTTTCTTCATGGGGCAAAAGGTAAAAGCCAAATAAAAGTACAGAACAAAAGATACCTCAGACATTTCACCAGCCAGTGATCAGGTAAAGGATTGGAGCACATTGTCTACACACCATCTCAACCGGATAAATCAGGAATGATGATAAGGAGGTCATCATAGAATTAGGAAGTCAAAACAAAACTACACTTGTATAGCACCTTTCACATCAGGAGGACGTCCCAAGGTGCTGGACAGTCATTGTTTCAGACCCGAGCTGGGGTCAGGGACGGGGAGGGTGGAGGGAAAGGAAGAGGAGGGTCTTAAATAATAATAATAATCCTTACAAGTGCAAAGCAACATTGTCGCCCACAAAGGACCTCCTTACTCAACTCTGAATGATTTATTGAAAGACACCAGACAATAAATCAGATTTATTCACTCAATGGCGTTTCCTTCTCCACGTAAAAAAATATAAAGCAAGGTCCTAGCCATGTAGGTACCCGTGTTCTCTCCAGCATCGATTCTCAAGTCGCACTGCTCCGCAAACAATCAGGTTTACGATTTATCTGCAACGCGATCTTGTCTGCCCTTCCACAATATTGAATGGAGCCAAGAATTATATTTATGTGCCACTGGTACAACTGATTAGTTGTTTACTATTATCACTTTACATAATCCATCAAAATGTTCCCGTCACTTCTCATTTCATTGTTAAGAAACATCAGCTAACATGATCCATCAAATGTTCCCATCTTCGCTTGTTTTATTAGTAAAGAGGGATGCACCTGGAGTATGGGGCCCAGATTATGGAGAAAATCTGGTCAATTGCTCCCTACATGACTGATCCAGTCCTCTTCCATTTACCTCCCACCCCACCCCCCTCCAGAACTTTTGCTTCCGAAATGTCCTGAGTCAGGATAAATATAACAATATTGCACACCTAACTTATAAGAAGCAATTCAAGCATGAACCAAAGTACAACAAGCGCATTTATGAAATTCAAACGACTCCCCAACTGTTATAAAATATATAATATAGCATTTTGCTACAGCGCTTTTCACGTCTTCGAGACGTCTCAAAGTGCTTCACAGAATATAGTGTAAAGGAATTGACTGTATATTGTGTGGAGTAAGGAAGCTTGCCCAAGGTTTCGCCCTGACCTGCCTTGATTCGAAACAGGTCTGACGTTTTGTAAGGCGAGTACTCTAACCACTGAGCTACAGGACTCCAACAGAGAGCAAAAATCCTGGAACTCGAACAAAGGGAGCGGAACAAGATGGTGGGGTGGGGGGGGGGGGGAGGAAACTGTCACAATAATTAGTGAATCTGCAATTAAACGGACCCCGTCCATTTCAGCCCTCCCCCCACACACAACACACACCCTCCCATCACCTTGTAAAATAACTGGAGTAGCAGGAAATCATGACAGTGCTGTTGTGCATGTCACACCGAGACCTTCACACTGCATCTTCTTTGTCTCCAGTCCTGCCCGTTATTCTCTCTGTGTGTAAAAATACCCTCCTGAACACCCAACTCTTTCTTCCACAGAACGATCTGTACTGTAAGGGCTCTTTACCTTACCTGCCGAGGAGGGACACTTCTGTATCTTTTGACCAAAGGCTATGGGGCTGATCAGACAACGCAACGCGCACAGCCTGTGTTACCAGCTGCCTCGGTACAGCACTGTGTTATAGTACCATCAAAAGCCCCTTTATTTATGCAGTCATTTCCTTTCAAATATATCAATGGAGGCATCCTCTTTGCAGCATGAGCAGTGACACTGGGACATATACTGTGTTTATATATTTATTTTTAAAAACAGTATTTATTCAACTTGATTTCACTAAAATCCGGATTTTTCTTGCACGTTACACACAAAAGAGAACGACCCTCTGGCTCGTTCGCTCGGTGGCCTTTTGGTTCCTTGCAATCGTGGAACTGGACTATGACCTTCTGCAAACGATGCGTCTTAACAGGTTTAATTCTCCCCACACCCAGACATTTACACCCTGATCCTGTGAGCCCTGATCTGCTGAGGACCAAGTAATTGACAGCCAATGGACCAGCCAGGCAAATGTTTTTGACCCATTCTGTGCTGTTTCCAGCTGCTCACACACACAGTCGCACACACTCACCACTGTCTCACACACACTCACCATTGTCTCACACTCACCATTGTCACACACACACTCACCATTGTCACTCACTCACCATTGTCACACACACACTCACCATTGTCACACACACACACTCACCATTGTCACACACACACTCACCATTGTCACACACACACTCACCATTGTCTCACACTCACCATTGTCACACACACTCACCATTGTCACTCACTCACCATTGTCACACACACACTCACCATTGTCACACACACACACTCACCATTGTCACACACACACTCACCATTGTCACTCACTCACCATTGTCACACACACACTCACCATTGTCACACACACACTCACCATTGTCACACACACTCACCATTGTCACACACACACTCACCATTGTCACACACACACTCACCATTGTCACACACACTCACCATTGTCACACACACACACTCACCATTGTCACACACTCACCATTGTCACTCACTCACCATTGTCACACACACACTCACCATTGTCACACACACACTCACCATTGTCACACACACTCACCATTGTCACACACACACTCACCATTGTCACACACACTCACCATTGTCACACACACTCACCATTGTCACACACACACTCACCATTGTCACACACACACTCACCATTGTCACACACACACTCACCATTGTCACACACACTCACCATTGTCACACACACTCACCATTGTCACACACACACTCACCATTGTCACACACACTCACCATTGTCACACACACACTCACCATTGTCACACACACACTCACCATTGTCACACACACAACAACAAAATTACATTTATAGAAGCGCCTTTCATGTCGGGAGGGCGTCCCAAGGCGCTGACACACTATCATACACACACAGTAACACACATCCCGCTGTCACACACACACACACACCAGCCCACCCCCTCCTGATCCTCTCTGAGCCAGACCACACCAGACCCCACACTGTCTGAGCTCACACCAACCTCACAAACAACTGGTTCACCTCCATCCAAAGTTATTGGGCTCCTCGGTTTGCCTTGAAACCTGGTCCCCTGGTGTTTATTGTAAACAAAGAGAGACGGAGTTAAAGGGCACGTTTACATCAACCCCTGTCTGCAGCAACTCTCTCTCTCTCTCTCTCCTCCCCTCTGTCCATCCTCTCTCCCTCCTCTCCATCTCTCCCTCTCTCCAGGATTGCTCCCCTCCCTCTTGTCCCGGTTTGGCAATGCTTTGTTGCTATTTTCTCTGCTTCAAAGCGATGAAGATCACGGTATGAATCCAGCCCCCATCTCCCCCCCCCCCCCACCCCCCTCCCCCTCCCCTCTCCTCTGTCTCTCTCTCCCCCCTGGCCCTCTTCCCCCTGTCCACTACCACCCCCCTCCCCCTCTCCCCTGCCCTCCTCCCTCTCCCCCCCTCCCCCTCTCCCCTGCCCTCCTCCCTCTCCCCCCCTCCCCTCCCCTGCCCCTCTCCCCCCCTCCCCTCCCCTGCCCCTCTCCCCCCCCTCCCCTGCCCCTCTCCCCCCCCTCCCCTGCCCCTCTCCCCCCCCTCCCCTGCCCCTCTCCCCCCCCTCCCCTGCCCCTCTCCCCCCCCCCTCCCCTGCCCCTCTCCCCCCCCCTCCCCTGCCCCTCTCCCCCCCCCCTCCCCTGCCCCTCTCCCCCCCCCCCTCCCCTGCCCCTCTCCCCCCCCCCTCCCCTGCCCCTCTCCCCCCCCCCCCTCCCCATCCCCTCTCCCCCCCTCCCCTGCCCCTCTCCCCGGGGCTGTAACCCCCACAAACACCTGATCTGCAAACACATCCACACAAACAAGAGTCTGAGCACAACACAAATACCTTCAGCGATCTCTGCCTGCCACCCCGAGCTCCAGCAGCCTCTCCCCCCCCCCCCACTCCCCTCTCTCCCCGCTGCTCACAGCTGTGATGCTAAATGCTCGTCCCTTTCCGCAGCTCCCCCTCCCCTCTACCCCCCCCCCCCCCCCCCACACACACACACACACCGTCCCCTCTCTCCTCTCTCCCTCCCTCCCTCCCCCCCTCTCTCTCCCCCCCCCTCTCTCCCCTCTCTGATTATGAATTCCTTATTTCCCACACTCTCACCTTCTCTTGTTCGCTCTCTTTCTTTTCTCCTAAAAACTAGGTCGTCAGATGTGGTGCCTCCCCCCCACCCCCCCTCCCTCTGCTCTGGCAGCCCCTGCCTGCTCTGCTCTGCTCTGCCTGTCCTGCCTAACTTCCTTCCCTGCCTTGTCTGCTGCCTTCCCTGCCTGGTTGTCTCTCTGCCCAGCCTCGCCCGTCTGTCTGGCTGCCTTGTCTCTACCTGCCCTGCCTGATTGCCAGCCTGCTTATCTGCCCTGCATGGTTGGCAGTTCCGCCTGCCGACTACTTTGCCTGGCTTCCTTGCCCTGTCTGGCTACATTTCGCTCTGTCTGATTCCCTGTCTGCCTGTCTGCCCTGCCTGGCTGACTGCCTGTGCTGCTTGCCCTGCCTGTGCCTGTCTACCCTGACTCTGCTGCTTGCCCTGCCTGTCTATGTGCCTGCCTGTATTGCTTGCCCTGCTTGTCTGTGTGCCCTGCCTGTCTGCCCTGCCTGTCTGTGTGCCCTGCCTGTCTGCCCTGCTTGTCTGTGTGCCCTGCCTGTCTGCCCTGTTTGTCTGTGTGCCCTGCCTGTCTGCCCTGCCTGTCTATGTGCCTGCCTG
This sequence comes from Hydrolagus colliei, assembly GCA_035084275.1. Classification (NCBI taxonomy): domain Eukaryota; kingdom Metazoa; phylum Chordata; class Chondrichthyes; order Chimaeriformes; family Chimaeridae; genus Hydrolagus; species Hydrolagus colliei. The sequence continues at coordinate 45,741,344 of CM068743.1, forward strand.
TATTGCTTGCCCTGCTTGTCTGTGTGCCCTGCCTGTCTGTGCCTGCCTGTCTGTGTGCCCTGCCTGTCTGTGCCTGCCTGTCTGTGCCCTGCCTGTCTGTGCCTGCCTGTCTGTGTGCCCTGCCTGTCTGTGCCTGCCTGTCTGTGCCCTGCCTGTCTGTGCCCTGCCTGTCTGTGCCTGCCTGTCTGTGTGCCCTGCCTGTCTGTGCCTGCCTGTCTGTGCCCTGCCTGTCTGTGCCCTGCCTGTCTGTGCCTGCCTGTCTGTGTGCCCTGCCTGTCTGTGCCTGCCTGTCTGTGCCCTGCCTGTCTGTGCCCTGCCTGTCTGTGCCTGCCTGTCTGTGTGCCCTGCCTGTCTGTGCCTGCCTGTCTGTGCCCTGCCTGTCTGTGCCCTGCCTGTCTGTGCCCTGCCTGTCTGTGCCTGCCTGTCTGTGCCTGCCTGTCTGTGTGCCCTGCCTGTCTGTGCCCTGCCTGTCTGTCTGTGTGCCCTGCCTGTCTGTGCCCTGCCTGTCTGTGCCTGCCTGTCTGTGTGCCCTGCCTGTCTGTGCCCTGCCTGTCTGTGCCTGCCTGTCTGTCTGCCCTGCCTGTCTGTGTGCCCTGCCTGTCTGTGCCCTGCCTGTCTGTGTGCCCTGCCTGCCCCGCCTGTATTGCTTGCCCTGCCTGGCTGCCCGGCCGGTTGCCTTTTGCCCTGTTGCCTGTTCTCTGAGCTGCTGGACAGAGCCGTCTGTAGCAGCTGGAGAGGGAGGGAGGGAGGGAGGGAGGGAGAGGCGCCCCCTGGGAGCTGTAGTTCAGGGAACAGGTCACCCTGAGCTCAACACCACACACAGAACTACAGCTCCCGGCTCGCACCGCGCCCCCTCCCTAGACTGACAACACAGAGGGGGGGGGGTCGCTAATCGATGGTAATCAGCTCCTGCAATGCCAGCCAGCCAGAGGGCATTGATAGCCAGCCTCACCCCTCACCCCTCACACTGGCATTGATAGCCAGCCTCACCACCTCCACCCCGCACCCCGCACACTGGCATCGATAGCCAGCCTCACCACCTCCACCCCTCACCCCGCAGACTGCAGTGCAATCATAACCATAACCCATGCATTTGATATAATAGCGTCTTTGAGATGTCTCAAAGCACTTCTTCACACAACATACTGTAAAAAAAGACAACAAAATTACATTTGTGCAGTCAATTGACTGTATATTTTGTGGGCGAAACAATAATGTCGAGGCTCAACTCAGCCTTGTGACACAAAGGGAGGAATACTTCCCAAACAAACAAACAACAAACAAACAAAACTTACATTTATATAGCGCCTTTCACGTCGAGAGGACGTCCCAAGGCGCTGCATGTGTGTGTGTGTGGGGGGGGGGGGGGGGGGGGGGTTGCTAATTTTCACTGTCCTCTGGTTGCAATAAAGCAAGATTTTGATTAACTCTCAGCTGCAATCTGGAGGTTACATCTTTCATGGCACGAATAAAGAGTGCTGTGGATAGGACATAAGTGTGACATTGCCAACGTTCAGATAAGATAGATCACCTTTACTAACAACGTTACAGTGTCACACTCGCCTGAAGAAACACTATCGTGACTTCAATGACTGCCTTTTATTGAAGCAGCTAGGAACAATCTATCATGCATCATCTTCCAACCAGTCAGTTCCCAGACAAAGACAATCACTGGCTGGCGAGTCACTGAAATGTGAAATGTATTTCATAGTTCACTTCATCTTCAACGTCACCACTTTTTTTATTCTGGAAATGTAGGTCAGAATTAGTTTCGAGAACTGCTAAGTAATGAAACAGCTCTTGTAATAAATGCAAAGCTCTGGGAATTAATTCTGCCAAACAGGAACATTGAATTAGTAAGAGGGTGGCATAATTAACATGATATTGAAATAGAAGTTCCATTTATAAGGTGCTGCTCTATCCACTATTTAAGAAATACATTCATGTTTTTAAAACCCTTTTAATAACCTGCCTGTTACACGGTAACACTTAAATTCCCCATCCTTATAATAATAATAATCCTTGCATTTGATATAACGCTTTTCACATCTTATCAACGTCCCAAAGCGCTTCACAGAATATACTGTAAAGTAAATTGACTGTATATATTTGTGGGCGAAATTGCGCACAGCAGTGTCCCACGATCAGTCATGGATTGAAATGACCAATTTTATTATTGTGGTTTTTTTGGAGGGATTATTATTAGGCGTGTCGAGTAAGGAAACTTGCCCAAGGTTTCGCCCTGACCTGCCTGGATTTGAACACAGGTCTCCCCAGCTTGCAAGACAAGTGCTCTAACCACTGAGCTACAGGAGCTCCTGTAGCTTCCTTCCTACTAGCTCAGTAATCCCCATCCTCTTTGTGATTCAAGACAAAGTTTCAGCCACATAATACAGTCACTGCATCTAATAGGGTATCCGGTGAAGCACTTCGAGACATTTCAAAAACCTTTTAAGGTGTTACATCAAATGCACAGATTATTATTGTTATAGTTCATCCAGTATGAAAAATGCAATATTTCCCCACTCTCCCTTTACCCACATATTAAAACATAGGACTATGAATATAAAGAGACAATGGAATAAAAGGTAATTTGCCTCATCAATCCCATTCCCTCCAGTAATAAAAATAATCCTTGCATTTGATATAGTTACTTTATCACGTATTTGAGACATCTCAAAGCACTTCACAGAATATACTGTACAATGAATTCACTGTATATTTTCTGGGCAAACCACGGCAGCCAATTACACACAGCAGTGTCCCACATACAGTTGTGGATTGAGTGACCATTTTGAAAAATTTGTTTTTTGTTGGAGTTATTACACTGGAAAAGCGATCTGACAATCCACTAACAACCAAGTTCCTACTTACTGGTAATTACTTGCCAGTAGGGTCCGTCGATATGGAAATTTTCCGATTTAGATATATCGATGGGCTCATATAGAGATATACTGAAATATCTATATTTTCAGGTTTTTCGTACTGCGCATGCGCGTTCCGGGTGCGTGCATTCGGAGTGTGCGCGCATTCGGGGCCTATCTCCTCAGGCGGTAAATATCTTTCTCTCTCTGTGTCTCTCACTCTCTCCATCTCTGTGTTTTTCTGTCTGTGTCTCTGTGTCTCTCTCACATCCCCCCCATCTCCATCTATCTGTATATTATCACATCCACCCGTCTCTCCCTACACCCCACCCGCCGTCTCTCCCTCCCCCTCCAGCCGTCTCTCTCCCCCCCAGCGTCTCTCTCCCACTCCCACCCCCCAGCCATCTCTCCCGCCCCACGCCCCCAGCCGTCTCTCTCCCCCTCCCCCCCAGCCGTCTCCCTCCCCCTCCCACCCCAGCCGTCTCTCTCCCGCCCCCCCCCATCCGTCTCTCTCCCCCTCACCCCACCCCCAGCCGTCTCTCCCCCCCCAACACCCAGCCATCTCTCTCCCCCGCCCCCCCCAGCCCTCTCTCCCCCTCACCGCCCCCCCCAGCCGTCTCTCTCCCCCTCAACCCCCCCCCCCCCAGCCGTCTCTCCCCCCCCCCCCACCCCTTGCATACCTGTATATTGTATTCGAGGACTATGAATACAATATGGCGACTTTGCACCTCGGTCTGTGCATTGTGTATAGAGATGAGCATTCTGGGTCTTGTAGTTCAGTGTGCGCGCATTCCGATTTTTTACCTCGATATATTGATTTTTCGATATATCGATTTTTAAAAATGCCTATATCAGTGTATCGATATGAAAATTACATCGGGTTCTAGCGATATATCGATATATCGCCGGACCTTACTTGCCAGTAATTACTGGTGATTACTTACGTAATCAGAGGCATGTAGAACAGTGAAACTCCCAAAGTTTCTCTCTGCCAGGAATCAAATCCAGGTCTCTCACTTGCAAGGCGAGTGCTCCAACCACTGAGCTACAGGACTGCAGTTGCTACCTTATATTATCCATCCCAGGATATCGGTGGGACATTTTTTGCCCTTTTTGTTCTTTCGGATATAGAAACAAATCAATGTTTTGTTGACAAGAACTAAGAAAATAAATGGCATTGCTTATTGTTCATTACTTCATGGCTTGAATACGTACCTCTTGTTCAATTGGCAGCCTCAGCTTCCTTGAGTTAACATTTCTAGAGTCTGGTACATACTAAACATGGTCATTATTTATTGATGCTGACAGCTGCAAGGTCATCGCTATATGTATTTTCAAGCATACATGTTACATTTTTACAAATGCTCTTTGTTGGCTCTACTATTGGCTTCAAATACCCATCAGTTACAAAGAAGAAAAATGAACCTTGTTCTTGTTGGAAGTGAGCATTGTGTGAAGGTTAAATTAGGTTGTTTCGCCCACCGCTGGTGAAAGAGTCAACAGTCAGTGGCCAATAGTCAATGTCAAGGGCCTTCCCATTAAGCAATAAGTAACAAAATTCCTCTTTTGTGCCTTTGTAAATTCTGTTTTTATTTAATCTACAATTACTTTATTTTCAGAAGAACTTTGGATCATGACCCTTCACCAGTTTCTTTAACACTGTGAGTGTGAGTCAAATTTGTAAAACTAGGAATACAGTGGAGTCCTGTAGCTCAGTGGATAGAGCACTTGTCTTACAATTTCCAGCAGGGCGAAACCTTGGGCAAATTTCCTTACTTCACATAGTAGGTAGGAAGGAAGGAATAAGACTATAGAGGACTTTGAAGGCGAGAAAGAGGGTTTCTTAACTCTATTCAAGTAAGGAGGACATCTCAAAGTGTTTCACAGGATATACCATAAAGTAGATTCACTATGGATTTTTGTGGATGAAACACAGCAGCCAATTAGCACATTTCAATGTTCCACAAACAGCCATGGAGTGAGTAACCAATTTTATTTGGGGTTGTTGGTTCAAGACACCAGGAGAAACTTCCTTTTCTTTTCAAACAGTGCCATGGGATTTTTAATACGCATATGAAGAGGCACAGACAAGGCTTCAGTGTAACATTTCAACTGAAGCTCAGTACCTCTAATGTTCCCCCTGCACTGCACTGGGGTGTCAGACTAGACTCTATGAGTTCTGAGACCCAAGTGGGGCTTGAACCCACGTCCTTCTGACTCAGTGGTGAAAGTGCTAGCTGAGCCAGGCTCACACATCATTTATAAACTCTGAATCAGCAATGCTAAGGATACAATTCAACTTTTTATTTCTGCTTTTGGAACTTCTACCCTTAAACTGTGACAACACTTTAAAGAACAACAATTTATGTGGAAATACACCTCAAAGATAATGGAATCCTGAGCTGGCAGATCTGTTATTTTGACACAGATGTCTTAATAATACATATTCATTTTGTAATTACATTTTCTATTTTTAAATAGCAGTATGTACTGTGTATTTCTCAATATAAAATTCTACTTGTAGTAATTTCTCTCTTATTTCTCTCCATAGGATGCTTTTTATAGTATCGAAATCTTATCAAAACTGATTGCAGACATGTACCCTTATTTCTGAATATGCTGCAGATGGGTTTTGCTGTAAAAATGTAAACGAGCTTCAGAAACCGAATTAGAATCTTAAATTAAGAGAGGGTTTTTGATTTTCTACCTCTTCACGGGAATTAACTAGTCAGTGTTGATTCTGTGAGAGGTGTTTAGAGTACACTGTGGATGTTTCCATTGACCAAGCTTTTATTGCCATTTCAGTTGAATGATGCAACAGAAGTCTCACTCTTCAAAGCTCTCCAAGCGCAAATAATTAATTGTTAGCTTGTTCTCAGAAACTGTCCAATGTTAACTAATCAGCCAAGAGGATATCAAACAAATGGCTCAGTTTGAACCAAAACTTTTTTGCTTTTTCTAATTTGTATATTGGAATATACTGCTAGTATAATAGTGGAGTCCTGTAGCTCAGTGGTTGGAGCACTCACCTCTCAAGCGTGAGACTTGGGTTTGATTCCCGGGCAGGGCAAAACCTTGGGCAAGTTTCTTTACTCCACACGCTTGATAATAATCCCTCAAGAAAAAACAATAATAAATTGATCCCTTAAATTCATAACTGTTTATGGGATGCTCCTGTGCGCAATTGGCTGCCGCATTTCATCTACATAAGAATAAGAATAATCCTTGCATTTGATACAGCGCTTTTCAATCTTATATAAATGTAATTTTGTTGTCCTTGTTGTTGTGTCTCAAAGCGCTGCATAGAATATACTGTCAAGTGAATTGCCTGGAATATGTGGGTGAGACGCGGCAGTGAATTGCGCACAGCGGTCAAGGGAGAAGGGAAGCTCCGGTATCCAAGGAAGAAGTTTAATCCGCATTCCAATCCATTCTATTTGTTGGTTATCAATTATCAATCAACTATATTTGTGAACAATGTATATCACATTGAGAGGTGTATAAATTAAACTCAAGTTCTGATCAATCAAATACAAATATAAGGGTTCTGAAGAAAAGGTCATCGACCTGAAGCATTAACTCAGTTTCCTCTCTCCATACTTGCTGCCTGATCTGCTTCACAGCGACTTCTGTTTCTATTTCAGATTTCCAGCATCTGCAGTATTTGCCCTATTTTTTAATATAAAAAGGGTGTTAGTTTGAGGAATGCTGGACTGATTGATGGGACTTCCTTTCTACTCCATCCTTTCCACTACCTCCTGTCCTATCCTCCCTGCCCTCCACCTTCCCTGATCCCAACATCCTGCTCGGATCCAAATCCCTGATTGTCCAATGCATTGAGGCGTCCCCCCAACATGAAAAATGCTATACAAATGTAAGTTTGCATTGTATTAGTTCACGGTGGCTCAGAGAGGAACTATGCCTGTTCTGGTAAACAAAACTATTGTCATATGACCCTGTTACCAAATACAGTAGTGTGATATATTTCGCAATGCTAACAAATATTTTTCTTGTTTAAACCCTTGTTTTATCCTGTCATTCCAATTTCCCAATTAAAAAAAACTTTGAAATTTGATATTGCACCTTTCACTTTGGGAGGATCTCTCAAAGCGCTTGACAGGATGTACTGTAATGTGTAGTGATTGTGCATTTTGTAGGTGAACAAATGAAAGATGAGATCTCAGAGGCTACCTAAGTAAGTTAACTATCAAATAAAATAAATTGTAGTTTGTATAAAATGAAGTAAAATGCTTAGCTTCAAATTCAGGGCAACCTTTGGTTTGTCAGTATGCGTTTGTCACCCTGCCAACTGTTCAGACGGATGAGCACTATCTCAAATGGACTACGTGACTTTTCAGATGTAGCAGTAACACAGATGATTTCACCATCCATTCATAGAGCAACACTGTTACAGGAGGTCAGTGGTCATCGTTAACATCACAATGTTCTCAATGGAGAAAACATTTATAGAATCACAAAGACTGCAGCGCAAGAGGAGATCAGTCGGCCCAATGACTTTATGCTCCTACAGCATATTGGTTAAATCACTTGCCTAGCAAGTGGGATGCTCTGGTTTCGATTCCCAGGCAGGGTGAAAAAAACCTAAGGCATTTCCTTATTTCATATGCCTCTGTTTATCAGTTTAGCAGTAAGTAGGAACCAGGTGGTTAGGTCAATTGGTGGATTGTTTCCTGGGGGTAATAATCCCTTCAGAATTTTTTTAAAAAATAATAATTTGGTCACTCAATCCACTACTGTTTGTGGGACACTGCTGTTTAAACTGGCTTCTGCATTTCGCCCACAAAACATGCAGTTTGTTCACTTTACAATATATTCTGTTGTGGGGTACTAAGGGTTAATATGGTGAATATTTGGGTTCAGGAAGAGTGTTGGAGGTGTTGGGGAGTTAGATGGTCTGTTACATTTGTTAAGATTGAGATATCAACCAGTTTATCTTTCTTAAGGGGTAAAGTATTAGTTAAGTGCTTTTGTTTATGGTTTTTATGTTAAATTTGGGGAGTTAATGGGTTTTATGGCCCTATCGGAGTCTTCTGGTCTGAACCAAAGTGAAGTTAAGGACTTTTATGTTTCCAACACAATGTATGTTGAAGTGTGAAGAACTGTTAAAATAGTCACTTGGGACATTAGGGGTATAAAAAGGAGGGAGTAGAGTTATAGAGGGGTTGTTGAGGTTTAGAGTTTTAACTAACATTTGACTTTTAACATTACTAATTATAAAACTCTGAATCTCAGGAACTTTGAGTAGATGTGAATTTAGGGTAAGGTTACTCTATTTGTTTACCCCTGGCCGACCCAATGTTGAGGCTCAGTGATTAGTTATCTTAGAGTTTGGGATACAAAATCTTGTTAAAGTTATATTGATATAGTATATTGTGACCTAATTGTTTGCAATACATCCATGTGGGGTCAGACCAGTACCAGTGTGCAAGTGAGCTTCGTTTCCTGGGCTTTTATGTCTTATCCCTTCATCTTGCATACCCTAAGATCATGTAGACCACAGTCATCACCAGGCTCAATTATTTAATCTCCTGTCTTACTGGACTCTCCAGCACCTCCTACACAAACTTCAGACCATCCAGAACTCTGCAGCCCACCTAGGTTCTGTGAGCCCATCCTTCATTAGCTCTACTGGCTCTCCATTCCCCAACTGGATTGAAATGCAAGATTCTTGTGATGTCTTCTGATCTAGCTACTCAGCAAACACTGGCTTGTATCTCAACTCTTATCCTCTCCATCCCTCCAAGACACTTTATGTTGCCCTTTGGAACTTCATCCCAGAGTTCCTCCACCTTGCTCCCTCTCACTCCGCTTTAAAACTCACCTTAAGACCCATCTTTTTTACCATGCTTTTGGCCACCTTTCGCCTCCCCACTTCAGACTCAGGTTTCTATCCATACTTCCAAATCATTAAATTTAGGTATAAATAGCATCAGCCCGAACACTGATCCCTGAAGCAGCCCACTAATTACTTCCTTCCATGTCTTTGCAGCTAAGATGTACAATGGAACCCATTGTGTTCCATGAAACCAAACAACATCCGATCCCCTTCAGCAACTCCCTCATATTCTGTTCATTTCCACTGTGTAGACCAATATCCTGTGTCAAAAGTATTGCAAAAATCTAAATATATAGCAGTTCATCTAATCTTTTCTGTCACAGTGGAAATAGCCCCAACTGTTTGAGCCTACTCGCATAACTATAACCACACCTCCCTGGAACCATCCCTGTGAACCTACACAGTACATTTCCAATTTCCTATTTTGCTCTGGTTTCCTTCCTACAATTGGGCGCCACTACACACAGGATCTTAAACAACAACCTATACAATAATCACAACAATAACTTGCATTTGTGTAATAATAACATGTATATTTTGTTAATTGGTCACTAAATCCACGACTGTTTGTGGGACACTGCTGTGTGCAATTGGTTGCAGTGATTCGCCCACAAAATACAGTCAATCCACTTTACAATATATTCTGTGAAGCGCTTTTCAACAACATGATAAGCCAAATCAAATGGAAGGATTATTATTATTACATAATACCTTATCACATTGCTGAGACATCTAATGTTGAAAGGGTAGTAGATAATAATATAATAATAAATCATTTACTTTATTTAGCCATGAGAATAAACCATTAGTTATTATCCGACTCCACTACAACCTCACCCTTCAGGCCCCTGAAACCCTCATTCATGCCTTCATCACATCGAGGCTCGACTATGCCAATGCCCTACTTGTCAGCCTTCCCAATTCCTTCCTCTATAGGCTGCAGATAATCCAGAACTCTGCGGCCCATGTCCTCTACTGCACCAAACTTTGTGACCCCATCTTCCCCATCCTCGCCCGACCTATCGGCTCCACATCACCCAGAGGATTCAATTCGAGATCTTGGTCTTCATATTCAAAGCCCTCCATGGCCTTGCCCCACCCTACTTCTGCAACCTCCTAAACGCCTGCTCAGCAGCCTTCAGCCTGCTCCATATCCCTCATTCCACCCACCCCACCATTGGCGGGTAAACCTTCAGCCACTCTGTACCTAACCTCTGGAACTCCATCCCACAGTTCCTCCACCTCGCCCCCTTCATAGCCCCTTCAAGTCCCGCCTCAAGATCCTCTGCTTCAACAGTCCCATCGGTCACCCCAAATCTCCCTCTTTTCCTCCACCCTTCCCGTCCTCACCACAGCTCAAGTCTGAAACAATGACTGTCCAGCGCCTTGGAACATTCTCCTGATGTGAAAGGCGCCATACAAGTGCAATTTTGTTGTTGTTGTTTGATTTATTTGGTATGAACATATTTGGGGTTATAATTTGCATAATTTCCGCATGGGATTCTCCATGCCTATAAGGAATGAGTATAAAGTACAGAAGTTCGCCTATAATTTAAGTGTGCAAAGTCATTCTACAAAGAAATCAGCTCCAGCACAGTGTATTGTATTTCTGGAGAGGAATTCCCTTGGATTGACGGAAATTTTAATGGAACTCTTCATTTAGGACGTCTCATTAAGAAATACAGGGATGAAGTTTTCAATTTCATAACACATTCCTTGTGATAATTTTTGTTAGGAATAGGCTAGAAAACATTGTAAATCTCACCCTCTGCTCCCCGCTTGTTTCCTGTGCCAAAGGGATAAACCCTGTCACTGCTTTTTATGGTTACTTGTTATCAACCTTCATGTAAAGGCAGATAACAAGGGCTGGATTCCAATCAAGCCTGGTCACCAGGTTAATTGTCAAGAAGCATAAAGGGCAGTTACAGAGTTTACCTCTTATCATACTTCTATAAAAAAGAAACATCCAAAAATTCCCTTATGAGAGTCTAAATTCACAGATTGTGTTCTGCTCTTTGTTTAGGCAATCTTCTGTAAAATCACTGTAGGTGCTGTTCTGTATTGTTTATTTTTGGCTTTTGTGTTTGTCCTGATGTGCACGATAAAAGTCTTTGAGCACTGCCTTTCCTGTCAATTTCTGAGTCATCACAGACTGGCAGATAACAACACACATTACTTTGATATTTATTTGCCAAACATCTCTAAACATGGCATCCACAGGCAATCAGAGCAGCTTTAAAAGTTTAAAGTATCCAGTGTGCCGAGAGGAGGACTTTGGAATAGTCGAGGTTGGAGGTGACAAATGCGTGGATGAGCGTTTTGGTTGAATTAGGTGTGAGGTACGGTTGGAGGCGAGCACTGTGGTGGAAATGGAAGTAAGCAGACTTGGTTAGGGACCAGATGTAGGTTAGGAAGGACAGCTGGGATCAAGCCTGATGTCCGACACATGCGGAAGCCCATCACCATGCTTAAGAGTATCCAAACCAAACTGAGAATTCCATTCCAGGATGGCTTTATTGATCAGTCATCCCACGCAGCTCCTGTTAACATTTCAAGCCAAAACCCTAATGGGTGGGTGGTCCTAGCTGGACAAGCGGTAGGAAAGCTTGCCAGACAGTAATATCAATGGCAATCTTTGCAGTTTTAGGTGATGAGACTCCAGCAGTACCCCAACACACACTCTGGGGTCCACAAACCCTGGTGTTTCCCATGTGCCTCATACTTTCCACAATTAGGTAAGCAGGATCTGGCCTTCCAGGGAGAGAGTGTGCATTCCTTTCCAACAATCTATCTTGTGTCACAGCTGGAGAAGAAGTAGCTTTTGTGTCCACCTAAATGAGGAAGTTGACCCATGTCTGCGGATGATATCAACGAGAGTAGAGGATATGGGAAGATCCTGAGGAATTGTTTCACATGAGTGGTTAGGATATGGAATGGCCTGCTCAGAGCAGTGTTTAAGGTGGAATACATATTAGCTATCAAAAGGCAACTAGAGAAATATCCAAAAACTAGAGGGGTATGGAGAAAAGGCAAGTAAATGAGACAAATCTACTTCTCCTTCTGCAGGCGCAACCCGAGGTCTACCGATATTCTGACCTCTTGGGAGGACTGCTCTTAAAAGAACCAACACAGACATGATGGGCCAAACTGCCTTCTGTGCCTCAAATTTGTACACTTCTAACTTAGTACGAATTAAGTGAATTCCTGAAATCATTCACGTTGTGTTCCGAATCTTGTCCCTTCACTTATTTTGGCTGGTTACAGGATTTATGTAATATCCATAAACTGTTTCCAAGAATGCTGATTCCTAACTTTCACATGGAACACAGAGTCAGTGTCATGTATGAACATGAGTATATAAGAATTTGCAAGGCGAAGGAAGATGAAGGTCCATTTAATTGGGCTTCCACCATCCTGGCAGTTGCTGTCATCACCCACCTCCTCAAAAACCTACTCTGGATCACTCCAACCCTTTCATTGCCAAAGTCTTAGAGTGAGTTGTGAAGCGCTCTAAGATGTTATCCAGCGTGGAGAGCGCTATATAAATCCAAGTTGTTGTTGTTGGTGTGTCATGTTCCAAACTACAAATTATAGCCCGAGATATTATTTTCTAGCAGAAATCTATCTAATTTGTTCGTGAAACAAATTACATTTTCTGCTTCCACTGTCTCCCTAGTGAGCCTGTTCCAAAAATTTACTACACGCTCACTAAAGTAGTGTTTCTGCAGATTTGTTCTCAACTTTCCCCCTTTCAATCGCATGTCGGGTCCACTGGTTCTACTGTTCAGTACATGTGGTCAGCATCCATGTAGGAATCTGCAACACTAGCAACACATTCAACATCAGCATAGGGTGAACAACACTTCTAATTAGGGGCATTTAATCAGGAGCATTCTAATCAGGTTCTGTATGGGTGGAACTTGATATAATGGAGTCCTGTAGCTCAGTGGTTAGAGCACTCGCCTTACAAGTGTGAGACCTGTGTTTCGAATCCAGGCAGGTCAGGGCGAAACCTTTGGCAAGTTTCCTTGCTCCACATGCTTAATAATAATGTGTTCCAAAAAAATCCTGTAATAAATTGGCCATTTCAATCCACAACTGTTTGTGGGGCACTGCTGTGTGCAATTGGCTGCCGCGTTTCACCCACAAATACACAGTCAATTCACTTTACAGTGAATTGTGACGTCTAGAAGACGTGAAAAGCGCTATATCAAATGCAAGGATTATTATTATTATCATGGCACCTACGTTTAGTGCAAGCGCCATTGTGCTGATTCCATTTAGTCTATTTTATTGCAAGAAAATAACCATGGGATTTTAAAGGAAGATGTTTTAAGCAACAGTTAATATTGTTTTCCAAAACACAAACATTTTATATTTAATGACTCATAAAAGTCTTGTTGCCTGTGTGATTGATTGGTCTCTGAGTTTCAGTGTCACAAGAAAGAACTATTAGAAGTGATATTTGGAGTCAGACGTTTGTGAGCTCAAGCCCCACATCACGAACTTGAGCTCACAGTCTGGGCTGACATCACTGTGTCAGTGCAACACTGGGGGCATTGTCAGATATGTCGTCCTTCAGATGAGTCGTGAAACCAAGTGCAATTATCTAACTGTTCAAGTGAATGATAAAGATAATGCTTGAAAAAATAAGGGAGTTTCTCCATTTCCTGATCAACAATCCTCCAGAGAACAAAAAAACATTTGTTCACTTCCTGACTGTCGGACATTGCAATGCATAAATTGGCTTCTGCACTTACCTGCAAATACAGTGTCAATACGCTTCAAAGAAAATCTCAACGCGGTGTTTTGATGTGATAAAGAACTATATCAAATGCAAGGATTATCCCTGTATTCTCAATAATTGTTTTTATTCTTACCTCTGAGACTTTAGCTGATAATTATTCACGTTTCCATCTGATTTCTTTAATGAAACCTTAATATTGTAGTAATATTTTTTAGTTTCAAATTCACTTACCTAGTGCCAATTAGCATTTATTTGCTGAACAAGATACGATAAGAACAACAACAACAAAGCGCCTTTGACGTCGGGAGGATAAGGCACTATATCATAGGTGAGAATGATTATTATTATGGAGATGAGGGAAAAAATCTTACTTCTTACTTTCCTTTTAAATAAATCGTAATACTTGCCATTTCCACTGTATCTTTAAGAGCACATAAAGTCTGCTTTTTTAAAAAAAATCAGGTGATAATATTAATATAAAACCAATGGAAGATGGTATTTATGATTCTGAGCTTTTTCAAACAAAACAATTATCTTACTAGTGGATCGCTAATACATTATTATCTAGCAAATCTGCAAACCAGTTGAGGCTTCTGTGCAGTGGTGTATTACACTGTGAGCCATTCTACTAGAATTGTATCTCCACACAAGAGATTGAGCAGAACATACCCTTTGACTTGGTTTGTTCTCAATACACATTGCTCAGTTGAAACACTCAGCATTTTGTTTGCATTTAATATAGTACCGTAGAATAAAATAGACTAATTAGCGGAGGAAAACCATAACAGCTGTAACAGCTCTGTCCAGTTGATTTATAATAGCAATAGTCAAAGGTCACAGTTTGAGTGATTTTATGTCCAGTGTTTTAGGATTGTTACAATTAAAGAAAATGAATGCATACAGACTCACAGCTCACATTTAATATGCACATTTTGAAAAGTGAGTTGCAAATTTAGCACATACTTTCCAAATATAGATCGCAAATTGCACTGTGCGTCACCGCAGTTATTAAAAATTACTTTTTTGAACAGTCCATATACGCTGAGTGAATACACATTGAAGCAGTTGTAAAATGCTAAAGAGAAGAACAGAATAATCCACACGGATTTCAGCAAAGTGAAAGATTTAATACTCCCCGCTCCCAAATTAAAGGTATGCCATGCTTTGCCCACAAAATGTACAGTCAATTCACTTTACAGTATATTCTTTGAAGCACTTTGAGACGCCTCAACAATGTAAGCAATCTGAGACACTACCCTGCGTGGAGCGCACTCTATAAGTTCAAGTTGTTGTCGTTACAATGATCATTATGCAATAATAATAATGCATTTTAATTTGGCCCAAGTTCTTACTAACCTATATTATTCTTATTACTTATAATTATAAAACTGGAGTAATTTGTTTTATAAAGAGTTACTGTATTTTGTTTCTATATAAGATATGTCCTCATTCCCAATTCGGAGTGGAAACTGCCATTAAGTCTACGGACACCCTAAAATTGCATTTTTACATAACCTCCTAAACAATATTCTATTTAAACACCATGGTAAAGATAGTTGAAAATCAAATGGATCTTCACAATCCTATTATGCTATTCAAAAAGAGAAGGACGTTTCTCCTGGAGTATTGATCTGAACAATCTTTTGGTCATTTTCTTGTTGTTTGTTTGTGGGACTTTGCCGTTCACAAATTGCTTGCTGATTTGATTATCAATAAACAGCCCCAACACTTGACAGCAGTTTCCTGTCAAACTATACGATGGTTCAATGTGATAGATATGGTATAAAATGCAAGGATAATTATTATGAATCAGTATCTAGATTTCCTTCTCCCTTATTATCTCACTTGCTAGTAATCTTTGCATCTAGAGTTGCATTTATGCTGCATCATATACAAGATATGCAATTTATTAATGTTTGGCTTTGGGCTAGTGATGCACGTATTTGCATCAAACAGAAAAATATTTGTTAAAGGATTATATGAAGTAATCATGGAATCATGAAATGTAGTCAAACTAAAATATCCAGAGCTAAAAATGTGGAATATGTAAGTCGTGCATTAATAATGTATTAGCCCAAGAGCAAAATTTAAGAAAAAGAGAAACAGAAGACTGACATGTTGACATGCACAAGGCTGAAATGTGTGAATGTGAGACTTAAATATGTAACTCAATGCAAATTTCATGTTAATAATAATAAATAATTCTTGCATTTGATATAGCGCTTTTCACACCTTATCGATGTCTCAAAGCGTTTCACAGAATATACTGTAAAGTGGACTGTATATATTTGTGGGCGAAGCGTACCTTTTCTCTAAAGCTTAGCATGAAACACAATATTTTCAAATTATTGTCACACTCATACGCCTGGCAGGAACTGGACAGGGTTAGTCTCTCATCCACTGACGATATTACCTTTATGTCAAGCGCTCCATGACCCTATCCTTTTTCGTGAAAGCCGCTACATTTTGTTCACAAAATACACAGTCAATTTACTTTACAGTATATCCACTTTACAGTATATGTGCCTTTGACACCGTGGACCACTCAATCCTCCGCCATCGGCCTCTCCTCTTACTTCAACCTTCAAGGTTCTGTCCTTGACTAGTTCAGTTCTTGTCTCTCACACCGTCTCCAATTTGTCTCCGTTAACGGTTTCTCTTCCAGCCACCGCACCATCTCATGTGGTGTTCCTCAGGGCTCTGTCCTCAGTCCCTTCATCCTCAATCCCTTCATGCTCGCCCTTGGTGGCATCATCTGCAGATATGGAGTCAATTTCCACATGTATGTGGATGACACCAAACTCTATCTCTCTGCCTCCATCCTCAATTCCAGGACAACTGGCAACCCAACAGACATCAACAAACAAAATTACATTTGTAGAGGTTCTTTCACATTGGGAGCACGTCCCAAGGCACTGGACAATCAGGAGTCAAGACCTGAGCATTGGAGAGGGGTGGGGGCAGGTTTGGGATGAGTGAGGGCAAAGAGGAAGGAGGGAGGTTGAAGGCACGGTCGAAAAGACCTTCCACAGCCTTTCTCCCTCCTACCTCTCTGACCTGCTAACCCGTTAACAAACAGTCCACTCCCTCCGTTCAGCAGGTATCAGTCTGTTCCATGCCTCCCGCCTGACCCACCCTACCATTGGTGGATGGGCTTTCAGCTTCTCTGCCCCCACACTCTGGAACACCATTCCACAATCCCTTCGCCTTGCTGCCTCCTTTGCCTCCTTCAAAATCAGTCTCAAGACCCTCCTTTTTAACCGTGCCTTCAGCCGCCCTCCTTCCTCTTTGCCGTCCTTCCTCTTTGCCCCCCACCCACCTTGCTCAGGTGCTCACCCCGACTGCTCAGCATCTGGGGACGTGCTTCCTGTGAAAGAAGCTCGACAAATGAAATTTTGTTGTTGTTGTTGCTGTATCCTGTGAAGCGCTTTGAGACATCTCAATTACATAATAAGGATACTGTATCAAATGCAAGGATTATTATTATTATATAAACAAGTCTTGTTTTTTAGCTACCTTTTCACGTGGTTAGTGGTGGAATGCAGTGTTGTGTTGCAGTATCCTTCGACCGTTCTTCTAACCTGCTAGGGCAGTAAGTCTGAAACTGTATAAATTTGAAAGTATTATCTGTCTGAGGCCCAGCATTCCACCAAATCTTAGGGCTTGAACTCACAACCTTCTGATTCAGAGGCAAAATGCTACCAATGCTATTAGGCTGCCACAAATCTTAATTTCCTAAATGTTTTTACAAGGCTAAGCCTATTTGGAATTTCTGGCCTCTGGTAGAGATGATTTGTGATTAGTAATGGGGTAGGAAAATTGTTTCTGATTTGCACGTAGTAAAGGGCAAGATAAGTACTGTATAGAGATTTAAATTAAGACAACAAATCTACTTGCTTGATAGTCATCCATAAACTGGGGTAACAAGCAGGAAGTTTTAAGTCAGATCTGACATAATTAATAGCGTAATTTATATTCTCCCCCAGTCTCCCTTCCTGCCTGGCCTTTCATCTTGTGAAATTCAGCATCTGATTGGTGGAACTGTCTGCTATGCACTATCACTGAACATATGGAGGATTCTGATCTGTTATAGCAGCTTTCACGGTTCACACTGACATTGCAAGTCAGCAAGAGGTGATTGCTGGGAGCTCGAAGGGCACTCGTGAGAGTCACTGGCTTTCAGTCGGAGCTGTCATGTTAACATTATGGACTGCATTAAGCAGCCAAGTGGGGCCTCGGAAAAGGGACTGGTAAACTAATGTTTTCTGAATGCTCAGAGGTCCGAGAATGGTGTCTTACTATGAAATATTTAACAAATCTCACTAATAAGATGAAACATTCTTCCTGAAACCAGAAGGGAGAGATATTCCTTTCAATAATTACATATCCCCCAAAACTCTTAAAATACGTGTATGTAAAGATTTTTTTTGAGCAGCTGTAATTAGAATTCTATTATGGGTTTTAGATAAAATCTTGTGATACTATGCCACGGAATCTAGATTGTGACTCCCAAGTGCAGTCAGAAATGCTGTCTTTACCATCTCTCCCATCCTCGCCTATTGGCTTTCCAATTCAAGATCGTGGTCCTCACATTCAAAGCCCTCCAATGGCCTTGCACCACCCTGTATCCCCGACCTCCTAACCCGCTACCAACATGACCGCCGCCTCCGCTCTGCAGGCTCCAGCCTGCTCCATGTCCCCCAACCCACCCGCCCCACCATTGGCGGGCGAGCCTTTAGCCACTCTGCCCCCAACCTCTGGAACTCCATCTCGCAGTCCCTCCGCTGCCCTGGCCTCCTTCAAATCCTGGATTTGAGTGACCAAATTATATTATTTCCTCTATGGTAGGATTATTAACCCCGGATAGCAAACCATCAACATTCACTTGGACAGGTAGATAGGACCTTGGTTTAACATCTCATCCGAAGGACAGCATTTCTGACAATGGAGCACACCCAGTACTGCACTGGAGTGTCATCATAGATCCTATCATGGGTCTTCCTCTGTCAACCTTCTAACAATAGTAATAATCCTTGCATTTGATATAGCGCTTCTCACGTCTTCTAGACGTCTCAAAGCGCTTCACAAAATATTACTGTAAAGTGAATTGACTGTACATTTGTGAGTGAAACGCAGCAGGCAATTGCGCACAGCAAGTGTCCCACAAACAATTGTGGATTGAAAATGACCAATTTATTATAGGTTTTTTTTAGGAATTATTATTAGATGTATGCAGTAAGGAGACTTGCCCAAGGTTTTGCCCTGTCTGGATTCGAACACAGGTCTCACACTTGTGAGGCGAGTGCTCTAACCAATGAGCTACAGGACTCTACAATTGTAATGTGTAATAGCTTTATTTTCTGATTCCTGTAGGTGAATTCAGCAGCAAATTTGCACCTTGGGACTACCTCTCAAATGCCTCTAACTAAATCTAAAATGTTACTGTGTATTGTTGACAATAATGCCGCACAATTCTGACTTGGGAGGCAAGAGTGGTACCAAATGAACCAGGCTGACAAGATGAAGTGACCAGTTTCTGAGAGTTGAAAGAAAACAGTTTACATTTGCAACAAAAATATCCTTTATGTTTGTTATGAAGATCTTCAAAGCAGTAAAACAAATGGAGCAGGAGGGGGAAATAAAAACAAAACAAATGCTGGAAATGCACATCTGAACGTGAACAATCGTTGTGAGGAGAAGCTGGACTTCCTCGAGTCCAAAATTGAGAGAATCCGCTCTGCGGTTTCCTGCCCCCATCACTCCTCCACCTCCGCGCCCTCATCAGTTACCTCAACCCCTACTCACCCCCCATTTCACACTTTCAACCCCACGACCCCGTTTTCAGTCACAAAAATAATCACCACCATGAAACCCACCACGTGCTCATTGGACCCCATCCCCACCCCCCTCCTCCGCACCCAGCTCCATTTGTTAGCCCCGCTCATTTCTGACACCATTAACCTTTCCCTCTCCTCAGGCACCGTCCCTACCTCCCTTAAAACAGCCACCATCACCCCTATCCTGAAGAAACCCTCCCTTGATGCGTCGCAACCATCAAGTTATCGACCCATCTCCAACCTCCCGTTTTTATCCAAGGTCCTTGAAAGAGTGGTTGCCTCCCAGCTCCGCTCTTTCCTTTCAACTCACGCACTTTTTGAACCCCTCCAATCAGGTTTCCGCCCAATTTATCGCACACAAACTGCCCTGGTTAAGGTTACAAATGACATCCTAACCGCCTGTGACCAGGGCTCCCTCTGTCTCCTCGTCCTCCTTGACCTGTCTGCTGCGTTCGACACAGTCGATCACACCATCCTCCTTCAACGTCTTTCCTCCCACCTCAACCTTCAAGGCACAGTCCTTGACTGGTTCCATTCCTATCTGACCCACCGTTTACATTTTGTTTCTTCCAACGGTTTTTCTTCAAACCCCCGCACAGTTTCTCACGGCGTCCCTCAGGGCTCTGTTTTAGGCCCCCTCCTTTTCACCCTTTACACGCTCCCTCTGGGCGACGTCATCCGCAAACATGGGGTAAATTTCCACATGTATGCGGACGACACCCAGCTGTACCTTTCTGCCTCATCCCTCAACCCCCAGACCATCGATGTTCTGACAGCATGTCTGTCCGACATCGAGTCCTGGACGAGGGACAACTTTTTGCAATTGAACGTGAGTAAGACCGAGGCCCTCCTGATTGGCTCAAGCCTCCGCACATCGGGCGCTGCCAGCCTCAACATCCAAGGTTGCACTCTCCACCTCACAAAGCCAATCAGGAACCTCGGCATCATGTTCGATCAAAAACTTTCTTTCCTCCCCCACATCCGCGCCTTGACCGGCACCGCTTATTTCCACCTGTGCAATATTGCCAGGCTCCGCAACTATCTTACCCCCCGCGCTGCCGAAACACTCGTGCACGCATACATCACCTCACGGCTGGACTACGGAAACTCTCTCCTCGTCGGCCTCCCCAGTTCCTCCATTCACAGGCTGCAGGTCATCCAAAACTCTGCAGCCCGTGTACTATCCCGCACCCGCCTCCACGACCACATAACCCCCACCCTCGCCCGTCTCCACTGGCTCCCCATCCTCCAGAGGATCGAGTTCAAGATCCTCGTCCTCACCTACAAGGCCTTACACAACCTTGCCCCGCCCTATTTAACCGATCTACTCTCCTCCTATAAGCCCACCCGGACCCTCCGTTCAACAGGACTTGGCCTGCTCCAAGCCCCCCGCCCGAACCGCCCCACCATCGGAGACCGGGCCTTCAGTTTCTCTGCTCCCACCCTATGGAATGCCATCCTTCAATCCCTCTGTTTCATTTCTTCCCTTTCCTCTTTCAAGGCCGGTTTGAAGACTTTCCTCTTCGACCGTGCCTTTTGTTCCACCCTGAATTTTTCGACCTCCCTTTCGTGTTTCACCCCTTCCCATACACTCCCCTTTCAGCTCGGGTCACACGCCTCCTGTGCAGCGCCTTGGGACTTCCTCCCGACGTGAAAGGCGCTCTATAAATGTAACTTGTTGTTGTTATTGATGAACAAGAGGTTAACGGTTCAAGATAGGGCCCTTCCTTAAGAGAACTCGGAAGATGATTACATTATGCTTAGAAGTGAGACAGTGAAGGCATTAGAAGGAAATTTGAAAGTGAAAACCACTCACTCAGAGACGTAAAGGCCAATCCCTCCGCCTTGTTTCTTCCCTTTCCTCTTTCAAGGCCGGTTTGAAGACTTTCCTCTTCGACCGTGCCTTTTGCTCCCCCCCGAACTTTTCGACCTCCCCTACGTGTTTCACCCCTTCCCGAACACTCCCCTCCCAGCTCGCGTCACACGCCTCCTGTGCAGCACCTTGGGACGTCCTCCCGACGTGAAAGGCGCTTCATAAGTTTAAGTTGTTGTTGTTGTTGTTGAAGGCAGCTAATGGATCATTAACAGGGAGTGAAATGGTGGAAGAGACACAGAAAAGGAGGATAGGGAGCAAAGCCGAGTGTGACAATGTTTGAAATTCTAGCACAAATATATAAAACACAGTCATATCCTGTGAAGTGTTTTTGGCATGTCTTCCTGATGTGTAAGGTGCTATATGCCAAATGTAAGGATTTTACTGGTATTAGGATTTTATTGAAAAGTCACTGAGGAGGAACGAGAGAAGAGAGGTTAGAAACCTGTAAGAATGATGGAATTCTGAAATAAAACCAGAAAGTGCTGAAATCATACAGCAGTCACATTAGTAAATGAGAGCGAGACAGAGAGAGATCAATAACCATTAGTGTTAATCAATGCTGCTGCCCCCAAATGCTGACCCACCCGCAACACACCTTCAAACAGTTATTCTCAGAATGTTAAAGTCAATGGAGTAATTTTTGCACTATATCCAATTAAATAGTCAATTCAGTTTAATGTGGGAATTAATGTAGCACATTAAATATTCCCTGGATAATAATAATAATCTTTGCATTTGATATCGCGCTTTTCAAGTCTTCTAGACATTTCAAAGTACTCACACAATATACTGTAAATAGACTATATATGTGGGTGAAATATATATTATATATGAGTGCAAAATATATACTGTATATAAATATAGCTATATGAGGACGAAATGGGTATACTGAAGGTTAATTGATCCCCCAACACTGAGCCATTCAATGATACATGTTGAATGTTACAAGTCCTCCAATGTTGGAGTCTGCCACAGAAAAATATGAGAACTCTGCTCTGACCCTGTACCAGATCTACAGATTTAACAATTAGGTAATGGTCCATTAAGTACCATTGTGTGTATAAACTAGTGTGCGTCAACTTTTTTTTAATGCTTTATTTTCTTGTTCGAGAGTGCTACCTACCACTGAGCCAGGTGTCAGCCTCTGAGTCACAAGGTTGTGGGTTCAATCCCACATTGGGACTTGGAATCACAGTTTAAGTTGACACTCCAATACAGGACATGCTGCATTGTCGGAGGCAGCATCCTTCAGATGAGGCGCTAAACCGAGGTCCCGTCTGCCTGTTCAGGTGGATGTTAAACGTCCCATGGCTCTATTTGAAAAGCGAAGGGAGTTTCTCTTGGTGTTCTGGCCAACAAATCCCTAAATACAATCAGCCACGTGCTTGTTTGTGGGACATCACTGTGTGCAAACTGACTGTCGTGTTTCAACCACGAAATGCATTCAATCCAGTTTATCTTGTGAAGTGCTTTGAGACGATAAGGTGCTATATTAATGCAAAGATTATTATTAAGGTTCAGCTCTCGTCTTCCAGCCCAGCAAGTTTAGTTCTGATCAAGAGTCGTAACCTGAATGCTGACCTTTCTCTGATCCAGATGCTGATTGTCTACCACATAGTAGATTCCGAGTATTTGCTGATTTGATTCCGAGTTCTAGCTTTCAACAGTTTTGCTGTTTATTAAAATCAGCCAGTGACGTACATAGATCAGAACTGGGTGGTAGGGCACTGAAACAGAACCTGACAAAACTGAAAGGAATTCTCCCTTTGGGGTAGAAATTCCCTTGAAGATGCAGGTCTTCACAGTCCCATGTTGTTACCTTTTTTTGTACATAAGGCTTAATGTGAGAATTTTTGTGGCTTTTTGGAATGCAACACAAATAGTTCTTAGGAAGTAACTTCTTGAAACAGAGCACGTTCCACCAAGAGTGACATGCACACAAGATTATTTATGGTTGCGTTTGTTACTATTTTTGTTCTGATAAATCACCATGCAAACCACTCCATTGGATAGGCCACTGCTTTTAAGAGAAAACAACACATGACAGTAATAATAATACAGTAGTTATTATAATCCTTGCATTTGATGTAGTGCCTTAATACATCATTGAATTCTCAAAGTGCCTTCACAGAATATACTGTAAAGTAAATTGACTGTATATTTTGCGGGCAAAACAGCCAATTGCGCACAGCAGTGTCCTACAAACAGTTGAGGATTGAATGACCCTTTTTAAAGGGATTGTTAACCCTGGAAAAGTAATCCAATTGATTAAAAAACAGGTTCCTATTTACTGCTAGGTAAATAGATATGTGGAGTAAGGAAACTTGCCCCGTCTGGGAAGCGAACCCAGGTCTTCCAGCTTGCGAGGTGAGTGCCCTTAGCACAAAGCTACAGGACTTCACAATTCACTTGATCACTGCACTGTTTGTGAGTCATTGACATTATAGATACAGTTACCAACATGTCTCAAAGCACTTTACTGCAATCACTCTGACACAAGCTGTTTTTTTGTAGGCAAGCAACAAAGTTCCACAAATGGATGATCAATTTATTAGTGGGATTGTTAGTTAGAATTCCAGGAGAAACCTCCTCCTCTTTTCCATAGTGCCACAGGATCTTTACCATCCACAGATGGAATAATGGTTTAATATTTCATCTGAAGTACAGCACCTCTGACAATGCAGTGTTCCCCCACTACTGAAATAATTAACAACCTTCGTCCACTTCCAATATTATTTGTGATAAGCAGTTGATTCTATTCTTTACTCAAGAAAAAAAACTATGTTGATTGAGACCAATGCAAGCTACATGGCTGTAGTTTGTTGAATTCCAGTAAAGTACTCTCTGGGGTCCCCAAGGCCTGGCTCTTGTCAACCTGAACCTAATACTATACTTGAATAAGGAGGCTGCAACCCTCCAGAGTGAGAGAGAGCATATTCTATTCCAACGTTTCCATATGTACTTGATATGCATATATATATATATATATATAAGACACATAGCTGACCCACAAAATTGTGACAATTATATCAAGTGAGATTCTTCACAATTTTCACCCTTATATAGCTTGAGAACATCTTAAACAATCTGTACAA
This sequence comes from Hydrolagus colliei, assembly GCA_035084275.1. Taxonomy (NCBI): domain Eukaryota; kingdom Metazoa; phylum Chordata; class Chondrichthyes; order Chimaeriformes; family Chimaeridae; genus Hydrolagus; species Hydrolagus colliei. The sequence goes on from CM068743.1 coordinate 45,765,620, forward strand.
CTTTGGATAGTTTATTGTACAACTTCGAACCACTGCAGTGCTTACCTGTGCTACACTTTCAACAAAATAGCAAAATGACACTTGTACAGCCTTTCATGTCAGGAGGACGTCCTAAGGCGCCGTACAGTCAATGTTTCAGACCCGAGCTGCGATCGGGATAAGGAAGGGAGAGGAGGGGATTTGGGGTGACCGATGGGACAGTTGAAGGGGAGGGTCTTGAAGGAGGCGAGGGAGGGGGCGAGGCAGAGGGACTGTGGGATGGAATTACAAAGGTTAGAGGCAGAGTGGCTGAAGGCTCGCCCGCCGATGGTGGGGGGGGGGGGTTCTGGGGACTTACAGCAGGCCGGAGCCTGCTGAGTAGAGGGAGCAGCAGGTTGATAGGGGTTTAGGAGGTCACAAAGGTAGGTTGGGGTGAGGACATGAAGGGCTTTGAACATGAGGACCAGGATCTTGAATTTAATTCTCTGGGTAATGGGGAGCCAAAAGAGTTGGGTGACAATGGGGGAAGATGGGGCGATGGAGCTTGGAGCGGTAGACACAGGCCGCAGAGTTCTGGATTATCTGCAGCCTATGGAGGGAGGAATTGGGAAGGCTGACATGCAGGGTGTTAGCATAGTCGAGGCTGTGATGAAGGCATGAATGAGGGTTTCAGCAGCTTGAGGGGTACAGTACTGGCGGAGTCGGGCAATATTGCGGAGGTGAGGAAAGGCAGAGCGGGTCATGGCTTGGATGTGGGGAAGGAAAGACAGTTGAGGATCGAACAAGACACTCAGGTTCTTGAATGGCTTGGTGAGTGGCTTGGCGTGTGCCATCATGGAGATTGATGCAGCCATAGTGTCTGATGTGTGAAGGCGCTGGCACAAGCCAATCAGGAGGGTCTCAATTTTCCATAATGTACTACACTTGTAAAGAAAATGCAAACAAGAAATATGAATGATGGATTTGTGGGAGTGATATTTGGAGACCCACATCAGAAACACAGCGATTTTAGGAAAATCAACCAGTGAATGGCACTTGCCACCGATGACAATTATGTCCAGTAATGTTAAAAGTTATTTTTCTGTAACCACCAATCTATGGTATACTTATTTACTGTAATTACGGGAATTATTTCATGTTGCCTTTTTGGGTGAATTTACCCTTTAATTATATGCGGTGATGTCATGTTCCAGGTTACATATCTGTTATTTATGTAGCATTTTGGTGGGTTGAGGACTTGGCAAATTCTTAGCTTTAATATGGAAGTTTTTTTTGTAAACATTTTTAAGAACTACAGAAAAACAACTTTAAAGCTGAGACTGAATGCAGCGATAAAAGCCAAATGCAGCACCTTGAAAGGCAATGTAAATAGAATGAATCCAAACCCGGAGGGAATTTTTCCCGTTAACTGCTCAGTGCAACTTTAAATTGGGAATGTTAAACTTTAGATTGTTCAATCTAGGCTCAGGTGGGATCCTTAAAGCTATTGACAAGACAAGTTTCAATCTGGACTGGATTCAAACCGCAGCTGACAGTGTGCCAACACACTCCACTGCCATGGTTAAAACATTAAAATATATATTTTTAACTGGGATGTTGGTCCTTTATTGCAGCGGTTTTGTCGAATGATTCATATTGGAAAGTTGTCGCAACCTAGGATAAATCTAAGGATAAATCTAAGGATAATCATTACCAGTGCTTGTACTGTCACAAAACAGTTTCCCACAATGAAATGTGTATGCTTGCAACTCATTGAGAATGTCATGATTAAGAACGTGTAAAGAACTTTCAATTTTACAGCACCTTACGTCAAAACATTGAAAGTGGTTACTCAGTTGGTAACTCTCTCACCTCCGAGTCAGAAGGTACAGGAGTATGTTCAAGCATGGCCCACTTTGGAACTTTGAGCTCACGGTTTAGGCTGACAGGGCTATCTCCTGTAGCTCAGTGGTTAGAGCACTCGCCTTACAAGTATGAGAACCGTGTTCGAATCAAGGCAGGTCAGGGCGAAACCTTGGGCAAGTTTCCTTACCCCACACGCCTAATAATAATCCTTCCAAAGAAAAAAACAATTGGTCATTTTCAATCCACAACTGTTTGTGGGACACTGCTGTGTGCAATTGGCTGCCCAGAAATACTGTCAATTCACTTTACAGTAAATTCTGTAAAGCACTTTGAGACGTCTAGAAGACGTGAAAAGCGCTATATCATAATGCAAGGATTATTATTATTATTTTTATAATGAATCCTCAGAACCATGAGTTAATTTTATCTGAAATATTGTTTGCCAGAAATGGAGAAAGCCCTTTGGTCCAATAAGCCTACTTTTTCCACAATCGAAACCCTATTTTGGGCCTTCACACCACCTATCTCCTAGGTGATAGTCCCCAGAAAGACTTCCTAAATAGTAAATTAATTGAGCAAAACACTTATAAATATTTCCACCATTTAAATCCCACTTACTTTTAAGTGACCTGTACATAATGCAAGTTGTTGTTTTAGCTTTGTACTGCTTACTCTCCATATTTTGGGCAGTTATGGCATATAGCTGCTGAGCTTGCAGCTGTGCATTTGCTCTTGGTAAGAATGAAAGCACATCTGTTCAGCTTATTTATAAACTACGAACAGCTCATGGGAGCAAGATTCTGATTGGGTTGTTACTTTATGTATGTGGAACAAGGAATACATTCTACATCTGTGAAGCATGCTTCCCATGCAGCAATTAATCTAGAAATGGTCACAGATGTCCAGCAATATTTAAAAGTAATGTGACCCTGCTCCCCAGCCACCCCTTCTGTTGTGTCATTTCTCAGCTGCTTTGTGTCTGTATCTCCCCCTCTACCCACCACCCCATCCCGGTATTGGTGGGTGAGCCTTCTGCAACTTTGGTCCCTCTCTGTGCAAGTCACTTCCAAAACCTCTCCACCCTCTGTACTTTCAAATATCTAAAGATCTAATAATCTGGCTGTGCTTTCAGCTACTATACCCCGTACCCCCAATTTCCTTCCAGTTCAGCCTCCAACTCAGTGCTTTGAGATATTCTCCCTTTGTGAAATGTGCCATTTAAGTGGAAATAGCTATATGTTAACTCAATAAGAATCAAAACTTGAGCCTCTCTTTGTGCAGTAAAACGAGTTACTCTTTATTATACAAGTAAATTAATAGAGGTAAATGTAAAAATTGCACGCATTGTTCACATGCAAAGCCCTAATAACTGCACCTCCCTGGAAAGTGTCTAAATTTAACACTAGCGCACATTAAATTCATTAATAATAGCATTTAAAACAATATTTCAACAATTAATTAAATAACAGCGTTTCATTAAATGTATGACAACGGTACTTAATTATAGATGCTCACGACATTCTTAAATATTTGATTAAATTATACAGCATATCAAAGTACAGTACAAACAAATATAAAAATAATCTTTAAATACATTTATTTACAGAAAATAAGACTACTTTGCACTCAAATAATTGATATGTGTCCTTTTATTCAAAAACGCACATTTTCTAGTCAGCAAGTTGCCAGCAGCGCTTCCCTCTCCATCATTGACCTTTTTTGATTAGAGTCTATGGAAACCTCTCATACTTAAGTTTCCAAACCTGACAGAGTGCCACATAAACAGTACATATTACCTATGCCTGGAAATTTCCCTGTGTCTGGAATGGAATGCGTACTCTCTTCTTTGAGGGACAACAACTTGGATTTAAATAGTGCCCTCCACGCTGGACAGAGTCTCAGAGGGCTTCCCAATAACGGATCCTGGGGCCAAGCCAGGGGGAAAAAGGTGACTGAAAGTGCGGTTGAAAAGGTCTTTAGCTGAGTCCTGAAACTAGGAGAGGGGGTGAGGCAAAGGGAGAGAGGAAGGGAGTTCCAGAGCCTCGTGGCGTAGTGGCTGAAGGCACAGCCACCGATGGTGGAGCGGAGGATTCGGGGGACATGGAGGAGACCAGACCCACTAGAGTGAAGGCAACGAATGCTATTGTGAGGGGCGAGGAGGTCAGAGAGGTATGGGGGTCCAGAGGAGTGGAGAGATTTGAAAACAAGAGTGAGGATCTTGAAATCGATCCTTTCTGGGACAGGGAGCCAGTGCAATCTGGCAAGGACTGGGGTAAATGGGGAGCAGAGTTTGGTACGGGTAAGAATGTGAGCGGCAGAATTCTGGATGACCTGGATTTTATGAATGGTAGCGGAGGGGAAACCGGCGAGGAAGGCATTTGAATAGTCCAACCAAGAGGTGACAAAGGCATGGACCAGGGTTTCGGCACTTTTGTGGTGAGGTATTGGCGGAGATGGGCGATGAGTCAGAGATGGAAGAAAGTAGTACTGGTGAGGCCCCGGATGTGGGGGGGCAGGGGGGTGGGGGAGATAGTTGGGGGTCGAACCTGATGCCTAGGTTACGTACGGGTTCAGAGTTTTAGGGGCAGGCCAGGTAGGTGGAGCAGGTGAGAGCCTTGGGATTGAAGACATTGACGAGAGCCAAAGAGTATGGCTTCCGTCTTCTCAACATTTAGCTGGATCCTTGGGGTACCCCACAAGTAACCAGGTGAGAGCGGGAGGAAAAGTCATTTGTGGAGATGTACTGCTGGCCGTTTGTGAGGTAGGACTCGAACCAGGCGAGTGCGGTCCCACTGAGGTGGATGACGGAGGACAGGGGGTGGAGGAGGATGGCGTGATCAACTGTGTTGAAAGCAGCGGAGAGGTCCAGGAGGACAAGGAGGCAGAGGGAGCCCTGGTCACAGATAGAGAGGATGTCGTTCGAGACTTTCACAAGCGCAGTCTCTGTACTGTGAGGGGTTTGAAAAGGAAGTGGAAGGAGAGGTATGCGCGGAGTTGATGGCAAGAACGCGTTCTAAGACTTTGGCAAGGAAGGGCAAGTTTGAAATAGGGCATTTGTAGCTAGGATTTGAGGGATCTAGGGTAGGCTTTCTGAGGAGGGGCTGATGTCAGCAGTTTTGAGGGGAACAGAGACTGATCCAGAGGAGAGGGATTGATTGATGACATCAGCCAGCAGTGGGCAGAGGAGGGGGAGCTGGGTGACAAGCAAGTTGGTGGAAAGGGGGTCAAGGAAGCAGGTGATGGGTTTCATAGAAGTGATGAGTGGGAGGAAGGAGATGGGGAGGAAGGAATGTAGAATAGAGGTTGTGATAGGAGCTGATGACAGGGAGGGTGAGGGGGACAGAGGGGTGGTGGTGGGTGACAAGAGGCAGGAGGATGAGGCTGCCTGGTGAATATTATTTATTTTAGCGGAATGAAGTCCATGACCTACTCGCACTTGGCATTTAATGTGAAGATTGAGGAGGCTTGAGAGAGCACACGGAGGAGGTAGTGGGTGGTGGAAAAAAGGACTTTAGGGTTGTTTTTGCCTCCAGGATGATGTCGGAGTAGTACGCCGTTTTCTCACGAGATAAAGAACGGCAGTAGATGCTTGAGCCACAGTTGGTGGTGAACTGTCAGGCCGGTTTTCTGCCATCTGCTCTCGAGCAGTTGGGTTTTGGCTTCTAGGGAGCGGAGATGACTGTTATACCAGGGGAGCGGGTGGGTTTGGAGATGGTTCTGGATTTCAGGGGGACGAGAGAGTTGAAGGTGGAGGAGAGGCGATCATGGAGCAGCTGGACGGCTGCTTCAGGATCTCTGCGGGTGGAAGGCCAGAGAGATAGGATGTCAGAGGATGTGAGGGCATTTGTGAGGGTCTCAGGGTTTAGCCTTTTCCATGGGCGGAAGAGTATGTTTGAGGATTTGATGGAGGAGAGAGGGATGCAAGAGGAGGAGATAAGGAAGTGGCCTGAGATGGCCTTGTCTATTATGCTGAGGTCGGAAATTTCAAGACTGTGGGTGATGACAACATCGAGGGCGTGGCCACGGTTTTGGGTCGGTGAGTTTATGTGGACGGTGAGATTTAGGGAGCAGAAGGGCAGTGAAGCCAGAAGATGTGGTACAAGGGGAGTTTAGATGAAGTCGCCCATTACGAGAAGGCGTTCAGAGCAGAGGGAAGGAAAGAGAGTAGAGATGTCAGAGAGGAAGGAGCCAGGGGGTTTAGGAGAGCGGTAGACCAGATGAATTTTCAGTGGGAGAGAGGGATGGTAGAGGGTGAGGTGCTCAAAGGAGGGGAAGCAGCCAGAGGAATAGGGGGAAAGACCTAGGGAAGCTTTGGAGATAAGAGCCATCGCACCACCATGTTGGTTAGGGCGGGTGGTGTGGTGGAAGGTGTAGCCTGGAAGGGAGGCTTCAACTAGGGGGATGGAGTCATTGGGGGAGAGCCAGGTTTCTGTAAGCCCAAGAATGTCAATGTGCTCATCTAGTATGAGGTCACGAATGGTTAGGGCTTTGTTTGAGAGGGAACAGACATTTTGAAGGAAATGCGGGTGGTTTGCTGGTGGGAGGAGAGAGTGGAATAGAGAGGAATGTGAGAAGGGTGGAGAGTTGGGGAGGATACGTATGGGGGAAGTTGTGTTTGCCTTAAGGAGGCGGTATATGCGGAGTGAGTGCATGACGGGACAGTTAGGGTGGCTGCCCTGGAACAGCTAGTGCCTGGAGCCACGATGGGCCCGGTGGAGGATGCCCAGACTGGAGCAAAGGGAAGTGGTGATGGGGACCAGAAGAAAAGGCGGGGGGGCGATGAGAGAGGACAGCGTGAGAGTAGTGGATAGAGGGGGGTGGGAGGAGAGACATTTGGGAAGGAGGGGGAAACTTAGGTCGGGGCGGCAGCCAAAACGTGCACACAGGGATGGGGGAGCAAGCGATCAGCGGGATGGCATCAGCCCGCAGACTATGTGGTCGTGGCTAAGATGTGTCTGACCATGCCTGCAATGCGATTTTCTCCTTATCCACTTTCACTATGTACAGTATTCAAGTTTTTTTTCAATAAAAAGTTTTTTTAATAAAGTTTTTTTTAAAAAAGCTTTTCTAAGTTGCTCGTGCTGTTACTGTTGTTAGATTCTGCGCTTACCCTGCTTTAGTTGTTTAATTATGACGTCACGCCTCGGCTCTGCACCGCGCTCTCCTGACTCCGCTCCCGCACCTTGCTTACAACAACATGGATTTTTACAGCGCCCTCCACGCCAGACTGCGTCTCAGAGCGCTTCACAATCGCGGAGCCCGGAGCTGAGCCTGGGGGAAGGGGAAGGTGGCCATATGCGCGGTCGAACAGAAAGGTCTTCGGGCATGACCTGAATATGGAAAAGGAGGGAGTGAGGCGGAGGGATTGAGAGAGGGAGTTCCAGAGGTTTGGGGCGTAGTGGCTGAAGGCACAGCAGCCGGTGGTGGATTGGAGGATTCGGGGGACAGAGTAATAGGTGCAGGTTGGCAAAACTGGAGTTTTGGCAGCTAAAAAAATATACAGTATTCAGTGCATTGCCATTTAGAGCACGTTTGTCAAGCTTCCTGCTCCTTGTCTAACCAATAGGGCTTTGGGTTGTAGGGTTAATACGAGCCAAGGTTGAAAAATCCCTGTATTCACCATCATCCCCACCTCCTCCATGGTTAGTCATCAGCAGTGCCCTGGAGTACTGCAGACCCACCTGGCTCAGGAACTGGAATATCATGAAGAGTTGGCTCATTTCAACTGTGCAGTGCACATCACCTTGAAGCCAGCAAAGCTTCAATGAAACCTTACTCATGATCTCTCCCTTCCCCCTAATGTTGTTCTAATTATTGTCTCAGTAGCTGGTTCTGTAACGTAGAAGCAATTTACAGACAATCGCCACCACTAAACTCAACAGGAGTGTTACACAGATACCCCACAAAATGTTAATTCTGAATACATGTAATTTCATGGAGTGTAAGTCTGTCACTGGTTCTCAGTAAAACCCGCGATATAAAGATATAAAGATATTACTTTGGTCTTGAATTGCAAATTTAAAGCAGCCTGCACATCTGTATGATTTCAATCAGATTTTAAAACCCAGTGTTACCTTTGAAGAGCGCTATACAAATGTAATTTTGTTGTTATTGTTTAGGGACATCCCTACCCCAGACTCACCCCATGGTTAATAATATCATCTGGTTACTTTTCATCGACTTAACCTAAAATAGTATCCTGATGTAAATGAAATTCCAGTTCAACTTTTTGCAGTGCACTACAGGTCACCAATATTTACCGAGAATGCCACTTAATTTTCTCTGGAAGTCTAATTCTCTGGGTGGTCAAAACTTCTGCCAGTTGACTTAGAAACATGAGAAAGATGGTCATGGACATCACAATGACATAATGACTGATGCTGTAACAGAGGAAGAAAACAATCACCATCACAAACAGTACATAACTTCTCACATTCAGAAGAAACTACTTATTTGCAATGCAGATATTAAATCGAACAGCATACTCATCTGGTCATAATAAGTCTCATTGTTGATCACTCTTCCCAGAAAAGAACTGGAAATAATTGTGTATGATACTTAGGAACATATCAGAAGAATTATCACTAAACAAACCAAATGTGATTCAATAACTTAAGTACACTCATCTTTACATTGTTGTTATTATTGTATTGTGCCTCACGTGGCACTGGGTTAAGCTCGCCTTAATCCAAATGAGCAAGTGTAATGTTGCCAATTGTGACCTCAAGGAAATTCATACGGTTGGGTGCATGGTGTGTTGTTGTGTGTGTGTATATGTGTGTGTTGTGGGCGGGTGGGGGTGGAGATGTGAGGCAAGGAGGGTTTATTGTGAGATGACACCATGTGAAATTAAGTGATTGTTACGTTGTGTCTGACAAGCATTTATATATGGTGACATTTTACTCTCTGCACTGAGAACAGCAATCATTTATTTTGGCAATCCATTTGGGAGCCCAATTGACCCAGTACTAACTGTACAGTTTTTATTTTTGTGTGATACTGCATACTCATTTTTGTCAGAACAATTAACCGAATAATAAAATTGGTCATTTCAATCCATGACTGTTTGTGAGACACTGCCGTGCGCAATTGGCTGCCACGTTTCGCCCACAACTATAGTCAATTCACTTCACAGTACATTCTGTGAAGCGCTTTGAGATATATAGAAGAAGTGAAAAGCACTATATCAAATGCAAGGATTATTATTATTCTTATTCTTATAAGTGAGGCTCCTGAGAGGGTATGGATATATTGGTATATCCTTTTTAGGAGGTAGTGTGCAGTAGCAACATAGAATTTTCCCCCAGGAAACAAAGGGTGGGGAAGTCTGCACGGAGGCAGCACATTGTGCATGGTCTGTAAAAGGGTTTGATGGGTAAATAATTAAAAACTAATTCTGCTAGTAACAGATTCAAGAAAAACGAGGCATAAATTTAAGATAGGCAAAAGCATGAGAGGGAAAGTTAGGGGAAAAAAAAAGATCTCCCAGAGGGTTGTCAAGAGTATGGAATGCATTACCAGGGTGACTGCTGGAGAAGAGTATTTTGAGTGTCAAAATATATTATATTCCTTGTATGTCTTATGTAGAGGAAAGGCATTGGAGGGTACAAAGAAAGAGCAGAGAATTTGAATAAGGAGACAGATGGCTTCAGTGGAGTAACAAAGTCTGATAATAATAGTGGGTTGAATGACTTCCTACTGTGTCATAGATTTCTATGTTTGTTATGTTCTTAAATGTAGTGTGAAAATAAAGCAAGCCTACTTTTAAATAGCACAACAAGCACTTGTACTTGTATAGCGTCCTTCACGCCAGGTTGTGGTGGGGGAGGGGAGGACGAAGAGGCTGAAGAGGAAGGTTTTCAGGCAGGACTTGAAAAGGGGGAGAGAAAGGCATGGCGGAAGGATTAGGGGAGTGTTCCAGAGTGGAGCGTAGTGGCTGAAAGCTCGACCTCCAATGGTGGGCAGAGGATTTGGGGCGAGCAGCAAGCCGGTGCCAGTCGAGCGGACGTGCCATGTGGTGGATTGAGAAGTGAGAAGTTAGGAAAGGTAGGGAGGGGCCAGGGAGTGAGTGGATTAAACACTGGATGTGAGGATCTTGAAGTCGATATGTTCAGTGATGGGAGCCAGTGGGAGAGTGGGAGCCTGGCTAGAACACTGTATACATAATATTATACAGTGATGTGGGTAGAGTTTGGTCAGGGTCAGTATGTGGGCAGCAGAGTTTTGAATCAGATGGGTCTTTTGGAGTATGGAGCTGGGGAGTAATCCAAGCGGGAGGTGACGAACGCATTTGTAAGTAAACGGAAAGTAAAAGTAAAAATAAACACTTTTACTTGCTTTTACAAGCTCCAAACTAATGTTCTAAATGACTTAGGGCTTTATTGTAAGTACTAAGTAAGTACTAAACAGAAACAAGATTCATAATATGTATACAGTACTTGCACCAAAAGAATATATTTATCATTTTGGGTGAATATTTGCATTCATCGATGCAAGGGATTTATTTCAGTGTTGGAAATGGAACACTTCCCCCACTTTTGTCACAGCACCGGGCATTCCCGGGTCAGGTGTAGTAAGATGCAATTTAGAAAAATGGTTCCTCTAACCTACTTTATTTAAATCCCTGTTTTAGTATTCCCTACTTGCATGCTCCAATAAGCTTTTCCACTTCCCAAACTCGATATCCGTAGGGCCTTTGAATGAGATTGAGTTAAAGGACTGCAAAAATCTCATTTACATTTCATAGTTCTTGGTGTGAAGACTCAATCAAACCAGATGCAAGTTACATTACAACTTTTTTTCTGAACTAGGAAGCTATTCTACTTACTGAGGCACTTTAAACTGTAAATCAGTCCATTTCTTTCATGATTATTACAGAATTAACCTGGTCAGCTGGGTGTCCAACACATGCCCGAAAACACGCTTAAGAATATCCAAACTAAACATCCACCTGATATTGTGTATCCATGTATTCCACTATTTGTGGAATACATGGAAATTCCACAAATATGAATGGAATGTGCAGTTTCTACCTGGAAGCAAGTATCCTGCTTACCTAATTGCAGAGAGTATTGGGTCCACAGTGGCAAGAACCAAGCCTTGGGGATCTCAAAGAGTGTGCATTGGGTATTGCTGGAATCCAACTAGCAAAAAACACTTGAGCTTACAGGGTTAACAGGAGCTGAGAGGAAAAAGTCCCTGCCACCCGTGACTGCTTTGCCCTTTTATGCCTTGCTGATAAGCAAGTCTGGCTAGTCTGTCAATCAGCTGTGCCCTGGAACACTGTGGACCCCACAGGCTCAGGAACTGGACTACCGAGGCGGTGGGCTTGATTCTGACATTCCGAACTAAACATCCACCAAAACATCTGCGTCTACGTCTGCCAAACATATCATCTTGGAGTCAGTTCAGCTCCCAGGAGACCTTGCTTACCTCTCAGTAGTCACTTGACAATCGTTTAACAACCGACAAGCGTAGGTTCAAGCCTGACTATTTGGTCAAACACTCTGTTAGTAAATATTTACATTTTTAATGAAATGTGTTGAAGACTTCAGCAGAGGCACTGGGCGTCAGTTATTGAATTTATCAGATGGGTTCCATGATGGGTACATCAGCTCCATGTTTTCCCTGTGTTTTACTGCTTGGGAGTTTGTGCAATCACACCACCTCCACTCTGATATATGTATTATTTTCTCCAATCTTTATTCTGGTAGCCCTCATGAAACTGCAAACATTATCATCATGGTCAAACTGACGTCAGCAGAATGGTTTAAAGTATGAAATTGACAAGGCATTTAATGCCATGTTCTCAGGCCAGATCACTTAAAATAGAACTGCTAGCTATGAGGTTTTTCATTCATTAGTTCCATTTAATTATTTTACATCAAGCAATTCTGCAAGTTCAGTTTTGTACATTTATAGATTTACAAATTTGCAAGCATGATTTAACTCAAGTTAACAATAAAGCATCAGTACATAGCTGTACAGGAAATTCCACATATCAACATCTTTTCTAGTTTATGAATCTGAGGCTTTGAGCCAAAAATTGAGTTGAGTTCATAGTAGTGTTTAGCCTACTAAATTATCTTCTCAACTCCCTCATGCCTTCAATCAGAAGCCAGTGTCACAAAGATATGATCTTTCAAGATTTCCTATGAGGATGCTCAATGACACTCCCACAGCAAGAGCCAGCTACGTATCTTCTTGCAGGGAGGGAAGACCAGAAATATCAGGTCTCCAAAAGGAAGAAAAACATCCAAACAGTTATTAACAGAGTTTTTTTTTTCCTAAAAGCTCCTTATTTGTCTAATGTGCCAATGATGGTAATATACCAACTTGACGTGGTATCATTTCAGAAACATTTCTGGTTCAATACTTGGGCCAAGTTAATCTTAGCCAGTTGGCTTCAGTGACCCCTGTCTGGGAAAACGGGGCAAATATATTTAAGTAAGATTCCCAAACCTTGTTCCGATATCCAGCCAACTTCCGTAGTCTTTTACCAGAAAGAAGAAATGCTGTAATTATAAAATTAATAAACAGATTCCATTAGGTACAACTGTGACTCTCACGAACAAAACACAGTTCACCATCAGATATAGAATGGGGGAAGGGAAATAATTTCTAACGGGTTGTTGTTTATTGCCAGCCACGCCCAAGGCTGCAGTTGATCTCACCCTTCTAACCATAAGTCATTGAATGCGTCTTATTCTTCCCTTTGAAAGAAATACTAGTATTCTGTACTTTCCATTGTTAAACAAGTGAGGTGCTTTTCTACAAAATATCCTCAGCTTTTTCTGCAATTTATGTCCCCCACCCCGCCCACATTACTATTACCAATTTACAACCAGAGAATATTCCTTTACTCCAGAGATTATGATGAATTTTATGCAATTTTAGAGCCATAGAATTTCCCATTTAGGGCATTCACTATCAGCATCAACTCAGGTATGACACATTGAGGATAAAGCTGCCTCAATTTTGTCCAACAATACATCTCAGTGAGAATTATTGTGTGGGTGTGACAATTTTCACTTCTCCCCTAATCCTGTGTTTTATGGTTACTGCCAGTTTAATGGCAAATGAAGAACGGTGTTGTAATGTGTACAACAACAACAAAATTACATTTGTAGAGCGTCTTTCACATCGGGAGAACATCCCAAGATGTTGGAATGTCTACAGGGGTACATTTATGTTTATAAATAAACATTAATATTTAAAGAGCCTTGGTTCTATTTATTTGGTTAAAATCTAAATGCATCCAGCACCTCCCTAGGACAAACTTCTGGCAATATCATCATAGGCCCATCACCATCACAAGGACTCTAGTAATTTAAAGAGAAAGACTCCCTGCCATCTTATTAGGGCAGTAAGAAATGTTCAATATTGATGGCTCTGCCAGATTTGTCCACATCCTGAGATAAGTATAATAAAATATCAGGAAATACTATCAACTTATAAACCATATTTTAAATTATTATTCTATAATATTGCTTTGTGAGCTTTTACAACAAGCATATCAAGAGCGAGGTTAGTCTACCTTAGTATCTGTCAGACTTACCAATGCCATGATGTCCGAGATCACAAGTACAATAAGGAACAAACTATTTTGAAAAAACACAAAAAGGTGTTCTTAGGATTTCATACTAATCATACTATTGAAAACATTCTAAATTAAATATCTGAAAAATCACCATTAATGACATTCACTGTACCTGTTTGATGACAACTGAGTTGAAACCTGAATACTTTCAAATGCACACATTACGATCACAAAAGGAATCAGTATCTGCAAACAAAAATAATAATTTGTAAATATATTTTTAAAATAAAATATTTGGTTCATATATAATACCAAAACAAAGTCATCTTCTTTCGCTTTTTTTTATCTTGTCTTCAAACCTTTGCCTTCCTCACTTTGAAGCTATAGTATGAACTTACACATAACAATTTTTTTCATGTGTCAGTTGAATGAAAATAATCACAACTAATATTTGAATAATCTACCGTTTCTTCTGAATTCTTCACAGTTAACGTAACAATGCACTTTACAAGCTTGGAGAAAATATTTATGTAATGTGAGGCACGCAAACACCTGCCAGATTACAAACACTTTTTGGCAACAAGGTCATGCATTTTAAGGGTCTTCAACTGCTTATTTTGGCTTGAGTAATTGTTCCCTTCCATCATTTAGTATGACTAGATCTGAGACAAAATTGTCCCTAATCTTTCTTTATCCAAGATCTCTTAACATCCAAATAGATTTTTTTTGTTATGCAACTGTTTTTTTGTGAAGCAATTATGTTTTTTTCCCAGGCATTGGGCATAGGCTGTCTCCCTTCCTCTTGCTGAGCGAAAATTATTTGACATTTTGTAATACATAACTGCTTCGGTATTTAATACAGTGGTATTTAATTGTGCTCAGGTCCAGTTAGTGAACAAGAAAGAAAATACATTGCAACCTTCAAGCATATTTTGAAGAGTATCATAAAATGATTAGAAATAAATTAAGCAACTATTCTTTAAAAAAAGTGGCAGCTCATCTGAAAATAGCAATGTCCTGTAAACAACAAATTGAGTAGCCAATTAATCTGAATTAGTTGGGATGAATTTTGATGAGAGTATTAGTCATAACAATTGAAAGAACTTGTCTACTCTTCTTTGAAATACTGGCATAATTAATGTTCACTTGAATCACAACGTAACGAGTACAATATGCATTTGTATATCACCCTTCACACGAGTGGCATCTCAGAGCGATATCAGCAAGCAGTGCTGTTTGTTGTTGAGCTGGAAAGAGAAGGAAGGTGACCTAAGGCACAGTCGAAGAGGAAAGTCTTCAGCTGTGATTTGAAGTGGGCAAAGATGGGGCATAACAGTGGGATTGAGGCAGGGGTTCCAGAGATTCGGGGCATAGTGGTTGAAAGAACAGACAGCAATTGAGTAGTGGAGGGGATAAGAGACATAAAGAAGGCCTGAGCCAGCTGAGCAAAGGTGGCAGACAGTGGAGTAAGATCAGATTGGAGAGGTAGGGAGGAACCAAGGTGTGAGATGATTTAAAACTGAGAGTGAAGATCTTGAAAGCATTCTGTTCTGCAACAGGGAGACAGGTAACAACTGTGGTGATTGGCGAGTTTGGTAAGAGTGATGACATGGGTGGCAGTGAATTGTATAATTTGAATATTACTGGAGAGATTGTAATGTGCGCGTTGGAAAAAATTGAGGCAAATTTAATGCAACGCACAGAGTATCTCATGTGAAAAAGGAATGATAGTTTGGAAGAACTCAGTAAACAAACTGCTGCTTGGATAATAGCAATAATAGATCAAATGCAGTGTTAACTCCACCCTCCAACTCCACTGGAGCATCATATTAAACCACAACCTGAAAGTCCCGATGCAAGGTTTGGGCCTTCAAATTTCTGAACTCAAAAGAGAAACTGCTGCCAACTGTACCAGGCTGACATAGACAGAAAGAAATCCAAATTTGTTTGTCCCAACAGAATACAGATGGAAAGATTTATTTTGCAATAAAGGCAGCAGTATCTTAAATATTCGCATTGCAAAAAAATTGTTGAATGTTCAAGATCTTGGATAAAGAAAGACTAGGGACATTTGTGTCACAGCTTGAGTCAGTTAAAAGTAGACCAAAGATAATTCTCTTGGTTTGCCGGTCCTCATTAGTTGCTGGCGTCCTCAACATACTCTTCTTTCTAATTTTTACACATGGCTCTACTGAATTAATTTGTTTGTCATCTTCAATGAATCTTTTCATCAAGGTATTTGTCACCCCTGCATGGATTAAAAGCATCAGCTTCTTGTACATCACCATTTCTTTGTCAGCCTGAGCAGATGTCACACATGGCACACTTGAAACAAATTAGACAATATTGCTTTACTCCTGACGAGAGAAAGGCCATTATGGAACCAATAGAAACCTTAACGATTCAATGAAATCTTAAATATTTCATGTTCCACTCGAAAATGAGACATGGATCAAACTAAGATCAAATTAGAATTGAAAATTATATATTTTAATATTAATATTAGACACTCATAGGGTGCCTGATCAAAGTGAAGTTGAGCATTTGATAAAACGCCAAAATAGCGACTGCACAGATCAAGTAGGTACAGCTCTGTAACAGTTTATATGGGGCTTGACCTTATACAGAGGCTAAGCTCCTCTTTGGATCTGACAAATGAAACTGTAGAGATTCTGATCGGTGACAGTATGCTGCTGGCTGCTGATCACTGACATAGATGGGCAGTGACTGAAAGAACCAGCATCTCGGGGGAAAAACTCACTTGCATATTTAAAATGGGCGAGCCACTGTCAATACCTTACACAAAAAAAATTAATGTATAACTGTACTAATAATAATAATCCTTTCCTTTAAAATGGCACTTTCCACGTCTTCTAGACGTCTCAAAGCACTTCACAGAATAGTAGAGCTCAGGCATTTGGCTTCAGTGCTGTGTTTATGTGGTGTAGGGGGTGGAGTTTCCCCAGCCATTTCTAAGGTAGGTTCTAAATACTGGCAAACTCCGAAATCTGGGAGGTGCGTGGGCGCAACCGAGCCGGATTATCAAGGTTTTACTGTATTGTTTTGAGGGATTAATATCAGGCGTGTGGAATAAGGAAACTTGCCCAATGTTTCGCCCAGCCTGGAATCAAACCCAGGTCTCTCGCTTGTAATGCAAGTGCTCAAGAAAAAAAAGTTATAAACCAACATAGTAGCATTTTTATGAAATCTGTACCATTTCTCTAAGGATTAGAAGAGCACATTACGCTGTTAAACACATGTTTTTAAACTTGTAAATAATCCATCAACTAGAATGGAATAAGGGCTTAAATTACAGTTGCACAAAATCTAAACTAGTTAAAAAAGTTAGATTTTAGGCCTGACAAGAATATTTTGTCATAGTCAGCTCCCATGTAAAGGATTACTAACTAACGATGAGCCCTCACTCTACATTTATTTTGATCATTGTTGAAGTATGTGGGTCAGTGAACAGTTGCGTCAAAGCTATGAATTGGTGAATTATTAGAGTACAGGGAGAAAGACAAGACCAACCGGCCCCTCCATCCCATTACAATCCATAAAGCTCAAGGTTTTTTAAATCAGAACAAAAACACCAACCTTCCACATCATTAAAGCGCCCATAACAAAAGGATTAAAAACAGTCAGGAAGCAGTACACAGAGGCAGGATCAAAACTGGAATGAGATAGAAGATTTCAATGAATTAATATATTTTTATTTCTTAATAAATATACTCTTCTTCCAATCCTCCCCTTTCCCTCAACCTTGGCTTTTAAAAATACATTGGATAGAAGTGGTTGAAATGAGAGAATCTTAACAAGTGCAAGATTTTTCCGATAAGAAAAATTGCTTGCTTTAAATTTCTAATTCTGCAGGTTATATAGCAGTTTTGGAGAAGGGTAACAATTCCAAGAATTCTCATTATAAATATAAACCTGAACCCTTTTGAAATTTCTATTTCAGTGAAAAGGGTATTCTGCCTGCTTAAGGGCAACTACCTTGACCCCCCACAACATACAAAAACTGCCCAGATCACTGGAATATGATTTCAAACCCCTAGTTTAAATGTACCTGTTAACAGAAGCTATATTTCCAGTCCCAAAGAACGCAGTCACAATGAAGAAAATCTAAAATTTCTTGGTTAAGGAATAATCCACAAATTCAAAATATAATTATCGTGCAAGAAATCCTTATAATAGACTTCAAAGTTGAACAGTGGATTTTTATCCTGTAATTAACAACTAGTCATTGTATTATGTCAGAAATGAAATACTGTAGCCAACTTAATACCATTTTAATCTCTGGCTTAATTTAAATTCATTCTGGAATCTAAATCCAGTAAGGGGAAAAAGTAGAGAACAATGAGGTCAAAATCTCCACCTGAAACATAAGAGAATGACTTGCAAGAGGGTAAACCTTATGAAGCTAATCTGCCGTTATAAAAGAAGTCAGACAGGTGATTGTTTTACTATTGGACAGAAAATAGTAAAATGAACCTTTCATTTTGCGATATTATGTTAAAAATATATCAAACTCATCAAAAAGGTTCAGTTTATTTATGTAAGGAACAACAACAACAAAAAAATTGCATTTATAGTGTGCCTTTCACATCGGGAGGACATCCCAAGGCACTGAACAGTCAGGGGACAGGGCCTGAGCATGGGGAAGCTTGGGAGAGAGCTGGGAGGGCGGCAGAAGGCAGGATCAAAGAGAAATGTCTAAATTTAAAAGACAGCAACAAGCAGAACTAACATTTATAAAAAGACAAATTTTATCTGGATTATTCTACCAATTAGATTCATAAATTAACGACCTTAGATTGAGCCCCTTGTTTTCATGATTTGTAAATATCAGCATTTTAAAACTTGTTTTCCATCATTTCCAGAAAGGTAGAATAATTTAAATGTCACTACAATCGCAGAAACTCAAACAATAAAAGGATACAAAGAAATAAGATCTTCTTATATCGTCAAGTGTGAGCTGCCGAAGCTGTGTTCCATCTGCTTTCTGGGCAAAATCTATCTTGGAGAGCTGTAAAAATGCAAACACATTTCAATCAGGTCCAAAATACAGAGATTTCTAACAGGGCTCTTTAAAAAAGATTCCGAGTGGGTAATCCTTCTGGTAACCAGTATGTCATGCATACTTGCGAGAATTCAGCTCTGAAAATAGATCAGACTGGAGCACATTTCCCACGGCTTGGTGTGATGTATTTCTGGTTCCTTATCAAGATATCCTGTTTGAGATCACCTCATATTAGACCCCAGTGACAAGGGAATTGCCCTAGTATAATGCTACACTAAAATTATCTCACTATAATTCAGACAATTGTAGCCATTTCACAGAAAAAATAACACAATTTAATTTTGAACAGTGACATCAGGTATAGTTTTCAAAGCTTTTACAAAATGTACTGGCTGATAAAAGGAATCCAATCAATTGCAAGCTCTGCTGGAAATCTAATTCAGAACTGGATCATTTTACAATAAAAGCTTTAGTCTGGGAAACCTCATATGGCCAGCTAGAGAACTCATATGGCCATATCTGCATATTCATATCTGTACCAATGGATGGGTTCAAAGTCCTATTGGATTCAACAACAACTTGCACTTATGCAGCGTCCTCCACCCTGGGCTGCGTCTCAGAGACCTTAACACTGTTGGAGCCTGACTCCGAGCCTGGAGGTGGGGGTTTGGGTTTGTCTGTAAGCACTGTCAAAGATGAAGGTTTTCAGACAGGATTCAAAAAGGGGGAGATAGGAGACAAGGCGGAGGGATTGTGGGAGTGTTCCAGAGTTTCAGGGTGTAGTGGCTGAAAGTGAGACCTCCGATGGTGTGGCTGCTCTTCAAAAGCATAGGCAGCAAAAAACGTGAGCAACTATAAATCACCTCAGAACAAAAAGCTATTTTAATATTGAAATAAATTAATGTCATGTTCTCAGAATCTTCCTGCCATGTCATGATTTTTTGCTATAAATGTTCAATGTATTATGGACATGCAAGCTAAAAACAGCCAACTCCCATCTTATGTTTTGTCGGAAACCAAAGGAATTGCTAATTAAAGTAGTGTAAAACAAAATGTCTGACTGCTAGGATGGGTGTCAATGCGATCCAATGAAAACTACCTCATCTGCTATTCCAACTTCCCTATAGGCAAGTGCCTAACCTGTATTCAGCAACTCCCTAATAGGAGAGTATCAGAAGTAGAAATGAGGCACGGAGTATACATTTCAAACTCCATGCTGTCCTTCAGATGAGATATTAAAACCAAAGCCACAACTACCCCTGTTCAAGTGGGCTCTTAAAAGATCCTGTGGTACTATTCAAAAAGGGAATTTCTCCACGTGTCCTGGCCAACAATCTCCCAGACAAATTTGGTCAATCACTGACCATTGGGAGAAACACTGGCAAACGAGTCTTCAGTTTAATGTCTAATCTAAACTCCATTAGGGAAATGGATCAAGCAAGTAGTATTGACACTTTCAAACACAGATTAGATAGTTTTCTTTTGGAAATAACATTATGGGATATAGTACATAGGTAGTTTGGGACATATGTACATGCGACCGCCAGGAAGGTGGAAAGCGAACTAGATGGACCTTGGTCGTTTTTGTCTAGCATTTCTTATGTCCTTATGTTAACCAAGCCAGGCTCACACCTACTTAGTATGATTAGCAATATTAAAAGACTCAATCCCTTTGACGCACCCAAGAAACAATATCATTTACAGTGAATGTCATGATATTGGTGATTTGCATTCATGCAACATCCCCATGGTATTCTATGGATAGGTTTGTGTGGTTCAATCTGATCTACCTACCATTCGTGCCATATTGTATTGACAGAACTCTCAATGTTAAGTAGACTAGAACAACACTTCAAAATATTGTATCTGATTACCTTCTGAGCAGGAGAAATGCCCCGTATCTGCACCGTCTCCTGTTCCAGGATAATCCAAACAAACATCAAGCAGCAGAGTACTAGAGGAAATAAAGCCTCATATCTGACAGAAACAGATTGTTAAAGGCCGAATTTCAGTAGTATGTATATAACACAGAGTGAAATCTGCAGCAAGCCACTATATTTACCTCACTTACTTTTACTTCAAATTAGTAACACTTAGAAAAGATTTTCCTCTTATTCAAGAATTATTTACTTCAATCCATCCTATTTCAGGATGACAAATAAGTAATCTAGGCATGGATTGCTCCATGTACTATTCAGATCACAGTCAAAGGGATGTTCTATTTAATCTCATTAGATGTCTGAGTGAGAAATTTGAGGGCAAGATACTGTACCACTGGGATTAAAAATCACAAGCATAATGGTGTGAACTGAATCTTTTAATTATGCTAGCTAGTTGCAGAAAGAAATATCATTAGAAGTTGCATTTCCATTTTTCAAAACACATTGGGGAAGAATTATGAGGTTCGTCATAAAAGGAGAGATAACACAATCATTACTCCCTCAGTTATTGAAGAGTTCTTGAATTCAATTGCATACACTTTTGTTTGATATGCAAAATGATATTCTAATTATACCAATGTTTACTTTCTTATTGTAATTGGTGTGGAAAAAAATCTCAACTCAAATTTGCTTTAGAGCTGCAAAATAAAAAAAATTATATATAAAATAAACCTAGCTCAAAGATTCAATTTATTTCATTACTAAGCTGCCGTGTTGTAGCAGGAATATCTACTATTCAAGCTGGATATTTTACGATTGTATCATGATTGTTGGCTTAGCATCAGGCTACAATTTTCCCCACTTGCTACAGCGTTGGTGGCAGGGTAGGGGGGAGGGAGAAGAATGTGAAGAAGTCAAATGCAAAATAGGGGCAGTTCTAATGCCTTCTTCATATTAAGAGAAAGCCAGTCATCCCAAAAAATTGATACCAGAAATACACAAAATACTTCCTTATATTGATTTAAAATGATAACGATTGACCTACAAGGAGAAAAAAAATCTTATTTGTATGGATTATGTAATATTTTCATTTCACGTTTGTATTTTGAAGTCTGATGTACATGTGAAAAGCTATAACTTGAATTACTGGGATATGTCTGAAGATTGATGATCACATTGTAATCAAAGACAAGTCAACAGTTCTTTAAACAATCAAAAAAAGAGTTGATGGCCTTGCTGACAGCCTACCCATTTGAGACAAGCATCCATGTACTTCATTATACTGTTATTACATTTACTTGTCTGGGTACATCAACATGTTATTGAGTTTTACACCTAATATTCATTAAAACCAAATTAGCTTAAACAATTAATTCACACCAGAAACACAGAAAATATAAAATTACTTCTATGTATTTATTTAAAATTAGAATAATTTTATCTGCATGGAAGAAACGTGTTTGGATTATGTAACCTTTCCATATCATTCTACAGAAATGCTTAGAAGTCCGCGTGCATGTGAAAAGCTGTAATTTGATTTAAAGAAATGAGTAGTTACTTCACTTTACAGTATATTCTGTGAAGAGCTTTAGATTGGCTTCATAACATGGGAAGTGCTACACAAAATGTAAGGATTATTATTATTATCATCAATTCATGAAAGTGCAATTTACTGAAACTATATTATGCAGCCAGATAGTGGCCTGAAAAGTCAAAATCTATATTCTGTTTTAAAGTTAACATTCGTAATATTATTAAGTAATGAATTTTCGAGGTACTAACTCCATTTAGCAGTTCAGATGATGTCTTAACTGTTGTCCATAATCCAAGCAAATATGTAATATTTGCACATAAACTATTTAGAGAGGCATTTTTAGTTACAGGATTTGGTCTGGGAGTCTGACACTGAGGAATTTCTTTGGCTGAGTTGCCAATACTGGGAAATCTGACTGAGGCAATTAATGTTCACTGGTATGGAGTAGAAACCTGCTATGTGATGAGACATACCAGCAGCCCTAGTGGATCTGTGTTACTGTCTTATGATGTTAAAATGAAAGGTTAATATTTTGAAATTGTGCAGTTTCATACGACTGGTTTGATGTTATTTTTAGTCATATACTATTGGATAAATGGAGTATCTCATCACAATAAAATGGAATTATAGCAAAACAATACCATTTGCTACAAGAAATATGGTAATAGTAACATGCTACTATACATGGAAATAAACTAATAAGATTTGCAAACATGAATTAAAAACACTGAACTGTTAAATATTACATAACCTTCACAACAATACAGATTGTGATAGCATAGATTCTATTGTGCATTCCACTGTAATTAAAGATTGATGAAATCATAAATCATCTTTTGCAAACCCTGTTTTTACTCTGGGACTCCAGCACTGAATATCAGTGATGAGCTAATACATTGTGCATTTTTCCAGTACTTTACTTTGTGCAAATGCACCCAGAGATCAATTTACAAGTTGCAATATTTTGCAGGAGAAGTAAGCTGTATTACAGACACAATCTTCAAAGTTTGTAAACTTGTAGTTTCCAAATGAATGGTTAGCAAAAATATGGCCTTTTGAAAAGAAAGGATACCCTGTGCTGAGTAAAAGGTAGGTGGATACCAAGGAGAGGGAAATGCTTAGCAGCCGGTGGAAGAAAACTGTAGAGCTAAGCATTGGCATTAAAAGAGAAGAGGCTGTAACACAAGAGAGAAATACAAATGAGTACAACGCTATAGAATAAAATGCATCATCACACTGTGAAAATATTCCATCAGCAGAGCATAAAATTTGACTCTTAACAACTTCACATTGCTTGAAATTCATCTCTTTCAGGACAATTGGATGCATAAACTACACATCAGTCATTCACATAAATATTCTTATAAATCATGTAGCAGTTAAAAACATTATGCCTTAAGATGCCTTTTACTCTTTTACTGTTAAATTCTTTATAAAAGTAGGCATTGTATCTCCTCTCCCCAGTGCATCATTTTCTGCCTGAGAATATATGCTTATATGCTATCCAAAGCTTATACATTTTCCATTCCAATAAATAAATATTAATATTATATCTCTGGAATTTAATAATAATCCTTGCATTCGCCTTATCATGTCATTGAGATGTCTCAAAGTGCCTCACAGAATATATTGTAAATGTGCAAAGACCTGCTTGTTTTGGATATTCTCAGAAGGATGCAGGCAATCAAATGAGGAGCTACAAGATGAATCAACATAGTCTGGGGTAATTTGTCCTAGTCTCCATTTGACTTGTTCAAATATCACATTTCAGTCCCTGAGATGACCTGACCGTCAAATTTACTAATTCAATTACACATCATGAGTTTTTACTCAGGCCACCAGATTGAATTATTTTTGGAGGTTAAATACTTAATACAATAGTAGTGCAAGAGGGAATGTGAGACTGAGAGAATTAGATAGGAAAGTATAGTAAGAGACAGAAAAATAAAAAAGTAATTGAAGGATACTGGGATCTTTAATTGACACAATCAAACACATGATATGATGTCCAGTGCTACTGAGGGTTGGAGAGCAATGTTATCAATAGAAGTTAATAGGCTAAGGCAACGACTGGAGATGAGAGAGAATTTGGTTATTGTCCTCAATTTCCTTTGGGTTTAAGGAGTGTTTGTGAAGAACCCTAGAAATTAATTGAGTGGACTGAGGTCCATGATAAGATTATGGTCTGTTGAAGGAGTAGGGGGAATGTATATTTTCTCATTAATTTTTACTGAAGCTATTAATCACTCAATTTGCCATTCTACAACAAAACTTTCTGTGCTTTCTGTGACTTGAAATATTAAATGTCATGGCCCATTTTACTTTGAGGTTGAATACAACCTGGACATTGTAAAGGAAAGAAGGGAACAATTAGTGCAATACGACATTTGGTTATAATAGCCTTGGAGGATGTGTAATATCTGTATTGAAGGATTTATCTCTGATGTGAGGTTGGGTAGAACAGGAGTGATTCTGGGATGATTTGAATGGGGTATTTCAAATAATAAAACAAACTGATAGGTTAGATAATGGACAACTCATCCATCTGGTAGACTGATCTATTACCAGGGGACATAGCCTTCAATTTAAAACAAAAAGGGTTAAAACTGTGATCAGAAAGTCTTTGTTCACCCACCCAATGTTCAGTTGTGGAATGCACTCCCCCAAAAAAGGAAGCCAGATATGTATAATAATAATACAGTACTTGTATTTGATATAGCGTCTTATCAAGTTGCTGAGATGTATCAAAGTGCTTCACAGAATTTACAGTACAGGTATCCCTCCCCAACCGCGGCCTCACCAAACACGAAAGTCATGTATCCACGGTTTGCTAAATGCGACAACCCTCGCAAACCGCGTTTTGCACATCTGCGATTTAAATCCGCGGGTTTAAATTTTCGAACAGTTAGCGTACAATACTAGGACCCAGTTGCGATATTGAAATCAACCAGTGACAATGCTCCTCTCTTAGGATTAAGGTAAATACAGTAACATGCATTTATTGTCGCTTCTCCGCGGCCTAGCTAGTAAGTTTGGGAGCACGCCTTTCCCCCCACCCACCCACCCACCCACTTCTCTCTCTCACCTCTCTATTTCACCTTCTCTTCCCCCCACCCACCACCCATTATCTCTCT
This sequence comes from Hydrolagus colliei, assembly GCA_035084275.1. Classification (NCBI taxonomy): domain Eukaryota; kingdom Metazoa; phylum Chordata; class Chondrichthyes; order Chimaeriformes; family Chimaeridae; genus Hydrolagus; species Hydrolagus colliei. The sequence goes on from CM068743.1 coordinate 45,790,554, forward strand.
CACCTTGTCTCTCTCTACTCACCTTCTCTTCCCCCCACCTCCCCCTCCCCACCGCTCCTTCTCTAACCACCCTCCCACCCACAGCCCTCCGTGTCACCCCCCCACTCCACCGTGTCTCTATCTCTGTGTAAGTCCATCACACAGCCGCCCCAGCCTCCCGTATCACCCCTCCCCCCGTGTGTCTCTATCTCTGTGTAAGTCCGTCAGACAGCTACCCCAGCCCCCCGTGTCACCCCCCACAACCCCCTCCCACCCACCCTCCGTCTCTCTCTCTCTTTGTAAGTCAGACAGCCTGACTGTCTGATTGCTGCAGATGCTGGCAGCCAACACGCCCAAACTTACTCCCCCTATCCCCATGTATGTTATAACTCTGTGTGTTTTTTTTCTGCTTAGTTTTACTAAACACGAACTTAGACCCCGTATCCCCACGTTTGCCATAGGCCCCTGCATTTTCCAAACACAATTTTACCAACCACGATGGTTTACAGGAACGTATCCCTCGTGGTTGGAGAGGGCTACCTGTAAATTGTGTGGGTGAAACAATATAGCCAATTGGGCAGCAGTGTCCCACAAACAGTCATGGATTGAGTGAACCCATTTTTTTTACATTCCTGCTCCTACTTGAGAAGTAAAGATGTTTTAAGATTTTGCAGAAGGGGTTAAAGATCTGCTAGAAGTAAATAAATTGGAGGAACATGCTCCTATATCCCTATCCAAACAAGTAAATTTTTCTTCATCCAATGGTTTTTATGAACTTAACATTCATTCTCAAGTACAGTATACTTTTCCATATACTGTACTTCCATTCAAAATAAGGTCAATGCAAAATCCTGATTTAAGAGAAAAATGTATATACAGGTAGACCCCGCTTACCGAACACCCTTTCAATGAAAGTTCACTATAATGAAGGTTTCTATTTGTACCACTTACCAAAGGCTGCGTTCGCTATAACGAATGTTTACAGAAGCGCATCACGAGTCTGGACCCAGGTTGCAATATTTCAGTGCAGTGACTGTGCAGATCTGGCCTGGAGCAGGTAGGATTGGCGTTTTTATTCTTGCAATTTTTGTCACATTCCGGATTCTGGAACTCCGGACTTTTGGCTGCGCAAGCTGTACACCAAAAATGTTAGTGCTAGGAACTAAACTGATTTTAGTGGGGAGGGTCGGGGCGGTGGTGCATTTAATGAATCGATTGTCGCATGAGAGTACTGTACAGGTATTTCGGCTTGCCGCTAGTAGAACCTTAAAGTCGCGCTGCTGTTTTTTTCCCCTCGCGTGGCGTCCGCCATTGCAGAAGTTATCTAAAAACTGTACACCGCTACCTCCAGCATCATGGCTTCATACCAGGCATCTACCAGCAAATATGATTTTTAGGTGATTTTTTAGGTGAATAACAAAGGTCTGTTATTATTTAGTCTATTATTAATATGGTATGTGTTAAAATAAGTTAATTTTTTTGTGTTGGGTTTTCGGTTTCGCATCCGACCGAATATCTGGCATATTGTTTAACTGGCATTGATCAGTTCTCGCGGGCGCTGGATAAACAGGCTTTTACTGTACCCTGCTCACAATTAAATGATATACATTGGGCCTAATTTAAACAGTTTTTGGTAACCAACATCATATTATTTTTGATAAGCCTACAGTATTAATGTCATATTTAGCTTTTCAATGTTAAGCATCTATGATAATCCAGTACATTGATATCTCCATTAGAAGACATTGACTAAATATATTGCTAACGTTAACAGTGGAGTCAAAAATGTGGTGTTTGTAATGAGATTCTCAAAGTATTCGTAAATATTAAATCTTGCCGGTAACGAGTTTTCCATCATGCTGACCTACAGAAACATTGTAATCGAATTTCAGATACTTTGCAGAGCAGTTTGCAGTTTGATACACGTCCAATCAAAGCAGAAATTTATATTTATAAATCATTTTTAGATCATTACAAAACAATCAATATCCATAACATCAAGCAGTAATCTATTCTTTGTTTCAAATGCCAGTTATAAACTATTGAAGTTTTCAATTGCATTGACATCCCTACATAAATCCATAATGTGGCCGCAGTGGGTGGGAGGTGGGGAGGGAGGGGGGAGTGGGATGTAGGGAGAAAGAAAATCAGAAGTGGAATATGAATGAGCGGAAATTGTTCCAGCAATCTTTACTTACCTAGCGTCATCCAACTTATGATCTGGTTGATGACTGGCAATCCTTGTTTACGTGCCAAGCTGGCATGGGTGGTCTTCACAACATAGGTGGACATAATAATAAACAACATCTAGAAGTAAAGGCACATTTTACTTTAAGGTCTCTAGTAAATAGAGGCCCACATATCTAAGAGACTGCATGCAAGTCAACATTATAACTGAAAAGATGTACATTACAGTATCAAACTGACTGACATCGTAGTTTGGCTCTACTACTGTTCTAATTTAATTTCATTTGAAACACTTGGGAGTCACAAGTTCCCACCTTGAATTTTTCAGGTACTGTATGGAGAATTGCTAAACCAAAGCGAAAAAACTTCAGTATAGGTATGAGGAGAGAAGGCTGAATGAAGAGAAGAGAGGGTGATTGAGGATAATCACACAAGTACAGTAAAAGCCCGTTTATCCGGCACCTGCGGGACCTGGCCAATGCCGGTTATTCGGGTGGCCCATGGCCAAAAACTCACCACAAAAACATTAAAGTTCTTTTAACACACACCATACACACCAGACTAAATAATAACAGAATATTGTATTGGTACTTATTGTTAAAACTACTCTTTTGCGCTTCTCACCTTTACTGATTGAGGTGTATAGTCCAATGATTCTTTTTTAAATGGAGGATGCCAAGTGGGTGAAAAAAACGGCACCGTGATTTTAAAGTCTCGCGACTTTACTAGTGGCAAGCGGATAGCCCTAGACTCTACTAGCGGCAAACCAAAATACTGCACCTGTGCGACAATGTGGGTTATCGGCTAGGGTTATCGGCTTGCCGCTAGTATGGCTTTAAAATCGCTCTCTGTTTTTTTCACCCGCTTGGCGTGCTCCATTTTAAAATGAATCGCTGGATTATAAACCTCAACCGCAGCATCATGGCTTCAAGCGCAGCATCTACCAGCAATGGTGAGAAGCGCAAGAGAGTAGTTTTAACAATAAGTACCATCACAATATTCTGTTATTATTTATGCATTTACAAATGCTCCACTGCTATTGTTCCGGATAATTACCGGTTTATCGAATGGGGACTTTTTTTTTGGGCGTGCCGGTTATACGGAAGTGCCGGTTCATCGAGTCACGGATAAACGGGCTTCTACTGTACTTTGTTGTAACTGTATTGCAAGAGCCCTGTGAGCCTGATGCCTGATGATTTATGGAATAGTGAATGAGGTATTGCAGATAGAGACACGTACAAAGACTGAATCTATATATAGTTATAGAGAAGTCACTGCATCAGGAGAGGAAATGTAATATGAATAAAATGGAGGAAGAAATACATACTCATATGGTGTTAAATAGTATACGGTGCTTTTTAAAAAGTGAATGGATTAAGCTGGCTCTTGTTTTATGCTTTTTCTAATGATTATGTACATTGCTAAAATGTATAAAATAATTTCTGTAATATGTTCGAATGAAAGTTTGGCAAACTGTCAATCAAACAAAGCACTCCGGGAGTTAAATGAACATTAGAAATGCCAAGATCAATTAATTAGCATTCACAGACAAGGCTGATAACCATAAATTAGGAATTCCTTCTTCAAAAGACTTGGGGGTAAATGCATGTAAGTAAAAGGAATTAAAATACTGCAGAAGATTCTGATTCTGTAGAGATATGATAAATACACAAACCTGTGCAATAAATACCCTTCTGTCTATACTGGTGTTTGACTTAGTTGTCCGAAAAGAAGCCCAGCAAACACAGCCGAAGATTACACTCAGTAACCCAGCTCCTGTTCTGGTTACATGAAAAAAAAAAGGGAAAAAGTTAGGAATAAGCCAATTATAGTAACCTATGAACACTAGACTCAAGTTAGCAATCTAAACTCATACAAAAGTTTGAAATGGAGCTGACCTGGTCCACCGCTCAGCAATCCAAACAAAGAAAATCTATACAATGATGCATTTAGCTACAAATATATCAGTCATTATAAAGTTTGTTAATTATTGTTTACAAAATGCAGAAGCTGATGAAATTGTCTAGGCACACAACCTTGCGCAGTGAGCAAATTAAATAAAGAAGTAACATTAGTCACATCCAATGCCGAGTTAGAAGAGGTCATGTACTCCCTTACCTCCAAAATTGACATCTGCCTGGCAGCCTCATCCTTCTGCCCCACCACCTCCATTCCATCTCCCTCATCCACCCAGCCGTCAGCTCCTACCACAGCCCCATCGTAATTAATTTACCATCTCTCCTCCTCCCTCATCCACCATCACCACAATGAAACTCACCACCTGCTACCTTGACCCCCTCCCCACCCAATTGCTGATCACCCAGCTCCGACTCCTCTGTCCAGTGCTGGCAGACACCATTAACCAGTCCCTCTTCTCAGGATCAGTCCCACTCCCCTCAAAACATAAATAAACTATCCTCGATCCCTCCAACCTCAGCCATTACTGCCCTATCTCAAACTTGCCCTTCCATGGAAAAATTCTGGAATGAGTTGTTGTCAACCAACTTTGCACACACCTCTCCCTCCACAACCTACTCGAACCCTTCCAGTCCGGTTTCCGCACTGTCCACAGCACAGAGACAGCACTCATGAAAGTCACACACAATGTCCTCCGTATCCATGATCAGCTCTCTCTCTGCGTCCCTCTCCTCTTGGAACTCTCCTCCATGTTCGACACAGCTGTTCATGCCATTCTCCTCCACTGCCTGTCCACCATCATCCACCTCAGTGGGATTACACTCGTTTGGTTCGTATCCTACATTACAAACCGCTATATTTCTGCAAATGGTTTTGCTTCCCGCTTCTGTCTAGTCACCTGGGGGGACCCCAAGGATTCATCCTTCGCCCCCTTCTTTTCCTCATCTACATGCTCCCTCTCAATGAGGTCATCCGCAGACGCTCTACTTTTCCATCCCCAGTCCCCGGATGTTCTGTCAGCTGGTCTGTCGGACATCCAGAGCTGGATAAGGGCAAAGTTCCCGTAGTTAAATGTCAACAAAACGGAAGCCATATTCTTTGGCTCCCTTCGACATCTTCTGTTCAACGGTTCTGTTCCTCCTCAACCTACACAACCTGTCCTTAAAATTCTCCGAACCTGTGCGCAACTTAGGCATCTGGTTCAATCCTCAGTTATCCTTCCTCACCCACATCCCTGACCAGTACCGCTTTCTTACACCTACACCACATTGCCTGTCTGCAACAAACTTGGAACACCTCAGCCCCTTCACCTTTCCGATCTTCAGGTTGTGCATGAAGACCTTCTTCTTCGACTGTGCCTACGGTCATTATCCCCCTCCCCCTGGATCTGCCTCAGTGTCCACCAGTGTGAAGCACTCTGAGATGTAGTCCCGCATGGAGGGCGCTATATAAATGCAAGTTGCTGTTGTTAATTTCTACGATTGCAAATAGAAGTTAAAAGGAAGTGTTAAGCAATTCCCCCTTCTCCTCCAACTTACACAAGAGGAATATTGGAGGCCCTACCAACCACAGGCATCAACGGAAAGACAGCCAGGACAAAACTAAACAGAATCCATGTTGAAGCCATGACCTAAGGATAAAAAATAATGTTAAACACAAAATAATAGTATTTTACAAATCAACTAAGTGCATGAGCGCACAAAGGTGACTGCACCTTTTGTGTTTATGTGAAGGAATAATAAGTTAGCATGGCTGTTGGTAGCGAGCGCAAGTGAAATGTGTGAACAACACTTTCTTCTGTTTGACTCTATGTGTCTGTAGTTTTCTCTCCCTCACTTGTCTGTCTCGTTCTTTATTCCTATCCTACCGCTCTGTAAGTTGGTTTTGATTGTTTAATTCCTGTCTGTCCGGATTCAATTCCTTATTCCACACACCTCAGTTTACCTCGCAGTAAGTAGGAACCCTATTGTCAGATCGCTTTTCCAGAAGCAATAATTCCTTTAAAAATATATATATTCCTGTTGGGAATCGAACCCAGGTGCAATCAGTTGCGAGTGAAAATGTATTTCAAACACAAATAATATGAAAGTGATAGAGGTGTAGATATTAGTTGTATGATATTACTAGAGTATATGTCATTATACTAATAATAATCCTTGCATTTGATTTAGGCATTTCACGTCTTCGATGTCTCAAAGCGCTTCACAGAATATACTGTAAAGTAGGGTCCGTCGATATGGAAATTTTCCGATATCGATATATCGGTGGGCTCATATCGATATTTCCGGGGGGTTTTATACTGTGCATGCGCATGCATTTGGGGGTGCGTGTGCATTTGAGGGTGCGTGCGCAGTCGGAGGTGCGTGCGCAGTCGGAGGTGCGCACGCATTCGGGGGCGAGCGCGTATTTGGGGGTCCGTGCGCATTCCATGTGCGTGCACATTCAGATGTGCGTGTGCATTCCGTGCTCTAGGCCCAGGAGATTACAATGCCGGCGACAAGGTAAGCTGGAAAAGATTGCATTATACCGATAATACCGATATATCGCCAGAAACTATATACCGATATTTACGATATACTGATATATTTTTTCATATTGAATTTTTCGATATATCGATATATTTTAAATTCCGATATCGGCATATCGATATGCAAAATTATATTTTGTAAAGTGTACTGTACTGTAACCTACTGTAAAGTGAATTAAATGTATTTTTTTTGGCGAAATGCGGCAGTCAATTGTGCACATCAGTGTCCCACAAACAGTTATGGATTGAGTGATCAAATTATTGTTGTGTTATGGATTATTATCCTCAGAAAGCAATCCGCCAATCTTACTTCTAGGTAAACAGAGGCGTGTGGAGTAAGGAAAGCTTGCCCAACATTTCATCCTGCTGGGAATAGAACCCAGGTCTCTCGCTTGCGGGGCGAGCGCTCTAACTACTGAGCTAAAGGACTACATTAGATTACAATTGACGATGTTAATTATCAGACGTTGGAGACACAGATGCTGACCTTATTCTGGTAAAGCAGCCTTGATACCAACGGCCATCCAGCAAATGCAAGCAGTCCAAGTGCAAGTACTTCACGGTAGAAAAAACTCAAAACCTGAAACAAACCAAATCCAAATCTCAGCTTCATGTGTGAAAATGAAAGAATTTAAAACCAGCAGAAAACAACAACAAAATTACACTGTATAGCACCTTTCACATCAAGAGGACATCCCAAGGCGCTGGACAGTCATTGTTTCAGACCCAATCCGGATATGGGGAGGGTGGAGGGATTTGGGGTGACACAAAATAGTCACCAGACTTCATAGTGAAGCTCTTTGAGATGCCTTGACGATGTGATAAGGCAAGACACTGAATACAAGGATTATTACTAAGTATCAAAAAAAATTAACCAAGTCATGTGAAAAGCTATATGATTGACACCAAGCATACTACTGCATGGAATGCTTGAGGTACTTTGCAATAGTAGCTCCACGCCTATTGCATACAAGATAACTCCCTAATGCTTTTTAGGAAATGCCAACGTTAGTAAAAGTCTTTTCACATAGCCAAGTGAAGTGTCCTTCCATCATTTTAAGTGGTCTCAAGATAACTGCAACACAATGCTCATGACAGATTGGTGCTGGATGTGAAGCGTTACTGAGGGGAAAATCCATGGACCGAACACAGCATCACACAGAGAATTTTTAAAAATCTCTCTAGACTCTTGCTGCATTTTAGACACAAATATTATCAGATGAATTGTACTGAAAGAAAAACTCCTCAAACTAGAAAATATTATAAAAGATATAGGCGCGAGAGGCATAAATGACTTTAAGATTTTCTTGCTCCCCTCCTAAAGTCAAGTCTTACATCAAACATATGGAAGGGTTAATAATAATCTTTGCATTTGATATAGCACCTTATCATGTCTTCTAGACGTCTCAAAGCTCTTCACAGAATATACCGTGAAGTGAATTAATTGTATATTTGTGGGCGAAACACGGCAGCCAATTGCGCACAGCAGTGTCCCACAAACAGTCATGGATTTAAATATCTGTGCCTATACATTACACTGGTGTGATGTGTGTCTATATATCACAGTCACTAACACACCGTGTGATGTCCTCGCCAGCAAGTCATTCTCTAGTCATTCTGGAAGCTTCTATCAATTCAGGCATTGAGCCGCTGTTCACATTTGTTGACGTCGCTTTCTTAGACGACATGTTTCTCAAAAGTGCAGCCGTGATGGAAGAAATTCTCTCTCTGTGTGTGTGTGTGTGTGTGTGTGTGTGTGTGTGTGTGTGTGTGTGTGTGTGTGTGTGTGTGTGTGTGTGTTCATGCGTGTGTGTTATGTGTACATAATACGATTGATAAAGGGAGTAAGAACATTAGGAGTATTATGGACAAAAGGGTATTGCAAGATCTTCCATGATCTAATAAAATAGCACAACAGACTTGACAAACCAAATGTCTAATTCCTGTATCTGTGCCCCTAAGGTAAAACGTGAAGGGAAAACTGTTAACTCACTGTACCATCCAAACTGTTCCACTTGGTTCTACACAATAAATAAAAGACTGAAAACTGTGCTTGGTTTCAGAGACATGAACATCTATAACAGTGTAGAAAGTGTTTTGCTCAACTTACCATGATTTCAATGCCCAGAACAGAAATCAGTAAAAAGACAAATTTTGCAGGTGGTTGACTTGAAAATGAACTGATTACACTTTTAATTACTCTAAACCTGTCAAAAAAAACAAACAAAAAAACAGGATGAAAATCCTCTTTATGAACACTGAATCTCATCTGCAACTCTCCATATCCACAATATCATCTGCAGAAATATTATTTTATACTGTAGCACACAAACCTCTAAATATAAAAACTACATCAAACACTTGTATAAACAGTATGTTTTAAAAATAGCAACTCAAAAACTTAGACCTAGAGGCAACAGTTCCGCAAACCACAGAAACATTGGAGTAGACAGCATGTTAAATGATATCCTAAAACTAACATTACTTACCCAGACCAAACGTACTCACATCTCATCAGTTCCGACCAGGCTCCACTGGCTCCCCATCACCGAACAGACTGACTTCAAGATCCTCACACTCATGTTCAAATCCCTTCACTCTCTGGCACCTCCCTATCTCTCCAAGATCCTCGCTCCCCAATCCACCACCCAGTGGTTCCACTCGACCAGTACCGACCTCCTACTTGTCCCTCACTCCCTCCGCCCACTATCGGAGGTCAAGCTTTCAGCCACTACTCTCCGAAAATCTGGAACATTCCCCTTCAATCCTCCATCTCACCCTCTCTCCCCTTTTTCAATTCCTGCCTGAAGACCTTCCTCTTCGACTGTGTTTATGACCACCTCCCCCCGGCTCGGAGTTAGGCTCTACCACGGTTATCTGCTATGAGACTACCCTGTGTGGAGGACGCTATATAAGTGCAAATTGTTGTTATATCAATAGAATTATAATCTAAGTGGGATGTTAAATAATCTGTGTTCTATGGACCAATTATATTGATTTCATGCAATAATCACATTGAATTCACATAATGAAGACCATGGAGTCCTGTAGTTTAGTAGATACAGTACTCGCCTTGTAAACGATTATCAATTCCAGGCAGGGGCAAAACCTTGGGTAAGTTTCCTTACTCCATACGCCTAATAATAATGCCTCAAAATAAACAATAATAAATTGATCTTTTCAATCCACGACTGTTTGTGGGACACTGCTGTGCGCAATTGGCTGCCGCATTGGACCCACAAATACAAAATCAATTCACTTTACAGTATATTCTGTGAAGCGCTTTGATAGGTCTATAAGATCTAAAAATGTTATATCACGGATTATTATTGTTAATATAACTGCAGATCTGAGACTGACTGGAATTAACACATTGCATCAATGTCGTACCAGTTGCAGGATAGAAGGCTAACAATCCCCCAAATAAAATAGGTAATTTGCTTCATAACTGTTTGTGGGACCGTGTGTAAATTGACATTTTCCACTTACTCTTTTATAACAGCGTACCACATTACGACTGGCAACAGACTGTAAATGTAATAGGTCCACGGGCAGCTCTGAATCAGCAGAAAAAGTGTTATCAGAACACCGGTCCCAATGAATATTGCAGGAAGATGATCCCTGGACGACAGCTGTGAAGCACAGGAACCAGAATGCACATTTACTGTAGGGTGAGAACAAGAGCCTTTGAAGTTACATGGATAACTCAGAATAAAAAGTCAAGGCATCATCAGAATAAAATTTAATGATCGAAAATTGCTTCCATTTTGCTACAAGCTGTTTGAGGGACATTGCCATGCACAAATTGCATCTCGAGGCAAATGCAGCAGCCAGTCACTAACCTTTACTGGAAGAACTCTGAGGCTCTTTGAAGTGTTCAACACAATCAGGTGCTATATCAAATGCAAGAATTGTTTTATCGCTCTATAAGTACTCACTTGTCACTTTAATAATATTCAGTTTAACTTTGGGATTACTATATTACTGTATTTGATACACGTTCCAGGACCCTGCCCGGATAGAGCTCCAGGACTCTGCCACACATGAAGGGCGCTATACAAGTACAATTTGTTGTTGTTGTATTTAGATAAACCAAAAAGCAACATTTCTTAAGCAATTTATTGGTCTCAAACTGTTCTATCATTGCCTAGAACAGGATCTTCCTGGATAGTTTTACTCATTAGTATTGAGAAACCCAGATAAGAACCAAAGCTCTTAATGCACAATATTGTTGGATAGATTGAAAAGAGGATGAAAAAAATAAAATTCAAGAAATCTCATGCATAGGATGTTTCTTAAAATCCTACCAATGAAAAGAAGAAAGAAGCTTTTTCCTAATTCTTGAAGTGCAGGAAAGAATAAGAGTATTAATAAGGCTGTAATAAACTTGTGATTTTTTTTACCCCAAACTTGTGGCCAGTTTATTAAAAGATATGCTTTTGTTATTGTCAGTTCAAGTATCTGCAGTGAGCACACCACACAATGGACCAACCATCTGTCCATCAACCCTTCCTGCACTCTCAATGGACAGGATAATTGGATGAGAATGGGTTAATGGCCATAGTTAAGGTCCAACGGACCTGAGGAGGGTTGATGCACAGGTGAATAGCTGAAATGGACCATGTACTCACTGTTGTGATTAAAAGTGGAGGGTGCGTGTTAAAAGTTGTGGCTTCTGCAATAAAATCACAGCCCGGGATTTTCTTAAATCCTTAATTATCGGAGTATTCGCCAACAAATAGGTCCTGGCCAACAAATTACCCAAATAAAATTGTTCACTCACTCCATTACCGTTTGTGGGACACGGCTGGGCGCAAACTGGCTGCCGCATTTCAACCTCAAAGTTTAATACCGTACTTTTCACCTACCTTTTCCAGTTTGGAGACTGGCCTGCTGATATTTGTGTGGAGTTTGACAATCAGCACAAAAGCATGAGCGATCCAGCCCACAAACCCCAGCACCACGCTTATTCCCAAGAAGACCCGATCATAAGTATGATAATATGAGAGCCCTTCCAGAGCGAGGTTTATTAATGACTTGCACAAAGTAATCTGCAGGAAAAAAAGAATGGCATGAATGAAACCTGCTACTGTAATCAATAGAAAATAAATCGGTGCTAACTGGTCACACGTACAAGCTAAACATAAATCTGTCTCAATTTCGATAGGGCTGTTAGAAACACATTATTTCTGGAGGTACGTCTTTCATTATATTACTCATACTCTATGAACATTGGGGCGGGAATTAATCTCCACCATATTTATATCATCATAAATAGACAAAAAAATCCAAATGAAATTAAGTAATTGAGGTCTTAGTTCCGGGGTGAAGTACATCTACATGTCAAGTTTAATTGCAGGAATGAGAATAAGGTTACGAGGTGGAGGTTGTATGGAATGTGATTCCATTTGAGCCCCTGAAGTGCTCTAACCAGTGTTTTTAAAAAAAATGCAGAATATACAGCAAAAACGTGACGTACTGCAAAGAATTAATAAATAACTGAAGCTTAATTCACCTTTTAAGGAATTTACATCCAAGTTGTGTTCAGCCTGTGTACCCTAAATTCTCAGGCCCTGAACATAGTGACCTCCCTGGTTACTCTCTCCATTCACTGAATCTGTGACTAAATCTTGGTCGTTTTCTCTCTTTAAATTTCCTTCAAACCTTCCATCCAGGCTCTTACCAAGTCTGCTTTCTTTCATCTCTGCAACATCACTCACTTCAGACACTATATCCCCCACAATTAACCCAGATCCTCATCCACACCGTTTATCAACTTGAGATTGATGCCCCAATGCCCCATCCTTCTTCACTTTTCCCCTCCCTCTCCGCCCCACTCCCCCTCCGCTCTGCCACCCTCCCTCTCTGCTCTACCCCGCCTGTCTCTCCGCTCTGGCCCATCCCTCTTCACTTTACCACTTTCCTCTCCATAGAATACAGTGAATCCACTTTACAATATATTCTGTGAAGTACTTTGAAACATTTCAACGTGATAAGGATCTATAACATCTTTGCTTTGCTGCCCTCCCTCTCCATTGTTCCCCCTCCCTCTTCACTTTCCCCATTCCCTCTCTGCTTTTAAATCCCATCTGAAGACTTACCTATCTGGCTGCACATTCGGCCACCTTCCCCCACACCCTCCAAACTTGGACTCCTGCTCTGTCTATGTAAAGAGCTTTCAGATGAAAAGCATTATACTGTACGTGTAAATTCTTGTAAAACTATTCACACCATGCCCCTTTGACAACCAATTTAATCGTCATTAATATCACTTGCACAATCCTAGGCCTACTTTTCTATCATGTGGAAATACAAAGGGCTACTTCCTACATGGTTTTTTTCCTCCAAAAAACATTAACAAATCAAATTAATAAGTGGAATCCAAGTCCTCCACATGGTGATATTCTTCCATTGGCCCCTATATTGTTTTGTCACTCCAGCTGATCTGGAAGGAGATAGGACCAAAAGAATCAGGCAAATATGTATTTTTGTTAAATGTACGTTCCTCCACTCCAACCCGAAGAAGGCTAAGAGCAAAATATGCCCCACTTTTTGACGAAAAAATGAAGCATATTGTTTCTTTGAAATGCTTTGTAGAGGTTGGAAAATGCCACTTTTAGTAGAAGACTTACTGCTTGATTGTACTGCTGTTGCTGAATATATAATCTTGCTGTACGAAGCATGTCTTGCTGATTGGAAAACTGAAGAGGTCTATTAAAAGACAAGAAAAAATGTCAAGGCTTTTTCATTCTCCAGTAATGCAAGGAAGCTTTTCACTGATACAAATTGATGTCTGACAGAGGCCAAAATGGTACAAGACAATTTCAATCATTTTCAATCACCACAACCATAGCCTAGTTAATGACAATTTATGATTGCAGAGTAATCTCCGAACACATAGATGGAATACATTATAAATTTCATCCATATTATTCACATCCAACAATAAATGTAATTTAAATGCAGTTTCACATCAACTGTGATTTAGCTAAGACAAATTTTCCTAAGACAAAATTAGTTACTGGCCCATTTAAACTTCCATGAGTTCATCCGACATGAGTGCACAATGCTGCAAAGGAGAATAACTTAAGTTTATATAAATCTACCAATTCATTACTTCCAGAATCTTCATACTTCAGCTTTCAATCTGCATTTTGTTACAGGAAAACATTGTTCATTTCCATTGAGGGTTTATACACAGACTGAACAGGAAATCTGAATAAGTGCAACAATAAGCTAGGTAGGCATAATTCATCTACTTGTCGAGAATCATAATGCTCAGAGGTAGATCAGGCAGCAACTATAGAGAAAGGAAAGTGAGTTAAGTTCTGTTGCAATCCCCACCACTTTGTTTTGCATTATATGCACCTCTTCTCTCCCGTTTTGTAACAATCCCCCTTGTTTTGTCCCATTAACCCCTCTTCAACCCATCATCTCCTATCCCCTACCCCATTTTCTCCTTTGTCTTCTTTGTCCTGTCAACCCCCTCTCTGTTAGTCCTTAAAAGCCTCTCCCTCCCAAACATGTGCAGGTTCTGATGAAGGGTCGTGGACCCAAAATGTTGACGCACTTTCCTTTCTCCATAGATGCTGCATGACCTGCTGAGTGTTCCCAGAGATTTCTGTTTTTGTTTCATATTTCCAGCATCTGCAATATTTTGCATTATGCTCAGAGGTATTTTGGTTAACAAGAATGGTTCAGAACTGCCTTAGAGTCAGAAAAGGGATGCAGGCTCTGAATAGTACATGAATCAGCAATTCTACAGATGAAGGACATGTGGTTCGGCAAGATGACCACTGATATACTGTATTTAATTCCTTTCAATTACTAAAATTCAATTACTGATGCAGAAATCTTTTTGGAAATGATCTTGTAAGTACAGTTAGTTAAAGCCCTCGCAAAATTCACACCTTTTACATTGGAACAAGAGCCCTTTTTTTAGGATTATGCAAGATATAGTTAGTTTATACAATACAAAACCTAGACTTAAACTTAAAGTACTTTACTTAAAACAAATTATTTTAGCGAAGGAAACTATTAGACTGGCAAGGCTCTCTCCGATTTTAAAGTGATCCAGTCTTTGCAACATAGCTCGCAATCATTTTAATCTCCAGAAACAAAACTAGGTGCTTCTTGAACCCACACCACTTAACTTTACTTAAATGGTCTTCCTTGGTAATTTATCATACAATATTCTTTGCTAAGTTATTGCTAATTTTTGAATCTGTATATATATCCTTCACTACAGTGAACAATTTCCTTACATTATCTCTGACAATCCACTTTATAATCCTGAACATATCAATAGGTAAGTAGGTAAGTATCTTCCAAGATGAGCCAGAGCAATGTTTTAAACAGAATGTCAGCTCTTCAAATATCTTTATTTCCACTGATGTCAACTAATAGCTTACTACTGAAAGCTGGGACGTGGCCAATGCCGGTTAAAGCGTCTGCTGGATATTCGGGCAGCCCGCGGCCGAAAACCCACCAAAAAAAATTAACGTTCTTTTAATACACACTATACACACCAGACTAAATAATAACAGATAATAACAGAATATTGTATTGGTACTTATTGTTAAAACTACTCTCTTGCGCTTCTCACCTTTACTGATTGAGGTTTACAGTCCAGCAATTCTTTTTTAAATGGAGGACGCCGCGCGGGTGAAAAAAACGGTAGCGCGATTTTAAAATCTCGTGACTTTACTAGCAGCAAGCCGATAGCTCTAGACTCTACAAGCGGCAAACCAAAATACTGCACCTGCGCGACAATGTATGTTATCGGCTAGCATTATCGGCTTGCCGCTAGTATGACTTTGAAGTCATATGCACTGTTTTTTTCACCCGCTCGGTGTGCTCCATTTTAGGAGGGGTCGCTGGACTGTAAACCTCAACCGCAGCATCATGGCTTCAAGCGCAGCATTTACCAGCAAAGGTGAAAAGCGCAAGAGAGTAGTTTTAACAATAAGTACCAACACAATGTTCTGTTATTATATTATTATTTATGCATTTACAAATGCTCTACCGCTATTGTTCCGGATAAGTTCTGGTTTATCAATTGAGGACTTTTTTTTGGCGTGCCGGTTATACGGAAGTGCCGGTTCATTGAGTCACGGGTAAACGGGCTTCTACTGCAATTTGTTTCTAACATCAAGCACAACTCTGACAAATTCACAATAACTCCTGAATCCATTTCCTAATCAGGACAGTCCAGGGCTGTTCCATTTAACATTTTGACCAGAGAAGGTTCTCTGTGTGTTTCCCATAATTTCAATTCTAAATTCACAACCAGATTCACGGTTCTGTAGCATGAATGTTCAAACATTCAGTTTTAACAATTTTGATATAACTTCTGGTGATGTTAACATCCTGTGAATTTTACCCCAAATACTGCAAAATTGGTTAAGTGGCAGCACATTGGTACCTCTTTTGACTTTCCTTAAAGCACAAAAAGCTGATATATTAATTAGCATTTGCAATACTGCAAGGTTATTTGAAGAGCATAATTTCTCCACAAATCATCTCAGCGGATATGCCCTTAGGTCAGTTGCCAACAGAGAAAATACTGTAGTATTTCTGTAGCTAATATCACCATTGTTCTCCAAGCAGTCTTGCTAGATTGGGACTTCACTTTGAGAAATCAGGTAATGAATTATTCAATCACCTACCTCCTGTCGTGCAGCATGTTGACAATGCCAGACCACTATAAAGTCATTTAAAATATAGGTTTCAAAAATGTCAGTACCTTCTACAGGCAAAAGATTACTTCCGAAACTAGATTTTTACTCAACCCAAGTTTTACAGAATATTGCTCATTAGTTTACCGCTGGCATTTCTTAAAGCTTTTTTTCATTTAAAAAATATTATTTTCAGAGCTGCAGGCAATATTTCACCATGTGTCATCCAGCATTATTTTCTGAGCTCAGGGAATTACTGCCCTTCAGTGATTTCAATATAGCTTATCACACTAAACTCCCCCATTGGCTCATTCAAACATTCTACAGTACTATTGAAAAACAAAATTGTTGCCCTGTAAGACATTGCACTGAACAACAGTTCTGGGAGTGCCCATATATTGACAATTTGCTAAATTCATAAAACAGGAAGACTTCCAACAGGAAAAAATAAAGTGCCATTTCTACTAAAATCATCGGGAAAATGCACTTGTCTGGTGCGAAATCTCTCTCTCTCTCTCCAATTTTTAGTTTAGTTCCTGACTAAAATATACTTCCCTTTCAAAGAGTTATCTTAAGACAAGTGAAGCCTTTGATGATACTGTAGTATAACATGTACAGCATACTAAATATTCCCATGTCATTTATGCCCCATTTATACTGCAGTTATGTTGAATCCATGCAATTCTTGTAGTTTCTTCAATTAATAAATACTAAAGGTGCTGTATAACTCCAGGAGGTGGTTTTGGAATGGAACCAATCTATTAGATGCAGTATAAATCGGATTTTAATTCAACTAAGTTGAAACAAACTGTTAAACTTAAATTTGTTACTGATGAAGAGAACCACTCTTAAGCATCTTTATGTTATCGTGATAGATTCATATGAAGAAGGCCCTTCAACATATTTGACTATATCCTTCGATTTGATCTTATCGTTCCAGAAACCCATTCTAACATCTTTCCTTTACTCATCAAGTATTTTTTAAAAAAAAACATGTCTCTACTTAAAATGGTTTAGAAATGCAGCCCAGAATCTTGTTTGCCTTGTTTATGAAACATCAGATTGACTTGTGGCACTAGGTAGTGGGTTCAATATACAAAAGGGGGCAACCTTCAGTTAGGAAATCAAACGAAGATCCTGTTTGGCCTATTCGGATGGACGTTAATAATCCCATGGCATGAGCTGATGTGCCTGACCAACAATCCACCCAACAAAATTGGTTATTTATTCATGGTTGTTTGTTGGACTCTGCCAATGCACACGTTCATTGCCATGTTTATTTACAAATGCAGTCACTACACTTCACTGTAAATTCTGTGAAGCATTTTGAGACATTTCAACAATACAATGAGGTGATATTTCAAATTCAAGGATTATTATATAATTATTCCTGTATTATTCCTATTATTTCATATTCTAAGAGTTAACCAAAGCCTTAGGTCTTTTTCAACTAATCCTTGGAAAGTTCTGTCTCAACCTTGCAGTACTTGTTCCTCCTACTTTTACTACCTATACATACACAGTATACATACACTCAATCTACATTGAACTCCATCTGTATCTGGAGGGTTAAGGAGAGAAAGGAATGGAAAAGTGAGAACGCAAATCCAAGTACATTTGGATTAATTGACTCACTTTCCTTTCTCCATAGATGCTGCCTGACCTGTTGAGTGTTCCCAGTGATATCTGTTTAAGTTATAGTTAATCAGTTTTAACATATTGCAAATAATAAAATCGTGACATTCACCCAATAGACTTTCAGTTCCTGTAGGCATTCACTTGGACCACTGCTCTTGCAATCCAAACCTATAACATCCAAATACAGAATAACATTCAGACTAATTTACAAACAGCTGCAACTACTGAATGAGTTGTCTTTCATAGTCAGACCCCAAATTGCCTATTGGTGCCTATTAACTAGTTAAACATGCATTCAATAAATATGGCAATTAAAAAAAAACTAGAACAGGAGCATATAGCAAACTTGCTGGTGAATCCAATTTGTGTTACAGTATCTATTACAAAGTCAGAATTGGTAAGATGTTACGTTTAAAATAAATAGCAATTATTAATAAGTGGAAATAAATGAACAAAGTAACCAAAGTTATTCAATCCCTAGGATTTACTATTTTGTTTAACGAAACACCCTTTCCCCTTCCCCATATCTTTCACATCAACTACATTTCAACCCTAACCAGCACAAATGTCACATTCATTGTTCTAACTTTAAAAAGGCTAAAACGTTACTGGTTCTATTCAGTTTTACAAGGACCGTTTTATTTGTTATTGAGGGTATTTCAAAGAAGCTACCCTCATCTTTGTGGTTGCTGTTACTGAATTCTGGTGTTGTCTGCCACTTCTAGATCTCTAACAGCACCACAGTTGGGTGGCAGCCAGTTGGCACACAATGCAGGCTCTGCCATTACAACCCATCGAAAACCCCACCCAAGAGAAACGCTGGACCCTCCACATGCATGACTCAGAATGGGAACAGAGAACATTGGGGGAGAATTAAAATCTCTGTCCTCTCACACTGTTGACTCCTCCGAGTACATTTTTTTTAATGAGGACAAGCTACATGTTCATTGTTCCAGAACTCTATTTGATTAGCTTATCTGATCAATGACAACGCACTAGATTATTGCCAGATGGCTGTATTGTCTCCATATCACAGTCTATGATCTGTGACAGAATCAGGAACTGACAATATAATTTTTAGCATCTTCACACCTTTCCACAGAGGATGAATGGGCTGCATATGATCAGTACAACTTCTTTCATAATTATATTACACTTTGAGCTATTTAACTGTTGTCATTTAACAGGCCATTCAGAAACCTCAACACAAGACAGGAAAAATTCACTGTGGTGAGGATAAGGCACTCCACTCAGCCCCACTTTCAATGATCAGTGATTTAATTAAATATTCATTTCATACATCAACTTCTATCTCTAACTGCACAGCTGTTGATTCTATTCTACCTCAAGGTAAAACATCAGCAGTGTTATCACTGTACAAATAAGGTTGTACTTGCCTGTATAGAAGGAACAAACAAAACCAGCAGAAACAAAACAACCCACCATCTGGCACTCTGATTAAATTGTGGGCTTTCCAGAGCATATTAATTAAGTTCGAATTTTGTGTCTCCAGATAAGAAACAAATTGTGGTTGCATTCGTCCAAGTTAATGCGAATTGGAAACGGCAGGTGGCAAAGTAAGTGATTTTAACCCTTTCAAAAACATGCTTCGTTTTCACATAACCCAGGTCCACATATACATTCAACCTGTTATGATGACATCCCCTTGATAACTCTGTGCTGAATGAAATTGTGTGCATTTCAGTTCTGTGATCCACAGGTTTGTCTGAAGTTACTGCATTACAATCAGATCTCAGTTGCATTGTGTTAAAAGCAACTGGGTGTGCATACTTTTGAGTGTGGCTCTCATTCTCTGTGGAACATTACCCATGCACCTGGCCTAACAGAAAAATGGGGCCAAAATTTCCCGCGACTCTGTTATAAACCCTCCGCTATAAAATGCTCTCCGCTCTCCGCTATAAAACGCTCATAAATTGTCAGTGTCTCTCTATGCCAGCACCGATTAAAACATTGGGAATTTTCTGCAGATCTGTATATACCTACTCCTAAGAAGTCTTCCAGTTGGCACCTGAATTCAATGCAAAAGTAAACAGAATGTTGGGAATCCTTGCTTGCATCAGGTTAGCATTCAACTGCAGTAAATTCTATTAATCCATAAATCTCAAATACTGTAGTGTAAAACAAAAATAGTTATTTAAGTTAACACCACGAGGTCTTGTGTAATATTCCAGCACAACCATAAAAAAGAACCAATTTCATTGTCCCAGTTTTAAGAAATATTGATAATAATACTATTCCTTGCATTTGATTTAGTGCCTTATCATGTCGTTGAGATGTTGCAAAGGGTTCCACAGGATATACTGTATAGTGGATTGATTGTTTATTTTGTGGGAGTAATGCGGCAGCCAATTGCACACAGTGATGTCCCACAACGAGCTGTGGAGTGAGTGACCAATTTTATTTGGAGGGATTGTTGGTCAGGACACCAGGAGAACCTCCCTTCTTTTTTCAAATAGTGCCACAGGATCTTTAACATCCACCTGAAAAGATAGATGTTACTGAAGGAACACAAATATAACTTTATGGCATTACAAGAAAAGATCATCTTAATTCTCCAAAGAAACAACTCTCGCCGCTGCTTCCCTCAAATTCACTTACGTAAAGGGGCTATACAAAAAGGACAGAGTGGTTTCTTTTTTCTGTTGCATTTTTATCTGAAAAAACAGAAAATGAAAATATCTTCAGGTTAAAACAATTTATAATCTGAACATTAAATCATAGATCTCTTAAACACCTTCACATTTCAATAAAATATCATCAACAACTTTTAGGGAGCCTTAGGGGTTTTCCAGTAAGCTGTTCAAGATTTTTTGTCCATTCTCCCTTCACTATTTACTATTTTAAATGTTTGTTTCTCTTAATCCTTACTTCAACCATTTGAATCCAAGATTTTTACTCAGTTTTCTGCATTGTTCTAGTCCTCCATTTTATAGTGAAACCTCATAAAATAGAGACAAGAGAGCTTTGTCTTTAAAACAACATGAGATTAAATATTAGTTTCAGTTCTTTGGCACCATTCAAGTCAATCTAAATCACCCATTGAGTTAACTCAATCAGCAGTGCCACAGACTGGACATGCCAAATGAGTATTAGCACCATTGCCTTCTTAAAAATAATAGGAAGCAAGTTAAATGCTAAATTATGCAGACTCAATTAAAACATGAGAACCTATGAGAGATGAAGGTCGGTTCAATTGCTCAAAGAAGTGTTAAGGTTCAATCCTGATTTAGTAGTGTGCAGAGGATTTGGCAGAGCTGCAAATGATGGCTTGGAAAATGAAGAAAAATGATTTAATTCTGAATGAGGTTGATTGTAGATGGCTGTATTGTCTCCATAGTAATGGAGCTATGTTCTGTAAAGAATGCTCAACATCAGAATTCACTTTACTATCAAGGCTACGCTTTAAAAATAATAAATTTAATTGTTACAAATAATTCTAATTAATAGTAAGATTATTTGTTTCAGCTAACGTTTCATATTTTGATGTAAACGTTTGGTGCACATTATCACAGTACAGCCTTGAAGACTTTAAAGGAGAAAAGGTTAGGTTTTGTTCATTTGCTTGGTCCACGGAGGGAGCAGCTGTACGGAACAAAAAAACCTTCAGTAGGGGCTGAGCATTGTCAGAGGGAGGGAATGAGAATACCTTGAATGACCAAAATAATCTTTTTCTCATTTATTCATTACACCATCCACATTCATATTCAAAATGTAGCAGCAGTGAATTGACCATTAGTGCAGTACTGAGGGAGTCAGAGGAGATGGTAAACAGGAACCATCTTCCTTTTCTTTAAATGGACTATAAAAATGCCATGGCACAAAATCCCATGGCATAATGTAAAAAGTGTCAAGCTATTCTGGTCAACAGTCCTCCAGATAAATTGGTAATTTACGCCATGATTGTTTGTGGGACTTTCCTGTCTGCAAAGTGCATTTGCATTTGCCTACAAAATAAAAGGCCACTGAAAATAGGAGTAATTATTGTGAAGCTCTTTAAGACGTTTCAATATTACAGGGAAAACGAAAATGTAAGTTCTTTATTTCTCACTTTAATAATATGATTCCACAACCTTGTGAGTTATTTGAATTCTCATATTGATCCAGTACTTCATGTCTTGTCAGTTTTGTCTTGTCATGGTGTCCCAGAAACAAGCAAGTAACCACTTTACAAACTTTGCGGCAATTTAAATAAGAGTTTTGAGGTCATGGACGGATCGGGGGAAAACACATCCAGAAAGGGAAGGTGAGAGAATAAATCAAATAGCAAATACATGTATTTAAAATGTTTATGGTTAGATGGATCATTTCAAATCCTTGTTCATTGCACAAAAAAAAATGTCATACCGTAAATTGTTCCAATATCTGCATGGCATTTGTAAGCATGCTCTCTGCTAAGAAGAGGTCACTGCTGTTTAAATATTCCCAAGGTAAAATGCCCTGTCAAACAGAAACATGGAAATACAATATTTTGTCATTTATGTCTGAAACTCTCCGGGCAAAATATTTGGAAATGCTGCTTTAAAATAAATACAAGTTCAAATGCACGTAAAGAATTGTGGATCTATAGCACTAAGCTGTAGTCGTACCTTCTTTCAAGAATTTCTGGAGTACAACAGGGAATATGTAATAGTTTATGTGTTAAAGATGCAACAACATCTGTCATTTGCTGATAAATATGAAATGCTCTCACAAAAAAAAGGATTAAGAGGGGAGGCAAGGAAGCAATATACATCTTAGAAATGCATTTTGAACCCTTCTCTCTCATGAAATAAACAAGATGAAAAAAATACAGAATTAACTTACCACAGAATTCAGAGGGTATGGAATTCCTATTAAAGCAGCCATCAGTGGAGCTATATCAGCCTGTGTTTTGTAAAAATTTTTATTAATTAGTTTCAGAAAAAGATGAACTTGGGAATTAAAGTAAACACCAAATAAAACCCAACAATCCATGTATTGCATTAAAGCTCGTGCAGAAATGTCTTGTAACCATAAAGGTTGGGGAAGCTCCATGTTCATCACCACAGAGGAACATATACAACATTAGCACGATTGCTTAAAACAGTAACACTACATTGAAACAGAATCTCAAATAACGTAGCTTGTGTACAAAATACAATCACTACCCACTACAATATATCCCGTGAAGCTCTTTGAGATGTCCTCCCGTCATGAAAGACACCATAACAAATGCAAGGAATATTGCAAGAGTAAGCCATCTGCCTACCCAATAAACATTTTGCCCACAAAATATGTAGACAATTCACTTTACAGTAGGGTCGGGCGATATATTGATATATCGCTAAAACCCAATATAATTTTCGTATCGATACGCCGATATAGACATTTCAAAAATATCGATATATCGAAAAGTCGATATATCGAGGGCAAAAATCGGAATGCGCGCACACTGAACTACAAGACCCAGAATGCTCATCTCTATACACAATGCACAGACCGAGGTGGAAAGCCGCCATATTGTATTCATAGTCCTCGAATACAATATAAGGGGTGAGGGGAGAGAGACGGCTGGGGGGGGGGGGAGGGTGAGAGAGACGGCTGGGGGGGGGGGGGGGGGAGGGGGAAAGAGACAGTTGGGGGGAGGGGGAAAGAGATGGCTGGGGGTGGGGGGGAGGGTGAGAGAGACGGCTGGGGGGGAGGGTGCGAGAGACGGCTGGGGGGGGAGGGAGAGAGAGACGGTGGAGGGGGGAGGGTGAGAGAGGCGGCTGGGGGGGGGTGGAGGGGGAAAGAGACGGCTGGGGGGGGGGGTGGAGAGAGAGACGGTGGGGGGGGGAGGGGCAGAGAGACGGCGGGGGTGGTGGGAGAGAGGGACAGCGGCGGGGGCGGGGGGAGGAGAGAGGCACGGCGGCGGGGGTTGGGGGGGGTGGGTGGAGAGACGGGGTGGATGTGTTAATATACAGATAGATAGAGATGGGGGGGATGTGAGAGAGGAGAGAGACACAAAGACACAGACAGAAAAACACAGAGATGGAGAGAGTGAGTGTGAGAGACACAGAAAGATATTTACCTCCTGAGGAGATAGGCCCCGAATGCACATGCACCCCGAATGCGCGCCCGCCACACGCGCATGCGCAGTACGAAAAACTCAAAAATATCGATATTTCGGTATATCTCGATATATCTAAATCAGAAAATTTCCATATGAACAGACCCTACTTTACAGCATATTCTATAAATGCTTTGAGACATCTGAAAGGTGTGATAAGGCACAATATCAAATGCAAGGATTATTATTATTTATTTTCAAAATATTCCTCCAATGTATCCTTCATCATCTCATAACTCAAAATTTCCTGAATTGTTCCATTTTGAAACCCTTCAGCTTCTTCAACAGAAGACAGCAATGCATTTGCTGATCACTTACTTTGCTTTGGTGAATGACCACTTAATTTGCTTTTTTGTGCATTCGGATGATGGAGGAATATTGGTCAAAAGATACTGTGTTCGTCATGTTTTGTTGGTTAACCATAGAAAATCTGAAACATAACACCTGCAGTCCACTTGACTAGCACTACAGTTTTAATATATAAAAAATAAGATAATACTAAATATTCCAACTCTACAATATCTTCATAACATTAATTTTTCAGCAAATATCTGATTTGTTGTTGCATCTGTTGAACAATTTTCATTCACTGTCTCCTAAATAGTGGTTTCCATGTATTCCAACAATCTCTGTGAAAAATAGTTAAACCTCTATTTATTTTCTTGCCTTCTCTTCTGATCTTGAGCTCATGTCCCCTCGTTTGGATTTGTTGCTCACATTAAATGTAGTATAGTGCAGCTCTGTTACAGTATAATGCGCTTCATAACATCACAAACTCACATATAGCAGTTGTACTGCATACACCATAATTCCTGCTCATCCATGCAACCGATCCCTATCATTTTCACACACCAGGTTTAGCATTATTGCTTCCTGCTTTCTTGCTTCCGGGAGTATTGCTTCCTGCTTTGTTGTACAGGTTCTATACAATTTGTGATGTTGGAAGCAATCTGATAAACTGGAAGTCAGCTATGTTAGTTTCCAGCACTAAGAAGGTCAACTTCCTGGTTATCAGATTGCTGCCAACATCATTTCCTACTTTGGCTCATACGGAGTCTGGTGGCTGTTTTTTCCTTTAAGGCGAATGCACAGGGAAGCTGCTTTTTATAGCACACAATGAAATATCGACCAAAGTACTATAAAAAGCTGATTATCAAAGTAAGCGGGGCCTCCTTGCCATTAAGGTGATGAGCAATACATCTCCAACCCTTCAAAATATGAAGGCAAATTCTGGATTCTAAAATGTGATTTTTTAAATTATAAACATTCACCCTATTACTTGTCTGTCTCTGATCTTCAACTAAATTTATAATAATAATAATCCTTGCATTTGATATAGTGCTTTTCATGTTTTCTAAATGTCTCAAAAAGCTTCACAGAATATACTGTAAAGTGAATTGACTGTATATTTGTAGGCGAAATGCGGCAGCCAATTGCACACAGCAGTGTCCCAAAAATAGTCGTGGATTGAAATGACCAATTAATTATCATGGGATAGTAGCCCCAGAAATAATTGATCTAACTTCTCTTTGGGATGCTGACAGTCTACCATGCAATTCTGCTACTTTCTGTTTTTATTTCTGGCTTCAATCATTTGTGGCATCTTAATCTTCATTTATCCATTTCAGATAGATACAGTAGTCATCTTACATGTAGCTCACCATACCAGCCTCAGATTTTATATCATGTGCACTGTTTCATAAGTGTTTCATGATTGCTAAGAGTTTGCAAGATAAACATTTTTGTTTGTTTAGATGCTGGTCAGCAGCAAGGTTCATTACAAATTATGCATTAAAACGTACATTTTAACTACAGCACAGTCAGAGAGTTAATTAGCTCTGAATGCATACAGACAGTTAAAAATGCCAAGTAATTTCCCCCGAGATTGTATTAGAAGAGAGCATCAGAAATCATGAGGTTAATATCAAATGCAATGTAAAAAAAAATACAGAATACATTAACTGTTTTACCTGATTTACATCTAATCTCTTCCAGTGATTTAGTTTCCAATCTGAAAGAAGACAATAGGAGCACATATATGAGGTAAAAATTATTTTACAAACCAGAATTAAAATAACAAACTGAAACTTTAGTTGCTCAACCGTGCCAGATAGCGAAATTCTATCGGATAGGTAGCAAAGAATCATCTGCAACAACAACAACAATACTATATTTGGATAGTGCCTTTCACCTCGGGAGGACGTTAGGCATCTATAGTAGAGGCAGCCAACCTATGGCCCACAGGACCATCAAGAAATGGCCTGATGAACATTCTCACTAGTCTAGGTGAGTGTTTTAAATCAAAATTCTGTTTCCAGTAGCTACAGAGTTGCGATGTTTATGGTGTGGCCATAAATCAAGAAATATTCCATCAAGAAAATTTACTCAGTTGGCTAACCAAAAAAGGATGGCAGCCATTGATCTATAGGACAAGTGGTTCATATGGGTCCTGCAGTTTAGTGGTTAGAGCCTCGCAAGCATGAAGACTTGGGTTCGATTCCCCAGCAGGACAAAATATATGGCAAGTTTCCTTACTCCACACGTTTCTGTTTACCTAGCAGTAAGTAAGAACCCAGTTGTTAGTCGAGTGGTGGATCTCTTTCCAAAGATAATAATACCTTCAAGATAAATAAATAAATGAAAATAGTGATATGGTAATTCAATCCATAACTGTGGGAATCTGCTGTAAGTAATTGACTGCCACGTTTCGTCTACAAAATACTGTCAATCAATCCAGTTTACAGTATATTCCTTGAAGCGTTTTGAGATGTCTCGAAGATGTGGTAAATATATCAAATGTATTATTGATTATTATATGGTCTTATATCATTTTGCCATAACATGTCTAATTGTCCTTTACAAAATACAAACAAAAAACAAATTAGATTTGTATAGCTCCTTTCACATCAAAAGCAAAAAGAAAATGAGTGACATTTAAATGACATACAACCAAAGTTACTGCTCTAAAAAGGTACTTACTAGACTAATGAAAACTGTAAAGAAAATACAGAGATAGTTCAAATCACAAGCAAATTAAAATTATGTATAATCTTAGTGTTTGACATAGCACCTGATCATGTTGTTGAGAATCTCAAGGTGCTTCACAGGTCCTAATATAAGTGATGTGACTATATATTTTGTGGCCGAAACACAACAACCAATTGGCACACAGCTATATCTCACTCATAGCCATGGAGTGAATGAAAAGTTGTATTTGGGTGGCTGTTGGCCAGGATGGCAGGAAAAGCTCCCTTTATTTTGAACAGTGCAACGAGATTTTTGTTGTCAATCTGAACAGGTAGAAAGGAATGTAGTGTCTTCTCAAATGGAGGACCTATGTTTAGCGTCTCAGTTTAGTGTCTTCTCAAGGAAGGCACCTCTAACAATGCAACATAATCACAGCACTGCACTGGTGTGGCAGCTTAGACAATGTGAGGTTTGACTGATTAGTTAATGTTCCCAAGAGGAAGCATGCAGATAGCAGCTTCCCGAGCACTAAATCCATGCCACTGGATAGCCCAGTTAAGTAAGTTAAATAAGAAACACTTATTAGTAATACTGAATTGTTAGGTATATCAACTGAATTTTTTCTTCCTATCACATCACTGTCTTCACAGCGATGTGACAGGAGCAAAGAACATCAACCTTTACATTACAGTGGCACAGTAGCTACCAGGAATGCAAGGCTCCTTGCAACCAGTGTTTTTCCATTAAAAAAGTGTTTTTCCATTAAAAAAAAGTTTCAGCTCACACACAGCTCACACACAGCTCCCAAGGTTACAAAGCTTTATTATTGTAATTTAACCACATATGATTTAACCACATATAACTAAAATAAATATTTAAAAACATTTAAAATTGAAATCCTTAAAAAAATTCAATGTAAATTAACTAATTTTCCAGTGATCCTTAACTCAATTTATGATAATGCCAGCAATAATTCATCTAACTTCTCAATTACCATGCCTTTCTTTCCTCCATTCTCTCTGGTTGCAAGCAACTACTAACAATTTAAGACTTTGACTGCACTTCCGGTCATCTTTCTCTACCCCCACACCTCAACCCAGCTCAGGTAATCAGCAGCTGTGTAAAGCCATTTGAGCTCTCCTGCTGACATGAAAGACCCTATGTAAATCTTATATCTGCATAACTTTGCTTTATGCAATCTGATTATGTCTTCTTCCCCTTTCTCAAGCTCATTCTTGTGCCACAAATAATCTTGCCATGATAGGGTGATTTGCTCCCAGGACATTCTTAATTCTGTTCAGGAACTTGACATAGTCAGACAAGAGTAGTCTAGAGTAAGATGTTGTCATTTTACCTCCCTCTTGGAAGATCATCTAAATTGTACTTATTCTCAATGTAATGACCCAATCATGTGGGAATTCGCCATGTAATGTTAACTAATATGTTAGCCCACAAGATCAGAAACATGTATGTATAATTTCAGATCAGCAGAATATCTCAAAAAGTTTAGAATATATGATCGAGATTAAGAGGGAAAATAAAGATGCTGACCAACAGCAGGTTCAAGGAGATATGGTTTTTAAAATAATAAGAAAAAACAAAGCGATTCATAAATTTGACCCTCAGCAATTCCAATTGCAGTGCATCGTAAATTTGAAATGTTTATGTTCTATCCCAATGCCAATCAAAAATAATCTCCTACATTTAGCAGATAAATATCAACAACTTGTCATTGTAATTCTAACAATAATGCTTGCATTTGATATAGTGCCTTATTACATCTGCGAGACCTATAATAAATAATAATAATTATTTTATTTGATTTAGCGCTTTACACGCTTCTAGACACCACAAAGTGCTTCACAGAATACACTGGAAAGCAACGTGGCTGCATATTTTGTGGGCCAAACATGATATGTAGGATAACATCTCAGAACCTTTCTCGGGATGGGGATGGACGCTGAGCAAGGAAATGAAGGAAGGGGGAGATGGTTTCTGGTGTGTTTGAAGATGCAACATTTGAGGCGGGACTTAAAGATAGGGGCCTGATACTCCCTATCTTCAGTCTGATACTGATAGAGGAAGGAAATTCCAGCATTTAGGGCATAGGAAGACTCAACCACCAACGCTGGAACAGTGAGTCTGGAGGCCATAATAACAATGATAATAATAATAATAATCCATGCATTTGATATAGCGTTTTTACATCTTCTGGATGTCTCAAAGCGCTTCACAGAATATACTGTGAAGTGAATTGACTGTATATTTGTGGACGAAATGTGGCAGCCAATTGCACACAGAGGTGTCCCACAAGCAGTCATGGATTCATAGATTCATAGATTCATAGAATTTTACGGCACAAAAGGAGGCCATTCGGCCCATCTAGTCTGTGCCGGCTCTTTGAAAAGAGCGATTCAATCCCACTGCCCTGCCCGCTCCCCATAGCCTAATAGACCTGTTCTCCCTAAATAAAGATCTAATTCCCTTTTAAAAGTTGTTATCGAATCAGCCTCCACCACCTTTTCAGGCAATGCATTCCAGATTCGAACAACTCGCTGAGTGAAAACATTTCTCCTCAGCTCCCCTCTACTTCGCCTTGAAACTATTTTAAATCTGTGACCACGAGTCACAGATTCGCCCACGAGTGGAAATAGTTTTTCTCTATTTGCCCTGTCGAAACCCCTCATGATCTTATAAACCTCTATTAGGTCTCCCCTCAATCTTCTCTGCTCCAGAGAGAATAACCCTAGCCTATCTAGCCTCTCCTCATAGCTGAAGTCCCTCAGATTGCAATGATCATTTTATTATGGGGTTTTTTGAGGGATTATTATGAGGCATACAGAGTAAGCAAACTTGCCCAAGGTTTCGCCCTGCCTGGATTCGAACACAGGTCTCAGGGCTTGTAAGGCGAGTGCTCTAACCACTGAGCTACAGGATTCCACAAATCAGGTTCAATTAATTTATAATTGTAATAATCATAAATGATTATAATTAAGGCTTATAAATAAGGATCTCCTTTTCTACTGGAACAAAGAAAGCTGAGGAGTGACCTGATGGATGCCTTTAAAATCATTGGGGGTAATTATTTCCATTGGTCGATCAGTAACTGAAGGACATCAATTTAAGATATAGTAGCTAGCAAACAAGAGCAATGAGTTGGGACAATTTTTTTTATGCTTAGAAGAGGATAAGAAATGTCCTGCCGGAATCAGTGGATGGGCCAGAATCTTTATTAGTTTTCAAAAGGGAATTAGATAAATATCTTTTTTTAAAAAGAGTAAACTGCAGGGATATGGAGAAAAGGTTTGTAAATTGGACTGAAAGGTTTGCTCTGTGAAATAGTCAGCACATACATGATGGGCCAAATGGCCTTGCTCAGCACTGTAAATTTTCATGGTTTTGTGGCTCAGTAAGAATAGGATGAGATGCACAAATCTCCTTTGTAGCCATCAAAGTGAAGCATTTCCTGATAGCTAAAGAAATACATTTGCTATCAATTCCACCACGTAGTTCCACGGCACACTTTTCTTTCTAGAAATAATTTACTGGAAATCTCATAAATTACTTGCAATAATAAATTGTTTAGCATGAATATATGAGGTAATATGTTATCGGTAATTGGTACCATTCGAATTGCAAATTAACTCTACGTATTTTTTGATGTTCACTTTTAAACCATCAGCATTAAACACTACTTACTGTACCTTGCAAAAAATCATCCGGAAACTGCTGGCCTGAGCCTTGTTGTGGTCCATTTACTCCGGCTCCCCACACAACCAATGGGGTTAATGTTTCTGAGGGGTGGCCCGCACCATGGGAACCTACAGGTAAAGAGATAGATCATTGTACAGATCTGGTGTGATGCGATGCACACAATGACTCTTTAACTCAAAAGAAGGCAAAAGAAAGTCAAAAAGTCAAAAGCTTTGCGTACTTTTGAATCACGCTGTAAACGACCCAGAAGTTCTGGTAGCAAAGCGGATAGTTTTTCATGTTAGTGAAGAACATATAATACATCAGGCCTGATAAAATAATCTGGTTTTTTTCTATGGAAATATTGAAAAACTCTATGAACTATATAGTGCAGTCTAAATGCTATCATAAGAGAAACTAAAAAAGCTCCTACCCCAATCTGTCATTCCATGATCAGAGGTAAAGATAAAGGCTGTTTTCCCATCATTTCCGTAGAAGTTTTCGATGATGGACACCACTTTCTGGATACCTGCATCAACTGTTCGGACATTCTCCTTGTACTCGCTGTGTACAAAGTGAGGAAATAACACTGCACTTAGTAAATAACTCATCTGAAACATGTTTCAGTGCCTCGTCAGTTTAATAAACTCCTTTCAGCAATAACACTCCTAAAGCTGGTTGAGGTAAATTCTGCTTGAGTAAATTTATCGTTTTTTTTTATTGTTCAGTTTATCAAAATGCAAAAAATACAATTACACATTTTAATGTTGATTAAAACATGAGAAGAATAATGTCATTTTTCGTAAGTTAGGAAACAAAGCCATCCTTGAAGTTGGACATTTGTGTACAGTGACCAGATGATGGGAGCAGCTAGAAAATTTGCTTCTCAACCTCTGGGTCCTGGGCATCAGTCCAACTGAGACAGATGGGTTGCAAGTGTGCTATTGAGAATCCTAAATGAAATTAGTCTCGGCAGTCTCAATCCTGCTCCAAGCTTACAATTTGGCTAATTGGCCAATCTCTTAGAGACACCAGAATAATATTTAGCATAAAAAATGATTTCAAGTCACAATGCAGCCATAACAGGCTATTTTCTGAGCTTTGACGCATATTACCTGACATGGGTACACAGGGGAAAATTAGCTGTTCAAGGCATTATTATGCTTGAATGAGAAGTGAAAAATTTAATTGTTTCACCAAATATTTTTTCCATTAATTAGACATTTGATTCCAAGCAGCCCTCTGGAAGTCTTGACTTGCAAATGCTATGCCAAGTGTCAATTAAAGCAATACAGCAACAGGCTTGGTTAGGGATATATTACCAAGTTTGGTCAATGATAATTTGATTTTGGTTAGAGGTATTACCGATGTCACCCAAAGTGGCAAAAGGGACACAACAATTGACTTTGTTGCCCCTCGGGTAAGGAAGGGTTAAAATAGTCATGGTTACAATACTGTCTGGTGACCAAGGCTGGAAAGTGAGTATCTTAGTTGATGACATGTGATTCTCTCATATCCTCACTGTCAAATTACACATCACCCACTATCTGGTTCCACGCCTGATGAATATTCACTTTGGGTGAACTTTCAACAAGTGGCCATCAATGTGTAACAGATCCCAACATGTTCTGGAGATAGTGTCGAGAAATGGAGAGAGCTCGGAAGAGAAAAAACCTAGCCTACTCAAATTTAGAATAAATTTTGATAATGTGCTCCCCAAACTAATCAGTGATATAAGCATGTGAGTCCTATAATAGAACAGACTGATTCTTAATTAAAATCTTCATTGACATGTTTTCCCCCCAAACAATTAACTGGATTTTTTTTTAACACCAGCCGTTGTCCAAACAAGTTATGATCTCTAAAATTCTTTTATGCATTCCCTACAGCGTGCTAACCAGTGTCAGGATGGCACTGCTGGTTCCTATTTTAAGCAGCCTGTTGCTAAAACTTAATACTTAAAATGATTTTGACTGGGACTGCTATCTTGTTTAAAGAAGCATAAAATGTTTGCTTAATTAAAATGTGTGCCAAGATTAAAATGTGCGCCACTTATTTTTAAAACAATAAAGCCTGGTAGCATAGCTCCTATTCAGCAGTATCAACAACAATGAGTTACATTTGTACTGCACTTTTCATCTCAACAATCTATTTGAGGTGTGACGCATCATAAATAAGCCCAATTCTACCTTCTTCTGACATGCACAAGAGGGGACTTTTGGAGGGTGATTTAAAATTAAGATTAATACTGCCCACGAAAAGGCAGCTTCAGGTATTCCTCGCTTAACGTCATAGTTTGGTTCTTGAAAAGTGCAACTTTAAGCGAAACGACGTTAAGCAAATACATTTTTCCCATAAGAATTAATGTATAAACTGGAGTTAGGTTCTTTTGGTCATTTGTTGTCAACATTTTCTTTAAAAAAAATTATACTCGCTCCCTGACTACTTGCCCGGCTCACTCACTCGCTCCCCGACTACATGCCCAGCTCACTCACTTGCTCCCTGACTGCTTGCCAGGCTCACTCACTCGCTGCCGACTTTCCTCGCTCTCTTGCTGCCGGCCTGGCTCACTCCCAGCTTGCCCGTCACTTTCTTGACAAGCAGGACCTAGCACCGTAATATCACACTCTTGATGGGAAGGCCCTTGTGTCGTCATTCCCCCTTTTCACCTGCTAGTGAACATCGTAATAGCGAACGTCACAACGTTAAATAAATATGTTCCTAATGTATCAGCAATGTAATAATGAAAGAACGTTAACCGAGGCAACATTAAGCGGGGATTACCTGTGCAAGCAATGTACTCGTTCCCATTCTCGCCTGACTTTTGGCTTCCAATTACTCAAGAGAATTCAGTTCAAGATCCTGGTCCTCACCTTCAAAGCCTTACACGGCCTTGCGCCACCTCCTAACCCTCTACCAACCTGCCCACTCCCTGCTCTCAGTGGGCTCCAGCCTGCTCTATGTCCCCCAATCCACCCTCCCCACCCTAGGCAGGCAAGCCTTCAGCCACTCTGTCTGCCCCTAACCTCTGGAATTCCATTCCGCAGTCCCTCCAGCTCACTCCCTCCCTAGCCTGTCCAGCACCTTGGGATGCCCTCTCGATGTGAAATTTAATTTTGTTGCTGTTGTTGCATTGTTACATAATAAGAATACAATATTAATACAATCAGTAATTACCTTGACATTGGCTTGTACGCATGTCCATTCGTGTCCAACCCAAGTAAATGGAGGAAATAAACTATCTTGTCTTCTCTCATTTTATCTAAGAGAATTGGGTTGCGTGCAGATTCAAAAAATTCCTAAAGAAAACAAGAATTTGACATTATGATGCTGTTGCTTTGTAATGAGCATTTCAACAGGGCAGATATCTGGAAAATATAGGTTTAATTTCATTAGCTAATTATGCAGAACTGAAAGTGCATATTTTTCTCCAATAAACTACAATTTTCTTCTATACCAATAAAACGACAATGTCTGTGTATATATATATACATTTATTATATATATATATTATACATCAACCACAATCACAATACTGTAACCGATTGTCGTAGACACGTGATTTGCACCTCATCAACAAGGTCTGGCACTTGGGAGTGTCATTTGCATTTTTGCATTTTTGTTTTCAGGTATCTCCTATTGTTGATGAGCTGTGACCAATTGCGGTTTTATGCTATAGTTACACCTGATGTTCACTTCAGGTAGTTACCATTTAAAAAAAATGATTTGGGGGTAAAAAAGCATTGATGGCTTTAAGATGTCTGCTGTTTAGCCTCACATTGGGGAATGGGCTGAGGCGCCGGCTGACCCAAGAAAGTCAAAATGCAAATACTTTTTTTTAAATTAATGTCCTTCGATTAAAAAAAGACATTTCCTTGTTTCATTTTAATATGTTTTCCCTACACTTCAGACTCCTAATGTCATACAGAATTCAGGGTGGGTCCAACTCAGAGGCTGTATCACAACCCCTCCCCGCACCCCCCAGAAACAGTGAGTAAGTGGTGCAGTCCCATTAGATGTGCTTTGGAGGGGGTAGGGCATCATAAACATAAAGGTAGGGTCCGTTGATATGGAAATTTTCCGATATCGATATATCAATGGGCTCATATTGATATATACCGATATGTCGATATTTTGAGGGTTTTTAAACTGCACATGCGCGTGCATTCGGGGGCACTAAAACTAAAAGACCTGGAATGCTCATCTCCCCCACAAGGTGTCGCCACCGATTGTCCGAGGTCCATTTTGGTTGATCCTCGATGCGACGAGAGTGTGTGACAGGGGAGAGAGAGACAGAGAGAGGGGAGAGAGGGACAGAGAGAGAGGGACAGGGGAGAGAGATGGAGGGAGGGGGAGGGGGGGAGGATGTGGATCTGGCTCAGGTGTTGGCCTATCTCCTCAGGAGGTAAATATCTCTCTCTCTGTGTGTCTCTCACACTCACTCTCTCCATCTCTCTCTGTCTGTGTCTCTCTCCTCTCTCACATCCCCACAAGTTAAGCTGGAAAAGATTGCATTATACCAATAATACCGATATATCGCCGGAAACGATATACCGATATTTACGATATACATTTTTATATCGAATTTTTCGATATATCGATATATTTTAAATTCCGATATCGGCATATCAATATGAAAATTATATCGATATAACCGATATATCGCCGGACCCTACGTAAAGGTATAGAAGGACGCTTGACACGTAACCAAAGAGCTTCGCAAAAAATGTATGTAAAGTAAACATGTGCAGATATGGTGCACATCGGGGCGCCTTCCGAAAGTGGCAGGTGACCTTATCAGGGTGTGCACGGGCAAGCACAGGGTTCTGATGCAGACAGGGGCGACTCCCAACTGTTATACAGAGAGCGTTCCTGGAAAAATGTGTGCACGACCCGTGTGTGAAAACAACATCTAGCATGAGCAAAGGAATTTTTTTTTGCTTTTAGAAAATGGAAAAAGAAGATATTGTATTTTGTTTGGGATTTATGTTACAACAAATATATTTATAAATGAATATACATTTTCAAAAGAAAAAAAAATCAATAAAAATTGCCCCTAATTTCACTGAACCTGATGTAAAAACAACATACTCTGCCTTCTGAAGCACAGATACCAGCAGCAGCCATCTGATTCCTTTTTCATTAGAGGAAACCTTCAGACTGGCAGTCGATCTAATTCAATACTCAATCAGTTGTGGAGATTTAGAAACCTCCCAAATGTTGACAATGCAGAGTCATTAAATCAAGGCTGTAAGAATGTTTCACCCGATTACTTAAGCATCATTTTAATACTTAATGATTATGAATTTCAAACTACCATCATGAGATATATCTCAAGCACATTTCCTAGAAGAAACTCAGAATTTTCCTTGTTTTTCTTAAACAAACATGCCAGAGTAAATACCTTTACTTCATTGAACACCCAAGTATCTAGTTCTGAAGCATCTTTAGCAGCAAAATCTTCATTGTCAGCTGGGTACATATACGTATGAATATGATCACCACTAGCACCTAAGTCACAAAATTAAACTATTTAGAAAAACAATTATATTTTCACATCCTTATAACATTGAAACATCTCAAATTGCTTCACAGAATTACCATTGTGTATTGACTTTTTCTCTAGGAAAACATAGCAGCCACTTTTCAATAAGCAAAATGGAATGATCAAATCATCAATATACAATTAGTCCTCGCTTAATGTCGTAGTTGTGTTCTTGAAAACTTTAACTGGAATGATGTTAAGAACACATTTTTCCCATAAGAATTAATGTATAAACTGAGCTCTTTTGGACATTTTTTGTCAAAACATTTTTTTCTAAAAGTTTAAATATATGTATTCATAAATATAAAATATTTTAAAATATTAATTTAAATAATATAACACACATAGCATCAAAACGGGTTAAAACATCTCATTTCATTTGAAGAGTAATAGTTTTCCTGTGTTTTTTTTACAACCAGACTCACAACTGTCACTTTTCGGGTTTTTTTGACTCATGGTTTATAGAGGATTGCACACATTAATCACGATTAAAAAAATTACCAATCTCACACCTGCGCACAAACTTAAAATGGCAACATTAAGACTGAGGATGGACATTGTGTCAGAATACCGGGCGGTAGCCTATGCTACCCAAAGTACAGTAGTTTGTTTCCATCCACTGGTGAACAATGTAACAGCAAACGTTGTGATGTTCAATGGATATATGCTCCTTATGCATCAGCAACGTAATAACGAAACAATGTTGACCGAAGCAACGTTAAGCGAGGTCTACCTGCAATCGTTGGCCAATATAACTGAACAGGCATATAGGCCTTTGATCTAACATCTCATCCGAAAGTCAGCATCACCGATAATGCAGTGCCGCACTGGAATGATAGGCTTGAATTTTTTTCCTGTACATTTTACTATAGCACTACAAAACCTGCTGAGTGCAATTTAACTCGTTACGTAAAACAATGAAAGAATTTTTGATCACTGTGGCAAGCACTGATGTGAATGTGGTTAATATGATCAAGTACCGTTTCAATAAAACACAAGTCAACTCAGACTACACAGACCAGGTCTGTGTTTCTCCAACTGGTGCATTCAGCACAGATTAATGTTATTTCGCAATTTGAAACAGAATAGAATATTGTGAACCTACCTTTGGCAAACATAGGTAAAATGTCTGGACTTCCCCAGCACCATGTGGATTTGCTCTCATTAAAAATTGAATCAAATTCCACTGGGTTTTCTTTCCAACCTGTATAAATTGAAACATTTACATTGAATCAATCAACTAATTCTTACAGTTATTGTTTTAAATAGTCCAATTTAAGAAATTCACCACTCAACAAAAAATAGGTCTTGTTAGACAAAGCCCTTTGGTACGTTTGACTTTTCTTCCAGAATACGAGATCTATGATTCAAGATCCACATTCATAAATTCAAATCCCTCTACAAACTGTGATATCCTTTAAACCCTACCAGCCAAGCCACTATCATTGCTCAGCGAACACCAACAAGCCTGCTTCATGTTGTTTGCCCCATCTGCCCTCCATCATTGGGCAGGACTTTAGCCATTCTGTCCACATTTTCTGGAACTCCATTCCGGAGTCCCTCCGACTCATGCTCTCCATTACCTGATTCAAGGTACTGTACATCTCAAAATGTACCTCTCCAGTCCATGCTTTTAGTTATATTTCCCCTCCCCACCCACTTTAGCTTCCACCTCCAGCTCAAATTCCCAGACAGCAGTGATAAGTGTATTGAATGCTATATAAATGTAAATTGTATTGCTTTGTCCAGTGACAGTATTTTGCACATTTTTTTATTTAAAAAAAAGCCTTAAATCTTTTATCCCCTTCCTGGTAGCTCATTCCAGCTACTAAACACTTCCCTATAAAGAAAAACTGCATGATATGTGTTCTAAAAATGCCAGATCAGCAGTGGTGCTATAACTAGAATGAGATGGTACACAACGGGAAAAGGTACTGCACCAGATTTCTTAATACTGCATGATTAAAACACATGAAAAATTCAACAATTCTCCATCTCTTATTCATAGAAGCAAAATATACCAATACTGTTGGCTCAATTTGTACAAAAATACTTTTTGAACACTGCACAAGTTTATCAAATGAATGCAAACTAAGCAAGTATCTCTCAAGGTTCACTTGATGGTAATATTGGGATCTATTTTACCACATTGCACAAATATAAAAAGGTCCTCTGTAACTGTCAATTTGTACCTGTAGACAAGGTTATCCAACTGGAAGAGCAAACCATACCTCTAGCAACAGCACTGACATCCTCATAAAATCCAGCAATCAGTGCCACGTGACCAGGCCTCGACTCAGTGGGAACTCGTGTGTGAGACACACCCCAACTTCCACTACTCTCCACCACATTCCTGCACATGTAAAACAAGTTACAAATTAAGGTGAGGGGGAATATTAAGACCAACTCAACCTGCAAGGCAGAATATTCATTTTTAGCCTTATGTGACCCCAAAATAAAACTTGAGAAATATGCTGGTATTGTATTATTTAAAAATGAAAATAGCTGATAATTTTATTTTGTTCTTGTCGAATTAACATTGTTGGATGTGATTGTTACCCAGTCATATCCAAGTGAACAAACTGGTTGGACTAATTGAGGCATCCTCCCGACGTGAAAGGAGCTCTATAAGTGTAATTTTGTTGTTGTTGTTAGTGTAATTCAACTCTGGTACATTTCTTCAATTTCACTTTCCCTGACAATGCCAATCTGCACTTAATGAATTCGCAATTGAGATAAACGGGGGAAAGTATCGGATTGTAATCATAATTCTTCTAGACACTAATTATTGAAGGCAATTCTGATCTGGTGACAGAAGTGCTGGAGCTCCATCGTGTGGTAGGACAGAGTTGTGCAACATGAGTTTCTGACCAAAATATATGATGAGTATACAAAAACAAAAGTTGCTGGGGAAACTCAGCATCCATGGAGAAAAGAAAAAGAGTCAACGTTTCAGGTCTCCAACCCTTCGTCAGAAATGGGGCATCTCCATGGATGCTGCTTGACCTGCTGAGTTTCCCCAGCAACTTTTGTTTTTGTTTTCAGATTCCCAGCATCTGTAGTATTTTGTGTTTTTTATATGTGATGAGTATTCTTATCAAGTACAGTACAGGTATCCCGTCCCAACCACCGCCTTGTCAACCGCGAAATTCACACATCCACAAGTTGCTAAATGTGACAACCCTTGCAAACCATGGCTTATCCACGGGTTTTAACACTAACACTAGTGTTTAGCGCTAGGACCCAGTTGTATCAACCAGCCTCGATGTCGCTTTGCACTAGCGTAAAGTGCTAGGACCCAGTTGTGATGCTCTCTTAAGATTAAGGTAAATACAGTAACATGAATTTATTGTCGCTTCTCCGCAGCCTAGCTAGTAAGTTTGGGAGCATTGGCTGCCAGGATCTGCAGATCTCTCTCTCTGTAAGTGTATCATAGGCTGTAGAAGTCTCTCTCTCTCTCTGTATCTCAGGCTGAAGAGGGATCTCTCTATATCTCTCTCTCTGTGAGTGCATCTCGGACTTTAGAAAGATCTCTCTCTCACCTTCTCTCTATTTCACCTTCTCTGGAAGAGAGCCATAGGAGCTGTAGAGCAGTGGTTAGAGCACTTGTCTTGCAAGCTGGGGAGACCTGTGTTCGAATCCAGGCAGGTCAGAGCGAAACCTTGGGCAAGTTTCCTTACTCCACATGCCTAATAATAATACCTTCAAAAATCCACAATAATAAAATTGGTCATTTCAATCCACGACTGTGTGTGGGACACTGCTGTGTGCAATTGGCTGCCGCGATTCGCCCACAAATATATACAGTCAATTCACTTTACAGTATATTCTGTGAAGCGCTTTGGGACGTTGATAAGACGTGGAAAGCGCTATAACAAATGCAAGGATTATTATATTATTATTATCTCTTCCCTCCACCGCCCCTTCTCTCTCTCACCTTCTCTCTATTTCACCTTCTCTTCCCCCCACCCCTCCCCTTCTCTCTCACCTTCTCTCTCTCTCTCTCTTCTCTGTCTGTGTGTAAATCAGTCAGTCAGACAGCCTCACGGATTGCTGCAGATGCGCCCAAAGTTACTCCCCCTATCCCCATGTATGTTATAACTGTATGTGTTTTTTGTGTTTAGTTCTATGAAACGCGAGCTTACTCCCCGTTTCCCATAGGGCTTTGCATTTTCCAACCACGAAAAATCAAACATACCCCACCTATCCCCATGTTTCCCATCGGGCCATGTACAGGTACCCCTCCCCAACTGCGGGGAATACGTTCCTGAAAACTTCCACAGTTGGTAAAACCGCAGTTGGAAAATGCAGGGCCCTACGGGAAACATGGGGATAGGGGGAGTACATTTGGGCGCATTGGCTGCCAGGATCTGCAGTAATCCACGAGGCTGTCTGACTGACTGATCTATACACAGGCACAGAGAGAGAAATCAATGGAGAAGGTGGTACGGTGGGTGACAAGGAGGGTGGTGGGGGGGGGGGGGGGGGTTGTGTGCAGAAGGTGGTGTGGTGACATTGGGATAGGGGGAGTAAGTTTACGAGTATTGGCTGCCAGGATCTGCTGCCAGGGTCTGGCGCTAAGACCCTACACACAGGTCCTAGCGCCAAACGCTAGTCTTAGTGTTAAAACCTGTGGATAAGCAAGGGTTAAGCAATAATCATTGTGTGGTTAGCCAGCGTTGTCACATTTAGCAAACCATGGGTACGTGAGTTTAGCGGTTGATGAGGCCGCGGTTGGGGCGGGGTACCTGTATCAACAAGATCATACACCGGCTTGACGGACCCAGAGTTGCCATGCCACTTCCTATAATATGTTTTATTCAACCTCATGCCTTCGAAACACTTTGCCAATTACCAGCATTCCTTACCCCAAGCACACCAATCCTGGCCAGGCTCCACTGGCT
Source organism: Hydrolagus colliei (assembly GCA_035084275.1). Taxonomy (NCBI): domain Eukaryota; kingdom Metazoa; phylum Chordata; class Chondrichthyes; order Chimaeriformes; family Chimaeridae; genus Hydrolagus; species Hydrolagus colliei. Next base: position 45,831,676 of record CM068743.1, read on the forward strand.
CCCAATCACAGAACAAATCAACTTCAAGATCTTCACATTCGTCGACAAATCTCCTCATGCCCTGGCACCTCCCTACCTTGTGACCTGGCTGCTCCCCACTACACTACCCACTAGGGTCCGGCGATATATCGGTTGTATCTATATAATTTGCATATCGATATGCCGATATCGTAATTGAAAAATTCGATATGAAAAAAATATAGATATATTGCAAATATCTGTATATCGTGTCCAGCGATATATCGATATATATCGGTATGATGCAGACTTTTTCAACAAAAAAAACGCGATGTCGATATATCGGTATATATCGATATGGGCAAACCGATATATCGATATCGGAAAATTTCGATATCGACGGACCCCACTGCTCACTGTCTCTAGCCTTCTATTTGACCCTAGTCACTCCACTCCACCATCAATAGCTGTGCTTTCAGCCACTACCCTTCGAAACTCTTTCTCAATTTGTCCACCTTGTTCCTTCCTTCCCCATTTACAGATTACACTTGAAGACTTTCCTCTTCAACTGTGTGAACAGTCACCTTCCCCTCCCTTACCTGGCATCAGCCTCTGGCACTGTTAAGCATTCCAAGACACTATGTTGAGTGAAGGGCACTGTATAAATGCAAGTTGTGGTTTTTGTTAAATAATGTAAGTGGAACCATGACGGTTTGATACTGAGGCACATCTTTTCTGATATCAGTCAAGCTGGATTTTTTCCCCCCTAAAAGCCTCCTAGTTTGATCTAGAATAAAATCTGCTCTCATCCTGCTTACCATTACACTCAGATATATTAAATGACTTTTTGATTTATTGACAGTAATTTTAACTAAATTGATATCCAACTTTCTAACCCTGAGCAGAAAAATTACAATAACAACAAAATTACATTTATAGAGTGCCTTTCATGTCGAGAGGATGTGAATTAGCACAATACCTAAAGAAAAATACAATTTCTCAATTCACACCATTCCCATGGTATATCGTACTGGATTTTATGATGCTAAAGCGGATCAACATTTAAATAAGAACTGCATGTTACTTATTGAGGACACACTTTTGATGAATATATTGCTGAAGTGACAGCATCCCTTACCCAGGAGCAATGATTCTGCACACATTGAGCTCTTGATTTCAATCATGCCATTGTCAACGGTTGACAAACAAAATGCAAGCACTTAAAGAAATCAAAAAGCTTTACTCTATTTTTAGTAAGACTCAAAGAAAACCAGAATAATCCTGCCCTTTGATTTTTAGACTGCCAACATGTCAGACTAACAACTATTTGGGCTAATTGGGTGTGTACCTTTTCAGCTCACACACATTTTGACAGTGAAACAAATATGTTGCAGTAGTAAAATATACAAGGTGGTATTACTATAATATTAATATATTTATTAAATAAAATGATATCCGCATATTTGCCTGCGAGTAATTGTATATTATAATGGACATAATAATAATCTTTCCACCACAGGAGAATGTCCCAAAGTGCTTCACAGGATATACTGCAATGATGCTTTGTGAGCAAACACGGCAGCCAGTTTACACCCAGCAATGTCCCACAAACAGCCATGAAGTGAGACATGTCACAACACGTAAAGTCACCATGTAGCATACATCACACACGTCACATGGTCAGGCTATTTCAACAACAATTTAAATTTATATAGCCCTCTTGACACAGGGTAGTATTGACCTGAGCATGGTCAAAGAAGAAGGTCTTTAGGCATGATTTGAAAACGGGAAAGGAGGGAGCAAGGCACAGGGATTGAGTTCCAAAGTTTCAAGCCCCTTTCTACCTCAGACACTCATTAACTAAGGTCATGTTTATGTCACATTCTCTAAAGTTCACTCATTTTTAGTACAGTAGAAGCCCGTTTGTCTGTGACTCAATGCACTGGCACTTTCGTATAACCGACACGCCAAAAAAAAAGTCCCCATTCGATAAACCTGAACTTATCCGGAACAAAATCAGTGGAGCATTTGTAAATGCATAAATAATAACATAACAACAAAATATTGCATTGGCACTCACCGTCAAAACCACTCCCGCTGGTAGATGCTGCGTTTGAATTCATGATGCTGCGGTTGAGGTTTACAGTCTAGCAACTCCCCCCAAAATGGAGCACGCCAAGCGGGCGAAAAAAACGGAGCACATATGACTTTAAAGTCATATTAGCAGCTAGCCGATAACGCTAGTCGATAACTCACATTGTCGCACAGGTGAAGTATTTTGGTTTGCCGCTAGTAGAATCTAGGGCTTCGGCTTGCAGCTAATAAAGTCGTGTGACTATAAAATTGCGCTGACATTTTTTTCACCCGCCTGGCGCCCCCCATTCAAAAAAGAATCGCTGGACCGCAAACCCCAACCAGCAAAGGTGAGAAGCGCAAGAGAGCAGCCCCAACAACAAACACAACATTCTGTCACTATCTGCCATTACTTAGTCTGGTGTCTATGGTGTGTGTTAAAAGAACTTTAATTTTTTTGTAGTTGGTTTTCGGCCACTTGCTTTAACCGGCATTGGCCAGGTCCTGCGGGTACCAGATAAACAGGCTCCTACTGTAGTTTGTTTGTTGTCATGTCTTGTGAAGGATGTTCATAAAATACAGAATAATTTATTCTCAAAAATAGTAATCAATTTTCCATACTTTGTGTGAATTCTTCAAACATCCTCAGTAAAAATTGTTCAATTAAATTCACATACCTGAGAAATGCCGAACGTGTTTTCCCTTGTTCATCCAGCTCAAAAAAGGTATCTGCACGTAATCCATCAGCAACAAAGAAGACAAGGCGCTTCGCTGGTGGGGGCAGTGGAGTTTGATGAGGAGTCATTCCATGCACCAGTGGAGAGGTGAAATAGATATCAAAGATGGAGGCAAAAAACACAACATGCACCAGCAATCCAATTAAGAAGAATGCCAACATGTTTACAGATATATAGGTTCTTCACTCCTCCAAAGACTGAAAATCAAAACAGAAGCATGAGTATTCTCAGTGTATTGCTTCTAGTATGCAATTTCCCCCACTTCCCTCGAAAGTTAATTGTGAAAAGTGGCAGGTTCTGAAACCTTAAAAACATAGTGGTGAAACTTGTAATAGTAAGGTTTCCAATTCCAAGGCATATATATTAATTAGTACCAAAGGTGTTAATTAACAAATCACAACTCTCACCACTTAAGCCCTTTCAAAAACATTAGATCTGTTAAATAAATATAGAAAAGGTAGCAACAGTTCTTTGAATTGATCTTAAATGTTAAGAACTTTAAATAATAGCAACAATGTGCACTTAAGAAAACATCAGGGTGAACATCTCAAAATGCTTTGCAAAGGTCAAAAAGTCCCAACTAGGATAGGCGTAGATTCAAAGATACGTTTGTAGATTATCAACAGCAGAATGCAATGAGACAGAGGGAATTGTGAACATAGTGCTAGAGAGAAGATAATATACAGAACTTGTGAAAAGTATCGATCAAGCAGCCAAGTCTGTTGCATGCATATTTAGTTGGAGATTGCCAATGTAAACCAAATAAAATACAACAACTTGGATTTATATAGTGCCCTCCACGCCAGATGGCGTCTCAGAGCGCTTCACAAAACGGATCCTGGGGCCAAACCAGGGAGAGGGGGAAAAAAGTGACCAAAAGCGCGGTTAAAAAGAAGTCTTCAGGAATTACCTGAAAATAGGAGAGGGGGCAAGGTGAAGTTGAGTGAGTTTCAGAGCTTCGGGGCATAGTGGCTGATGGCACAGCCGCCGAAGGTGAAACGGAGGATTTGGGGGACAAGGAGGAGGCCAGACCCAGTACAATGAATGCTACTATTTATTATTGCCCACTTACCTCTCTAACTTCCTCTCTCCTCACAACAGGTAAGTGGACAATAATAAATATGGCTGAGGGATTTAGAGGTGATTTAGAGGCGAGTAGTTTAAAAATGTTTCTCCTGCTGTCTTGGTCAACAGACAGATTAGTCTTTCACTTTATCAGGTTTGTGGGGAAGTCAGCTCTTGCATAATTTACAGTTACTACTTTACAGTAATGGAATCCTATAGCTCAGTGGTTAGAGCACTCGCCTTACAAGCTGGAGACCTGGGCTAGTTTCTTTACTCCACATTCCTAATAATAATCCCTGATAAAAACAATAATAAATTGGTCAATTCAATCCACGACTGTTTGTGAGACACTGCTGTGCGCAATTGGCTGCCGTGTTTCGCCCACATATATACAGTCAATTCACTTTAGAGTATATTCTGTGAAGCGCTTTGAGACACCTACAAAAGCACTATATCAAATGCAAGGATTATTGTTACAGAAATTCATAGGAAGTGTTTAGTGACATTTTAATGTCCATAGACACTCTACCAAATGCAAGATTTATTATAGAACCCCTATATTCCTTTCTGCTTTGCTGAATTACACAAATTGTTACGTTATAAAACATTCCTCCAACTGTGATGCCTCTGTAACATTTTCCTTTTGTAACGAGGAGGATACCAGATACCTTACCGAGCATTGTTCACAGCTTGCAGGTCCAAAGTTATAACAAAAATTTACATTTACTGTCACATTGGGAGGACATCCCAAGGTGCTCAACAATACTGGGTTGGCATCCAAGCTAAGTGGTGGGAGCTAAGTGTATTAGGGAGGTGAAAGATGACCAAAAGAACAATCAGGTAGGTATTGAGACAGACCCTGAAAAGGTGAGCAGGGATTGAGTTGGAAGGTCTCTGGGAATGCTGTTCCAAATTGGGAGGTGGATAGGCTGAATGGCACAGGTAGGATTGCAGAGCTTGGTGTAAGAAAGGACACAAGCGGCACGATAGTTTGCAGCTTACGTAGGGAAGTGCTTGGTGGTATGGCGAGCATTGACGGAATCAAGCTTGGATGTGAATGGATGAGGTTCTCTGCAGCCTGATGTACAGTATATATTTATGTAGCAACTTTCATGTCAGGATGATATCTCAATAACAACAACAACAACAAAATTACATTTATAGAGCACTTTTCAAGCTGGGCGGATGTCCTGACTTCAGTGCCATTTGGGAACCCAAGCTGGGTTAGCGGGCTGCAGAAAGTAGAACAGCACTGAGTCAGGTCTGTGCCACAGTTTATTTGACAATGTGGTCCCACAAAGACAGGAGCCCTCATTGCCTCACTGAGGTCTCAATGCTCTTATTCCCAGGATTGCATCAACCAGGCACAGGTAGCAACAACAACTTGCATTAAAATAGCACCCTCCATGTCGGGCGGAGTCTCGGTGCACTTCACATTGGCGTGAAGTGAAGTGCCAATTCACTCCGCCCGAGGCTGAGCCAGCGGGAGTGAAAGGTGATTGTAGGCACAGGTCGAACAGAAAGGTCTGCACACAAAACCTGAAGATGGGGAAGGAGGTGTGGGGGGCAAGGCAGTCGAGGAAGGGATTTCCAAAGTTTTGGGACATAGGTAAATGCTATGCTAAAACAAAACCACACCAGCAGCTCCTGCCATGAAAGTTGCTGCATAAACATGTATTGCTATAACTCAGTGGTTAGAGCACTCGCCTTGCATGCAAAAGATCTGGGTTCCATTCCAGCCAGGGTGAAACCTTGGGCAAATTTCCTTACTCCACATAATAATCGTTCAAAAAAAATTTGGTAATTTCAAACCACAACTGTTTGTGGGACATTGCTGTGCACAATTGGCTGCCACGTTTCACCCACAAATATGGGGTTATGGGGAGATGGAGTTATGGGAAGAGCTGGGTAGTGGAATTGACTTTGAACACCTCTTTTCAAAGAGCAGGCTCAGACCCGATGGGCCAAATGGCCTCTTTTTGTGCTGACCCCACCACCTCAGGCTGCCAAAACTCTTGACCATGCATTCATCAAATCAAGGTTCGACTCATCAGCCTTCCTGGCTCTTCCCTTCACAAGCTGCAGATCATCCAGAACTCTGTAGCTCTTGTCCTCTCCCGCACCAAGCTCCGCGACCACATCACTCCCACCCTCGCCCGGCTCCATATCCCCCAGAGGATCAAATTCAAGATCCTCGACCTCACTTTCAAGGCCATTCACGGCCTTGCCCTCACTTATCTCTCCGACCTGCTGACTCCCTGGGAACCTCCCCACCCCCTCCGTTCAGCGGGCTCCGGTGTGATCCATGCGCCCGCCCAACCCACCCTACCATTGGTGGATAGGCTTTGAGCCTCTCGGCCCCCACTCTGGAACTCCATCCCACAGACCATTCACCTTGCTTTCTCCCTCGCCTCCTTCAGTGCCAATCTCAACACTCTCAACAACAACAATGCTCTTCGATCGTGCCGTCTCCTGCCCTCCCAACTCTCTCCCTCACCTCCCCCCTACCCTGCCACTCCGCTCAGATCCCGACCTGACTGTTCAGCGCCTTGGGACGTCCTCCCGACGTGAAAGACGCTCTATAAATTTAATTCCGTTGCTGTTGTAAAATTATTTATGATTCTATGAAAATACAGTCAATTCACTTTACAGTGTATTCTGTGAAGCGCTTTGAGACGTCTAGAAGCCGTGAAAAGCGCTATATCAAATGCAAGTATTATTATTATGATTGTTGTTGTTGTTGTTGCTACTGTCTGGCCAGAAAGGACCTCCTCATGTGTTAGAGCTTTGGCTCCAGGGTTAAAGCAGCTGGCAACAAACTTGCCCATGAGACATTGAGCGCATGCGCGAGCGACCTTTGTGACGGAAGAGCGGCCGACGCGACTCCCAACAATCAGCACCACCGAGCTCAGCGCGCCTGCGCACACCGAGCTGCCGGCAGTGGCAGTTGGGAACGAACGAAACTCGGACTTCACCAACACACCGCGCACGGAGACCCATAACACACCGGTAAAGGGCGAGAGAACGTGGGAGGGTGCACAACTGATGTACAACAAGAAGCGTTGCGAATCAAGCGATTTCGCCGCCCTGCGTCTGAACGGCTGCTCACCTGCCAGGGAGCTTGAGCGGCGCACGGCTAGTGACGTCAGCCTGTCCGTCGCGTTCCCCCCCCCCCCCCCCACCCCAAACCCCAAACGACGTCCGTTTGATTGACGGCGCGATCTCCACAGACAGACCAGAGTGGGCGGGACCACCGATTGACAGGCAGCACGATTGGCTACTGCTGACCGTCCTTCAGGGGGCGGGCTCGGCCAGAAACTGTTCAATCGCGTGATCCGGAAGACAAAAGGGGGCGGGAGTTGAGCGTGACGTCGAGGTGACGGTGGGGGCCGGTCGGTCGGTCGGTCAGTCGGGAGGAAGATGGCGATGTCTAGTGTCAATCCGTTCCTCAGCGACTCGGAGGAAGAATCGGATCAGAAGCGGACGAGAAGCCGGAGGCCGGGGGGTCCAGGGCGGGAGGAGGAGCCGCCGTCGATGGCCTGCGCTGCGGTCGGGATCGCCTCCATGCCTTCGCTGCCCCTGTCGCCGCCGCAGGAGGAGGCTGTGGCTGTGAGCGGCCCCGGGGGGGCCAGGGCGGCCGGGGGGGAGGCGCTGGTCTCCGGGCTCGAGCCCTCGAGAGTCCCCCTGGACGCCATCGCCGCCCAGCTACTGAGGGACCAGTATATCCTGAGCGCCCTGGAGCTGCACACGGAGCTGCTGGAGGCCGGCAGGGAGCTGCCCAGGCTCCGGGATTACTTCTCCAACCCCGGGAATTTCGAGAGGCACATGTACACTCCCCCCAAGGACCTGGCCCCGGCCGCCGGACAACTCAGTGAGTAAGACAGGAGAGGGCAGGCCAGTGGGGGGGGGGGGGGGGGGGCTGAGGGTCAAGGGAAGAGACCTAACCTAACCTAACCCCCCCCCCCCCGCACACACACACACTCAACCCCTCCACACACTATCCTCCCCTACACACACACATACCTACCCCTTCAACCAACACACACACCTCTCTCTCCCCCCTCCACACACACACATACCTACCCCTCCAACACACACACCTCTCTCTCCCCCCCTCCCCCCCACACACACCTACCCCTCCAACAAACACACACACACACCTCTCTCCCCCCCCCCCCACACACACACACCTACCCCTCCAACAAACACACACACCTCTCTCTCCCCCCCTCCCACACACACACACACCTACTCCTCCAACAAACACACACACACACCTCTCTCCCCCCCCCCCACACACACACCTCTCTCCCCCCCCCACACACACACACACACCTACCCCTCCAACAAACACACACACACACCTCTCTCCCCCCCCCACACACACACCTCTCTCCCCCCCCCACACACACACACACCTACCCCTCCAACAAACACACACACACACCTCTCTCCCCCCCCCCCCACACACACACACACCTACCCCTCCAACAAACACACACACACACCTCTCTCCCCCCCCCCCACACACACACACACCTACCCCTCCAACAAACACACACACACACCTCTCTCTTCCCCCACACACACCTCCCCACACACACACTTATCCCTCCAACAAACACACACATCTCTCTCTCTCTCCCCCCACACACACCTCCCCACACACACCTATCCCCCCACACACACACCTACCCCTCCAACAAACACACACACACCTCTTTCCCACCCCCCGCACACACGCACACCTCCCTACACACACATACACCTATCCCCCCCTCCCCACACACACCTACCCCCCCACACACCTACCCCTCCAACAAACACACACACCTCTCTCGCCCCCCCCCCCACACACCTCTCTCGCCCCCCCCCCCCCACACACCTCTCTCGCCCCCCCCCACACACCTACCCCTCCAACAAACACACACACACCTCTCTCGCCCCCCCCCCCACACACCTCTCTCGCCCCCCCCCCCACACACCTCTCTCGCCCCCCCCCCCCACACACCTCTCTCGCCCCCCCCCCCCCACACACCTCTCTCGCCCCCCCCCCCACACACACCTCCCCACAAACACACTTACTACTCTCCCCGCCACACACATATTCCCCCCATACACATATCTGCCCCCCTCCTCTCTCCCCTCCCCCACACACACACCCCTGTCCGCACACACACACACACCTGCCCAAACAAACACGTTATTTCACCTCTTTCGATTAGTAATGTGGCAAATTACTCTACTTATATAACACTGGGGGCGTTTGCTATGTTAAAGCTGGTGTTCCCTCTTGCACAATCTGCTACACTTTTCTGTTTTATCCTTCAGTGTAGTGTTGAGGGGAGGTGGGCGCAGACAGAGCTGTCATTGACATGGTTACTTGCATTTCATTCTCAGTTTTGCCATGACAGTAATGCATGATAATAACTGCAGCAGTTGTATTTGTTTTGTTAAATCAGCTGTTTATTTGTACGATTTGATGTAGCAGTGACAGATGTCAATGTTGTCCTATATATGAGTCCATACAATACAGAATAAATGGCAAGCATTCGCCTTGATTTTGACTCATGTCCTGTAATACATAGTAAGAGCTGTGCCCTTACAATATATTTTTTAGCTTCATCTTCCTTATTTTCTGCAGCAGATGACCATCACCCAACCTAGAATTCATCTTGCAGTGTTTGTAGTAAAATGCTGAGGCAGAATCTTATCTATTGTTTGGGGGCCCCAATGTTGACAGACTGGTTTGTACACATTGCAAGTGTGATAAAAACGTGACCTGTCTGAGGAATTTTTTCATGTTTAAATACAAGTTTAATTGTAATACATCATCAAAATGAATTTAACTATAGAATATCCTATATCCAGTACTAAATTATTAATTTTGTAGTCCTATCAGCTTTATAGAAGGTAACTGAATAAATCGGGATCTATGCAGTTACTTTAGATGCTCATTAATCTCTCCAAGTACAACTCGTTTTTAAATAAATACTGTGCTTTGTTCTGAATAATAAATAACAATGGTTATTTATCACAAAAGTTTAATCAAACATAAATAGTAGGAAGTAAAACCATTAATAAAATATAAATAATTGTTTGTACTTCATAATTCCTTTCTAATTTGCAGTTTTTCCTGTCCTGTCGAAAATATCTTGAGGGCAGTATTTCTGGTCGTCAATATACACAAATAATAATCCTTGTATTTGATATGGTGTCTTATTGCATTAATGAAATAGTGTACTGTATCTTGAAGTACTGTACTTCACAGGATTTTACTGTGCAGTGATTATTTGGAGGCAAAAACACAGCCAATTTTTGCATAGAAATGTTCTGCAAACAATAACAACAAATCGCCTCCATGTAGTGCCTTTCACATTTGGAAAATGTACCATGATGTTGCACCTGAATTCTGGGATAAAATCAAGGAGTAGGGGTACCAGGAAATAAATGACCAATTTGACTTGTGTTCTTTACTTTCTGGGCAGTGAGGATATTTTAAATTTTTGAAAATTGTTGTGACATCTTAGGTTTCTTAAACAATATGAATAAAATTCAATTTTTTGTATGTCATGAAATTAATTTAATTCTTTCACACATCTGTGTAGTTAAACACATCTAGAGCCAAATGAGCTGATGATAAGCAATCTTAGTAGTTTTTAATAAAATACTTCCCCTCTATGGAAATGAGTCTTTTATCAGTGTAATATCCTACTGCTCCGAATAAATTTTTGATGCTAAAAAATGACACCAATTTTTCCAAGAATACTTCAGATTTAAAAAAATTAGTTTTCATATTTTACTGATTGATTATGGATACCATTATGGAGAGAGGCAAGATTCATTCTACCATGCAATTACTTTCTGAATTCGGTAACAGCCTGAAGCAGATCTTGCATGGAAATTTGCTTCTGGATTCATCACTGGCCAATTACCTTTGCTAAGGATAAATGTGACATGTAAGGTATTGCGTGATGAAAGTGAAAATAGGAACCACGTGTCCTGCACAAATGGAATAGAACTTTCCAAAGGGAAGTGAAAGGTAATCCATAGATTTTAGATGCCTTGCCAGACGCCAGATTCAATCAGCAATAATCAAATTGAACAAGTTGCTGTTTTTGTTTGCCAAATCAGTTTGAGTTCATATCCCCAGGAGTTGTGCTGAAGCTATACATTTCTCCAATTAGATGCTTTGAGTGCTGTACTGCATACGGTTTTGATTGCTGCAATAGAAGTGGGGCTGCCTTAGCCCTGCATGCTGTGCAAAGGAGAACTACAATGCTAAACTGCAGTGGTAGATGGATGAACTGTGAGGAACAGCTTAGTAAGATAGTAAGAGCTTAGACTCCCATAAAGACATCTTGTCGATATCTCCCTTTATAAAAGGTGTTCAATGGATAGAGAAAATAAATCTAAAACACATCTATTGAATGTCCCAAGACAGCTTAACAAGAAAGCACATGTTAATATTTGTTCAGTTCAACATTAAGGTGAACTGCAGGAAGTATTTGTTTGCATTAGTTAATGGATAGCTGGACGAAGGAAAGTTGGTTGAGGCCTTGATTCATTTTTGAAACATCTTGAAGCTCCAATGAGAAGACAGCAAGATACATTTATTAAAAATAACTGAAACGTGGTGTACTGAAGTTGAATAATTATACATGTCCCAAGTTTTCTTCTTCCCACCAAAATTTGTTCGTCAGAATTTCATTGTTTTCTTTCAAATCTTCCGTTGCAAGGTTTTATGGGACGTTCCCTGCAACTCAGAATTCTATTAACACAAAATGGATTCACTAAAAATAATCTTTCATCAATACTTGACTCTGCTGACAGTTATTGCATCAGGCCAGTACAACTGTTCTTTTCACATCTATGCTACTGAGTATAGGTTGAAGGGTATAACAGGAATTCAATCTGGGTTACTAGTAACCATAGTGATTTTAATTCCTTAAATGTCAGGAAGTGGAAACTCTAGGATTTAGCAGCTTTTAGTTTATAAAGGTTTGCTTATAATTAACCTAGCTTGTGCAGATGGCGGTGTGAGTAGGTAGTACCAAGAAGCAACATTGACAAGTTAACCCCCGTTGTATATATAAATACAAGATGCAGTTCTTGTTTTCAGCTTGCAACGTAGAAATATCATCCAGGGTAGATTATATGAACAGGTAGCCAGTTCCATCATTGGAAACAGTGAAGTTTAAACTAGTGGGTGAGAGTAAAGAAAGGATGGTGGTACATGAAAGTGTGAGGGAGCATAATGAACTGCTTTTTCGGACAATGTTCCAAGCATTTTTTTTACTAACAATTACTCAAAATTAAGTGATCAATACCAAAATTATGACAGCCAGTAAAATACAGTACATAATTTCTGTTAGAAGCAGTGCAGGGGGGTTTTGGGGTTGTGTGAAAATGGAAGTATTTCATGTGGAGTCCTGTAGCTCAGTGGTTAGAGCACTCAAGCATGAGACCTGTGTTTGAATCCACGCAGGTCAGGGTGAAACCTAGGGCAAGTTACCTTACTCCACACGCCTAATAGTAATCGCTTAAGAAAAACAATAATAAAATTGGTCATTTCAATCCATGACTGTTTGTGGGACACTGCTATCTGCAATTGGCTGCCACGTTTCGCCCACAAATACAGTCAATTTACTTTATAGTCTATTCTGTGAAGTACTTTGAGACGTCTAGAAGATGTGAAAAGTGCTATATCTAATGCAAGGAATATTGGTATTATTTATAAAAACAAATATGGATATCATGTTTAAAAAATTTTCAAGTGTTTTGACTACTTCCTGATCAGTTCTGTATTTCACCAACAGTTTGACCCTGTAGTTACATGCTTCCTCATGGGAAGATAAGGAGAATTATTAATAGGCAGGTTTGGTGAATCATTTACAAATCAGCATTGGTGGAGTCCAAGCAAAAAGGTTGATCCATTCGTTGTCTGCGGAGCAAATAATAATACAAGCTTGGGAGGAGAATCACAGGGATAATGTACTTCAAAAAATCTTCTTACCATATCAGGGTGTTAAAAAAAATTGTAGTCTAGCCAGAATAGACATTTGCATTATTAAATCAATTCTGTTACATTAAAATACGTCTGTTCAAGCTTATTTAATTAGGGCATCTAGGTATAGTACCTATAAACATTATCCAACCCAACTCTTGTGGTTTGATGTTCTCTGAATCTCTGAATTTAAATTGTAGCATCTGAATTTGACATGTCCTGTGTTCTACAGTATTTTGCACTTAATTCACTTTAATCCTATTTCCTCTTCCCCCTCGAATAAAAAATATACTGAATTTGATTTTTTTTACTCTAAAATTTTAATGCTCATATCTATTTTGCTGATTTAATACAAAATATTGTGAAAAAGTTTACTCTTTTGTGGTCTAGGGGGTGGAAATTTCTGCCAGTATTATTAAGCAATCTTGTTAGAAATTACAAAGTTGTAAACAATTTAACAATACAAAATGTTCAATTGAGCCCAGCAATTTGCAAACTCCCAATCTTGAGAATTGTTGGACTCAATTGTATATTCTTAATTTTGTATTGCTAAATAATACCCTTGCATTTGTTAAAGGAACATGTCATATTGTTGTGACATCTCAAGTGCATCAGAAGATTTAACTATTAAGTTCACCGACTGTCAATTTATATGTAAATACAACAGCCAATTTATGCACAGCAACATCCCACAAACGCCTGATTTGGTCAGAGTCTGATCTGGTAGGAGTCCTGTGGCTCAGTGGTTAGAGCACTTTACAAGTGAGAGACCCGGGTTTGATTCCAGGCAGGGTGAAACCTTGGGCAAATTTCCTTACTCCACACATCTAATAATCCTCAAAAAAAATTGGTCACTTCAATCCACAATTGTTTGCGGGATACTGCTGTGCGTAATTGGCTGCCACGCCCACAATTCACTTTACAGTCTATTCTGTGCCGCCGGGCTTTGAGAGTCTAGAACACGTGAAAAGTGCTATATCAAATGTAAGGATTGCTATTTTATTTGTGTTTCTTTCCTCAAAATTGTGGAGTTTGTCAACAGGCTGATAATAGTAGATTCTCTTGAGAATCTGTTAAATTTTTCTTGTTTTACGTTTCCTGAGTGAATTTGTCACTGAGCTGTTACCTTTCTAGCATTCTAAAATTACCAGCCACCCCTTTCCACCTGCTCTGCAGACACTGGCCTGTTTTCTGTCCCAGCCATACCAGTCTCACCGTCAGTGGTCAATCTTTCTACTCCACCACTAAATCCCTTCTCTTTGCCGCTTCCCTAGACTCCTTCAAGGTCCATCTCAAATCCTTCCTCTTTGATCATGCCTTGGCCATCTTTCCAGCCTATTTCCTTGATCCACACCCAATTTCTATCCAACCTAGCTCTGGTGCCAACCCTCTGTGTACTTTTGATGTGAAAGGCACTATATAAATGCTATTTGTTGGAAAACTGCCCAGACAAATATCGTTTTACGAGATTACAATTAAACTAAGAAAAATTATCTTTATTATAATATTGCTTTAATTGTCTTGAAGTGTACATTTCTGGTCTTCAGTGTGCTGTCAGTGCTAAATAGAATTTTAAGATTAGATGGCCTAGAGATTATACACCTCTGGTTTTTATTTATATTCATAGCATGAAAGTCCTGCTGCCTACAAGAGAGGTGGGTTTGTGAGATTATTGTGGGTTTGCAGGATAAAATGCTCTTAATTTAGCACTAATTGATGGCCATTTATACTGGCCATATGATGATCTATGTGGGATATGGGAAGGTCACATTCAGCTGCTTCAGACAGAGTGCACTTTTCTCAAGCTGGAACATTTGGGGGCAGCAAAATAGAAGCGAAAGTTGTTTTCTCTGCCGTGTTGGCAGTAATTCTCCACTCTTAACATCTTTAACCTTATTGAGACCCCTCGGAATGACTTCCCATTGTGTGCGTGTGGGATGGGTTGAGCGGGGGGCTCCGTGGTGATATGCATGCCAATTGAATGTCAGATTCGAGTCATTCTTCTTTGGTGGTCTTTTCAGTCCTGTTCATGAGCCAGGCAGGTCCACAGTACTTCAGGGCCCGATCAATGACAGACCAGCCAGCCTGGTTCATCAAGTGGAAATTGGAGGGGCAAACCAGTCATTGAGAGCAGAGGGAAACAAACAGTACTTTCAGTGGCAAGCTGTGCAGTTTTAGCTGGTTAAATTCCAGCAGTACCCCAATGCACAATCTGAGATCTCAAGGCTTAGCTCTTACAAACCTGAGTCTAATACTCTTGGGAATTTGGTAAGTAGGGTGTGCCTTTCTGAAGGGAGAGTGGCATTCCATTCCAGGCACAGGAATTTTCACGTGAATGTGGCACTTTATAAGCTTTCAGAGAAGGCTGTTGGGTCAGATTTGTTTTGGAAATTTTCTTAAGTTAATTGAAATGGTTTCAATGTGGACATGAAAATAATGTTTGAGGTATGGTAAAATGTATATACTGTAGTAAGTTTATTGAAATAGTTCATATTTATGGCAGCTAATTTATTACTGCATCCTATTTTGTATTTTCCACTCAGTTCCATGCTTTATAAATATACAAGGGTGATTATTATTAATGTATGCATATTTGTTTGTAGGAGATCTAAAATCAAATTAAAAAAATACTTTCTAAACAAAACAAACCTGAAGTTTGACTTCTTTGTCTCCTGTAGATCGAGCTGGTAGTATAAGCACCTTGGATTCTTTGGATTTTGCACGGTACTCTGATGATGGAAATCGGGAGACGGATGAACGGGTGGCAGGTAAGCATTGTTGCACAAGTTTGGGGATAAACTTGTGTAGCACTTCTCTGACACTGTGGAAAATAACCTATACTTTTTTCATGTGGCAGTATCGCATTCAGACTGAAAAAATCTTTCATTTCAGGATCCTTTGTCTTTGTGTATGGCAAAGCAATTCTTGACACTTTTTAACCGGAACTTAAACATTGTCAGTAAATACAACAGGGCGAAACCTTGGGAAAGTTTCATTGCTCCACATGCCTAATAATAATACCCTAAAAAAAATTGGTCATTTCAATCCACGACTGTTTGTTGGTCATTGCTGTGCGCAATTGGATGCTGCATTTCGCCCACAAAAATACACAGTCAATTCACTTTACACCATACTGTATTCTGTGAAGCTCTTTGAGATGTCTAGAAGACGTGAAAAGCGCTATATCAAATGCAAGGATTATTTTATTTATAATAGTTTATCCTCAAGCATTGGAATCACTGAGGACTAAATTAATGAGTAGTATAGAGTATGTAGAACTACTGTTTGTAGGAAACGTTTCCCATCCTACCACAAATAATATTTGTCATGTGAACCTAAGGTTAAATACTGGCTTCATTGTCTTAGGCAAATCTTTTATGGGAACATTCAAAGAATAGAAACAGGACTATATAAAAAAAACCCAGCAGATCTGATTCATAGGAGCAAATGAGTAAATCTGATGGTTTCAATGATAGAATTGTAGACTCTGGTTAAATTCAAATTTCATTGTTGGTTTATATATATATATATATATATACATATGGGCATTTCCACGGTAATGCAGTACATTGTGCAAAGCAAAATATTCATGCCATTTTCTAAGGAAGGGTGGATTATTTTTTTTTCCAAGCATGAAAATCAGAGATAACACAATCTCCAAGAGTTAGCCCAGATAATTTTGCCTTAAAATGAGACATGTTTGTGAAATGACAATAAATTAAAGATCATGTCCACCCTATCCAGAGACCTCTAAAACATGACACAGCAAAGAAGGCTGCTTTTGAAACCTATTTCAGATCTTATTTTTAACTCTTACTATCATTAAATATAATTAGATCCATAAATCAAGTGTTAAGACAGAAAGCTGATAAGTTTCTGTGTCATTCAAGAGCCTGATCATATTTGTTTTGTCCCTTTAAAAAATGCGACAAGCTCGTAACCCCGTCCGTCCAAAGAATTACGAACGAGAAAAACGGGATTTCAGGATAAAACATTTTTTTTAAAAATTCTAATTTGTTCTCAATTCACAAAGTAATTAAGTAACTAGTTCGTGGTTAGATTTATTTTGGTAAGCTTGATGATTGCTTACCTCTCCGACATTTTGAAAATTCACTCATGACGTTCCGTCCTCTAATTTCCACGTTCGTAATTACCATGGAAACACAGCTAAGAACTACCAGAATAATGTTTGTAACAATAAACCGTTCGCACAGCCTCATGTTGGGTAACCCGGATGTAGTAAATTTAGCGTCAGCGGTCGACAATGTTGCTACGCATGTTTTAGGTGAGTGAGTTACCTGTCTGTCCGCGGTGATACGCGCGTTGCCATGCTTACGAGCAAGACCTATGAAGTGAAATTGTGATTAAATTTGGCGGAAGATTTGTTTCCTGCAGCCGGATTTATCAAAGAAGGTACGTTTTTGAAGGTACCAATTTTGATTGAGATTTTTGGAGCGACTGCCGCGGTGTTTCTGTAGGATCTCCACGGGGACAGACACCCGGTAGATTAGGCGTAGCCACGTTCAAACGAGGACTAATGATCTGTTCGCGGCGTTACCATGCATGGGGTTGTGAGCTTTCAGAGATGGTAAAAATAATTCTGTTAAAAAAGTTATGTATTTCTTACAAGAAATACATAACTTTCACTTATGTACAAAAAATTAGTGTTCAGCAATCAATTTGATTTTCTGACCTCTCTGTCACACACGTATACTCCTTTATCTTTAAAAAGGCCAAGGATCAGTATGATTAACTCCCGAATTTTCTGACTTGCTCTGTATGTGCTGATTCTTGAGTTTGCGATTGCATTATTGCAAGAGGACGAATCTCTCTTTGATAGACAGTTTATTCACCTTCTTTTGAGAAGTGCAGCTCAACGAGTTTCTGTGGTTTGCAGTTAAATACTGCTAGTAAGCCTGTTGGGCAACCAGAAAGTTTTGCGGGCATGATTGCTTGCTACTTAGATTTTCAACGAGAATTCTAGTCTACACTGCACGGGGATTACAGTCATGTGTATGACTACAAACTTGACAACTCACAACTATTTTGTTGTCTACAGAGCTATTTCTTTTAAAAACTGTTTTTGTAGTGGGGGGAGGGTTGTTTTCTTTGAAGTACTTCCTCTCTCATCTAGATATATTATATATACACATTCACCCATATATGGACAAACAATTTAATTAGAAATGTGCTTGATTGACACTTTTTAACCTTGAGATCTATTTGTATGCATTTTCCATCACAGAGGACAACTCTGTTGCAGCGATTGCATGTAAATCAGAGGACCTGATAATGACCCTTATATCTTAAGACCATCTTATTGGGGTAATTTCCAGAATTGTCTGGGTTTATTTCAAATATGCAGCAATCCAGTAGATTGAAAAGTTCAAGTGCAAGTTCGACCCTGCTGTGTCATCATGTTGAAGTTACCATTATTTCTCAAAAGTATCCAAAAGAGGATAGCGGTCGATAGTCCTGATGGAGTCCTGAAGCTCTGGTAAGAGCACTTGCCTTTCAAGCAAGAGACCTGGGTTCAATTCCAGGCAGGGCGGAACTTTGGGCAAGCTTCCTTACTCCAAACGCCTGATAAGGAGTTTGTATTCTTGGTCCTATCCTTCTCTCTCAAGACACTGATATAATGAGTATTTCCAGCATAGTATCTGTATTTCTGCTTGTCACCATTCCGCTTTCCTTTTATTTTATTTCTCTAACAAGATGACAAGGAGAGTTTGAGTCCCAGTTTCAGTTGGATTCATTTTGATAAAGCAGGGATGTGGTGGTCAATCTGAAGGCAGGAAAATTAGCCGAGACAGCCTGTTTTGAAACTTGGTTTCTATGAATTGTAAGGGTGTTAATTTTGTTGGAGCACAATAACTTCTTTATTTAATGATTTGCCACTTCTGCAGTTGCCATTTCCCTTGGAGCTGTGTAGTACAGCTAACTGGAACGTATTTGGATGGATCCCAAGTGATGCATTTTAGCAATGAGCTGCTCAGTGAGCCCAATCCAATTATATATAGCAGCGGCCAAATATATAAAACATTTTATCATTTCCTCCACAACTGCTCGATCAACTTGTTATGGAAAGGAACCTTTGGTAAATAACTCCAATATGGAAATTGTATCCAGCACTCACAAAGTAATCCAATTGAACTGGATAAATTCTTTGAATGGATGCTGAACTTTTTAACACAAGCCCATCTGCATTGTTGATCTCCATGTAGGAATTCAACCCTGTTTGATTCCTTATTAACACTTCAAATGTGAATTATTAATAGTTTGCATAATTTGTATGCAACTAATGTGTCTGCACAGAAAGTATCATGTTCATTTTATTTTAAATAGAAAAACGTCTTGCACAAAAATGCAATATTCAGTAGGAATTCATTTTGGCAAGATCTACTTTCAGAGCAGAGTTAGCTGTGGTCAGCTTGACAGTAGAAGTTAATAGTAGGAGTTGCTATCTTGCAACCCAGAGGAACAGGAAATCACATTATTTGTGATTTCCTGTTGAAAGTATCATGTTGCCTCAATAATTGGAGAAATACATCAGAATACATTAGAATATACAGCACAGAAACAGGCCATTCGGCCCATCTGGTCTATGCTGACATTTATGTTCCAAGTGAGCTTCATCCTTCCCTTCCTCAACTAAGCTTACAAGCATAACCTTCTATTCCTTTCTCACTCGTGTACCTACTGTATATAGCTTTCCCTTAAATACATCTATTTGCCTCAACAGCTCCTTGTAGTAGCAAGTTCATCATTCCCAATACTCTTTGTAAATAAATTTCTTCAAACTTCCCTATTTGATCTATTTATGACTATTTTATATTGATGGCCCCTGGCTTTGGTCTCCCCCACAAGTGAAAACACCTTCCCTGAATCCAAATCATTCATGTATATTGTGAACATCAGTGGGTCCCAAAACTGATCCTTGTGGAGCACCAAAGCCCACCCTCTGCCAGTCCGAGTAGCTACTCCTTACCCCCTTCTCTCTGTTTTCTGACTTCTGGCCAGCTTGCTATACATTCTTCTACTTTTCCCCTGATTCCACATGCTAACTAAAATAATTGAACTAAATACGCTCCATTAACTTGTTTTAAAACTTTTTGTATGCATCTGAAGAGGTAGGGTGTCTGACTCACTGGTACATATTAATATTGAACAAGTAAAACATACAGTAGAAGCCCGTTTATCCGTGACTCGATGAACCGGCACTTTATTACCGGCACGCTAAAAAAAAATCCCCATTCGATAAACCAGAACTTATCCCGAACAATAGTGGTAGAACATTTGTTAATACATAAATAATAACATAATATCAGAATATTGTATTGGTATTTATTGTTAAAACTACTCTTGCGCTTCTCACCATTGCTGGTAGATGCTGCGCTTGAAGCCATGATGCTGTGGTTGAGGTTTATAGTCCAGCGATTCTTTTTAAAATGGAGCACGCCAAGCGGGTGAAAAAAACGGAGAGCGACTTTAAAACCATACTAGCGGCAAGCCGATGACGCTAGCCGATAACCCACATTGTGGTGCAGGTGCAGTATTTTGGTTTGCTGCTGGTAGAGTCTGGGGCTATCGGCTTGCCGCTAGTAAAGTCACACGACTTTAAAATCGTGCTGCCATTTTTTGTGCGCATTTGGCGTCCTCCATTTAAAAAAGAATCGCTGGACTGTAAATCTCATTCACTAAAGGTGAGAAGCGCAAGAGAGTAGTTTTAACAATAAGTGCCAATACAATATTCTGTTATTATCTGTTATTATTTAGTCTGGTGTGTATGGTGTGTGTTAAACAAACTTTAATTTTTTTGTGGTGGGTTTTCGGCCGTGGGCCACCCAAATATCCGACAGGTGATTTAACCGGCTTTGGCCAGATCCCGCAGGTGCCAAATAAACGGGCTTTTACTATACTTATATAGCTCTAAAACAACCTGCATTATAGAGAAAGGTAACGTAGTGTGGGGAGATAGTTTCATGTTAAAATATCCTTTGCTCCTCGTCGCCATTGTTCATTTTAAATAAGGTATTATGGTCAAATTGTGCTTTTGTAGAAAATGCAGCTTTGGTAAATGACCACCATATTTTGAAAAGTTACAACCAGCAGTCATTCAAACTATAATGGATCATTTGCTGGGCCTGGCTAAATAGTTGTATTAGTGAGTATGTAGGTTGACTCAGTAGTTACATTGGTAGAGCATTGTATTCTCGGGGTAGACCAGAGATCAAAACGTTGAGCAAGGCTTCCAACCACATTGTCAAACGTGTCACAACAAGATGACCATAGAATAAGATGGTGTTGATCACACAATTTGCAAGATGGACAGTTGCTAACAGATTTGTGGGAGGAACCAAGAGGTGATGTTATAAGTGTATTCAAGTTACTTGCAAAATTACCATGCAACCACCAGGCAAAGCACAGATGAACAAACACCTCTCAGATAAAAATATCCCATTTAGTGTTTATGCATCACTGCCAAAAAATCAGTTTGTTCCTGTAAGTAAAAGGTAGTGGTTTTTAAAAGGCAGGTTTGTTCATACTAAAAAGTATTGTGGGGTCCTATCTAGGATTTTGGGACGTTCTCCCGACGTGAAAGGCGCTATTTAAATGTAATTTTGTATTGTCTTTGGTCTGGAATGTGCCACCGTCATTCAAGGAAATTTCAAGTTTAAAAAATGTTTTGTTTGTAAGTGGAAACTGCTCAATAAGAAACTTTTACATTTAAAAAGGTAACAACCAAACTGCTCCCTCGAAAGTAAGACTCACCAGTATTTAATCTTTTGATCATACAAAACAAATCTGAGTAAGCAAGTTGTGGAGCAATTGTGAAGTTGCTGAGCTACTGATTTACTCAAACCTAAATCAGCTTCTCGGTTTAGAGCATTACGTTTAGAGCATATCTTAGGGAGAAGTGTACAAAAATATAGGTTCATGGTTTGAAACCGAAATAAACTGAATGCTGAAAAACTGAACAAAAACCCAATTGCTGGAAATTCCCAGCACATCAACCAGCATCAGAGATGGACAGCTCAGGTATGACTCTGCAGATCAGTTCTGATGAAGGGTCATGTACAAAACATTAACCTACTTTTTCTTTTACAGAAACTGTTTGATACAATGTGGATTGTAAACGTTTAGGTTTATGGTTTATCGGAGTGGTAATTGTGGTGGCATTTTGCTTCTCTGTGATGGTTCATAGGCTACACTGTACTATGTATGATGGAAGCTCAATAAAATACACTGGAATGTTTCTGAATAGATGCATATGCTACAGTGAATTCTATAAAACCAAATCTTACCTTTTGTTGTTGCATTGAGTAGTGCTATAGTTTACTCATTGTGATTAAAATGAATGTAGCAGAACAAAACTTGTTTTACAGTTTAGCAGCTAATAAACAAAGCGGTGGTATCATGTTAAAGCCACAACAGAGCTATGAAGATGTCATCTATTATTTCCTTCCTATAGATACTTATCTCAGTACATTTAGGTGATGCTGGATTTTTGCTGTAACCTGAAATTTTTATATTCCCTTCCTGGTTCATGATGTTATACTCTTTAGCATTTGTAGTTTGTTGATTCCAGCCTTGATCTCAACATGCTCATAACCTCTTTTCAATTTTTTTCTGTTTCCATCCATTTTAATTGTTCTGCACTGATGATCTGCATTTCAAATGCTGACAAAAATATGTTTTTTAGGTGTCTTAAGGGCAAGGGCATGCGTACCCTCTTGTAGTCAGGGCCAAAGCGGCTGAGGGAATGAATTGTACTCACGTCTACGTTGCTGGTCTTTAGCAGGAGCACAACACCATCGAAGTGCCAATAATCCCTATCTTGATCCTCTGCAGTAGTACCCCCCCCTCCCCACCTACTCTCTATTCCTCCCCTTGGGTGCTTTGTGAAAAGACCTCAACACAGTGAGTTTGGTAGTTGAATAGTGTAGGGCAAAATGCTTGCACAGGGTGTCCAAAAAGTTGTGGTACCATTACAATGTCTAATAAGTCTTAAAGAAATGATGATTTGTTTTTATATATTGTAGTAGGGTAGATAGTATGACTTTGTCATCATCTTGTATTTGAATGAACTGAGGCACGGTAACCAAATTTTGTTTTGTGTATTTTCACCTGCTGCCTAATTAGTAGAAGATTAATATATTATCCTTACAAATCTGCCCAGGGGATTTTGTTTTGCAGAAAGTAATTCTTAATCATGCTAATGTAAAACCTTTCAGAAATTACAACTGATGTGTAAGGAGATGAAACCAATAACCTCAGTTTAGGAAATATAGCAGTTTTTCCAATTACTCGTTCCAATTCCTCATGCCAATGGTGACCACTCCATTCCCTTTGTACGCTATACACTAAAACCTTAGCTGGCAGGACCAATGTGGGGTGGGGGGGGTGGAGGGAGGTGGATCCTGTCAAGCAAGCCGAATTTCTAGCTAAGTAATAATTACAATACCATTTTTTTTCAATGCTGAAAAATGCCAGTGCAATTGTTTGAATCCAGTGAACATGTGAATATTATCTGGACAGAGAGATTCAAGGTTTTATGGAATTTACTTTCAGTGGGGCTTTGTTTAGAATGGCCTCTTGAGCTGCTGATTTTTTTGTATAGAAATGACACTAGGCTGCCATTTTGGGTTTCTAAAGGAAGTCTAATTGTGATGGTATCGCCGAGGAAAATTATTATTAAGTGTATGAATAGGCAATGTGGCTAGTTATGTTTATTTGGGGGGTTGGGAGGCAGAACTACAAAAGCAGGTTGATTGTGAATAACTACTCAAAAAGATGTAGAAAAACAGATTTGGTCTTTCATATTTGTTCCGTGTCAGGTGTCTTTGCAGATCAACAGTGCATTATAATAATACTGTACAGCCTATGCTTTATATACTGTTATTTTCATATCAGCTTTTGATGTGTGCTTGCATTTCCACATCAGAAGTACATGTTTGGATGATTTTGTCAGCATGAATCAAGACTAGAATGGACAAAACTCCTATTAGTTCAAACAAAGACTTTTATTATGACAGACAGAAAAGTTTCATTTTGTGTGAATTTTTTTCCATACTATTCTCTTGACTTTGGATTTGTTTGGGTGAATTATAAATGAATTAGTCAATGAAAGCAGGCTTCTCCTGGAAAGAGAAGAATGACATTATCATTGCTTGTAACTACATGTGCAGTACAAAATGTAATCATAGTTTTATCTTTGAATGTCAAAGCAGTGTAGCACTGTTCTGTTTTTGCTATTTTGTTTTGCTGGTCTTAAACAAAAAAAACTTACTATATAAATATTAAAATAAAGTGGTTGGAATTAGAAGCACAGATAACAGCTGAGAAGTAGAATATTAGAGCAATTACAGAGATATGGCTATAGGCTGTTACAATTGAGAGCTGAATATCTTTGCATCTTTCAAAGGCAAAGGAAAATGGGAACAAAAGAGAGATGTTTATAATAATTATGATGGTTGAAAGGAGGAATATAATTGAATTATTATATTGGTGGGCAATTACAAGATGTGGCGCCCTGGAATCAGTGTTGAGGCCTTAGTTTTGCACCCTATATCACTGACCTGGATCCAAAAATAGAGGGGACTATTGCATAGTTTGCTTAGTTTTATTGCACCCCCATTAACGCAAGATTAATGATTTCAAAAAGAAACTAGACCAGTTCTGGAAAAACTAAAAATTATTCAAGGTGATTAGATTACAGTATATAGATTTTAACGGTATCTTTTCGAAAGATGAATACCTGGGTGAGGTGGGTCAATTTGTTCTATCAAATTATTGCAATGTTTGCACCTAATTATGAATGAAGCAATCAATACTCTATCCATTGCAGTTTGGCACAATGCAAAGCTGAAATCCTCATCCTCACGTGGGGCCCACTGAGTGTGCAACACAGTGACTATCCTGAGCCACTTTAAGATCACCTATTTGTGATGTTGTATTGGGAGATAGATGTAAATGCGGTTAGGGATTTAAAATCAATTTTCCTGCCCAGGTGGAATCTCTCTTCTGGAATGAATTGACTTGTATTTTCTGCTCAACTGTCCAAAATTGTACAAGTTGTAGTTTCCTGGTTTCTTTTCATAGTTTCTGCTTGTTTTTGGTCTTCTGCACCAAGTCTCTTAAGCAAGTGGAAGACAAGACATTTGTGATTTTCAGCACCAGATCTATTGGTGCTGCAGAGACATATCAGGCTCATGTCATTTTTTTTAGTAACAAAAATAAACCTAGAATGTCAATCACAAGCAGGAACTGATCCGTTAATTTTGAAATTAATGGTTGAAATGTTAATGCAGAGTGGATTATGTGGGGGCATTGATTTAAATCTACTAGTTTTTCTGAAATGTATTTTTCAAAATACATTTTATGGTAAGGCAGAGCAAAGTATTTTTGCTACCTGAAGGCCTTTTCTTGACGAAATTTTTATGTTTTTAACCTGTGTTGCCTCTACAGAATATTTTGGAAACTAAGTGCGGTTCTGTTGTGTTATCTAGCTTTCTTTTCTGGTGTGTTTGCAGGTGATTCACGAGTATACATTGCTTTGCTGCCAGACAGGAGGAGAGATTTCTCCACGACTGCCATCAATGCTAATGTTTATTTACTATACCCATGAGGTTGAGCACACTTATCTTGATGCATGTCAGAGTAGAAACAAAATAATTCGGAGTGAAAAGCAACACTGGGTTTCACACTTCAGACCTTGTGATTGAGTTTCCAGTGCTCCATCAGTTACTGAATTACACATCCTTTGAATTTTAATGTTTCACCTTATTTGAATACAGGAAGAACTCTGATGCCAGTAGACTTGAATGGAATTTTATTGTCTTTGACTTATTCTAAGCTTGTATTTTTTAAAAAAGACAGTTGTGCAACAGTTTCAAGCAGCTACGTGGAAATTATGTTTCATTGACACTATTAATTTTTTATGCCTTTATTAAAATTTGTATCAAAAAAAGACAGTAGATCAACAGTTTCAACCAGTGGGTGACGTAGAGAGTAGGGATTTGATTGGTGTGTCGTGCTTACTTCAGCTGTCCTGTATTTGGGAATTCCCCCATCTGCTTGCTATCCATCAACCCTTACTGCGAAGTGTGGAGTCCTGCAGCTCAGTGGTTAGAGCACTCGCCTTACAAGCGTCAGACCTGTGTTCGAATCCAGGCAGGTCAGGACGAAAGCTTGGGCAAGTTTCCCTCCTCCACACGCCTAATAATAATCCCTCCTAAATAAAACCAGTAATATATTGGTCATTTCAATCCACAACTGTTGTGGGATACTACTGTGCGCAATTGGCTGCCACATTTTGCCCACCAGTATACAGTCAGTTAACTTTACAGTATATTCTGTGAAGCGCTTTAAGATGTCTAGAAGACGTGAAAAGCACTATATCAAATCCAAGGATTATTTTTACATATTTGTACACACTGCTGAATTTGTACATTGCTGGTAATGCTGATCATCAAGATTACTATTTGAAAGTTAGATTGCGTAGGAGGGTATCTCTAAAACTGTGGAAGAAAAAAATATGTCAAACATCTCAGAAAGGGAGAAGAAAATGACAGGGGTATTGAAAATTAAAACTAGAACTACAAAAATAACCTCCTGTTCATAGCTGTGCCTTCCTGTGTCTTGTGGCAGACTTCAAATGGTACTAATGAATCATGTGAGATGAAGCCTGCAGATGGAAGCAAGCATTGCCTTGGCAAAATAATGCTTTGTATTGTTTTGAACAGTCGGGTAATCCATGACTGTACTTAAGAACACCCAAATCTAACAGAGCTCCACACATGAATGCCACTTACACATGGAAAGTCTCATATCTGGAGGGATGCATCCTGCTTACCTAATTCCTGAGAGTTTTAAGTGCAGTTGGTGAAAGCGTAGGTTTGGGGATCCCAGAGTGTGTGTTGGTATACCGAAGGGTACTACAACAACAATAAAATTACATTTGTGTAATGCCTAACTAGCTAAAGCTGCCTTTGCGAGCACTGTCTTCTAGCCACCACCCACTGAAACTCTGGAACACCCTAACTCTATCCCACCATCTTGCCCCTTCCTTCCCCATTTTCAGTTCGCACCTGAAGTCCTTCCTGTTCGACCGTGCCTACAGTCACCTCCCTCTCGCTGCAGCTCGGAGTCATAGATTCATAGAATTTTACGGCACAAAAGGAGGCCATTCGGCCCATCTAGTCTGTGCCGGCTCTTTGAAAAGAGCGATTCAATCCCACTGCCCTGCCCGCTCCCCATAGCCTAATAGACCTGTTCTCCCTAAATAAAGATCTAATTCCCTTTTAAAAGTTGTTATCGAATCAGCCTCCACCACCTTTTCAGGCAATGCATTCCAGATTCGAACAACTCGCTGAGTGAAAAAAATTCTCCTCAGCTCCCCTCTACTTCGCCTTGAAACTATTTTAAATCTGTGACCACGAGTCACAGATTCGCCCACGAGTGGAAATAGTTTTTCTCTATGTGCCCTGTCGAAACCCCTCATGATCTTATAAACCTCTATTGGGTCTCCCCTCAATCTTCTCTGCTCCAGAGAGAATAACCCTAGCCTATCTAGCCTCTCCTCATAGCTGAAGTCCCTCAATCCTGGCACCATCCTAGTAAATCTTCTTTGTACCCTTTCCAATGTCTTCACATCCTTTCTGTAGTGTGGTGACCAGAATTGAACACAGTATTCCAGCTGAGGCCTCACCAAAGTTTTATAGAGGTTAGTCAGCACTTCCTGACTTTTATACTCTGTACCCCTATTTATAAAGCCTTGTATCCCATATGCCTTCTTAACAGCCTTGTCTACCTGTCCTGCCACCTTCAACGAGTCACTAACACAAATCCCCAGGTCTCTCTGTTCCTTCACACCATTTAAAATTGTACTATCTAGCCTATATTGCCTCCCTTCATTTCTTCTCCCAAAATGCATCACCTCACACTTCTCTGCATTAAACTTCATCTGCCATGTGTCTGCCCACTTTACCAATTTGTCTATATCCTCTTGCAGGTGGCTACTATCCTCCTCACTATTTACTATTCTCCCTAACTTAGTGTCATCTGCAAACTTGGAAACTGTACTCCCTACAGTTCCGCCATGTTCCGCCACTATCAAACACTATGGGAATCTAACTTCCATTACTTTTTTCTTCAGTCTTAATATTAAGCATGCACAGCAACAAAAATATTGGCAAAACAGGAATTCTGAGAACTTCCTGGAGGAGTGGCCAGTGAGTGTCAATGAAATGTCAGTTCCATCTGCTTGAAACAGTTGCATTTAACAGCTTTGTTCACCCAATATATTGCCCAACAGATGAAAACTGGATTGCTGGTTTTCTATAAATAGTATTCCTCTTAGTTTGAAAGTTGGGAGTATTTGAAAACAGTGTGGAATGTGAACTAAGTTTTCAAAATGCTACACACCTATGTTATTATAGTATGTTGTAGAATCTTTTGTTTGTTCAAATTAAGAATGGAACCTATAACTTTAATGTTAATGCATCCAAATGTAAGTAATGTATCATAAAAACTGCATCCGTAAATTTTACAATTTTGAATTAACGAAAAGCCTCTTTGGTGTCAATGCGAATATCTAGTACACTGCGATAAATAAACGTATTGTATAGTCTTTTGCATATCAATTTTAGTTGAAATCATTTTCCATGGTTTGATGTCATTTCTTTAGGTTATATTTGGTTAACAGTGAATTGAATTAGTGCCCCCCCCCGCCCCCCCCCAAATCAGTATTGTTTGTCAATCATTTAAATCTTCAATGTATATCTGCTGTTTACAAGTGCCTTTGCAAGTCTTTTAAAAATCTATTGATACGTGAAAAAATGTTGGATTAAATAAATTTGTCATGAAAGAATATTTGGCAGATTTTTAAAACAAAATGCTTCAAAGGGGTTTGAATACAGTTACTATGGTAATTAATGCTTTCAGTGAATTTTATTGCAGCCAATACTAAGATGTTAAGTCAAATATTTGTTTGAGATAAAAAGTATGGAAAAAATCTCACAATCTGCTTTTAAACAAACTCTGCTGCATGCATTCACAAATTCCATAAACTGCATGCATTCTGTTTTTCAAACTGTTTTTCTTTTATTTTCACACCCATCCTGTTTATTTTTTCCCCTTTTCTTGGTTGGATTCCTGTGTGTGTTTAATCCAATCCCTGTCCAGTCCTGGAGTTTGAACTGCGGAAAGCCAAGGAGACCATTCAGTCCCTTCGTGCCAACCTGACACAAGCTGCAGGTGGTGTACATTATACTTTCTTCTCTTTCTACTTTGATAATGCATAAACAAATCAAACAATTTAACAGGGCCTTAAATTTATTTTTGCTTTTGCAGCGTTTACAGAAAGTGACGTTCCTTTACAGGAACGGAAGAATTATAAATGCAGTCCTGAAATTCAGGTAAGAAGTTAGAAGTGTAAAGCAAATACAAAGTTTATTGAGAAGCTATACATTTCAGTGAGGGAAAATAAATCTTTTTGAATGACTTGACCATTTGATCATCTTTGACTTGACCATTTGACCATCTTGACCATCTTTTTTTATTATGAAGAAATTGTATTTAGCCTCCGTATCGTTTAACTAGAAGGGAAGAATGATGTTGGTTTCTTTGCTTGCAAAATATTATTTTATTTCCAAATCTATTGAATTCAAATTTTGTTTAAATGGTCTCCTTGTGCAGGTGGTATATTTTTGGGGTGGGGGGGCATGTTTGTGTCACAGATACCATATCCCCAATACACCAGTGAGGGTCCCCTAAAACACGACATTAACCCTCCACCACCTCGCAAAGAAAACATTAACATTGCAGCTCTTAACTATTTCCTTGTATGGAACATTCAGTGTGAATACATTTCCCTCTCTGTTTCTTGCAAATATTTAGCAAAAAATGCAAAGCATATCTGATCATCGTTTAATTGACAGGACAATAAATAGAACATCATTTCACTGGTATGTGATTCACAACCACCCCATCTTGAGTTCTGCTGTTTTACAGCTTTCAATTCACTTAAAGTTAACTGCATTCACTACAGTACATGTTTTTCAAACCAATACCACAGATAAATGAAGAGCAGTATATTCTGAATCATTGTACAATGTCACTCTATTGGATGACTACAACCTTATATTTATTATTCAGTAATTAATCTTGTAATGATTGTTATTGGAAGGTTGAATTCCAACCTGGACAAATGAATGTTGATACCCAGTGGCTTAGATTAAATCCATAACCGGTGGTGTGAATCATCGAATGATGTACATTGATTTGGATGCCATAATTCATTTGCTTTATAACTGGTATAACCTTTCTCCTTTATTTAACCCTGTTTGTTGAACACTATTAAAAATGTATATTTTTTATATATAGTACTGTATATATATTTTTAGAACTATATTAGAAAAATTCTCATTAATTCCAACCAGGCATTAGGATTTTTAATGTTCTAAATTGGTCACATATAGTATACTATTGTTTTGTTCAGTGAATTTATACATGTTTTGGTCACATGTAAACTTTTTTATTTTAACAGGAACCTATTAAACCTCTGGAAAAAAGAGCACTAAATTTCCTAGTCAATGAATATTTATTGAAGATTAATTATAAACTCACCGCAATAACTTTTTCAGATGAAAATGATGACCAGGTAATAGTCTACAACTTACGGTAACTAGTAATTGAGTGCTAAACTAATATTGATATTCAGTAAAGTTAATGAGATCTATGGGTATCTCAGTTCTTACTTTTGATCTTAATTATCCTTAAATAATGTTTTATTGTGAGTATCCTACAAAGGGATAAGTGGACTGGTGGAAAGTAAGATGCAGAAATGTATGATTTCTAACCTCAATAATCGATCTGAGATGCTATTCCGTTTGAATATCGCTATATAAATGCAAGTTGTTGTATTTCTAGGTTGGCTTTTTTGAGGGGGTTTTATTCTTCTACTTTCCCTTCCTCTATTGTAGGGTGTCTAGTAGGGTCTGTCGATATGGAAATTTTCCGATTAAATATATCGATGGGCTCATATCGAGATATACCGAAATATCGATATTTTCGGGTTTTTCGTACTGCGCATGCGCGTGCGGCGCGCGCATTCGGAGTGCGCGCGCGTTCGGAGTGTGCGCGCGTTCTGGGTGCGCGCGCATTCCGGGCCTATCTCCTCAGGAGGTAAATATCTTTCTCTCTCTATGTCTCTCACTCTCTCCATCTCTGTGTTTTTCTGTCTGTGTGTCTCTCTCCCTCTCTCCTCTCTCACATTCCCCCCCATCTCTATCTATCTGTATATTATCACATCCACCCCGTCTATCCCCCCACCCCACCCACCGTCCCTCTCTCGCACCCCCCACCCCCATCGTCTCTCTCCCCCACCACCACCCCAGCCGTCTCTTTCTCCCCCCCCCCCCCCCCCCGCCGCCTCTCTCTCCCTACCCCCCCCCCCAGCCGTCTCTCTCCCTCCCCCCCAGCCGTCTCTCTCCCCCTCCCCCAGCCGTCTCTCTCCCCCTCCCCCTCCCCCGAGCCGTCTCTCTCCCCATCCCCCCCAGCCGTCTCTCTCCCCCTCCCCCCAGTCGTCTCTCTCCCCCTCCCCCCAGCCATCTCTCTCCCCCTTCCCCCAGCCGTCTCACTCCCCCTCCCCCCAGTCTCTCCCCCCCTCTCTTCCCCCCCCCCCCCCCAGCCGTCTCTCTCCCCCTCCCCCCCCCAGCCGTCTCTCTCCCCCTCTCCCCCCCCAGCCATCTCTCTCCCCCTCCCCCCAGCCGTCTCTCTCCCCCTCCCCCCAGCCGTCTCTCTCCCTCTCCCCCCCAGCCGTCTCTCTCCCCCTCCCCCCCAGCCGTCTCTCTCCCCCTCCGCCCAGCTGTCTCTCTCCCCCTCCCCCCAGCCATCTCTCTCCCGCTCTCCCCCCCCCCCCAGCCGTCCCTCTCCCCCTCCCCCCAGCCTTCTCTCTCCCCCTCACCCCGCCCCCCACCCCAGCCTTCTCTCCCCCCACCCCCCCCCACCCCTTGCATACCTGTATATTGTATTCGAGGACTATGAATACAATATGGCGGCTTTGCACCTCGGTCTGTGCATTGTGATTAGAAATGAGCATTCTGGGTCTTGTAGTTCAGTGTGCACGCATCCCGATTTTTTACCTCGATATATTGATTTTTCAATATATTAATATTTTTAAAATGTCTATATCAGTGTATTGATATGAAAATTATATCGGGTTTTAGTGATATATCGATATATCACCGGACACTAGTGTCTAGCCATTCTCTAGCTGAGAGCAGAAACTCAGCACAGAGGATTGAATTTGGGACTTTATTTGTTTCCTTTTTTTTATGGAACCCCTCCTCTGAATATATGTGCTGAGCCTTTGAAGGAACCTCTGGTTGTACTGAACACTGTAACAAGGAATCTATTGTCTAATATTAATCGAAAACCACAGCCATGAGACATAAAGCATATATTTTAACAGCGCCATGCAGCAACTTTTAAGCAGTCCTGGAATTGTGCCAATAAACAATGGTTTTAAAAAATTTAAATGACCTCACAATATTTCTAAATTGCAGTCTGCAAATAAATTATAAGCCACAGTGATTTGAAACGAGTACCTTAAATTCCAGTAGCATCTTTGAAATTAGTCTAGCAACTACATAAATGTGCGCAGTTTTATACTCAGCTGCGTTTGCAGGCCAGATACATTTTTGGAAGTGAATGAATCTGAACTTTTAGAGAAATGTAATTTCAAATAATTGTTCAACTAGATTTGTTTTTGCTGTTTAGGATTTTGAATTGTGGGATGATGTTGGATTGAACATCCCTAAACCACCAGACTTGCTACAGCTGTATCGGGAGTGTGGAAGTCATGTAACTTTGAGCAAAAGAATGGTGGATGTGTCTGTTGGAGTGGAGCCCGGTGAACTGGACACTCGTCCTGGTGCCAAAGAATTAAATGCTTTAATGCAGCAACCACAGTTACAAGAGGTATGGAGTGAGGAATGAGGGGAACGTAAAGCCAAATTAACAAGTGGAATACAGTAAAAGCCCGTATATCCGGTACCTGTGGGACCTGGCCAATGCCGGTTAAACGACATGCCGGATATTCGGTCCGATCCGACGCCAAAAACCCAACACAAAAAAATTAACTTATTTTAACACATACCATATTAATAATAGACTAGATAATAACAGACCTTTGTTATTTACCTAAAAATCACCTTTGTTGGTAGACACACCTGGTTTGAAGCCATGATGCTGGGATAATGGTGTACAGTCTATCAATAACTTCTGCAATAGCGGACACCACACGAGGGAAAATACAGCAGCGCGACTTTAAGGCTCTACTGGAGGCAAGCTGAAATACCTGTACAGTACTCTCGTGCAACAATCGATTCATTAAATGCGCCACCGCGATTGTGCCGGATAACATTTGATTAATCGGATGAGGACTTTTTTTTTGACGTACCAGTTATACGGAAGTTCCGGGTTAATCGAGTCACGGATAGACGGGCTTTTACTGTATATACATTTTGAAAAACATGTTTCATGTCATGCAAACCATAGATTGAAATGTTTATGTTGAAAACATGAATCAGCAGAGAATCAGATACAGCTGCCCTGTATCTGTAAAAATTTAGTTTGAATGTTTTGATCAAAAGGCAATAATAGTGATCCTTGCATTTGTTGTAGCACTTTTCCCCATCGTCCAGTGTCTCTGAACTTTACAGGAATTTACTATGAAGCATGTTTACAATGCATTTGTAAGTGAACACGGCAGTCAATGAAGTGAGTAACTAGTTTTATTTTGGGGATTGTTGGCCAGGACACCAAAACAAACTCCTGTCTTTTTTTAAATTGTGCCAAAGGATCTTTAATATCCACCTGAAGATGCAAACTGTACCTCATTTTAACATCTTATCTGAAGTACAGTACTTCCAACAACAACAATAATAATGCTTGCATTTCATTTAGCACTTTTCACATCTCTAGACATCTGAAAAGTGCTTCACAGAATATACTGTAAAGTGAATTGACTGTATATTTTGTGGGCAAAATGCTGCATTTCATCCACAAATATACTTTTCAGTATATTCTGTTAAGCACTTTGAGACGTCTAGAAGATGTGAAAAGCGTTATATAAAATGCAAGGATTATTATATATTCTGTCTCAAACATAATCAAGCATGGGTCAGATGATCGAGTGGTCTGAGGACCACTGGAATTGTAATTTTGTAATTGGAAATATGATGGGGGAAATTTAGTCTATTGAAGGTGCACTGAATCCCATGAAAACAGATACATTCATTAATTCGTAGCTTTGTAGATAATTCACCTCCAATCTTCTCACCTTTCTTGAAGATGCTGACTGATGCTGGAGTACAATTCCATATTGGCTGTACAATTGACTGCACTGTTGCCCTCCTGAACTTTGCTTAAATGGCCCAGTTAGTATCAGATATCTATTGAGTATCAAAAAACTCATCCTGTTCTCACTCAATATCCATATTTAGAATGGGAGTCACAGGATTGCTCACAGGAGCAGGAATCATGGCTCATTCATGGATCATGGGTCCTGAGGTCAACCGCGATGCTCTTCCTGCTAACTCCTCAGATACATAACACTCCTGTGGGATTTCGGGTCTTTGTGGTTTTAACAACATAACAATCATGAGTTTTATTTATCTTTTTTTTTTTAAATGTTCATTTATCATTTTCCTTTTGGTGTCCAGTCCAGTAATTGGACATGGAGTTAGCGTGTAAACCACTAGCGTAATGGTTAGTACGCTCGCCATGAAAGTGAGAAGACCTGGATTTGATTTTGATTGAAATGCATATTTTCCACTCGTGCTGTTCAGATAGGTATTTCCAGGAACAAAATCCTGTTGTTTTCATAAGCCAGATCCCACGTCATGTTCATATCAACCCTTCAGCTCCAAATATGTGTAACATGGCTCTAGGTCCTATCAATACTATCAAGCACATTACAGGGAAGGGTGCCATATAAATACATGTTGTTGTTGAAACTCAGTGATTCTGATCATTACTGTCTATAATGTTGGTGACCTTGGTCACACTATTTTTGACTTCAGAGTCAATCCAACTTGACAATGACAGCAAGAATGAAATGCATAAAAGTACTTTCAGCCATCAAATCTACCCAATACCAATAGTATGTGTCTCAAATAAGATTTTTCCACCCACAACTGATTTTTGAAAATTATACTTTTCCTACAACTTTAGTAATCAGTGTAAATTGAGCACCTTGGGACATCCTCCTAATGTGAAAGGCTATACAAATGTAATTGTTGTAAATAATATTTCCATGTGTGAGGTGTCTTTTTGACCCTGTGCTTCTTGAGAGAGGATCAGAATAATTTGACAAGATAATGACGTGACTTTTATCAAGCGAATTAGGCAAAATTTATACACAAGCGAACTCGACAAATTGATTCAGCTACACATTAATTTCTTCCATAGGTGGGAATTGCGTTCAATTTCATAGGGATATATACCTTTTAATTTGTGAGTGCTTTGAAATGTCTTAATTGACTTGATAATGTGGTATTTCAAATGCAAGGATTATCTTTAAGAAGGATAATATTTAAGTAATGAAACACTGCAATTTTTTCCCACTGTAAAGCTACAAAAATCTAAAACGTTATTTCTCCTTATCTGCAAACAATTTTCTTCTAACAGATTGGGATAGTGCATGAGCTCCAGGAACAGCTCAGCATCTTAAACAATGAGAAAAGATCACTTGCAGCACAGATTGAGCACCTCAAGGGGTATGTGATATTGATTAAAAATAAACTGAAATCAGTCAACTAAGTCCACTTGATTTAAAAAATATATATATTTTTAGCCTAGTCATCACTTTTTGAAATTAAAATCCAGTTAATATGTTGTTATCCTTTCTTTGTGCTGAATGTGCTGAATTTATTATTGAGAATATATAAATAACACTTGTGTGGCGTGTGTGTCAAATCGCAAGAATGTTGTGAAATGGTTTGGAGGATCTTTGAATGTCAAGAGGTTTATGTTAATTCAGTAATTCCCAAAAGTGGCTTTAAACAGTGGCAAGTAATTTCAAAATCAGAATGAATCTTCAATTAATCAGTTCACTATTCTGCACAAACAGAAACAAAGCTGCCATCTTTGATAGGGTTTCATCCTTGTTGATCTGAGAAGTATCGGGGACTTAACAGATGATCATTTGCACTGAACAAAATTATTTTAATGATTTCGAAATGTGTGTAGACAATTTGACTGACAGTGGTTCCATTACAGATACAATATCACAGGGTGTTTTAATTGTTGAGTTACAGAATATAGGTAA
Source organism: Hydrolagus colliei (assembly GCA_035084275.1). NCBI lineage: Eukaryota > Metazoa > Chordata > Chondrichthyes > Chimaeriformes > Chimaeridae > Hydrolagus > Hydrolagus colliei. The sequence continues at coordinate 45,867,851 of CM068743.1, forward strand.
AAAAAAATTTAATTTTGCACCCAACTATACGTCCATCCTTGTGAAGCTGTGCATTAATAGAGCAAGGGCGATACAACCTCTGTAAGGTGTCCTAGAGTGTCTCAGCCCTCACATTTCTATTGACGTAGTTAAACAATTTGTCATTTGCCCTCTCTACCTGGTTCCCTTGGAGTTATCTCTTCAGATCGTTTATCCTTGGTTTTCCTCAGCTGACACTGTTTTTCCACAGTTCATGGACTTCCCATCTTCAAATTGGAGATATATAATAATTTTCTTGATGTGTTGTTACAGGTGACCTTCCAGCCCTAGTCATTTGGCTGATGTAGTGATGTCCTTTTAATGATCCCATTTTTCGTTATCTCTTGTCTGGGCAGACTGACCCCTCCAGAAGCTTCACGGTTGTTTAACAGGCTATAGGCTCTTTAGTTCAGTCACCAACAAACTTTACACATTCTTCCCCACCAATCTTTGTACCTTTCTAATTGGACCCTTCGGGAAAAATCACGCCTGCCTTTATTGCTTGTGATCTAGGATACTACAATATTTCTTATTTCCCCATCATCTTGAAGATGAAGAAAATACAAATTACTATGCAATGCAACATCCAATCTAGCAACCCAGATTGGATTCAATGACCCTCATCAATTGAAGCTAGTTGAGTTTAGACATCTGTTTAATGGTGAAATCTGACTTTTGAGTCACATATGCAGCTCAATGCTATTTTTGTAATTTGGGGTTTCAAAGCAATTTGTTCTAAGATATTTATGGGGCATACTTTTAACTTTGGATGAAGTGCTGTATAATAATGCAGTAATTATTTTTACAAGAAAGACTATGATTGTATCTAATTGTATGTAAATATTACGCTACTTGCAATCTGTTGCTATGATGTACTTAATTGTGACTTTATTTTAACAGTGAAATAGAAATACTCAAGCACCAGAACTTTGCTGCTCCGGTTGCCTCTGACAGCATGAAACCTCCAACAAACATGATAGAACAAATGCCTCACAGTGGACCGGTGGAAAGTGGGGAGTATTTAGATATCCGAAGCTTTGAAAATAATATTTGGGATGTAGAGAGAGAGCGAACCTCCACTTCTTCCCCAAGGGACAGTGAAACTGGTTCTTGTAGTCCTGCTGTTCCTGCTATACAAGACACAACACTAACTTCACACTACAAGGAGAAAACACAACAGCCATCCATTTGTTCTCAATTAGGTAGTGAACCAGTACTGTTCAGTAAACCAAACAGGTTAGTCTTCTTTATACATGCTCTTAAGAGCAGAACTAATGTAATGTACTTAGAATTTGGAATATGTGTACTGAATATCTAAACGTTTCTGATTATTTTTAATATATAAAAAGAGCCAGACTAACTTGTTAAGCCATTCTTTATTTCTAATGCATTTCAACATTTTTTTGTAATACAGTAAAAGCCCGTTTATCCAGCACCCTCGGGATCTGGCCAATTCTGGTTAAAGCGCCTGCGGATATTCGGCAGAAAACCCAACACAAAAAAATTATTAGTTTTTTAAATATATATATTTTTAAAACAGCATATTAATAATAGACTAAATAATCATTTATATGATAATATAATATATAAATAATAATTCTAATCATTTTACACACGGCGACCAGGCAGTTCAGAGAGATCTTTAAACTAGCGCAAAAGTTACATGTCTGAATGACACTGTTCTCATTGGGGGCAGAAGAGAGGAAAGCAAACTTGTTATTGAGAAAGCAGAGTAAGAGCGGCAGCAACTCAGTTAACTTTCTTTCCAAAAAGCCTTGTGATGTGTGTGTGTGTGTGTGTGCAAAACGAACATTGCAGGGATGAGTCTTTTTTTATTAAAATAAAAGCCAATGAATTTGTCTGCAAGCTTTACTCAGGGTATGTGTTTTGCTGGTTTTGTGGCTAAATTAAATCTAAATTAATCAACTCACCCCACTCTGCCTCTCAAAGAGTACACTCTGGAGAGTGCATTGCTTTACAGTACCAGCAGCATTCTGAGCTAGAGCCACCATCAGGCACCTAGTAGCAGTATTCAAAATACTGACGCAACACAAAACACCCAAAAAATGCATTTTTCTGGATAAATTCCAGTTTATCGAATGCGGACCTTTTTTTTTGCGGTGCTGGTTATACGGAAGTTACGGTTGTTCAGGTCACGGATAAACAGGCTTCTACTGTATATACAGTATGTTTTTTCTAAATAATACATTGTACCGGATACATTCCAGTTAATCGAATGGGGACTTTTTTTGAGGTGCTAGTTATACGGAAGTTACGGTTGATCGGGTCACAGATAAACAAGCTTTTGCTGTACTATTCCACTACAGAACTTTTCAAACCACAATAACAGCATTATTAATAAGAACTTTTAAGATACAAGTTTTAAGTTTCTCGTGTAAGAATGTTTCTGCATTTCTGAAAACTGGATGTTGATATACTTTCAATAGGTAAACACTAAACAGCTTTGTTCTGGATATCTGAGCTTTGTGTTTTATCATGCAGTGCTAATTCAGTCCCTGCATACCCCAGTGAGTACCTAAGCCACGCAGAGTGGTAAGATTTCTAGTCCAAGACAGTGTAGCATTAGGATGCTGCAGTTAGCCTCAAATGTTTGATTGGTGAGAAGGAAATTAGCTAGATTTCCCATTTGAAATTATTATTAATTGACAATCCCATTCCCCCATTGTAGACGAGTAGGCCTGTATGGATATGAGAAGTAAAATCAGGCTTGAATGTGATTGGGCTTCTTATTAAAACACGATTGATGCAGTTGCGGTAAATAAAAGTTTCGGGTAAACTCATAATGTTTCATCAGTAGTGAAGTTTTGTTTCAATAATTGAGTTGCAGTTGAATTGCTGTTGATACCAGGTACATTTTTCCCGCAGTAAACAATTTAAAATAGAAATACAATTAAAGCAATTATTCTTGAAGGGGCTTATTAAATCAACCCATGTTCAACTTAATGTGAGCAAGCATTGATTGAAGGGGAGAGGGGAGGGTACTGCAAACTTAACAACGGTGTTACATTGGCAATGTGCCGATTTTAAAATCTCGTTTGCCACAAGGATTAGTATTATTATTAAGTAGACCGCTTGGAACCTAATGTCAGCCTGGCTCAGTTGGTAGCGTTCTCTCCTGGAATCAGAATCATTCAGTACAAAAGGAGGCATTTTGGCCCATTGTGTCTTGAGTCAGAAGGTGTTGGATTTATGGCTCAGTCACACACTCCAATCCAGTGCTGGAGGTGAGCTGCGTCGTTGGAGGTGCTGTGTTTTGGATGAGACTTTAAACCAAGGCTCTGTTGGCTCTTCAGATGGACTTTCACGATCCCATGGCACAATTTGAAAAAAGGAAATTTCTTCCAGTGTCCTGGCCAACAAACCCTGAAATAAAATTACTCATCACCTCCATGGCTGTTTGTGCATAAATTGTCTGCCATGTTCATCCACAAATATACAGTTGTACAACTTTGCAGTGGATTCAGTGCAATCTGTGAACTAACAGTTCACTTTTATTCCTAGTCCCTATGTTTTTTTTCCACAGGAAGTTGTCTCCTGCGTTTCATCAAGCATTGCTATCTTTCTGTCGTATGGCAGCAGACAGTCGCTTAGGATCAGAGGTAATTTCTTGATTACTTTTGTTAGAATATAATGAATATAAATACAAGTTATTCATTGTCGATTTATGCACTCTGGAAGAAGTTAGAAAGAAGCTGTTGTGATAGATGTTAGAATCTGACTGTAAAAAATGTGTTCTCTTAGTACCTCACCTAAATGGTTATTTATTCATTTACACTAGAACCCCACCCCACTACCTGCACACTTTATAAACATTTCAATAGAGCACTTCCTCACTCATGGCAAGGGTTTCCTGATGTCGCTTTGCAATGGAAGTAATGTCAGTGAGTCTTTATGCCCAGCACACAACAGTGACCTGTCGAGCTGGCCCTTGGCTTTTTCTTGTATTTGGCTTCACAGAGGGAAGCATGGGTAAGAAAATGTTGGTTCTTTCATGGACAAGTAAACCAATAATGATCCAGGTATAAAAGCAGATACATACCAATACAAATGCAACCTTTTTGGATACCAAAAAGCAAAAATTGCCAGAATGTTAAAAATGGCTTTGGGCAGAGGCCTCCAACCCATCGATCGCTGCTAGATTACAGTACAACAACAACATTAAACAATTAAAACATAATTAAACTTATAGAGTGCCTTTCACGTCGGGCGGATGTCCCAAGGAGCTATTGCGCATGATCCAAAAGACAAGAGCCATAGAACGGCGTTGATATTGAGTCAAATAAAAAATGAAGCCACATGTCAGCACACAATTAGACTTGGTGCATCAAAATAAACCTCAGTTGTAAATTCAAATCCAAGTTAAATGTAGAATATTCAATCTATTATTCATTGACTGCCTTGTAAGTAGTTTATGCTTGCAGCGATATAAATTTTGTTGAATTTCATAATAGTTGCTAATTATAAATGTAATCAGCAGGACTGTAAATATAAACTCACACCTCATCCATTTCTTTAGGTCTCTCGAATTGCTGACAGTGAAAAAAGCGTGATGCTGATGTTGGGTCGATGCCTACCACACATAGTACCAAACGTGCTGCTTGCAAAACGAGAAGTAAGAGAAAGGGAACTATCTGCTGAATCATTACACAAATTTCCAGCCCGTTCTTTTTCTTTCTATATTGTTTTACAATTTCACCTGTGAGTTTGTCTTTGTTCTCTGCTGAAAGTCTATATTTGTTACTTGCAATCATATTCTTACTTTTGTGCATGCATCTCTGATCCTAGAGAATGGTTGTGCATCTCTGTCAGGTGAGTTTGGACACACCTCCAGGTATCCAAAATGCTTTCTTCATTGCTGTTTTTGTTTTGCTGCGGTTTCTATCTGTGTAAAAACTTAACACAAACTACCTAATTTTATATTATTAACATGGTTTTGAAAAGGCCAGCATGTACTCATTCAACTTAGCATTATGTTTTAGTTTGTAGATAAACTTTATTATTGAATCTCTTCTGCAATTTTTCATCTTGCCTTCCTGTCGTATTAACTCTCTAAATTAAACAGTGTGAATTACTAACATTGACAATGAAAGGTGGATAAAATATATTTCCTACTTGCAAGGGTGAACGCATAAGGGGAATATTGTTCTTTGGTACAAACTGTTCACAGAAATTAGGGTATAACAGTGGAAACAGGTGCTACTTTTGTCAATCCCTAATGTTTTCTTATGGCAACATGTTAATTATTACATTTTCTTCTCCATGTGAATATGGTTTAGTACTTCTTAATGTTATTGTGAGAAATATCTAAGTGAAGCTTTTCACATTTTTTAGGATTTTTTAGGATTTATTTAAATTGTGTTGGTCAACTCTGTTTTGGTCAACTGTTAAGGTTGTGTTGAGGCAACCAAGGTACATGTGGTGAAGGGACTATGGAATGGAGTTCCAAAGGGTGGGGGCAGAGAGGCTGAAGGCCTGACCGATAATGGCGGGGCAGGTGGAGGGACATGGAGCAGACCTGAACCCGCGAAATAGAGGGAGGGGACAGGTTGATATGGCATTAACAGCTCACAGAGGTAGAAAGGTTGTGGAAGACCTTGAAGATGAGGACGAGGATTTTGAACTTATTCTCTGGGGGGTGGGGAGCCAGTGGAGCCAGGCAAGGGTGCGGGTGATGGGGTCACAGAACCTACTATGAGAGAAGACATGAGCTGCAGAAGTTTGGATGATCTACAGTTTGTAGAGGGAAGAGTTGGGAAGGCCAACAAGCAGGTAGTTATCATAGTATAGCATAGATGTAATAAATGCTTAGCGCTGGGCGCTGTTGCGGAGGTGGGGAAAGGTAGAGAGCACAACGCCACAGATGTGGGATAGCAAGGATAGTTGAGGGTCAAACAAGAGGCCAATTTCTTGGCTGTTTTAGTGAGGGTGAGTCCATCCATTGATGGTGATGCTAACAGTGCCTGAGGTGTGGAGGAGCTAATGGGAGCCAACAGGGAAGGTCTCGGTCCTGTTGACATTCAACTGTAGAAAGTTAGTTCTTGTTTAGGACAATGTCTGACAGATATTCGGGACAGCAGTGGTCCTGGAGTTGAAGGTGGAGGCATAGAGATAGGTGGAGGGCATCCCAAAGCACTGGACAGTCAGTGTTTCAGACCCGAGCTGGGGTTGGGATCGGGGGGATGGAAGGGAGGGGTTGATTGATAGCACAGTCGAAGAAAAAGGTCTTGAGGCAGGACTGGAAGCAGGCTAGGGAATGAATGAGGTAGATGGATTGCAAGATGGAATTCCAAATGTAAGGGGCAGAATGTCTGAAGGCTTGTTGGATGGGGAGCAGGCTGGAGCCTGCTGAATGGAGGGAACGGACAGGTTGGTTGGGGGTTAGGAGGTTGCAGATATAGGGTGAGGTAAGGCCATGGAAGGCTTCAGAGGTAAGGACCAGTATCTTATAATAATAATAATAAATAATAATATTAATAATAATAAATCTTGAATTGAATCCTCTGAATGAGGGGGAGCCAATGGAGTTGGGCGAGAATTGGGGTGGTGGGGTCATGGAGCTTGGAGTGGGAGAGGACATGGGCTACAGAGTTCTGGATGATCTGTAGTCTATGGAGGGAGGAATTGGAGAGGCCAATGAACAAAGCATTGCCGTAGTTGAGCCTGTATGTAATGAAGGCTCTGGCCTGCTCCATGTTCCCTGCCCCTCCATTGGCAGTTGGACCTTCAGCCTCTCTGCCCCCATCCTCTGGAACTCCATCCCACAGTCCCTTCACCTCGCTTCCTCCCTGGCCTCCTTCAAGGCATGCCTCAAGACTATCTTCTTTGACCGTTCCCTCAGCCATCCTCTTCCCTCTCTGCCCACCACCCTCGCTGATCCCAATCCCTTCCCACTTGGGTCCTAATCCATGACTGTTCAGCACCTTAGGATGTCCTCCTGAAGTGAAAGATGCTATACAACTGTAATGTTGTATAGAAGAATAAAAAAGTATTTTTATTGTCCATAACTTTTTACATGACCCTTTCAACACACACAAAATAAACTTGATTACATTTTGAATTGAAAGTTCAGAAAACATTTTCGATTTAAAATAGTCAAGCAAACCCAGGAGAAAGGGAAAGGATGTAAGTTGCAAGCACCAGAATCTTCTGTAATTGCTATTCTGATTTTTAACAGAAGATGGCATGAATATCAAATAATGATTGAGGTATAGTTACATCTTCACCACTCCACCACTGAGTAAAACAAATGATATATACAAGACAAGCTTGTTTTGTTTACTGATTCATAACAAATATGAATTTCAGAAATGATCAACTATATTAGGGAAATCTTTTTCCAGATCTAATTGTTTAGTTGGTGTATTTAATTGTCGTGAAGTCAAAGTTCATCTCTAGCTGCTGAAAGTATGGGTACGGTTTTAATAATCAAACTAGAACCATTACAATTGACATTACCTGTGTCAAACAGAATCCTCCTTGTATTGTTGACAAATAATGCACTAAACCTTTGTGACTCGAATGGAATAATCATTGAGTGAAGAACTTTGAAAGTATGTAACTTTTGTTTTAAACTACATTTGTTCGTACAAATTTGCTTTCTTTTGGTTTCAGGAGTTAATCCCACTAATTCTGTGCACTGCCTGTCTCCACCCCGAGTCCAAGGAGAGGGATCAGCTCCTACACATTCTCTTCAACTTAATTAAGCGACCAGATGATGAACAAAGGTAAAATCACTACTTATGGTGGCTGACTGCTTTCGACAAACTCAAATCTGTTACTTTCCCTGGATCATTTCACTGAATGCAAGACTCATGAATATAGTTACAAACTGCTTTAGAACTCAAAGGATGTTATTAGTTACCATTATTTACCAGTTACATGTGTGAGATTCAGTCGGCTGCATCTAACAAAAATAGTTCTAACTCTAATATTGCTACATTTGTTTTAACCTTTTATTGTTTATTGTTTCAAAAATACTTTCATAAGTAAATAATTGCTTAGTGCCACTGAACCGTTTTCAAAAATATTTGGGGATTTGTAAACCGTAAAGGTCTTATACACTACTATGACATATTCATCTTCAAAAGCTAAAAGGTTTTTGGATTTGCCAATTTTTAACTTAACTGACCAGCAATATTGCAGTAAAGAGCAGGTGAGGGGGTTTCCGTAATCGTATTTCCCTTTTGTGCTGGGCAGATTGTGATTTTTCATTCATCACAGAATCCTGAAATGCAACATCTCGTCTCTTTCACAGCAACAGTTCTTTTTTATGTCCCTAAAGGCTACTTAACTGTAATAAAAGTCCATCATCCTTTTGATAATGAAAAGTTCTGGAAGTTACACAAACCAGTAAGTGTGCCATTGGTCGCTGTCAAATTAGAAAACGTGGGAAATAAACAAAGTTTACGCTCATCACAGAGTATTTTTTGATCAAAACTTTATTGAGAGAGTTGCACCCTCTCAGCGACCTTTCCTTAAGATACCCTTTTATGGAAGGTGTGGGGAGGGGGAAATAAATAATCACACTGGCAACTATTAAAACATACCAAATGCTGAAACTTTTTTGATCATTGTCCAAGTCTTGTTTGGCCTTTGGCTTGGCAGTAACACTGAACATTCTCACGCCAATTAAGATGTCCCTGTGTGTGAAAGTGCAGTACCATGTCCTCTGTTTCAAGACGGGGTATTTGAGCAGTTGACCAGCTGCAAACAGGAGGAAGGAACAGGAAATCTTATGATATAGCAATGGAGACCACAATATCTAAACAATTTACTCTTTTTATATATCTTAGACAGATGATCCTAACAGGCTGTGTAGCATTTGCTCGGCACGTTGGACCAACCCGTGTTGAAGCCGAGCTTTTACCGCAGTGCTGGGAACAGGTAAATGCAACAACTAATTTAAAGGTAAAAGCCTTAGAATCACTAGGTACAATCCAACCATGTCCCCAATTCCTGAATTCATAACTTTATTTTATTCAGGTGGAAGCCGACTTTGAGATGCGGTTGATGCCAAGTCTGAATATAAAAACTAGTAGAGCAGCACAATTTGTTTTCACAAATATTGAACAGAACTTTTTTGTTGTACTTAATGTTTTTGTAAACCTTGTCAAACATTTTTTTTCAACCAGTCATACTGTCCTTGGATGCACCCAAGGTTGGATAATGGTGGTATCATGCGTATAGAGAGGTTGAATATTTTCTTGAATTCTTTGTCGCCTAAACCAACAGTTTTAACGCTTTTTTTGTGTGTGTACTGACATCTAATCTCGTAAATTCAGCTTCTTATTAATTCATACTGCCTCTATCATTACCACTATTATATTTTTCAATATGAACCAAAAACAGTTTCACTGTTGCTTGTAACAGATGAATAGAAATCTGAAGGTTTAAATCCATACAAAACCAGTACACTTGTATATTTGAATAAGCACCTCCATGCATTTGCATGCCCACCGTGGCCATTTGAATGTCAACCAATAGAAAATAAGCATGTCACTAATGCAGTAGTTGCTTCAGATAATTGCAAGTCTTGGTGGTCTAATAATGGCCTTCAAGTTGTCAAACACGTTACATTTTTAAAAAAATCTTGTCATGCTTTTCAATATCTATGTTTAAACACTTTGTAGCTTGTAGAAATTATCTGTTTGCCCATTCAAAGGATTGCTTGATACCTGTGTTTTGGAAGTTAGTCATTGGGAAGTGCCAAATTTCAAGCAGGAAAGTGAAAGCTAACCAGCAATTAATTTAAGTCAATAAATTCAGTGTAGACTTAAAAGTTTTTCGGAGTGACAACAGCCCATATTTAAATTGGTAAACCATTATGTTCCTGACAGCTTGAAGTACCTCATTTGCATAAACCATTATCAGACTCCATAATAATAATAAACTTTGCATTTGATATGGTGCCTTATCACGGCATGGAGATGTCACAAAGCACTTTGTAGAATATACGGTAAGGTATATTTTGTGGGCAAAAAGGGGTAACTAATTTGCACACACCAATGTCCCACGAACTTGAAGTGAGTGACCAACTTTTTTACTTAATGGATGGTTGCCCAGGACACTGGGAGAAACTCCATGTTCTTTTCAAATAGTGTCATGAGATCTTAACATTCACCTGAACAGGCAAACGGGACTTCCATTTACTGTTCTATCTGAAGGACTGCACTTCTGATAATGCAACTCATCCCCAGGACTGTACTGGAGTGTTAGCTTAGTCTATGTGATTCCAAGTCCAGGTGTAGGCCTTGAACCCACAACCTTCTGACTCAGAGGTGAGAATGCTACCACTGAGCCAGAGTTGCATAGTATAAATAATAAACCTGTTTTACAAAAGAGGAAGGTTAGATGTTATCAAGTTTGATTTTAATATTGCAAGCTGTATTCTCAGTATGCGATTATATTGTTTAAGAAGCAATTACATCATGAATTCTAAAACAGAATTACTACCAAATTTTCAGATCTTCCATTAGGTGCAGAATACTATTTAGCAATTCCCATATTATCAGTTAAAGCTAATCCACGTTGCTCAATAGAGGTTTTTCTCCCCCCTGCTTTTCCAGGAAAATAAAAGATTATATCAGCCGTTGTGCTCTTTTTACTTCCAAGCAAGTATCATATTGGAACAGGGCCTGTTTATTCTTGGGTAAAAGGTGTTGTGTTGTATAGATGTTCCCCATCCCACAATACATGTGAAGACAGTATTGTGTTTTGCTTCTTCAGGTAATTGCTATAATGGTGAATCAAACAGTCCAGGAATAATTGGAAAACTAGCACATTTTCATATTGATTCATTTTGGTAGAATCCAATAAGGAAAATACACACTTCTCTCACCTTTTACACAAGTTACATCTGCTGAGTGTGTGTCGATAACATTGTTTATATTTGTGAAATAGTCATTGTGGCTCTGTGTAATGTTTGTATGTAACTAACCTTTAGACTGTCAGGAGAGTCGTGTGTTACCGGTGCCGGCCTTTTTTAAGGTTACATTTCAAAGATTGATGGGGAAAGCTTTGCTAACATATACTAATGTGTCAACATATACTAATTGTCATCATGTAGTACTAAAACAATTACTGCTTTCCTTTGTTTTTCTTGTCTCTCCACCTACATTTGCTTCCTTCATCATTTTTCAACTACTTTTTTTGTTTGCTTTTTAAACCTAAACTTCAATTTCTTCTGTGCCTTCACCATTCTGCCCTTTATTTTGGTGCTGGCACATTTCTTAAATATGGTCTCCAATTAACTTGGAAACTGCTCTTTGGAATCAATTGGAAGAATGAACATTGAAGGTTACCCTTGTGTTGGAGTGACAAGGTCAGACCAGTTGCAGGGTGAGCAAAAGGAGTTCTAAAAGAACTTAAGGGTTAAATACTTAACTCAAATCTCAGAGGTATGATTTATTAATTCCAGTATTTTTAAAACAATGCTTTGATGTGTTTTCCCTCTTTATTATGGGGAAGGTTGGGTTCAGTGTGGCAGATTGAGGTCAATGAGGAAAAAGAATATACTCTTTCACAAGTAATCTTACCAGGCAAGAGCCTGAACTGTCTTTTGCCTTTCTGGGAGACATATTATTTTAGCATGATCCTCTTTTTGCTGTCCTACTTTTTGCCTTATGACCAAGATTGGCAACTTTTCATCTTGAACAAACCTGAATTTAAATGTCTATAGGAGGATTTGGGTATTTTGCGGGGAATATGTGTTAGTGTGCTAAACCACTATCGCAAGAAAATACATTATCCTCTTTAGAGGAATGAAGAAATAGAATCTTTAGAACAACTCATTTTAACCAGGAATGTCTCCTTTATTGTCCTATTCAGGTTTGCTTTTGCAATTTGCATAACTATGTTTCCTGCCTCTTGTGTATAACTTGCATCTAAATTGTGTCACTACAGGGGACAGAAAAGTGAGAACGATGTGTTCACTTTTATCGCATTTTTATTTCTCAAGATCAATCACAAGTATCCAGAGCGAAGACTATTAGTGGCCGAATCTTGTGGGGCACTAGCACCCTACCTGCCTGTAAGCAATATTTGCACCGTTTTATTTTTAATCAACCATTTTGTGATTTATTTTGACCTAATTTAAATCTTGTTGATTTCCATTTCCAGAAAGAGATTCGTAGTTCACTGGTGCTATCAATGCTACAGCAAATGTTGGCAGAAGATAAGGCAGACCTTGTGCGAGAAGCTGTCATCAAAAGTCTTGGCATTATTATGGGATACATTGACGATCCTGACAAATACCTACAGGTGTGGGATTGTGTCAGGAACCTGAGCACATTAATTTAGATCAAGTATCATTATGGAAATTCCCTTCTTTTGTTGCTTTTTTTATAAAAAACTGATCATTGTTTTTCTTAGGGTTTTGAGCTACTTATGTCTGCCTTAAATGACCCCTCGGAGAGGGTGATTAATGCTACGCATCAGGTTTTCCTGCCAGCTTTTGCAGCCTGGACCACAGAACTGGGTAAACTCCAGTCTCATCTCATTCCCACTCTGCTAAGCAGCGTTGAAAAAATCCTCAGGGTATGTTCAAAGAAAAATGCGTCTATTTAAAACAAAACATTGATTCGTTTGAATACTGTATCTGCAGAACGATTTGAGTCCTGGTCCTCCAGTAAATTTGTTGGGTAAATTTATGCTGTTAGGGTGCACATGATCTTGGAAGTATGAATGGTATTAAATATCAGAAATCTTTGATGGTAACCCAACAGTAGACAACTCTGAAAAACAAGGTTGCTAACAGGGGAAGCACTCTGAAATTGTCAGTACTTGTACTAGTTTACTGTGAGCTTAATTTTAATATTGTAGAGTCCTATAACTCAATGGTTAGAGCACTCGCCTTGGGCAAGTTTCCTTACTATGCACCTAATAATAATCCCTTGAAAAAACAATTGGTCACTTCAATCCATGACTGTTTGTGGGACACTGCTGTGCACAATTGGCTACTGCTTTTCACCCACAAATATACAGTCAATTCACTTGACAGTATATTCTGTGAAGCACTTTGAGATGCCTAGAAGATGTGAAAAGCGCTAAATCAAATGCAACAACTACAAAATGCAAGTAGTATTATAATTATATTCAAGGATTCTGATCCTTTGTCAGTGCCTTTGTCAGAGCTATACATCAACACGGGGTACCTCAGAGCAAGAAGTCTCAGAATAATTAATTCCCACCACAACAACATTCCAGGGATTAAGAATATATATATATATTGTGTGTATTTCAAATTACAAATCACAACTTTTTATTCTATGGCATGACATTACACTACTGTTAGATTGCCTTCATCAAAGATTTCTGATATGTACTGATCATATTGTTATAAATCCATGTGTCCCAAGCATGCTATCTCAGCATATTTTTCATGAAACATCATCTACTGAGACTTATCTGATCCCTAGACAATTATTTTCTGTGTGCTTTTTTTAATTCACTTAGGATGGAGAGCATGGGCTTGACGAACATAAGCTCCACCTACATCTTTCAGCCATGCAATCACTGATTCCACCACTGTTCGCATTGGTAATACAGAATGCTCCTTTTGCAAGTAAAGCTAAACTTCACGGAGGAGTTCCGCAGATAGAGGGTACGTCTGATTAACAATACTTCAAAAGTTATGGAATTGAATGTAGTAGCATTATGTATTAGAAAAGTGCAAAACAAAGCCTGGAAATGCAGGGCAGGTTAAATAGGATCTAAAAACTAAAGAAACGTTAGTGATTCTTTAATCAGGAATTCAGATTTTTGCTTGATTGCCTTAGAGACCAATGGATAGTTTGTGTATGCTGTGAGAAAGGCATCTTTTTGGGGGTCAATACAGTGCCTCACACACTTGTCAGGGAGTCCTGAAGTAGGGAACAGAATTATAATGTGGTGACTTGGGGATCTAAAATAGAATTTAGGAAGAAATGCTTCTTAGAGAAGGCAGTGAGATTGTGGAATGTGCTATTTCAAGCTATGCTTGAATCAAACAGTATGAATGCATGGCAAAAAATAAGCTAAATATACACATGAGGGACCAGTGATCAGAAGGGTATGGAAGGTGTAAGAGAGACACTGTGAACCTGCTTCTTCATCCCTTCTTTTTCTCTTTTCAATGAGATCCAAAACTAATCAGTTTGCCTGTACATTTGGGATTCATTTTACCACATACATGCACTGTTAATCTAAAACTGCTATATTTTGTGGTTATAGTTTCAGTTGTTTTTGAAATTGAGAATGCAAAATGTGCAAACACTGTAACACAGGTAAACCCTGCTTAGCGTCGTAGTTTGGTACTTGAAAAGTGCATCTTTAAGCGAAGTGACATTAAGCGAAAACATTTTTCCCATAAGAATGAATGTAAAAACTGGAGTTAGGTTATTTTGAAAATTTTTCGTCAAAATTTTCTTTAAAAAAAATACCATTATACAGTACTCGCTCCCTGACTGCCTGCCCGGCTCACTCATTCGCTGCTGGTCTCACTCGCTGCCTCGCTCACTCACACTTTAAGCGGGGTTTACCTGTATAATAATATAAGAAATACAGATGGAATTTAGAAAGTACTGGATATCAGAGTATGGCTTTAAATGTAACAGGAGTTTTTTTCTTTAATCTGTTTCACTGTTTTTTTTTTAGTGACCAGGTTCCCTCGACCAGCATCTCCACTTCAGGATGTAGCAACTATCATTGGAAGCCGAGAGCAACTATCTGTGCTGTTGCAGCTATATGATCATCAACTGGAACATGAGGGTACCACTGGCTGGGAGAGTCTTTTGTGGGTCGTCAACCAGCTGTGAGTCCTTATCATCCACTTGTTGTGTTTCAAAACCTACCTGCTGTCAGTTACTTTAGCTTTTATACACACAAGCACTTGTTATCATAAAGCAAATACAGTAGAAGCCCGTTTATGAGTGACTCGATACACTGGCAGTTCCGTATAACCGGCACGCCAAATAAAAAGTCCCCATTCAATAAACCGGATTTTAATCGGAACAATAGCAGTGGAGCATTTGTAAATAAATAATAACATAATAACAGAATATTGCATTGGCACTCACCGTCAAAACTACTCTCCTGCGCCCCCCACCCCTGCTGGTAGATGCTGCGCTTGAAGCCATGATGCTGCATTTGAGGTTTACAGTCCAGCGACCCCTCCCAAAATGGAGCACACCAAGCGGTTGAAAAAAACAGTGCGCGTATGACTTCAAAGTCATACTAGCGGCAAGCCGATACCGCTAGCCGATAACCCACATTGTCGTGCAGGTGCAGTATTTTGGTTTGCCGCTAGTAGAGTAGGGCTTCGGCTTGCAGTTGGTAAAGTTGCGCGACTTTAAAATCGCGCTGCGGCTTCCTTCACCCGCCTGGCGTCCTCCACTCAAAAAAGAATCGCTGGACTACAAACCCCGATCAGTAAAGGTGAGAAGCGCAAGAGAGCAGCCCCGACAACAAGCACCAACACAATACTCTGCCACTATCTGCTATTACCTAGTCTGGTGTGTATGGTGTGTGTTAAAAGAACTTTAATTTTTTTGTAGTGGGTTTTCGGCCGCGAGCCGCCCGAATATCCGGCAGGCGCTTTAACCGGCATTGGCCAGGTCCCGCAGGTGCCGGTTAAACGGACTTCTACTATATTTTGTGGTTAGCAAATTTTAGAATAATAATAATAATAATAATCCTGGCGTTTGATATAGCAGCCGATCATGTCTTCAAGAAGTCTCAAAGCGCTTCACAGGACATACTGTAAAGTGAATTAACTGTATATTTTGTGCAAAAGGCAGCAACCAATTGCACACACCAGTGTCTCACAAACAGTCATGGATTGAGTGACTAATTTATTATTCTTGTCTGCAGTATAAGGTAAATTCACATAAGACGTATCAGTTGGGAACGTTCTATTTAATATGATTTTTGCAAAGTGAGTTATGTCAAGCTTGCCCATAATTTCAACATTAACAGGAAATTGGGCAGATGTACTACTTAGACAATTAAGTTTTAGGTGCCTGTTTGCCATCATTAATCTTAGCAGGCATAAGGGATTTTGTTCTGGAACATTTTCACCTTCTGTTTGGACAATGGGAATTATTTTAGATACTTGCTATAAAAGTTTTATAGAAGGAAAAGTTTGATGATTAAAACATTCCAGAATAATTGTTTTGTTGCAATATTGCAAAGGAAGGATGGTTCCATTACTTAAATTTCATTATTAATTACATAGGTATTAATAGCTCACAATTAATCAAATCAGTTCAAGGTTTTCACTATCAAATCCCTCCCATGTCCCACCCTGCCTCCGCAACCTCTTCAAACCATTACGACCTTGCCGCTCTACCTCCAATCGGCAAGTATGACCTGTTTCATGCCGCACCCTACTCACCTCATCATTGGTAGTCAGACTTTCTGTCCCCATTGAAAAGTGTCTTCCTTACCTCTTCCAAGGTCTATCCCAAGACCTTCCTCTTTGTGATCACGCCTTTGGTCATCTTTCCTTTCCACTTCTTAGCTCCCACCCCCAGCTCAAGTGCCAAGTGCCTTGGAAAGTCCTACTGACACAATGTAAATGTAAACTTTGATTGTTGTATTGAAAATCATACTAACTCTGTTTCAATTTATTTGCAGATTGCCACAGTTAATAGAAACAGTTGGTAAAATAAATGTTGGCTCAACATCCTGTGTTCATGACTTTTCCCGGTATTTCTGGAGGTTGTGTCGAACGTTTGGTAAAATATTTACAAATACAAAGGTACAAACAACTTAATTCCTTGACCATAATATGGCTGATATTTGTCTTGCAGTCATTATATATTTCATATTATAAACAATAGGACTGAAATTCCAGGAGCCAAACGTTAAAACAGTCAATGTCAATTTATGTAGTTTTTGGCTCTGGTTAGTTGTGCTGAAATATAGAAATCCAAATTCTTTCTCGTGCCCTTAAAGGTTGAATCGTATAAATTGCAATACGATAAATCGCTCAGCTTTGCTGTGATAACTTTTTTGTTGTTATTTCGATGACTTCCAATTGCAGAATTCCTAATTGAAGATACAAATTACTCAACAGTTACAGTTTTTTTGAACAAATAGTAAAACTACAGAAAATGAGCAACAAGAGTTAAAGAGAAAGATTTAGCTTAGATCAATTGAAATGTGAAACCATCTTGGAAGACCAAACCAGCCTTAAACAATGTAACAACGACCTCACTTCCAATAATGTAATGACCACACTGCTTAACTTGCTTCAGCGCCGTGGGACGTCCTTCCGATGTGAAAGGCGCTCTACAAATGTAATAACATTTTGTTGTTGTTGCTTTGTATTACTGTTAAACAAATAAACCAGTGATGCCAATCAGTTCACTTGTTTTCTTTTACAAACCTTATTTTAAAATATCTTTTATCATTCTGTTTTCTAGAATTATTAATTATTTTGAAAGTGAATATAATCTATAGTTTCTTTGCGTAATGTGTGACTACGAATTGCAGCGACTTTCGTTCTCCCGAGTGAAAGAAGTTCTAGAAATGTAATTTTGTTGTTGTTTCAGTCTAACATGCAATATTTTACATAATTTTAGGTAAAACCGCAGTTCCAAGAAATATTAAGACTATCAGAAGAAGCTGTTGGTAAGCCACACCTTTGTATTAGCCACTGACCCTCATTTTGTAATTACAGGTAAACCTCTATTTAGGACGGGGTTGCATTCCTGAAAAACTGTATCTAGATTGAAACGTCCTAAATCGAAACACAATTTCACATGCAGTCCCATTATATAACCACAGATGCGTTCTTTTCACAAAATGTTCAGATCTTAAACCCATTAAATGACACACAAAACCACACAACATGATACACATAGGTAAGAAGGGGTACTTTGGGTAACTTATTGTACTTTAATACTGGCAAACTTTAATACAGTACATTGCTGGCAAACTTTTCTACTGGCAGTGTGACAGTGGCAGTGGCAGTGGCACTTGCAGCTTCCCCACTCATCTTGATGTTGTGGAGCCCATAGCGTCTTTTAAAGCTTTGAAACCACCCTCTGCTGGCACTGAAAGATGGTGCCGTTGAGCCTTCTCATTTCTGATCATTTAACTCCCTAAACAGTGATTTTGCCTTCTCTTGGATAACCAGGGTGTTGAGTGGTATATTACGCTGGTTCTGATTCTCAATCCAGACACTCAGCATTCTTTCCATGTTTTCCATCACATCACTCCTATGTTTTGCTAATCTGCTTGCACCTGTAGCTGTAACACACCTTGAACTTGCCAGTATATTGTCCTTGTTTTATAGTAGCTACCGTCAATCTAGCTAGCCCTAAAGCCCTCCTGGCGTTCATACATTTCTCACCAGACCCGATGACTTTGCGGGGTTTCTGGCCACTAGTGGTATTACCGCTGCTTATTTCATTTACTGCTGTCTCTCCCCGACATGCTAGAAGCGCAGTAGAGGCTGTAAAATCGCTCGAAATTGCTCGGGAATGTTCGGGAATTATTGTAATACTGACGTGGCGTGGTGTCGCTTCAGAATCAGCTGGCTTTTAAACAATGACCTGGCAACATGCTATTGGCCAGTTCAGATGCTTAGATTTACCCGCAAATAAACTATGGACTGTGCGTATGGACAAAAAGGACACGTGAAATTCAACACGTACTGAAGAAAAAAAAATTGTTCATTAAAACGAATCTGTGTCTTATATCGATCAAAAGGTGTTAAAAAAAATGATGGTCCTTCAATCGAAATGTCCTAAATAGAAGCATCCTAAATAGAGACATACCTGTATAACCTTCTCATTTTATGTCGCTCTGCTGAACATTAGAATAAAGTACATAACAGACTTTATATGCAATTTTAATATTTGATTGTTTTAGATGGATATAGCAGCAGTTTTGTAAACAGTATTGTCCCACAAACAGCCATGAAGTGAATGACCATTTTTACAAATCTGTCCATTTGAAAAATATCATCAGATTGTCCACCAAAATAGGCAGATGAGACTTGATAACAGATCTATGATTTTAGAGCACTTCCCCAGGACTGCAGTGTGTCAGCCAAGACTGTGAGCTCAAGCGTAGACTATGAGCTGAAATATGAGAATGCTGGCTACCAACTGACCCAAGATTGACATCAGTTTAAAAACTAAATAGTTGTCCTAAACAATAAACAATTTATTTCTAAAAATGAATTTTGTACAGGACTTAATAACACTACATTAACTTTTTTTTTCCCAAAAGATGCCTCGGTTACAGCTGGTAACGGTGTGCTAACAAAAGCTACAGTTCCCATCTATGCAACTGGAGTACTTACCTGTTATAACCAGGTAAGGAACATTTTATATTTGTAATCTCAGAAACATTACTCCCTTTTTTTAAAAATCGAGTACAGTAGTTAGAATTTGCTTTGTTCAGTAACTGTGTGTATCTACCATAGGAAGAAGATCGGAAGCTCTTGGTGGGATTTTTGGAAGATGTAATGACTACACTTTCTTTATCCCATGCACCACTTGATAGTCTGAAGGCTTCATTTGTGGAACTGGGGTAAGTGATGAATGATAGTCAGTGAAATCTCTTATTCAAAAGGCATGCTCATAAGTGATAATAATCCTTGCATTTGATGTAGCGCTTTTCACAACTTCCAGACATCTCAAAGTGCTTCACGGAATATACTGTAAAGTGATTTGACTGTATATTTGTGGACGAACACAGCAGCCAGTTGCGCACAGCAGTGTCCCACAAAACGGTCGTAGATTGAAATGACCAATTTTATTATTGTGGGTTGTGTTTGGAGGGATTATTATTAGGCATGTGGAGTAAGGAAACATGCCCAAGGTTTCGCCATGACCTGCCTGGATTCCAAACACAGATCTCACACTTGTAGGACGAGTACTCTAACCACTGAGCTACAGGACTCGACTTTTTACTTAGTGCAGTATTCTAAAGCATGACCCAATTGCACAATAATGTACTCTGTATTATTGTTATCTCAAAAACCTATTCTCCACTGCCCTCCAGCGCCTCCTTGCACTCCCTCAAGCAACCTCAATCATTACATCCAACACCAAGTACGAAGAGGTTATGGACTTCCTTACCTCCAAAATTGACCACATCCACCTGGCAGCCTCATCCTTCTGCCCTGTGTCTCCCACCATTTCCTCTATTCTGTCTCCCTCACCTGCACCGCCCTTAGCTCCTACCTCTGCTCCCATTCTAGATTCATTTGCCCCCATCTCTCCTTCCTTCCTCTCATCCACCATTACCTCAATGAAAATTACCACCTTCTGCCTCAATCCCCTCCCCACCCAACTGTTTCTCTGCCCACTGCTGGCAGATACTATTAGCCATTCGTTATCCTCAGGACCAGTCCCACGCCCCCTCAGAACTGCAGTCATCACACCCTCCTTGAAAAATCTATCCTCGATTCCTCCAACCTCAGCCACTACCACCCTGTTTCCAACCTTTAGAAAGTGAGTGCAATTTAAAGTACAGCAACCAGTGCTCATTGATGTGTTCGAAGTTGGTGATGGCATTTAAGTCAATACAATGCACTTATGGGAGCTGATTTGTATCATAAGAGCTGACCCTTAAGTGTTTCCAATTAGAGAAAGACTGCAAATGATAAAAAAATTTATTGTTTCGGTCTCACAGAGGTGTCATAATAATCTGGGAAATAAAATCCCATTAATGTATGGGTTTTCAAGTCTTAGATTTACAATTATTAGGTTAAAGAGAGTTCTTGCGGGTAAAGTTTTGTCAATTTTGACCCAATTGTTAACTTCTAATTGAATCATTAACTTTATCAGAAAGATCAGGTTCAGAGAGATTCCCAGTCTCTGTTGGGTTAGCTGTTCAAGTCTATGTAACAGGAATGCACTCTGGGTTAGGAAGGAGAAAATCAGATAGAGTTACACAAGAATTCCTGACACAAAAGTAGATTATTTTGGAATGAAGTTCCCATTGGTTAGCAAAGTAAACTTAATTACCAATGAGAATCCCATCTGCCATTCAGATTCAATATTAACAACAACAAAATTACATTTATAGATGTAATTATATTGATAGATGACGCCTTTCACATCAGGAGGATGTCCCAAGACTCTGATTAGTCAGGGGTCAGGACTCAAACATGGGGGATGGGCAGGGTAGGGGGGAGGGAGGGAGAGAGGTGGGAGGGTGGCAGAGGAACATTTGAAAAGGAGGGTCTTGAGACCGGCCTTGAAGGAGGCAAGGGAGGAAGCGAGGCGAGGGGACTATGGGAAGGAGTTCCAGAACGTGGGGGCAGAGAGGCTGAAAGCCCGGCCACCGATTGTAGGGAGGGTCTGGCGGGAGACATGGGTGCGGAGGTACTGACATGAGTCAATCAGGGAGTCCTCAGTCTTGCTGATTAAGGTATCCTGTGTCCCTTGCTGACAAATGCAGGTGTGTAAACGCCTGAGGAGGACAATATCAGGCTTGACTCTGATGCGCTCTGACCATTGTATCAATAATGATCAGTTTTGTGGTATGGGATAAGGGATAACTGAACCCATAAAACTAGATCAGTAGAAGGGAAAGGGAGTTTAATGTCCACAGACTAGGAGGTGGAACCTAGCAACGTTAAAATAATAATTCTGTTTTGAAAAGTTTAATTGATAATAGTTTAAATTTAAATTTGTCTAAATACAATCTGCGAAATTGAATGTAGACAGAAATACTTACTTTCTGCAACAGCATTTTATTAGCGATTTGAGAATGGTTATTGATTGACAATTTGCTGTCACTTAGCACATTGCTTCAATCGTTTTAGACGAAATCAGTTCATCTTAAAATAGCCAGGGAGAATTGGCAACAAGGAGAATTTCAGAGAGAATTGAAACGTTGTGTTGCTGTGGCAAGTTGCTGGGTGAAGGGCAAAAAAAATTGGACACACAGCCATTGACATTTGTTCTGTTTCCCAACCTGACAACTGATTCAAAATAACATTGGTACAGGTTCTGAAGAAAATCATCTCCTTGTCTTAGCCTCAATCTTTTTAAAAATGGATATTTTTATATCTTCACTAAAACAAAAATCTGCTCCGCCAATGTATTGGTTAAAGCGGATTAATGGGTTCTGTAAGTTTTCTCATCTTAATTAACTAATCTTCATCATACGGTCATTGACAAATGCTTATAGTGTTACAGTTTGGTAAACATAGTCTGAGTTTGTTTAAAATGCGTCTGACTCAACAACGTGATCAGTTGCTTGCAAGGACTTTTTTTCTCTCTTTAGAGCAAATCCAGCATACCACGAGTTGCTATTAACAGTGTTGTGGTACGGCGTTGTGCATACATCAGCACTTGTCAGGTGCACTGGTGCGAGGATGTTTGAGGTAAGATTTCCGATTGTAAACAATCACTCATAATATAAAGATCTAATTTATGATATTTTTGATGGGATTCCTTAATCAGAAATGATAGAATTCTTGCCAACTCACGGATACCTAGTTCCAGGAGTAAATCTTGTGAAGTTCTAGCTTGTCAGCATGATATTCTTGCAATTACCGGAAGTGCCCCCTTTGCTGTCGGGATAAATTCCTTATTTAGAAACCCTATTGAGAAATGCCCCAAGTTACATTTCATCAATTTTGTTTTAAAGACATTGACTTTTAAAATGGAAGTGCTTGTTGAGGTTTTATGTAAATTAGATTATTACATAGCCGAATAGCAAATATCATTTGATCTAAAGTTGAAATGTACCATTTAATATAATGATTCATTATTGTGTTCGTTAACAGAATAATGCTTATCAATATTCCACATACAGAATGTTTTATAGCTCATTACAACGACGTGTGATTGTGTAGCTGTTACCCTTTTGATCAATTCCTATGTGCTTTAGTTATTCACGCAATGTAATTATAATCTTGCATGCTTGAAAATTTAAGCTTTGTTAGCCAGGGTGCGGAATCCTTTTGTTTCTGTATCTACCAAAGCTGACATACTTGATTGGATCGGTGACTTGGCTGTTTAACTGATGTTGGAAATATAATATTGCATTGTGCTCCTGGATCACTAAGTTTAATATGAACTGAGAAAAGTCTGTTTTGGTTTTTAGAGAGAGAGTGGGAGGGAAAGTGAGGAAGAGATAGCCAAGAATCATTGCAGTCTTTCAAGGCAATTTGAGATATATGTATCCTTAATTTAACAGCAAGATTTATTGTTGTGGGGAATGTAAATACCAATTGCTATGCTGGGGTTGCTGTTCTGAAGTGAAAATTAGCATTGATTGGGAAAGCTGCTGATATAGGACAAGTGAAGAGACAAGTGATTGTTTTCAGCACTGAGATTCATCATCTGATGAAAATGAAGAGTTGTGAAACTCGGGGAGTACTGTTTTTTTTAGCAGTGCTGCAGTGCGCAGGTTATGATATTAGCAGTGACTGACAGCTCGTATGTCAGCCGTATTTAGCAAATGGGAAGCCAAAATGAGAATGCATGAAGGCAACCTGATGACCCTGAAGTCAGACCTTCTTTAGCCACAATGTGAAGCGAGGCGGGTGGCTTTCTGCGTGAATGGTTGAATGCTTTCCTAAGTAAATGTTGAGGTCCACACACCAGTCACATTATAAGCAAACCTTTGGTATGTAATGATTCTCCTGTATGTAAAATATTTCTTCACACTGAGTTTTGGCACTGAGTTCAATTCATATTCTTAGCATGTAAGAAAGTGCAATCGGAAATATAGGTATGTTAGTGCGGAGATAAATAGCAGTGGATTACTTCTAAGTAACAGTGCTTTTGACGTTGATACTGAACAAACTGAGACTGTACCAGAGTGCTGTTGAGTTCAGAAAGTTCATTTGGAGGGTAATTGGTTAGTATGATCATTTGGTCAGCTTTGGTAGAAAAAGTTTCCTAGGAATTTAGAGCTGTTAGCCTTTTGAATCCTACAATTGTTGAGCTGTTCTGTAGAAATTGTTGCTTGGCTCTAATTTTTGTTTGCTCTTTTGTTCTTTCTCTTCGGTGTGCCATGCTACTTCTCATGATATTCTGCTCACTCTTTCCACGCATCACATGTGACATCCCCTGTTCTGCCCAATCAGCTGTTGGTGAAGGGGGTGAATGAGACTCTGGTAGCTCAGAGAGTTGTCCCTGCTCTTATCACTCTCTCCAGTGACCCTGAAATGTAAGTTTCTTCCAAGCTAGTTCAAACACATCCCTTTTTATTAGCTTATTGAGAAATTACCCTCCAATTACACTCCTTACTCTTATGTCTGCAGTGATACACTAACAATTGTATTAATAACTGAAAAGGAAATATCACTGCCCAAAGAGACAAATTAAACTGAATTGGTCATTATCAATGTAAAAATAACTATATTTGTAAGAGTCCCTGTAAGGGTCAATATTTATTTGTGGAGATGCCCCATATTTGTGAATCATTGTGCAATCTTTAACCTGCTTGGAAGCCATAGTGGTTAAAGTGGTCGGAAGGAGGAATTAAGAAACACCCAATCGACCAAAAGCTGAGGAGAGTGGGGTTGGAGGTAATGCTTCAGCAGGGAGGGGCAAAGCAATAAAGGGAATTGAAGTTGATCTGCTAGGGCAGTGGAAACCCAATGAGGATGGGTTGCTAGATGTTCAGAACCTGTTGTGGAAGAGATTATTAGCTACAGTGTTTGGAAGAGTTGAGTCAGTGCGGGGGTAGGGAGGCAAAGGAGTCTAGAGATCTATCCTTGAGGTAACATAAGCATTAATTAGGATTTCAGCAGCAGCAAGCATGATGTAACAGTGAATACAACCATTGCTGAAAAGATGGTAAAGGATGGTCTTGGTAAATGACATGCTTTTGGGTTTGAAGAGGATCTGGGGATCAAGCAGAATGCAAAGGTTGCTCACTGGCTAAGGAACCAATAGGGAAATACAAGTGATGAGATGTACAATGCAGGTTTCAGTCTCATTTGAAATCTGCTTTACAGAGAGATTCCACAATTATAGTTTTCAACAATTAGTTGTGTGAACAGTGTTTTGACAGTTGATCAAACAAGGTAGTTGTTGATGTTACTGAATTGGTCTTAGAATATGACAGCTTTCTTCCTCACCTCACTGGTTATCAGTGAGGTGAGGGTCCGAATATTAGCAGCAAATATTAATATTTCGATACAGAGGTTTAAAACAACAAAAATAGTGAGCAGTGACTTGAACTGTTTGCAAAATGTAACCTCCAAAAAAAATATCTTAAACTACATAATTAGATGGGTGGTTTTTCAAAGCAAAAGGGATGTGTTGCTTTTGTTTAACCCGCTAATCTCTCACAGGTTGAATTTTACCAGGGCTTGAGCATGTGCGTAGGCCTTAACTTTATTGTGTGCTTTGTTTTGGTGATTAACTTCTTCCTTGAATGGACTGAGTCTGAGTGCACGTTGGTTAACTAATCACTTATTTTCGCTTTTATATGTACCCACCGATGTTTTTTTATTTTTATTTTTGTTGCATTTTTGACTGGTTACAGCTGATCGTACGAGGCATGAGTGAAGCCTTAATTGACAAGCGAGTTGCTCCGGCCCTTGTTACCTTATCCAGTGACCCTGAATTGTGAGTTGTTTGGACTAAGACCCATAGACTTTTAAAACAAATCAAACTTATTTTTTCTGTTCTGACAAGTGCACTGACTTCTGTTTGATAGTATTGCAGTATTCTCTCCAGGCACAAATGGCTAATCAGCCTGACCTGCTTATAGCCGATCTCTACATAGAGTGGATGGAATGCTTCAAAACTGGTTAAGTAGGTTTCTTTCACCATCTTGTTATGGGAACGTAGGAACTTACAGAACTGGAAAGGACTATTGTGGTCTGCTTGCGAGTTGCAAAAGTAAAGAAAAATATATTTTGAAGTGTCTTGAAGAATTGCTGATGATTATGTGCCCTCGTACTGTCAGTATCAGCACAACCACAAATGTTATCCTGGGGAGAAAACTACAATTGACTGTAGAAAACTACATCCATTGACTGTAAAACAAAAATTGTAACTACCAAAACTTACATACTAACTTCAACTATTGCGTTTTTTTTAAATCTATACTTTTGAGATATGCAAAAAGGCCTGATTTTTTTTTTCTCTTAATTTTTTGCAGTTCTGTCCGAATATCTACAATACCTGCTTTTGGCACCATCATGGAAACTGTGACCCAAAGAGAGGTATCAACAACAACTTGCTTTATATAGCACCCTTCACACAGGATAATGTCTCGGGAGTATTTTACGATTGCAAGGTTGGATGCTGAATAGGGGAGAGAGGGAATGGGAGGGGTTGACTAGGTAGGTTTTAAGGCAGGACTTAAAGACCTGTATAGAAGGGGCGAGATTGAGGGCTAGAATGAAGGAGTTCCAGAGGTTGATGGCGTGGAATTTCAAGGCTCAGACACTGATTCGGATGTGGAAAAGGTGGGGAACAAGCAGCAGGCCCAAGTTCACCAAAAGGCAGCAGTGTTTTGGATAAAGTGAAGAGTTTGTGCATGGTGCATCTAGGGAGACCAGCGAAGAATGTATTTCCATATGCTCAGAAAGCAAAAGTGGTACATAATAGATAACACTTTCTCACTTTCAGTTTTTATATTGTCATTTGTTGTTCTATTTTCCTCCCAAGTTCAGTTCCAAACCCTGTACATACGCAGCCATGTACAGCAAAAGCCTGTTTATCCAGCACCCATGGGACCTGACCGTTACCAGTTAAAGCGCCTTCTGGATATTCGGGGACGCGCTGTCGAAAACCCACCACAAAAAAATTAAAGTTCTTTTAACAAACACCATACACACCAGACTAAATAATAACAGATAATAACAGAATATTGTATTGGTACTTATTGTTAAAACTACTCTCTTGCGCTTCTCACCTTTACTGGTTGAGGTTTACAGTCCAGCGATTCTTTTTGCAATGGAGGATGCCATGCAGGTGAAAAAAACAGCAGCACGACTTTAAAGCCTTACTAGCAGCAAGCCGATAACCCTAGACTCTACTAGCGGCAAATCAAAATACTGCACCTGCGCGACAATGACTCACAAATGCTCCACCGCTATTGTTCCGGTTAAGTTCCAGTTTATGGAATGGGGACTTTTTTGGGGCTATACAGTTATACAGAAGTGCTGGTTCATTGAGTCACAGATAAACGGGCTTCTACTGTACTTACATTTGCAGTAACATTCTTGAGTTTGCATTCAGCTTATAGTCTGACATACAAGATTCAGTATGTTTATTGCAGCTTTATTGTACTCTACAATGGTTAGTTTCTACAGTTTTGTCCACCTGGGCCAACATAATGTTATTGTTTGCCTACAAAATATCACTACAATTATTAGTAATTACCCATGAAGAGCTTTGAAGCATTTAAAATGAGGGGCTATCAAAATACTGGGACTTTTATTTTCCGCCCTGCACCATGGTGTGTGTTTAAGGTAATGCACCTGATTCAAGGTGAGATTCTGCAGCCCTACACCAAATTTGTTTACATCTATTGTTTGCTGCTTCAAGCAAAATTGGTGTATGGAAGTATAATGTAGTGTTTAACCACTTGTAAATTAGAGAAAGGCAAAGATAATAGTTATGTGTTCAAAAGTCTTATTCGGCAGAAATTCCAAACTGTTGGATGGGCTTGCAAAACGTTACTCCAATTTAGTATCATTATTACATTAAAGACCCACCGAAGTTGGTAGTCCAACAGTGAAACAGAATAACATTATCTGTGTTACATATTGGAATTAAGAAACCACAGAAATGCAATGGGCAAGACATCAATATATTATTCATAGAGAAACTGCATACTATATACTGACACCAGTTAGACTCTTCCACCCAAGGTACCCCCACTCCCTCTTCTCTGATACTGGTGGAGGTCAGACTTACATAGTAGGTTAACAGAATATAATTTTTTATAAGTGACTTATGTGTTAAAATAGTGGTAAACCAAGTGGTTTTGGTTTTATCAGCTGTTGGAACGAGTTAAGATGCAGTTGGCGTCATTTCTGGAGGATCCACAGTATCATGATCAGCATTCTCTGCACATGGAAATAATAAAGACTTTTGGAAGAGTTGGGCCTAATGCTGAACCCAAATTTAGAGACGAGTGTAAGTATTCCTTTATTATTTTGCTTGTTTTTTGCCACCTCTTATTCCCCTACCTGCCACAAAAGTGTAATTACACTAATTTTCATGGACAGTTATTTGTCACATTTAGGAGAAAGTTTTCAGAAAATGTCAACAAAAACCAGTAAAATTTCCCTTCACTATTTCGTCATCCCAAGGAGCTGGACAGGCAGTATTTCGAACCCGAGCTGGTTTAGGGATTGGGGAGGGTGGTGGTCAGGCGGAGAAGGAGGTTGTTCGAAAGCATGATCGAAGAGAGAGGCCTCGAAATGGGTCTTGAAGGAGGCAAGTGATAGGGTGAGGTGGGGGTACTGCGGGAAGGAGTTCCAAATGATGGGGGCAAGGTGGCTGCACATACACATGGAGCTCTTGTAGCTCAGTGATAGTGCACTCGCCTTACAAGTGTGAGACCTGTGTTTGAATCCAGGCAGTTCAGGTTGAAACTTTGGGCAAGTTTTCTTACTCCACGTGCCTAATAATAATCCATGCAAAAAAAAACAACGGTAAAAATTGGTCATTTCAATCCACAACTGTGGGGGACACTGCTGTGCGAAATTGGCTGTGGCATTTCCACAAATATCCAGTCAGTTCACTTTACAGTATATTCTGTGAAGCGTTTGAAACGTCGATAAGATGTGAAAAGCGCTATTTGATACTTGCATATCAAATGCAAGGAGTATTATTATAATAAAGTGCTCCAAGATACTTGACATGTATAGGACACAATATAAATGCAAGTTATTGTTGTTGTTTCACCGTTGGATCAATTTGGCGGATTTCATGACACCAAGATCCTATTCTGGTTCTCATTAGTTTGTCACATGCAGTGACTTCTAATAGAAGAATCCTGAATAAACTCCTGCCAGTAACCACAAGTGCAACCTACCGAACCACAGGAATTCAACTTGAACCATTTCAAATGCGAAGATTATTATTTAGTGGAATGATCTTAGATCGACACAATGCACTTCCGATTTCTGGTAGCAGTTGCTTCTGTTTTTAGTGACTCCCATTGCAATTCACTGTGGCTATTGTCATTTTTATAAAATTTATTTTTGGGAAGGTTGGCACAGAACCACATTACCAATCATCCCACCTATATGTGGAAATTCCAGGAATTTTTCATTTACAATTAATGATCTGAATCAAATCTAATTGTTCTGTGTTTGTACTGTTAAGAAATGATTGCATTGCTGAAAATGTACAATCTTTATATCCACACCATATGCATTCTCAATGAAAGGGTTCATTTTCATTTAGATTCAAATCTATGCAATTATTTTGGAGAATGTAATGAATTGTGGACATTTTCCATCAAAGTAAAGATTTGCAATGAATGATATAAAAAATATTGTTTTGTATATGGCTCACTTCTCAAAAATCAAGCTAACTTAACTATCACAATGTTTTCTAAATGTCTCAGTAATCTGATATTGCTGGATATGCATCAAATTATATTCATTGTTGTCTAACATGGGGGGAGATGGTAATTAAATTCATGCCAATGAACTAGTTTGTTTTTAAAATCTAAAACAACACCTGTGGAATATTCTGTCAATTTTTGGTGGTCATGTAATCTAGATCTCAGTCTTGGGAAAGCCCAACAAAAATGACTATATGATAAGAAAAATGACATTGCAGATGTATAATGTAAAGACTGTTATTACTTTAACAAATAATTCCATCACATTCTACAGAATCAGAGTTTTATTTGATATGATATGAACATTTATTTCCATGAAGTCTAACTGAAGATATTCTGTGTTTTGCTAGTGTTCTACTCTATCCATATTATTTCTGAATCCCTCCTTACATTTAAAGCTTAAGTAACACTTCTCCATTAGTTTTTTCAGTTTTGTGAGTTAAATTGATAGATGTTCTGTAGCATGGAGTAATACAATTAGTCTTTCCTCATTTCCTGCATAGTAAATTCCTGGAATGGTTGTCAAATAAGGAAACGAGGAAACAACAGGAATAAAATTATATTTGTAGAGCGCCTTTCAGGGAGGGCGGTCCAAGGCACTGAAACAGTCAGCCACAACATTTGTGCACCTTCTAGACTTGCTTAAGGAAAAGTTATTTTGTGTTTGTCTCTTTCCCCCTCTCCGCCATCCAAGACTTGAGATTCTTGCAGAGATGATAGAGAGGGAAAGAAAAATGAGAGGATAAAAGAAACTCATTAGACACATAATAGTTGCAAGCTTAATGAATGTCTGTGCAGGAGAAGGTGGTTATATTACACAGTAAGGTTACGATATGCTGCTATACTGTAGAGTGCACAATCTAATAATGAATTGCTAACTTTAAAAGCGGAGGTCAGATACTTCTCATAGGTAAGGGAATAGAACGTTGGATGAGAAGATAGTTTACTTCACATTGCGTAAGAGTATCTGGGCAATTATATAGGCCCTTTCACCTGGCATGATGTCTCAAAGCATTTTACAGACTGAGTGGAGTGGGAGATGTGGAGGAAAGGTAGGAGATTGTTGACATAAGGCACGGTCAAACAAGGTGGGTTTTTATAACTGTTTTCCTTCATTGCAGGAGATGGTATGGGCTGCAGAGTTCTAGATAATTCCACACCTTGTTTACCTTGCAGCAAGCAGGAATCCGGTGTTAGCTGATTAGTAATGGTCAATCAACTAAAACCGCACCTCCCTCCCCACAAAAATATAAATTGCTCACTCAGTCCACAGCTGTGTGAAATTGGCTGCCACATTTCTCCTACAAAATACAGTAAATCCACTTTAGAATATATTCTGTGAAGATCTTTGAGACGTCTTTGAGGCGTCTATTAAAATGATGTCTCATTTTAATAGTGATTAAAATGCTACATCAAATGCAAGGATTATTGTATGATATGAGAATCTTGAAATCGATCTTTTGTTGAATTGGATGCAAGTGGAGCCTGATGGGAATAGGAGTGATATGGGGTGGCGGGGGGACAGGAGTGCATCGAGACAATGCAGTGGATGGTATGGGCTGCGGAGTGTGTGAATAGTGAGTGATATGGATACAAGGTGCACAGACCTAAGGGTAACATAATGTATATTGTATTTTTAACAGTTTCTGTTTTTTCATGCACAGTTGTTCTCCCTCATTTGCATAAATTGGCTGTCACTAACAATCAACAAACAGTCGACACGAAGAGGCTGGACATTGCCATTCAACTCTTCGAGGCCTACAGTGCCCTTTCCTGTTGCTGTATCCTTACTTCAGTAAATATCACATAGTGCAACACAGCATCAAATGAATACTTAAGAGTGTTTTTTAACATATCGAGAAAACCATTTCTTTGTTTGGATTGTTTCTTATTTGTTTGTAAAGTGTTGAGTTGGACTCTCAGGTTGACAGAACCACATCTGACTGGATAACAATCGGTCCACTTGGTAAAATGATGTTAGACCAGGGTAATAAGGCAACAGTTAGATGTTTAGTTATATCAGGTAGATGAGATTTTATTTGCTGCCCTACTATGTATTTCTAAATATTAGGACAGTAAAACACTCAAAATTTCCTCAAATCTTTATCTTGCATTGGTGTGATATTTGCTTTGTAAATAACTATATATAAGGAAATCAATCTGCTTGTGATTTGATGCTAAGGTAAGTGTACTGTAGTAAATGTGTGAGTTGTGAACAAAATTGCCACAATATGTTCCTTAACAGGTTTATTATCAGTCATTTCTGAAGAACTGATGGTTAATCACTTTCTTCCTGGACTGAAATATTTACGAATAGATATGGAGCACCTCTCACCAGAACATGAGGTTTGTTATGTAGATCTGGGACGAGTGCCTCAGTGTTCACTGAGTTTATGTAGCCTTCTCTAGCAAAGTTCTATTGTTCTAAATGTTAATGTGAATCATTTTAACTTTTTTTAAAGTAATGAAACCTAACATGCCCAAATCCTATTTTTAAAACTATGGCAATTGTGAACATTAGAGTTATACATTATTGATGAGCGAGGAGCAATCTGTGAGCTCTTTGCAAACCTTCAATCCAATACAGGTAGACCTCGCCTAATGCCTCTTCGATCAACATTTTTTCGTTATTACGTTGCTGATATATAGGGGAACATATATTAACCGTATATCTCCGCGTTTAAGGCGCACCCACGTATAAGGCGCACCCCCAGTTTTTGACCTTTTCTTGGTGAATAAAACGGAAGCATTTTCAATGATATTGCCGGCAGAAGGGAGGAGAGACAGGTAGGTAGGGAGAGAGAGAGAGGCAGGCAGCCAGGGAGGGAGAGAGGGAGGCAGGGAGAGAGAGAGGGAGAGAGGCAGGCCGGCAGCGTGGGAGAGAGGCAGGCCGGGAGAGAGAGAGGGAGAGAGGCAGGCCGGCAGCCCGGGAGAGAGAGAGGGAGAGCGGCAGGCCGGCAGCCTGGGAGGGAGAGAGGGAGAGCGGCAGCCCGGGAGAGAGAGAGGGAGAGCGGCAGCCCGGGAGAGAGAGGGAGAGAGGCAGCCCGGGAGAGAGAGAGGGAGAGAGGCAGGCAGGCACGCAGGCAGGCAGAGAGGGAGGGAGGGAGAGTGGCAGGGAGGGAGGCAGGCAGACTGGGTTCGGCAGAAGGTAAGCACAGCACTGAAGTCCGCTGCTGCTGCCGCTGCCCGGGCGGCCGAGGCCGAAGCCCCGTCACCCGCTCCCCCCAACCCCCGCCGGACACTGACCAAACCCCGGCTGACAGCGCGCCGGCCGCCCCTCCTGTTTACTGTATTTCCGAGGCTCAAAATTGCTTGTACCTGCGTATAGGGCGCACCCCCTACTTTCGAGATCTTCCGACCTGAAAAAAAGTGCGCCTTATACGCGGAGATATACGGAATTTAACATTGCAACGTTTGCTATTACGTCATTTGCACGGGTGGAAACAAACTACTTTGGGTAGTGTAGGCGTACATAGACGCTGAATGTCTAGTATTCTTGTGCGGGTTCCCTTAATGTCATTTTGCTTAAAGTCGCTCTTTTCGCAAACACAACTGCGACGTTAAGCAAGGACTAAGTATATTGTTAATAAGTGTAAGTATCATTTCAGGTTATCCTTAGCTCTATGATAAAGGAATGCGAACTAAAGGTGGAAAACAGAACAGTCCAAGAACCTCAGAGGTAATTATGCATTTGGAATTACTGCGTGTGTTGCTGAAGCAAAGAGTGTGACATCCATACGCTGGATTTCATAGAGTCCCAAATTAGTATCAAAATGTGGATTGGAGAACCAGATTTAAAAAATCTTGTTTTCAGAGAACTATGTTCAAACTATAAGTAAGTAATCCTTAAGTTTATATAGCGCTTTCCACGTCTTATCGACATCCCAAAGCGCTTCACAGAGTTTGGGGAAGGAAAGTAGGAAAATTAACTGTATATTTGCGAAAACTCTTATAACTCTTATAGACATATTTAACAATGCATTCTAACTCATTAATGTCATAGTTAGAAAAAAAATTATTGTAGGCCTGTCTTTGTATATAACATTTGACCATAATAGTGCAAAATCCAGCTTGTTTTCTGATGCGTCTGTTTCTCAACAAGTTCATATTTGTAAGAAATCTAGTCTTCATCAGCTCTCGGCTGGACTATCCCTACACTCTTCTCCTTAGTCTCCCCTCCTCCACCATTCACAAAATTCAGCTCATCCAAAACGGCATCGCCTACATTCTCACCCACACCAAACTCTGTACCCCGATTACCCCAGTCCTTGCTGAACTCCACCGGCTCCCTGTCACAGAATGGATCGACTTCAAGATCCTAACTCTTGCATTTAAATCCCTCCACTCCTCGGCATCCCCCTATCTCTTTATTCTCCTCTATCTTCACAGCAATACCCGCTGCCTCCACTCTACTGGGTCCGGCTACTCCTTGTCCCCCTAATCCTCCGCTCAACCACCAGCAGCCATACTTTCAGCCACGACACCCCAAAACGTTGGAACTCTCTCCCTCAACCCCTTCGCCTCACCTCCTCCTTTCCCATGCTTCTGAAAACCTTACTTTTCTACCGCACTTACGGTCACCTTCTCCCTCCCCCTGGCACGGCCTCAGGCTCCACTATTGTGAAGCGCTCTTGAGATGCTGCCAAGCGTAGATAAATGCAACTTGTTGTTGATTATGCTACCACATCATGCTAAGTAATTCTCATCTATTTGGATTAGAAACTGAATGTAAGAAAATTATGATTAAATCTAGCCTTTATGAAACATTTACAGGGCCTTCTTCATGGAAGTTAATTTTATGGTCTTGTGATGGTTAAACCACTTCACAGATTCACTGTAAAGTGGCGTGACTGTGTACTCCGTAAACAAAAGCTGCCAATTTGTGCACAGCAATGTTCCACAAACCATCATGAAATGAATGACCAAATTTATCTGGTGGACTGCTGGCCAGGGCATGGGAGAAATTCCCTTGTGGTTTCGAATTGTGCCAGTGGATCTTTAATGTCCACCTGAACAGGCAGACGGAACATTAACCCAGCAGTACACTGTAGTTTCGGCCCAGAGTTCAAAATCCGATGCAGGGCCTCTTGATTCAGAGTAGAGAGTGCTACCAACTGAGCCAGGTTGATGCTAAGTTAGGTGTTGAGGTAGAACAGTACTCCTTTTAGGGCTTCAGTTTGTGTGTCTGTTTGGAGCCAAGTGCCAAAATATAATTGATTTACGTTTTTCAGAATTTTCTATTTCAAATAAATGTTAAAACAAGTTAAACAACAAAATCTCTCAGTGACATATCGAAAGTTATGAATGTTTTATTCATTGAATTTCATTTTTTTTAATTTTAAGTTCCATGTCCATCGCTGCAAGTCTCGTAAGTGAAGACACAAAGACCAGATTCTTAAATAAAATGGGTCAGTTGACCACATCGGGTGCAATGTTGGCGAATGTATTCCAGAGGAAGAAGTGAAATGAAGACAGTCCATTTACACTAGGCGGGCCTCTTTCAGGCTGAAACCTTGTACTTGAAGTTAATTTTCTGACTTTTTATTTTGTTCTGTTAATTATTTTATTCCAACTTCCAAAGATATTTGCACTTAATATTATTTTGTGTGTATATTACTGTTTTTGTGTGCTGGGTATAAAGATAACTTGGTGACATTGTCTGTATTTTGTTGTGTTTTTTTTGTTTTTGCTGTTTCCAATGCTCTCTTCATATGATGGGCAGGTTTTTCTTGCTCTGCAATGAGACTTTGAACAGTAAATACTTCTATTATACACTGAAGTGCTATATCTGTAAGCTCTTGGATATAATGTAAATTCTACATCTGTCATAAAACAGAGTTCAAACCATTTCTGTATTTAATTATGGTAAATCCATTCAGGCGGCTTTTATCAACCAGATTCTTGACTGACTGTACAAAGTCACCAGCATATTCCTGTGCCTTCCGACCAGAAGAAAGCGAGACTACAGCATAATACATGACCTTGGAATTGCCGTAGGAAACCTGTTGTGTCATTTGTGTGTGTGTTTTTTTTAGATGGAACCATTTTCTGTTGTGTTGCAATATAAATGAGTTTGTTCACAATCAGCATTATCTAATTGGCTAATGAAGAAGCATTGATTTCTCAGTTTACTTTGCACCTGTAAAATCAAGAATTTGAATTAACGTGTCTGTTTTGTGATGTTTTTTTTAAAAAAAGACACTGCAAAATTCTGTGTATATAGAATTCCTGCATTGTTTTTAATTCAGGTCAGTTTATAATGTGAGCAAGAGTCATCTGTCACATTTAACTGAACCATTGTAACAAAAATAAACTGCATGAGTGTACTGTTTACTTGCAGTGCAATACACTTTTTTTTCATGTAAAGCTGAAGATTATATTTCACTAGCCTGAAGGTTTATCTAATCGTAATAAAAAAATCTATAATGTTTTATGTTTGACCCTCCGGTGATTAAAGATTTCATGGAAACACAAGTAGATTAGACATTCAATGATGTGATTTTAATAGTTTATGTAAAGGTGATTGAAACAATTAAAGTATTTCTGTGCCACGGTACCTTTACACTAATTATAAAGCATTCTTCTATTTAGTGTGTTGAAAACTGTTAAACTGCTGATCAATTCTGTTTTTTTCTAATGTTTGGTTGCAAATGTAATTTAAACTATTCCTTTTCATCGATATACTGAGTGTAGACTGTAACTCAGTTGTCCAATAAAAACAATTCATCTGAACCAATAACGTATCCAGTTTTACAAACATTATCAATGGATTGTGTTGGATCTTCCAGTTTTCATTTGTTGCTCCACCTATTGTACATTAGGCCCATCATTCAGCCTGAACCAATCTATGGGACAATACCAATTCCAGACTACTAAAAACTCTTGCCAAATAGTGGCCCTCAATTATTTTTGATAACCCAGTCAAACCAAAACTCCCTTCTCTGACTTCAGAATTGGGCCCATTTGTACTTGTCATGCTTCTGCGACCTGTTCACCAGCTAGAAATAGCCTTGTTCCCACATAAGGATGGGTGGGGGGTGGTAGGGGAATTGGAAGCCAATATTTTTGTTCATCATAGCAAGCAGTGAGTTGTATTGTTAACCCAAAATGCACAATCGGTGAACTACATTGGCAAATTGTTTATTAGGGTTAATATAGAATTGCAGAAAAAAACCTGTTTGTATGATTTAAGGCTTCATTAGTGATAACTGTGCCATGGAAATAACTAATCCTAATTTCCTGCTCTTGTGTAGCCTAGGGGTAGAGGTTGCGGCAAATAATAATCCTTGCATTTGATATAGCGCTTTTCATGTCTTCTGGATGTCTCAAAGCACTTCACTTTACATATACTGTAAAGTGAATTGTCTGTATAATATATTATTTGTGGGTGAAACACAACATGCACGGCTGTATCCCACAAACAGTTGTGGATTGTCATGACCCGAGTTTTTTTTTGAGGGATTATTATCAGGTAAGGAAACTTGCCCAAGGTTTCGCCCTGCCAAGGATTCAAACCCATAAATATTACCGAGGTGAGGAAAAGATGAAGGAGGCATGGAGTTTGATTTCAACTAAGACACCAAAAATGTGAACCGGCTGCAGGAGGTGGACTTGGCCTGAGGTGTGAAGCCTCAGCAGTCAAACAGGGAGAGTCTCCGTCTTGTTTTAAATTTAACTGAAAAAAGTTTTTTCTTTAAACTTATCCAAGACTTGACATCTGACATGCAATCAGTGACAATAGCAGTGGTCCCAGAATTGAGAGCGCAGGCAGAGATGGAGTGGAGTAATAATCCTTGCATTCGGTATTGCACCTTTTGCATCAGGAGGATGGCTCAAACTGCTTCACAAAATATACTGAATTAATCCAGAGAGACACTCAGAAGGAGCAGAAGAATGGGAAGCAAAAACGAGAGTCACACAGCTGATCAGAGCATTAGAAAGATGTACAGATCAACACACAAGAGTTTTCGTATCCACAGTGATCCACACACAATTAGTGTACCTATTGGGCTCAACCTATCTTGATTAACCTGTAAATGTTAATTGTTTATAAAGTGATCATTATTAAAAAAAAATTAAAAGAACCAGCCGCATATATTATTTTACAATGACAAACTTACACTTGTATAGCGCCTTTCACATCAGGAGGATATCCCAAGACACTGGACAGTCAGACCTGAGCTGGGGACGGGAGGGTGGAGGGATTTGGGATCACCAATGAGACTGTTGAAGAGGAGGGTCATGGGGTGGAACTTCAAGGAGGCCAGGGAGGGGGGGTGAAATGGAGGGATAGCGCAATGGTGTTCCAGAGATTGATGGTAGAGTGGCTAAAGGCTCTCCCGCCAATGGTAGGGTGAATGGGTCGGGGGAAGTGGAGCAGCCCAGAGCCTGCTGAGAGGAGGGGGTGGGCAGGTTGGTAGGGGTTAGAGTGTCACAGAGGTAGGGTAGGGCGAAGCCATGGAGGGTTTTAAAGGTGAGGACCAGGATCTTGAATCCCATGGGTGATGGGAGCCAATGGAGTCAGGTAAGAGGGGGTCACAAAGCCTGGAGTGGTAGAGGAAACGGGCTGCAGAGTTCTGGATTATTTGCAGCCTCTGGAGGGAGGAATTGGGAAGGCCGACAAGCAGGGTGTTAGCGTAGACGAGCTGGGATGTGATGAAGGTGTGAATGAGGGTTTTAGTAGCCTGAGGGGTGAGGTAGTAGCAAAGTCGGGCAATACTGCAGAGGTGAGGGAAGGCAGAGCAGGTCATTACTTGGATGTAGGAGAGCAAAGACATTTGTGGATCGATCAATGTACCTGACTGGCTTAATGAGGTTGAGTGTGTAACCATGGAGGTTGACGCTTCAAGTGCCTGATGTGTGAAGGCGCTGACCCAAGCCAGTCAGCAGGGCCTCAGTCTTGTTGACATTCAACTGTAGAAAATTAGCTGTTATCCTGGACTTGATGTCTGGCAGGCAGTCTGTCAGGACACCAAGGGTAGAGGCAGAAAGATGGAGTTGGGTGTCATCCATACATTATTTTGAATAACAACAACAACAAAATTACACTTGTTTGGTGCCTTTCACATCAGGAGGAAGTCCCAAGTGGAAGTTGACCCAATGTCTACAAATGATGTTAGAAAGTAGGGGGCCAAAGACAGAGCCCTGGGGGACGCCAAACGTAACAGTGCAGGGGCTAGAAGAGAAATCGTTGGTGGTGACAAAATGGAGACGGTGATAAAGGTAGGAGTCGAACCAGGCGAGGCAGGTCGGTGAAAATTGAGCTGGGAGGAAAGGCGGTGTAGGAGGATGGAGTGGTCGACTGTCGAATAAATTGTACTTGGTAACATCGGCTTTGATGCCACGGTGATTTTCTACATCCAACTGACAAATTGGTTAGGGAAATTCCAAAAGGTGAGAAACTTTCCCTGGAGGAAGTTGTAAACACTGAGAACTGCTTCAGTTGAATTACAGACCTTTATAGAAATACTAACATTGCACACTTGGGAGAAATGTTTTATGGGTTGATTTACTGTTTACAATGGATGGCTTACTAAAAGAGCTTTTCAATACCCAGTTTCTAACAATA
Source organism: Hydrolagus colliei (assembly GCA_035084275.1). Lineage (NCBI taxonomy): Eukaryota > Metazoa > Chordata > Chondrichthyes > Chimaeriformes > Chimaeridae > Hydrolagus > Hydrolagus colliei. The sequence goes on from CM068743.1 coordinate 45,906,960, forward strand.
GAGTGTTTGATTGCAAATAATAATGTAAATAATACTCTGCAAATAACGAACACCAGTTTACTGCAAGGATTTTGTTTAATCTACTGGTTCCCTCAGCAAAAAAAAATGTTGATTGTGTCCTCTCTCCTCCACCTGCCCTTCCCTGATTTCACTCTTCAGTGTCTTCACTCTTCCCCCACCTCTCCTCCACCTCCGCCCATCCATCCATTATATCAACTCCCACCCACCCCCCCTTTCATACTTTCAACCCCACCTCCCCGTCTTCAGTCACAAAAATAATCATCTCCATGAAACCAACCACGTGCTCATTGGACCCCCATCCCCACCTCCCCTCCTCCACACCCAACTCCACCTCCTGGCCCTGCTCATTTCTGACACCATCAACCTTTCCCTCTCCTCAGGCACCGTCCCTACCGCCCTTAAAACAGCCACCATCACCCCTATCCTGAAAAAATCCTCTCTTGATGCGTCGCAGCCATCAAGCTACCGACCCATCTCCAACCTCCCGTTTTTATCCAAGGTCCTTGAAAGAGTGGTTGCCTCCCAGCTCCGCTCTTTCCTCTCAATTCACTCACTCCTTGAACCCCTCCAATCAGGTTTCCGCCCTGCTCACAGCACGGAAACTGCCCTGGTCAAGGTCACTAATGACATCGTAACCGCCTGCGACCAGGGCTCCCTCTGCCTCCTCGTCCTCCTTGACCTGTCTGCTGCGTTCGACACAGTCGATCACACCATCCTCCTCCAACGTCTTTCCTTCCTCCTCAACCTTCAAGGCACAGTCCTTGACTGGTTCAATTCCTACCTGACCCACCGCCTACATTTTGTATCTTCCAACGGTTTCTCCTCAAACCCCCCGCACAGTTTCTCACAGCGTCCCCCAGGGCTCTGTCCTCGGCCCCCTCCTTTTCACCATTTACACGCTCCCTCTGAGCGATGTCATCCGCAAACATGGGGTAAATTTCCACATGTATGCGGACGACACCCAGCTGTACCTTTCTGCCTCATCCCTCAACCACCAGACCATCGATGTTCTGACAGCATGTCTGTCCGACATTGAGTCCTGGACGAGGGACAACTTCCTCCAATTGAACTAGAGCAAGACCGAGGCCCTCCTGATTGGCTCAAGCCAGCGCCTCCGCACATCGGGCGCTGCCAGCCTCAACATCCAAGGCTGTACTCTCCACGTCACAAAGCCAGTCAGGAACCTCGGCATCACGTTCGACCACAAACTCTCCTTCCTCCCCCACATCCGTGCCTTGACCGGCACCGCTTATTTCCACCTGCGCAACATTGCCAGGCTCCGCAACTACCTCACCCCCCACGCTGCCGAAACACTCGTGCACGCGTACATCACCTCACGGCTGGACTACGGAAACTCTCTCCTCGTCGGCCTCCCCAGCTCCTCCATTCACAGGCTGCAGGTCATCCAAAACTCTGCAGCCCGTGTACTATCCCGCACCCGCCTCCGTGACCACATAACCCCCACCCTCGCCCGTCTCCACTGGCTCCCCATCCTCCAGAGGATTGAGTTCAAGATCCTCGTCCTCACCTTCAAGGCCTTATACGGCCTTGCCCCACCCTATTTAACCGATCTACTCTCCTCCTATAAGCCCACCCGGACCCTCCGTTCAGCAGGACTTGGCCTGCTCCAAGCCCCTCGCCCGAACTGCCCCACCATCAGAGGCCGGGCCTTCAATTTCTCCGCTCCCACCCTGTGGAATTCCATTCCCCAATCCCTCTGACTTGTTTCTTCCCTTTCCTCTTTCAAGGCCGGTCTGAAGACTTTCCTCTTCGACCGTGCCTTTTGTTCCCCCCCGAATTTTTCGACGTCCCCTACGTGTTTCACCCCTTCCCGAACACTCCCCTCCCAGCTCGGGTCACACACCACCTGTGCAGCGCCTTGGGACGTCCTCCCGACATGAAAGGCGCTTTATAAGTTTAAGTTGTTGTTGTTGTTGTTCACATAGTCTCTTCATTAGCTGGTCCCATCTGGCTTGGTCATATGTGTCGTATGACCTGCTGTTCTGACAACAGATAAATCCTGGATGAGCTCTAACTTTTTTTTAGTTGAATGTCTCCTATCAGCACCTTCTCACATGACTGGAATAACCTGAGACCTTAAATTGCTACTGCTCTGAGGAACATAAAATTCAAGATCATTCAAAATTTTAGGAAAAAAATATTAAACTAAATTGACAGCTACCAAATAGCCTGTTTTCTGCAGCATACAAAAATTATTCTGGAAAATCATCTTTCAAATTATGGTCAAAAATTCATTCAATTATTCAAAACTATTCCAAAATGCTGCATGACACATGATCCTAGATTTGAAGACAATGTTCCTCATTTAAGACTAACATCTTTGGGCTTTTGTTGATGTAATCCAGGTTAAACAATTGAATCTTTATGAGCACACGGAGTGGAATTTCCCACATGTGTATCGTCAAGCGGCTCCACTTGTGTATTTGAATATTTAAAAAATCATATTGTATACACCAGGCAGTGTGTTAACAGACAATTCTGTTAACTGTCTGTTAATAGACTTACAGACAGTGTGTTAACTGACTTGGGATGTCCTCCAGAAAGACAATCTGTAAGTGGAATTTTGTTGTTGTATTCAAGATGTTGTATTCTCATAAAAGCATGAGAAGAACAGGTAGCAGGTTATACAAGGTTACAGGAGAACAGAATCAATCTGATTATAATAAACTTAAATAATCCTTGCATTTAATATAGTGCTTTTCACGTCTTCTAGACGTCTCATAGCGCTTCACTGTAAGGTGAATTGACTGTATATTTGTGGGCGAAGTGGGAGTCAATTGGTACAGCAGTGTCCCACAAACAGTTGTGGATTGAAATGACCAATTTATTATAGTTTTTTTTGGAAGGATTATTATTAGACATGTGGAGGAAACTTGCCCAAGGTTTTGCCCTGATCTGCCTGGATTCGAAACGCAGCTCTAACGTTTGTAAGGTAAGTGCTCTAACCACTGAGCTACTGAACTCCAAATGTATGGAATAATTTTTTTTCACTTCATGGCAGTTTATGGGACATCAATAAGCACAAATTCACTGCCATATTGGTCTACAAATAATACACAGTCACTATACTTCATAATAAAAATCCTGTGAAGAACTTTGAAGTATCAATTATAATCCTTCTGATGTAAACGGCAATACAGTTTCTCAAATGTAAGAATTATTATTATTATAATTCAACCAATTTATAATGTGTGATGTATGTCAACAGCAAGGTCAACAACATAGGCATGAATTTAAATTCCAAAGATCACTTAAAGCCCCATTCATGTCCCCTAGCCCCCGCACCCCACCCCGACTTCGGCTCCCACCCTTAGGATCAAAGCATTTATATAGTGTCATTCACATGGGGTAGCTTCCCGGTGAGCTTCACAGTGCAGAGTCTGACAGTGAGCCAGGGAGAGAGAGAAGTGGGAGGTGACCATAAGCAGAATGAAAAAGGAAGGCCTTTAGGCAGGATTTGAACGTGCGTAGGGAAGGGTCATGGTGGAGCAATCGAGGAAGTGAGTTCCATAGTTTGGGGAAGAAAGTGGCTGAAGGCATGGCCACTGATGGTGGAACGGAGGACACGAGGGATAAACAGGAGGCCGAGCGGTGGCAGTGGGTTGATTGAAGAGTGGGGGATAAGCAGGTCAGATAGGTAGGGTGGTGTGAGGGCATAACGGGATTTGAAAATGAGTGAGACGATCTTGAAAATGATCCGTTCGGTGATTGGCAGCCACTGGAACCTGGCGAGGACCGGAGTGTGACGGGGATATGGAGTTTCATGCTGGTGAGTATCCGAGCATCGGGGTTTTGAATTAATTGAATTTAATGTATGGTGGAGTTGGGGAGACCAGCGAGGATGGCATTGGAATAGTCCAGTCAGGAAGTGTCACAGAGTTTCAACTGCGACAGTTGTGAGGTATAGATAGAGGTGGGCAATGTGGCGGAAGTGTTAAAAACAGCACTGGTAAGGGCAGGTTTGAAATGGGACGATAGTGCACAAGGTTGAAGAGGTTGACAGCAGGTTTTTTAAAGAGGAGATTGTTGACAGATGTTTCGAAGGGGAGTGGGAGTCATCCTGAGGAGAGGGACTGATGTATGGTATCTGCCAGCAGTGGGCAGCAGAGGGGGAGTTGAGCAAATGGATGGGAATGTGTGGAGACAGCGAGTGTGGATTTCATCTGAGTGATGGGAGGATGAGAGGGAGGAAGGAGAGATGGGGTGAAAGGAGCATAGGTTGGGGCCTGTGGTAGGAGCCGTAGGAAGAGTGGGTGATGGAAAAGGAAAGGGAGGGATGTTGGGGACACAGAGCAGGAGGAGGATGTTATCAGTCTTGGAGATAAATAAATCCAAGACTGTTTCACACATGGCATAGGGTGGCTGAGGCCAGGATGCTGGAATTATTTCAGTTCTTCGTCAGTTCTACCGAAGGGTCGTGAACTCGAAACAATGACTCACTTTCCTTTCTCCATAGATGCTGCCTGACAAGCTGAGTGTTCCCAGCCATTTCTGTTTTCAGCGCCTTGGGACGTCCTCCTGATGTGAAAGGCGCTATACAAGTGTAATTGTGTTGTTGTTTTTATCCTTGCAATGATTTGCTCATGAAGGATGAGATCAGATAGGTTGAAGGAAAACCTCTTTTTGATTGTGTGAAGTTACCAGCAAGGAAGTCACAACTACTAACAAGAAAAGAGTAGCGAGTGTACTATTAATCTTGGGAAAACTCCTAAAATTCTTCAGCTAGAAAATGTTGTTGCTTTTCTGAACCTTGTAGCTAGACAAGTTTGATTTAGGATCAGCCTTGGATATAAATTAACTGTTAGGGTTTGTTTCTGTTGGTTATAATAATGTAAGCCTTTTGTTCAAAACAACATTTGGAAAGGTTACAGATAATTGAGAGGTGTTTATAACCATTTGAACCTGCATTGGGAGGTTAACAACAACAATAACAAAATTACATTTGTATAGCGCCTTTCATGTCAGGAGGATGTCCCAAGGCGCTGGACAGTTACTGCTTCAGACCCGAGCTGAGGACAGGGGGATGGGGGGAGAAAGGAGTTGCTGATGGGTTCATCAAGGAGGAGAGTCTTGAGGTGAGACTTGAAAGAGGCCAGGGAGGGGGCGAGGTGGAGTGACTTCGGGATGGAGTTCCAGAGGTTGGGGGCAGAGTGACTGAAGGCTCGCCCGCCAATGTTTGGGTGGGTGGGTCGAGGGACGTGTAGCAGGCCAGTAAATTACATAATCTGATCCCTTGGCAGATATTTGTAAAGCACTAGGCGCCTGTGCATTTATCCAGTGAAGCCGACACGTCTTGTATATTGCAAGATTCATCATTGTAAGATTCAGTAATTAATGTGTTAAATAAAATCTCAAATTATATTAGCGATGTTTATTTGTATATGTACATATTCGAGACATTTGATCAATCACATACGATGGGAAACCAAAAAAACACAAATTACTGCAGATGCTGGAAATGTGAAACAAAAACAGAAATCGCTGGCAACACTCAGCAGGTCAGGCAGCATCAATGGAGAAAGGAAAAGTAAGTCCACGTTTTGGGTCCACGACCCAAAACGTGGACTTACTTTTTGACGAACGTTCTGACGAAGGGTTGTGGACCCGAAAGCATTGACTCACTTTTCCTTTCTCCATAGATGCTGCCTGACCTGCTGACATATGATGGGATTAGCTTTGCAGAAGAAACAAGATTTTATAAACAACAAACTGTTTTTGTTCCTTATCAGTCATTTTGTCATGGATACCTTTCGATGGATTTATATTTGGATAAAAATGGACATAAAATTGGACCTTGCTACTCTATTTCTGACATAGCATTTGGTTTAAAATTGTTGTGAACTATGCTTCGATATACAAGCATTATTGTGATGTATTCTTTTAATTACTGATAACTATTATTAATCTGAATTAATAAACCTTGATTAAATGTATAACGTGTGTCAGTCCTTACTTCACCACAGAATCATGAATTTAAATCAACCTTTAGATCAGTGTAAATTTGCTTTGTTCTCAACATCACTCAAGCGGTCGATCGAGTACTTGCGTTAATACTGATCTATGTATTTGAAGTGTTAACTGAAACGCTGGACGAGCTGTTTAGTTCATTAGCTGAGCTGTCAGAGCTGGTAAAATGAGCACCTCAGGCAGGAGTTGAGCCCTGAAGAGTTGTGGCGGTTCAATTGTGTTGTGCAAAACAGTTAAATTGGGTGTGTATTATGCAAATCGTTTACTGGAACGTTCAAATGTGATTACAAACTGCCTCTCAACCTACCAGATTTACAATGGCTTCTGCATGTGGCACTGACTGTGCAGTGTGCAACTGAGGTTATGAAACCAGAAAGCTACTAAGTCTCCGTTTTCACTATTGTTGTTAATAATAATAATAATAATCCATGCATTTGATATATTGCTTTGCACGTCTTCTAGACATTGGCTAGCAACAGGCCATTTGGCCCATCTCGTCCAGTTGACTGCTCATCCTAGTTGCCATTAGTGTCCGGCGATATATCGGTTATATCAATATAATTTTTCATATCGATATACCGATACTGGAAATTTGAATATATGGGTATATCGAAAAATTCAGTATGAAAAAAAATATCGGTATATTGACAAAATATCATGATATCGTCAACAGATGCCACGTTACAGCATACAGAAAATATACAACCAAAGGTTCAAATGCCCATTACGCTCCCTTAAACTAACAAAAAACCATAGATAGCATTTAACTGACCTTGTTGCCGGCATCGCAAACCTCCTGGGCTAGAGCACGCATATCAGACATGCGCAGAGTGGTCATTCTCCCGCCTCCCACTAATTACCATTTCCACGCATGCGCACAAGATAAAAAACCCGATATCAATATATCGGTTTACTGTATATCGATATGAGCCCACCGATATATCGATATCGGAAAAATTCCATATCTCCGGACCCTAGTTCCTATTTTTAGTCCCATATTCCAGTCCTTTCCCTTCAACTTTGCTCTTTTTCAATCAGGTGTTTTAATTATTATTATGGCTGCCACCCCAGCAACTGACTGTGGTAGAGGATCCCACACTCCCACGAATTTCTGTGAAAAGATCTCAGTTCTGGACCTGATTTTAAAAGCATACCCCAAAGTTCTGGACTCCCTAACCACTGAGCATCATTTCTCCCTGTCCACCTTATTTAAGAACATAAGAACATAAGAATTAGGAGCAGGAGTAGGCCATTCGGCCCTTCTTTATGAGGTCCATTCTCGGTCTTATAAATGTCTCATCACACTATTGAAAGCCCAATGACTACAACAACAACAATAACAACAAAATTACATTTATAGAGCGCCTTTCACGTCGGGAGGACATCCCAAGGCACATTCCCTAATATTGACAAAATCACAAGAGAGGTTCAGATGAATACGTCCTTTTGGCCAATTTGATCTCATCCTTCCAGAAAATCCACCCTGCCCTAAGGGTGCTCCCGTTAAATCATTAAGCTATTCCTTAAGTAACTAATAATAATAATAATCCTTTCATTTGAAATAGCACCTTATCACATCTTCAAGACATCTCAAAGCGTTTCACAGAATCTACCGTAAAGTTAATTGACGAAGAGGAAAGTTTTCAGGCATGACTTGAAAGAGGGGAGAGAGGAGACAAGGTGGAGGGATTAAGGTAGAGTGCTCTAGAGTTTTGGGTCGTAGTGGCTGAAAGCACAACCACCGATGGTGGGGCGGAGTGTGCAAGGGACGAGGTAGGAGTGAGATGGTGAGGAGAGCTGCAGCGGGTTACTTTAGCAGCAGTGTATGGAGCCAATAAAGGAAGGCAACACCAATAGATGCAGCACAGATGAAGGCTACTTACTACCTCAGTCCAAGAGCTGAGCATGTTAACACAGAATATGTATTAGCAGCAATGCTCGGAGGCAGAGAAATGGGGATTTTTATATGTGGAGAGGAACAATATACGGCAGAGTGGATGAACAGATTTATTTCCCCCTGCAATGCTGGGTTTGTAAATTCGGGATTGCTGTAGGAATAAGCACTGGTTGATAATAATAATAATCCTTGCATTTGATACAGCGCCTTATCGCATCTTCGAGAAGTATCAAAGCGCTCTGTAGAATAAACTGTACAGTGAATTGACTGTATATTTTGTGGGAGCAATACAGCAGCCAATTGCATACAGCAGTGTCCAACAAACAGTCGTGGATTGAGTGACCAAATTATTTATTTTTGAAGGTATTAAACAGCAACTCAGCTGATCTCAACCTCCCTCCCAAGTAACACATGCTTAAGTAAGCATGAGAATCTTATGTCATCTTTCTTCCCCCCCCTGCTCTCCACCCTTCCCAATCCCGACCCCCAGCTCAGGTCCAAAACACGGATTGTCTAGGGTCTTAGGAGGTTGCAAATGTAGGGTGGGGCAAGGCCATGGAGGGCTTTAAAGGTGAGGACCAGAATCTTGAATTGAATCCTCTGAGTGATGGGAAGCCAGTGGAGCCAGGTGAGAATGGGGGAGAGGTGGTCACAGAGCTTGGAGTGGGAGAGGACAAGGGCTGCAGAGTCCTGGATGATCTGCAACCTATGGAGGGAGGAATTGGGGAGGCAGACAAGCACGTGTTTACGTAGTCGAGCCTGGACGTAATGAAGGCATGAATGAAAGTTTCAATAGCCTGAGGGATGAGGTAGTGGTGGAGTTGGGCAATGTTGCGGAGATGAGAAAAGGCAGAGCGAGTCGTGGTTTGGATGTTGGGGAGAAAAGACAGTTGAGGATCAAGCAAGACACCCAGGTCCTGACTGGCTTGGTGTGGTTGAGCAACCATGGAGGTTGATGCTGCCAGTGCCTGATGTGTGAAGGTGGTGGCGCCAGCAAATCAGGAGCGCCTTGGTCTTGTAGGCATTCAACTGTAGAAAGTTAGCTCTCATCCAGGATGATGTCTGTCAGGACAACACTGGTCCTGGAAACGAGGATAGAGATAGAGAGATCGAGTTGGGTTTCATAAGCATTCATGTGGAAGTTGACTGCATGTCTGCGGATGATGTCTCCATGGGGGAGCATGTAGATGTTAAAAAGTAGGAGGCTAAAGATGGAGCCCTGCGGGACGCCACATGACAGTGCGGGTGCTGAAGGAGAAGCCATTAGCAGTGACAAAGTGGAGATGTTGGGAGAGGTAAGATTCGAACTAGGTAAGGGCAAGTCCGCAAAGATTAAGCTGAGAGACGCAGTGTAGGAGGATGGAGTGATCGACAGTGTCAAAGGGGGCAGAGGGGCCTAGGAGGACAAGGAGGCAGAGAGAGCCCTGATCACAGATGTTCAGAATGTCATTAGAGACTTTGACCCGGGCTGCCTCCGTGCTGTTGGGAGGGGTTCAAAGAAGGAATGGCTAGAAAGAAAAGAGCAAAGCTGGGATGCAAGGATTTGTTCCAGGGACTTGGAGAGGAATGGGAGGTTGGAGATGAGGCAGTAACTGGAGATTAGGAATGGATCCAGAGAAGGTTTTTTTCAGGATGGAGGTGATGACAGCTGTTCAGGATAGAGGTGAGGAATGAGGGAGAGATAGGGTCGAAGGTGTATAGTGGGGATGGGTGTGGGGTGGTTCATGAGGGGAAGGTGTTGATGGGCTAGAGGTGGCTGAATGGATCCCCTTGATTTTGGATTTGAGGAAGTCCAGTATCTCCTCGCAGTTGGAATTGGAGGGGAGGATGGGTTAGCCATGGGAAGGTGGACGGAGGAAGCGGTTAGTGCTGGAGGAAGAGCCTAGGGTTATCCTTGGTCTCCAAGATTATCTCAGAGACGTATCAAAGAGTTTTGCAGAATATTTTGCGGGCAGCCAATTACGCACAACAGTGTCCCACAAACAGTCGTGGATTGAATGAACAATCTTTTTTTGTTATGGAATTATTACCCCTGGAAAAGCTATCCGCCAATTGACTAACATCCTAACTACTACTACTAGGTAACCAGGCATGTGGAGTAAGGAATTAAACCCATGTTTTGAACACAGGGCATCATTTTCTGTAAATTCTTTGAACAATTTCTGGGGTGAGCATTTCTCACAAGGTAAACCAGGAAAGAGTAGAAACCTAAGGCAGAGCAATCACCACACAAGGCTCTTACTGTACATCTAACTCCCAGAGTCATTGGCAAGGCTATCTTACAAATGAGCAATGATGTGCAGCACCAGTTGCACATTATAGTCTGTCATTAAGGATGTCAATGTGGAGACCTTAGCTCAGTGGTTAGACCACTCGCCTTACAATCGTGAGACCTATGTTCGAATCCAGGGAGGTCAGAGCAAGTTTCCTTACTCCACATGCCTAATAATAATCCCTCTGAAAAAAACAAAAATAAAATTGGTCATTTCAATCCACGACTGTTTGTGGGACACTGCTGTGTGCAATTGGCTGCCACATTTGGCCCACAAGTATATGGTCAATTCACTCTACAGTAGAGTGAAGCGCTTTTATTTGGCTAGAAGACGTGAAAAGCGCTATATCAAATACAAGGATTATTATTATTATGTCATCAGTTGCATTTGCAGTGGGATTTTCTAGCCTTGGAGATGACCCAATCTGGATTTATTAGATGAATCTGTTAGTTTTCCCCAAGCGCCAATTTGTGTTGCAACCACAACAGCAGCAACAAAATCATATTTGTATTGCGCCTTTCACAGAGGGAGGATGTCCCACACTTTCGAGCATGTCTGCAGAGGTGCGTGGTGACAAGAGAGAAAATCAGACTTTCAGACAAGCGGTACAGAATGAAAGTTTCCAATAAGCTTGGAAAAGGAGTAAATGTTCACAAAAGGAGAGGATTCGATTAATGCATCAAAAGCCTAATAATAATCCCTCCCCCAAAAATCTAATGTGATCATTTCAATCAATGACTGTTTGTGCGTCACTGCTGTGTGCAATTGGCTGCTGTGTTTTGCCCACAAATGTACAGTCAATTCACTTTACAGTATATTCTTGAAGCGCTTTGAGAGATCGAGAGGGCTTGAAAAGCACTATATTAAATACAGGGATTATTATTGTATTACAAATAAAAGAATATATATAAAATATAACATAAGAGGAGCATATGTAATATGTTTGTAGCACAGTTCTGTGAGGAAAAACAAACAGAAGAACTATTCCACCCGCCACCCTACCAAAATAAATGACTAGGGGGAAGGAACTTGGGATAATGAAAGTAATCTCAACGAGATCCCATCTGTTTGACTGTCTCCTTGTTGCAATGTGCTCCCTGTTGAGACAGTGTCGAGTTACCAGCTCACAAACTTCCGCCAAGACCAGCCCAAGTCAACACTTTTTGCAAAACCACAAGACCATATCAACACGCAGACCCTCCCTCAGCACTGCACAGCCTCACCAATCGCTTCTCCCTCACTGTGTGTGTGTGACAGAGAGAGAGAGACAGAGCCTGTGCAGCAGGGGGTAAGTGAGGAACAAGTAGGTTTGTAGAAGTTTTTATCTGTGTCCTGCTCCCAGGCTGATCCAAACAAAACATGCAGCTGTGTTTGGCAAACCCTTTGGTCTTCCACAAATGGACTGCAGCCTGGATTCCCTTTCTCCTGGCCGTCGCTACACATGTAAGTGCACCCGTTTGATGTTTGAGAGACAGGTTTTATTGGGGATGAATGGGAGCCACTTTTATGTGTGTATCTCCTGTGCCAGAACTCAGCTCCACCGTGTGTCAGTGTTTTCAACAGCATTTCCTTGTTGAGAAGTCCACTTGGTTAGAATTATAAAACATCACTGTGTGGTACCTTTTAAATAATTCATTGGGATGAGACTGTGATGATAATCCTTAGAGTTAGGGTTGATATATAGCGTTTTTCATGTCTTCCAGACGTTTTTCATGTCTTCCAGACGTTTCATAGAATAGAACTTCAAAAGGAAATTAAGGATTTTATGAACTGCCTGAAGCTGTGAAGTAGACAGTTTGTCAATAATTAAATGACACTTGGAAAGTGTGTATCTATTGCCTTATTTGGGTTAAACATTTAATAATAATTATAATTCTTGTGTTTGGTGTAGCACCTTATCACATTGCTGTGATGTCTCAAACCGTTCTTTCCCAGGTCCCCTCTGCTTCACCATCAGCGGCCGTGCTTTTAGCCCCGAAACTCTGTAACTCGTTTCACATTATCCCCTGTCCCCCTTTTTCAGATCACATGTGAAGACGTTCCTTTTTGACCGCGCCTAAGATCATCCCCAACCTCTGCCGGTTTTCCCTCAGGCGCTGACACTGTTAACTGCTCCGAGACAAAATTGTTATTGTTTTTGTTGTTCTTGTGTGTGAACCAAATATTGCCCTACATAGAATGCAAGGCTTGTGTCAACTGATCGCTAGATTTTGATTGTCAGCCATGCAGGGACTATCCCTAGTCCAATATTAATGTGAATCTTATTGTGGAGTCTTGTAGCTCAATGGTTAGAGCAATCACCTCGCGAGCGAGAGACCTGAGTTGGATCCCGACAGGTAGAATTGGGTAAGATTCCTTACTCCACACTCTTATATTTATCTTGAAGTAAGTAGTAACCCGATTGTTAGTCGATTGGCGGATCGCTTTTCCGGTGATAATATTCCCTAAAAACAACAACACTAATTTGGTCACTCAATCCATGACGTTTGTGGAACACTGCTATGTGCAATTGGCTACCAAGTTTCGTCCATGAAATATAGTCAATTCACTTTACAGTACATTCTGTAATGCGCTTTGAGACGTCTTGAAGATGTGATAAAGCGCTACCATTAAAATAAACTAACTAACGTACCATTATCTCTCAAATGTGTCCTAAATAGGATAACTGTCGATTGTCCTGATGGCATTGATGGAGTCCTGTAGCTCAGTGGTTAGCGCACTCGCCTTAACACGCGAGAGACCTAGATTCGATTCCAGGCACAGTAAAACCTTGGGCAAGTTTCCTTACTCCACACATCTAATGATAATCCTTCAAAAAAATAAAATTGGTCATTTCAATCCACGACTGTTTGTCACTGCGGGGACACATTTTTCATCGATATCTATCTATCTATCTATCTATCTATCTATCTATCTATCTATCTATCCATCTATCCATCTATCCATCTATCCATCTATCCATCTATCCATCTATCCATCTATCCATCTATCCATCTATCCATCTATCCATCTATCCATCTATCCATCTATCCATCTATCCATCGATCCATCGATCCATCGATCCATCTATCGATCGATCCATCTATCGATCGATCCATCTATCGATCGATCCATCTATCGATCGATCCATCTATCGATCGATCCATCTATCGATCGATCCATCTATCGATCGATCCATCTATCGATCGATCCATCTATCGATCGATCCATCTATCGATCGATCCATCTATCGATCGATCCATCTATCGATCGATCCATCTATCGATCGATCCATCTATCGATCGATCCATCTATCGATCGATCCATCTATCGATCGATCCATCTATCGATCGATCCATCTATCGATCGATCCATCTATCGATCGATCCATCTATCGATCGATCCATCTATCGATCGATCCATCTATCGATCGATCCATCTATCGATCGATCCATCTATCGATCGATCCATCTATCGATCGATCCATCTATCGATCGATCCATCTATCGATCGATCCATCTATCGATCGATCCATCTATCGATCGATCCATCTATCGATCGATCCATCTATCGATCGATCCATCTATCGATCGATCCATCTATCGATCGATCCATCTATCGATCGATCCATCTATCGATCGATCCATCTATCGATCGATCCATCTATCCATCGATCCATCTATCCATCGATCCATCTATCCATCGATCCATCTATCCATCGATCCATCTATCCATCGATCCATCTATCCATCGATCCATCTATCCATCGATCCATCTATCCATCGATCCATCTATCCATCGATCCATCTATCCATCTATCCATCTATCCATCGATCCATCGATCCATCGATCCATCGATCCATCGATCCATCGATCCATCGATCCATCGATCCATCGATCCATCGATCCATCGATCCATCGATCCATCGATCCATCGATCCATCGATCCATCGATCCATCGATCCATCGATCCATCGATCCATCGATCCATCGATCCATCGATCCATCGATCCCTCCCTCCCTCCCTCCCTCCCTCCCTCCCTCCCTCCCTCCCTCCCTCCCTCCCTCCCTCCCTCCCTCCCTCCCTCCCTCCCTCCCTCCCTCCCTCCCTCCCTCCCTCCCTCCCTCCCTCCCTCCCTCCCTCCCTCCCTCCCTCCCTCCCTCCCTCCCTCCCTCCCTCCCTCCCTCCCTCCCTCCCTCCCTCCCTCCCCACCCCCCCCCCCCCCCCATCTCAGAGCTGAATTCCGGTCTGGTCCATAACAAAATGACTCGCACATGAACGCAGGGCAAATTAATTTTACACTCTTATTTATTTATTCAATATAAATGGGTGGGTTGGAAGGGATTTGAATCCTAAAAGCCACACAGATCATGTGAGCAAATGTGAAGTTATTTCAAAGTGAGAAAACGCACAGTTGCAAAGGATTGATAAGATTACCCACTCCTGTAGATAATCATTATCCAAAGAAAAGTGCCAAGGCTTCCCTGTATAGTTCTTCACTCTTAATTCAGCTCCACGAAACATGACTAGCTCTTTCCATTTTATTGGTAATTTTGACTATCTGATTTAGGATCACTTGCATAGTTTGGGAATTTAATTATAATAATAATAATAATCTTTGCATGTGATATAGTACCTTATCACAATGTCAATTTTAAATTGGATCTGAATCCAGCAGTGCTGTAATATGTAGGTATTTGTTAATTCCTGTACAATTTATTGATAATCAAGGCAACACATAGCCCGTGTTAGCTGATAAAACTTTTTATGCTTGCTTTGTGGCACAACAAATGAGTACCAGCTTTGCACCACAATGATAATAATAATAATCCTCACATTTGATATTGCGCTTTTCATGTTGTCTAGACGTCTCAAAGCACTTCGCAGAATATACTGTAAAGTGAATTGACTGTATATTTGTGGGCAAAATGCGGCAGCCAATTGCGCACAGTAGTGCCCCACAAACAGTCATCGTTTGAACTGACCAATTTGTTATTGGGATTTTCGGAGGGATTATCAGGCGTATGGAGTAAGGAAACTTGCCCAAGGTTTTGCCCTGACCTGCCTGGAATGGAACCCAGGTCTCTTCCTTATAAGGCGAGTGCTCTATCCACTGATCTACAGGTCTCCATGACTATAAGTCTACAAATGGCTGGATGTTTGCTGATAGCATGTGGGAATGACACTCCTCTGTGAAGATGAATAATGCACATCATATCTGGTCAAGACACTTGCCCTGACAGCACCGGCATCCAATCTAAACATATATATATATGTTTGAATCATAAAAAACTGATAGATACAATTACAGACACAAACAGAATGGTGAGAGAGCACAATAAGTATTCATAATTTTAAAACATTTCAAAAAGGCGACTTTCGTGGAATCCCTGTAGGACCAAACGTTGGACAAGTTTCCCTACTCCACAAACCTCTGTTTACCCAGTAGTAAGTAGGAATCCAGTTGTTAATTGCTTTTCCGGGGATAATAATTCCTTCAAAAAATATAATAATAATAAATTGGTCGCTCAATCCATGATTGTTTGTGGGACACTGCTGTGCGCAATTGGCTGCCACCTTTCACCCATAAAGGATACAGGGAATTCACTTTACAATATATTCTGTGAAGTGCTTTGAGACGTCTCGAAAACATGATCGTGGCTATATCAAATCCTACATCAGGATTATTATTATTATACTGAGGCACACTTTTGTATGGGTTAGTCACCATGCACACATGAGACACCGCTGGGCTCTCTTGATGTAGCTATGAATGGAGGGAATGTTGTTCAATGAATTACTTACCGATAATAAGTTATTGCTAACCAATAGTCATCTATATATATAAAAGCCTAAGGTATGTTTCCACAATTGTGTTCTCCTGACTCGGATGGCGCTGTGTCAAATCTGATGATACAGCGGGGAGAGGAGCTGAGCTGCCTGTGTGTGTGGGAGATACACAGTGAGACACAGTGGCAATTCACTTGCATGATTAGAGTTGGAATAATGTAGTAATATTAATCATTGCATATATACAGCGCCATATCGTGTCGTTGAGATGTCTCAAAGCGCTTCGCAGAATCTAAATATATATATAAAAGCCTTAGGTATGTTTCCGCAAATGTAACAATGAACTTCTAAAAGGAAAACAAAAACCAATACAGCTTAAAAAACAACCCAATGATTAAAGCTCACCCTTTATTTTGTAAACAACAAATACATAATTTTAAAAAGTTTCAAAACATATGAATAAACGTGTTCAAAAACACTAGGCTGTGTATGTTACGCGGGGGTATAACTAGTTGTATATACTTAGCCTGTGCACTAGTCTAGAAAACAAATGTCCCCAATTTGAATCTCTGGTAGAAAAATCCATCAGTCAATTATTGTTTTGAGACTAGTACCTCTCACTATACAGCTTTCTTTATTGACAATAATCATCCTTAGATATGGTGCAGACCTGTCACATGCAAAGAACCTCTAAAAGTGTTTCACAGGATTTTCTGTGAACTGTAGTTACTGTGTGTTGGTGAACATCCACAATTAATTATCCATTAATGTGAAGTTCCTGCCTCCAATGTGATGTGTCTCGTCTCTTACATTACCCGCTGAATGGTTAAACTATAAATGTTTAGGTATCTACCATCCTTTGTGTTTTAAGGCAACAGTAATTGTTTGACTGAGTAACACGTAACGAACTTCCTGTATATGGTATAGGCCATGAAGCAGTTTAAGGTGTGAAATAGAAACCTGAACTTTGCTGATATAATCAAAATTTACATTTATGTAATGCTTTTCATATCAGGAGGATGTCCGCAAAGCTTGACAGTATTATTATTAATATTGTTGTTGCGTAAGCAGGCAATAGGAAATGGGTATTTTTGTTGGCTGCTGAAGATCTTCATCTGCCCTTACTGAAAACGGATTCTTGTCTCTGTTTGCTTTTGCTCTAATTAGTGGCACAGCTCAGAACTGACAACATTCATCCAATTGATCAAAATTGTTTGGAGCAACAGGTAACCTTGGGATTCTGCTGGAAGTCAAATCTCACAGCATGTGAGATGCCAGGAAAAAATGAACTCTACAGCCACTGGCAATTTGTTCCATTCGGATTCAACTTCAAATTTGTATCAGGTGTAGTTTTGTTTCAATCTATTCTGATTTTAATTGAATTCAGATTAAAAAAGCCCTATCTTTCAGAAGAAAATAATAATAACAAATAACAACAATCCTTACATTTGGTATGACGCCTTTGACATTGGATGGACGTCTCCAGTATATCTTCACACGATATACTGTAAGGTGAAGTGACTGTTTTGTGGGCGAATGCGGCAGCCCTGATTTAATATCTCAACTGAAAGACGACTCCTCCAACAATGCAGCAGAGCAGTGGAATGTCAGCTTCGATGAGATGAAATCCAAGTCGCGACTTGGAGATTGAACACACAACCTTGTGACTCAACAACAACAAAATTACACTGCTTTAGCGCCTTTCACATCAGGAGGACGGACAAGGTGCTGTACAGTCACTGTGTCAGACCCGAGCTGGGGACTAGGTGGGGAGGGAAGGGGGGGTGATTAGGAGTTGCCGATGGGACCATTGAAAAGGAGAGTTTTGAGATGGGACTGGAAGGAGGCCAGTGGGGGGGCGAGGCGGAGGGACTGTCGGATGGAGTTCCAGAGGTTGGGGGCAGAATGGCTAAAGGCTCACCCACCAACGGTGGGGCGGGGGACGTGAAGCAGGCCAGAGCCTGCTGAGCAGAGGGGGCGGGCAAGTTGGTGAGGGGTTAGAAGGTCACGGATGTAGGGTGGGGCAAGGTTATGGAGGGCCTTGAATGTGAGGCCAAGGATCTTGAATTGGATCCTCTGGGTGATCTCAGAGGTGAGAGTGCTACCAACTGAGCCAACTCTTTGCAAAGTACCACCAGGAGGTTGCTCTCTGGAGTAGCTAATGGGCAACGGGAATGTTGGCTCGACAGTAATCATCATGTGTGTCACTTAGCATGTGAGGTAGGCTTTCAAACATCTGACCAAAATTTTAATCTCCTTCAAATTATCCATCTGTCGCTGGTCATTCAAGATTAGTTTCTGTCTTACAGTTTTTCTTAATTATTTAACATTTCAAGTGTGTCATGTTTTGGGGGTGGTTTAATTAAAATCTGATGAATATCTGTAATAACTATTATTGGATCCTTGGAATTATGTGAGGATGCTGTGGTTGGAATACTGTATTACCAGCTGAATAGGATTTGCACATCAAATATTGAAACCTGCCCTGTGGTACTCATTAAAACTCCTGCACAGATTCGCCAAATGCCCTTAGGTGACTTCAAACCTAGTGAGATACCCACCACAACAACACTTCCAGCTACAGCAGTGACATCAGCTATAAATCCAAACTTTAATTTAAACACCATTCCTAGCTCCCTGAGAGACAATGCCCAAGTGAGAGACCTGGGTTCAAATCCTTGGTGAAACCTTGGGCAAGTTTCCTTACTCCACATGTAACAATAAATCCTCAAAAAATAATTGATCATTTCAATCCACGACTGTTTGTGGGACACTGGCTGCCACAATTGACTGCCACGTTTCACCCACAAATATACAGTCAACTCACTGTGAAGTGTATGCTGTGAAGTCCTTTTAGACATCTAGAAGACATGAAAAGCGCGATAACTAATACAACGTGATGATTATTGTAATGCTGGAGACCCAGCTGATGAAAACCAAGATGATGGGGATGTACCTCTAGTCAAAGAATTTAGACAAACAGTTGAAGAAAATGAAGTACCTCTTTACAAATATTTGAACAAGATAAAGTGAAATGAATCCCTTCCCACCAAAAATGATTACCCAAGTATGGGAAGACCTAGCCTTTCATAAAAGAGGCTGTGAGGTTCACTGCTTACACAGAAAAAACATACGTACTACAGGAAAACAAGCAGAGATGCCATACAGAATAATCTGACCTACAGTTAAAAAGAATTTAAATGCATCTGCGTTGCAGGTTTCCCTATGACTGCTCTTTCAACAACTACATTTTTTTGCCTTTTGAAACATAAAAAAGAACCAATGTGCAAATGGGGTTCTGCAGTCTGAAGGTCATATGTCACAAGATTTGAATCTTCAGTACTCGTGGTTTATTAGGTTTATTTGGTTGTGTCTGGTATTGATATGTTACTTGTGGTCATGATATTTGCAATTTACGTAAAACTACATTGAATGATACAGCACAGAAACAGATCTTTCAACCAATGGGTGAAGTGGCCAATTATTTATATATATAATATATCAAACCGATTTGTGTTGTGAACCTGGTAAAGAAGAGGTTTTATAATAATATATAATAATACTAATCTTTGCATTTGATAGAGCGCTTTCCACATCTTATCAACATCCCAAAGCGCTTCACAGAATATACTGTAAAGTGAATTGACTGTATATATTTGTGGGCAAATTGCGGCAGCCAATTGCGCACAGCAGTGTCCCACACACAGTCATGGATTGAAATGACCAATTTTATTATTGTGATTTTTTTGGAGGGATTATTATTAGGTGTGTGGAGTGAGGAAACTTGCCCAAGGTTTCGCCCGGACCTGCCTGGATTCGAACACAGGTTTCCCCAGCTTGGTCTCCCCAGCTTGCAAGACAAGTGCTCTAACCACTGAGCCACAGGAGCACCGTTTTATGTTCCTATAGTGGTCATTTCAAATTTTGTTTCAAAGCAGCTCAAATGAAGGGCATAATTTGACTGAACCTTTCAAACCACACAGCCACACTGATTAAATATAATCACAGATATCACTTGTTAATATTTCTGACGCCCGGCTCCGTCACTGTATCAACCCTTGGACCGCCTTAGCCCTCGTCTCCTCTAGGCTTGACTACACCAACTTTCTGTAGGCCTCCCCAACTCTTGTCGGCCTCCCCAACTCTTCTCTGCACAAGCTGCACATCATCGAGAACTTTGAAGCTCTTGTCATTTCCTGCACCAGGCTCCATAACCCTATCACCCACAATCTTGCCCAGCTCCACTGGCTCCCCAGTCCCAAGAGGATAGAATTTAAATTCCTTGTCCGCACCTTCAAGGCCCTCCATGGTCTTGCCCCTTCTGTGGGATAACCCCAACCTATCTGCTTCCTTCGCTCAGCAGGCTCTGACCTGCTCCATCGGCGGTCGGGCCTTCAGGCTCTCTGCCCTCACAGTTTGGAGCTCTAGCCCACATTCCCTTCACTGTGCTCCATTATGGCTGTATTTGAGAATGTAAATGAGCACATTTAGTTTCACTAAATGCACTCGCTCTTATGTGAAACAAAATGCCAGTTCTAACATAGATTTATGTTTTGCAGTCAAATCCACAGCATTTGAATTCCAGCTGTGACCAACACTACGACAAGGTGAAGAGTTGCTGCAATGAGTGTCGACCAGGTGCACCACTTTATTCTTTAGTTTTGCAAAAAAAATGCTTAGGCTTCTTGATTGATTTTTTTGTGCCTGACATTCAGAAATCCATCTCCATGTCTAAGAGTCACCAAATTACTGAGAGTTCCACATAAATATGGTCTCCTTTTGACCGAAATGGGAATGAACTCACTCTCCCCAGGGGGTGTCTAATTCTGAAGAGTTTAGTCACGGGATGACGAGAGCCGAGGTAAAGCACGGTACTGGTGCGGGTTTATCCAACTGTCTGTAAAACGTCAGCTATCATTGAAATCTGCAACTATGCATTCCTTCAAACTATTTGATCTCATTCGTCCAGTTCCTCTCTGTTTCCCGAGTCCAGTTTAATGGCTCAACGATTTCTCCTGGTTATCTGTTGATCACGTAGATAATTACAGTACATTTCATTAAAATCTGACGGTCGTAAAATTTGTGAAAATCAGCATGAGATTACTTTTCCCACAAAACTTTGTAAAAAAAATGAATATAGTAATTACAACTGAAGACAAATGTCACACAGAAATCATTAACATGATAATAAGTGTTTCACTTAATAATAATCCTCAAACAAAATAATATTAATTTGGTGACTCAATCCAGAACTGTTTGGGACTGCTGTGTGCAATTGGCTGCTGCATTTTGCCCACATATATACAGTCAATTCACTTCACATTATATTCTGTGAAACGCTTTGAGACGTCTAGAAAACGTGAAGGTGCTATATGAAATGCAAGGATTATTATTATTAATAAACCTTACATTTGTTTATGTTTACATAGGGAGGACGTCTCAAAGCACTTCACAGAATACTTTGTAAAATGCAGTGATTGTATTTAGTGGGCATAAACTCAGCAGCCAGATTAATCGTTAAAAGTATGGAAAACATATTTCATAAAAATGTGAAAGTAATCAGAATTTTCAAGTTTAATAATAAAAAGTCATTTTCCCCAGGATATTTGCACGTGAAGTGAGAACTAATTATTGTTTATGCTTTGGGGTGAGAGGCTGCATCTGAGAAGCTCGAAGAATTAAAATCTTGCTCTCATAGAGTCTATGATTTTGCTGAAACCTAGAACTGCTAGTTGAGATGCTGATTTTTTAAAGTAAATCCTGGACATACTTTTATCCGATGTAGCTGTCTTCACTTTTATATTGCTACTGGGGCACTTTCCGGAGGAGTTATGCAAACGTTAACCTGCGTTTTGTTCTTACAGGTTTCTATGTTGCCTCACCGTGCACTGAAAGCAAATCCGTAGACTGCAAACCTTGCGAGAAAGGCGAGTACCTGGAGCACAGTAATTCTCAGGCCGAATGTTTCAAACAGATCGAGTGTGACGAAAGTTAGTATCGATTTATTTATCTAGTTCAAGCTTGTGACCAATATTTACAAAATGAAAGTGGTCACAGTTCACTGATTCGAACACTATTGATTCAATCAAAATTTCCCTTTCAAGTGCTTTAGAAAAGGAAGAGGCTTGGAAAATAGATGTTTGCTTTCTGGAGTGGAATTAGCTTTTACAGCAGTTTTTTTTTAATTCACTAAATTGGAACAACTGAAATATTGGAAAACATATTCACATTCAGAAAAATGTGAAAGTAATCGAAAAATGTTTCTAAATACAGTGAAAGGTTACGAAGTGATTGGTAAGTTTGATTTTACCAAGAGAAACAGTAAGATTGAATTTCATAACTGTCAGTAAATTAATCTCAGACATGGTATAACTCTTGTAATTTTGTCACGCGTCCAACATTTTCCAAAGATCTGCTGCAATAACTTAAACATTTGCATCTTTTTTATTGACTCCTATAATACGCTGATGGAAAGAGCAGGCCCCAAATCTGCTCCCACACCTCTGTCAATAGCAACTCTTGGGGCAGCCACTAGTAGGTGAATGGGCCAGGGTGACTCGCTTGTTGATTTTGTATCCATCACTTTGGGGATTACCTCCATTTCATTCAGTGCCAAGCCTCGGAGCTAGATCGGAAATCCTAAATTGTGAATAAGAACTTACTATCTAGTATGACTGTACAGATGCTGGAGTTCCAGTGTGAGGTGCCAAAGTCCTCCCATATATATATTGTTTTAAGGTTTTAAAGGTCCTTCTGAATTCTCACAGTTGCAGGCTACCAGACCTTCATGCAACTATTCAGAAGAGGTCTAAAGAGGTTTAAGGCGCATATGATTTGGGATTTTATTGCGGTAAGAATTTGCATCAAATTAGAAGTCCATGAAAAACGGGGCATAAATGTCGCCGGTTTTCTCATCTTAGAAAGCATGGAAGTTGTTGAACACTGAAAACTGAAAGAATTCACCTTCAGTCTTTTTCTATGAAGAAAACGTTATCATATGTACCAAACTGCAATCGCTCACAGACCTGAAATGCTTCGCAGTTTAACCCATCTGCAACACTGAGCTAAAAAGTTTCTTGTTTTTCAAAGCATGTTGTAAGCTTGGCAGTTGCATTTTCCAAAGTGGGAGGGAGTGCGTCAGATTTTATATCAAAGCTGAGATATGTTGTTCCTAGCATCTTATCTGAGGAGGTCTTTATCACATGCCATACTTTCGAAATTAATTTCAGACTTCAGCAACGGTGTGATGTGAGAATTTCTGTAATCCTATAAACTGATTTACAGTACAGTATATGTTGAGCCCCAAAGTTCGTGTATAAATTGAAGATTTTTAAAATGTTAAATAATTATTTTAACTGAAGGCCTTTATAAGTCATAAAAGAGATGAAATTTCCATTTTGTTTATAAAATGCAAGGCCTGATTGTAAGAATTGTTACTGTTTAAAGGCATGTTTATTTTTACATCTGTGGTTGTGAGTTTGTACTGTATATTATTACATAGCTACACACTGCTGTTTTAGGTAGGTTATGTAATGACTGGTTTTTATTGAGTTAAAGTATTTATTTCCTTCCTTTTGTAGTGAAATTGATTAGGTTTTACACAGTAATACTATACCCCGTGCTGTTAGATTACAGTAGCAGTCACTGGTTGTTGAGTTTGAGTGCTTCCTTGACTTTACAGAGAAAGGATTTGAAGTACTGCGAAAAGGAGACACAGTCACAGCTACTCAGTGTGTATGCACAGCTGGTTCACACTGCTCTCAGGACTGTGAATATTGCCTGAAAGATAATCCCTGCCACCCAGGTTACGGAGTTACACAGAAAGGTGAGGTAATGCTTTTGGAATAGTATTGAGTTGAAGTAATCTGATGCTTAATTGTAGTGAAATTACAAGGTGGGTATTCCCTTTAATCCACACTTATTTATCATTTTCAATTCATCTTTATCTCTTTGTTATTTAGCGCACATCCCTGGGGCAAATAAGCTACCACGATATATAACAACAGTACATAACAACCTTCATTTTTCATTTCTGATCAATTTTATTTAATAAAGGACTTTGTGAAGTCTATTTCACGTTAAATCCATAATCTATAAAGGCAAATTATTATTAATGGTAATGTAAAGTAAAAACAACAACACCAAAATTACATTTGTATAGCACCTTTCACATCAAAAACAAATAAACTGTTAAAGCAAGCCTGCAGTAACTATAATTAATAATAATAATCCTTGCATTTGATAAAGCGCTTTTCACATCTTCTAGACACCTCAAAGTACTTCACAGAATGTACCGTACAGTGAATTGACTGTATATTTGTGGGCAAAAGGTGGCTGCGAATTCCACACAGCAGTGTCCCACAAACAGTCATGGATTGAAATGACCAATTTTTTTTGGTTGAATGATTATTATTAGGCGTGCGTAGTAAAGAAACTTGCCCAAGGTTTCACCCTGCCCGGAATTAAACCCAGGTCTCTCCGCTTGTAAGGAGAGTGCTCTAACCCCTGAGTTACAGGACTCCCTACATAAAAGACTACAATGAAATCATAATCCTCATGTTTGATAAAGCACCTTTCACGTCAGGAGGTGTTCATTACAACTCCCAGTAAGAATCAACAGTTGGGATCGATTCCCCTTGTATTTTCCAATCAGTGCTCTTGTTGCCTTCTCTCGAGCCCCGCAGAGCCACTCGGGTGCACTGCCATCATGTCCCACTGGGTGGCCCAGTGTTCAAGATGATCAGTGCAATTCACCCGGTCTCCTGGTGAGTGCTCGCGGCAACAATATTATCTGCAAACAGAAGCACCACATTGTTGTCAGAAAGTCTCTGGGATTCCAAGTGCATCCCCCTTGATGCCGTGCAACACGCCATTGATGAATACATACATGACGAATAGGGTGGATGTCGATAGGTCTTTTTCTTCCCCTTGCCGCATTATTGAAGATTCAACCATTAAATGTAACGGGGCTTTGCAGATGCCTGTTTTATTGATTTGCTGAGTATGTTCTCTTGTCCCTGTCTGTGTCTAGTTGTTTTTGTTCTGTAAGCATTCTAATTTCTGACCATTTCCTTGTGCGGCACAGCAAACAGGGAATCCGACACAGTGTGTGAGCGATGTCCTCCAATGCACTTTTCCGAACATAGCTCTTTGATAGAAAAGTGTAAACAGTGGACCAAGTAAGTTTGCACATACTCTTCTAGCACAATATTCGAAGGGGTGAGGCAGGCAATTACCGAAGGGCGTCTCGCTGCATTTGAATGATGCGTTTATCACAGGGTCTGTCAAGATTATAGCCTGTGACATTATCCCCAGTGATAATCATAATAACCCCCCCCCCCCCCCCCACACACACAAAATAAAACTTTTCTAGCCAAAACAACAACAACAAATTACATTTATAGAGCGCCTTTCACGTCGGGAGGACGTCCCAAGGCTCTGCACAGGAGGCGTGTGACCCGAGCTGAGAGGGGAGTAAAGCAGTCAATAATAATAATCCTTCCAATTGATGTAGCACCTTACCATTGAGGTATCTGAAAGAGCTTCACTGGATTTTTCCGGAAACAACAACAAAAATTTATTATAGAGCACCTTTCATGTCGGTGAGGATTTCCCAAGGCGCTGAGGAGGGGTAGTGGGAGTCGGGAATGGGATAGTGGGTGGGGGAGTAGGTAAAATGATGTAACTGTGTGTGTTTTGTGGGTAAAACCGGCAAAGAGCCGGCACAGACTAGATGGGCCGAATGGCCTCCTTTTGTGCCGTAAAATTCTATGATTCTATGATTCTATGAAATGTAGCAGCCAATTTGTGCACAACAATGTCTCATTAGTTAGCACTGGCCTCGGGGTGGGGGAGGGTTTAAGGTGGGAATGGGTCGGAATTTCTAATCTGCCAAAATTCTGAAATACCTCACATACCCAATAAAAAACGCAGAATAACAGCTTCTAACTGAAGGCTGAATCTAAGAATTTTCCAACATCCTGCACGAGCAGGATGTTAAATATTCCATCCATGGCACAGGTACAGCTGCTAAATTTATAATATTTTACATCATAAAATTTTGATGACATCTTTCATGTTGGAAGGATTTCTGTAGCGTAGTAGTTAGAGCACTCGCCTCAAGAGGATCTGGGTTTGAATCTCAGCAGGACGAAACTTTGGGCAAGTAGGAACTCGGTTGTTAGTCGATTGGCGGATTGCTTTTCCAGGAGTAATAATTCCTTCAATAAATAAAGAAATAAATTTAGTCACTCCATCTACGAGTGTTTGTATGTCATTGCTGTGCGCATTTGGCCGCCAGGTTTCGCCCACAAAATATACGGTCAATTCGCTTTACAGTATATTCTGTGAAGTGTTTTAAGACGTCTCAAATATGTGATAAGGCCCTATATCAAATGCAAGGATTATTATTATTATTTCCTCTAACTACCTGATTATTTCTCCTTCAGTGGGATACATGTCAGGTTACGGAAAAGTGGTTTGTTCTCGGTGCATTGTTCAGTACCTTCCTGTCTGAAAACTTCAGTTGACAATAATGTTCTAGTTCCGTACCTATATCTTAATTTTGATCCACTTTTTGCCCGCCTGCAAAATAATCAGCCTGTGAAGCGTGTGACTGATCTGTCAAGAATGATCCTCTGCATAACCTATTTCTATGATATATTGTCAGTTGCCTAAACTGCGGTTTAGTTATTTTTAGAATGAACCCTTCCCTTTGGGAAATATCCTCAAGTTATTGCAGCAAACTATTATCAGCAGAAAAGTAATGGAAAGTCTTGCATTTGCAGTGTGTAGCAACTAATTTCGACATACATTCCACAGCTTATGATCCTGATTCATTTGCGCAGTGAATTTCATTTTGTTGTAAGGATGTTTACACTATGTTTATACTCCTTGTAGTGTAGACCTGTGATTTGTACGGAAATGGAAAAAGAAACACACAAACGCTCAATTTCTGTTATCTGTACCAATGAACCTTCACACATTGAAATTGGAAACTTGCTTTTTAATGTCATAAAAGAAATGGTCAAGTAATTATCATTGTAAATGACCTTATTTAAAAAAATCTGAGTTGTCTGCGAGCTTTGAACAGAGTAAAGAGAGCAAGTCGAGCACAAATCATCCCCAGTGTATTTAAATTGTTACATCTTTGTTCCTTTTTGGTCCCTTGTGCATGAGCTGCAGTCAAGATTTTTGCTTTTACTGCTGATAATAATCTATGCATTTGCCTTACCCGTCAGGTGGACACATCTCAAAATGCTCCACAGGATACATCAGGAACTGCGGTTACGTGTGTATTTGCAGGCAAACACAGCAGCCAATTTGCACACAGCAGCATTCCAGAAACAGCTAGGAAGTGAATGATAAATTTTATTTGGGGGGATTGTTACGCAGGAAACAGGGAGAAATTCTTAATTGGATCTTTAATATTCACTTGAACAAGCAGATGGTTTAATGTCTATCCAAAGGATGGCAGCTTCTCCGATTGCTACCACCAACAACACCACCACACGGAAACACAGTGGATGTGCTGACCTTTGCTCGGAAATTCAGTATTTATGAGATACAAATCCCAGCCCATGGTGCAGTATGTTAGGGCTCAGTCTACTACTTCCTGTCTACTGCTTTGCTTCACTCACAAAATACACAGTCATTCCACTTTACAATATATTCTGTGAAGCGCTTTGAGACGACTCGACAATGTGATAAGGGTCTTAGATCAAATGCAAGGATTATTATGATTATTTATTTGCAATTAACCTGTAATATCGAGATATTTTACGTTGACCTCCAGCACAGTGTGAGTCCATTAATTGTATCGTGGGGAAGGATGGGATGGGTTCAGATGAACATGTTGTTAGAGTTTTCCATCACCAACTCTATGTCTTATTTTCTTATCTCTTGTAGACAGTATTACATCAGAGTGGGAATAGTAGGGCAAACAAGTCAAGTACATCTAAAATACTGCATAAAGAAGATTTCAATATAAACCTCAGCAAAGCCTTTGATACTCATGTATATGGATTAGAATACCTCACTTACTCTTTATTTTATTACTAATAATAATTATCCTTGTACTGTATTTGATATAGCGCCTTATAATGTTTTTGAGTCTCAAAGCACTTTTTACTTTTTAGTGCTATTTTTAGTACTTTATACTGTGAAATGTAATGACTGGTATTCATAGACGAACGTGGCAGCCACTCTGCAAGCTATGTCCCACAAACAGCCAGGGAGAGAATGATTAGGTTTATTTGGTGGACTGTTGGGACGCTGCTGTGTGCAATTAGCTGCCGTGTTTCGCCCACAAATATACAGTGAATTCATGTTACAATATATTCTGTGAAGCGCTTTGAGATGTCTAGAAGACATGAAAAGCGCTATATCAAATGCAAGGATTACTGTTGTTAAAACACAGGGAGAAACGTCTTTCTCTTTTAGAACGGGACCATGGGATCGTTAACATCCACTCAAACAGCCTCGGTTTAACATCTCATCCAAATGACAACACCTCCAACAAAGCACCCCCCCTCCCCCCACCCCCTGCACTGTATGGGAGTATAAGCGTAGAGTGTGAGTTCAAAGTCACAAAGTGGGGGGCTGAACCCACACCCAACTCTCAGAGGTGAGAGGTCAGGCTGACTCCAGGCTTATTTCATTGTAAAGTTCATTGTGGATCTCAATTCATAGAATATTACAGCAAAGAAACAGAATATTCGACCCATTACCATCTGCCATAGTGTTTTTCTCCACATGAGCTGCCTAGACTAATGTTCTCCTTGATTCCACTTACCCTTCAATATAAAATACTATGTATTGTTTTATCTTCTCAAGAGTCTTATCCAATTGTATTTTACAACAGTTTTGAAGCATGTCCAATTACTTACCTGGATATTTGTTTGGTTAATATCTTGATGTCACTGGCAAATGGGATCATTTGTACTATCTTTAATATTCCACAGTTGTACAGCGCTGGGACTGATCGTGGAGGTGAATGGAAACATGACGTCAGATGTAGTGTGTACCTACGGTGATACAATTTCTCTTCCCAGAACAAGTACAGCAGGTAAGAAGCTTAATGGTCCAATTCCAAACTAACAATTTGGAGATCTGTGACTTGCCCTTTTTTTTTGTTGTCCTCATTTCTCTGTAATTAAACAATATCCTGAATGCATCATTCATCTGAAATAAAGCAGATATTTGAAATGTATGAATAAAATGTATGTACAGTATTATGTTTATAAAATAAGATATTCCATTTTGTAACAAGATATTACAAAATTATGTAACAAGATATTATAAAATGATGTATTATTTATGCAATATTTTATTACATATTATGTATTGAATAATTACATTGCATTTATATAATAACATTGGTAAAACAAAATAATGTTTCAATGTTTTGTTCCATAAATAATAATAATAAACCTTGCATTTGATATAACAATTTATCCCGTCTTCAAGACGTGCCAAAGCGCTTCATGGAATAAACTGTAAAGTGAATTGACTGTATATTTTGTGGGTGAAATGCTGCCATCCCATGATTTTTTATGCACTTGTTTAGCTTGAATTTTTTTAATGAAAACAATTTCTGCTTCCATTCACCACAGTCATGTTGCATTCTCCCTCCAACTAAAGCCTCTATCATCATTCTGCGCACCTGTCCAATCATCTACTATTAAAACAAGTTGAAATGATTTGCCCTATTTAGTATTAAAAAATCACTTTGATTCCTTAAACTGTGGGGGGCAATTTACATTTATATTTATTTTTCTTTCTCGAAATGCTTTACACATTCAGTTAATCAGAAATGAAGTGAGTGTGAAGGAGGCAAACATAGCAACCCACCTACACCAGCAGGTGGATGAGGATGGCTTGTAAACTGTGATAACTGACAGAAAAAGACTGTATATGTGTTTTATTATTGTTTCTTCCATTGTAGATGAGTTGATGTGGGGAGTTGCTATGGGCCTGGCATGTGGATTTGGATTAATTGTAACCCTCATCTTTGCCATAGTATCCCATGGAAAGATTAAAACGATTCGAGCAGGTATTTGTTTCATTTAGATATTGCATATAAACTCAGAAATTGTGAAAATAATATAGAAAATTGTAGCTAGTGTAGCTCATTGATGTTGGTAAAGTAATGCACATCCTATCATGTGTACAAAGCACTCACTGACTCACTAGTGTGTGACCTCCGCTTCACTGCTCCTAGGAAGTATCCTATGAATTTCAAGTGCTATTAGCACTACCATGCAGGAAATGTCGATCACTTGAGTATTTTCACATTTCTTGGCAGCAAAAGTAATGAGCATTCATACTCAAGAGATGTTCTGGTTATTGCACTGGTAACTGGGGTTTATTTGGGTTATTGCGGTATCAGTGATGGTTTAAAGAGGTCATAATATAAATAGTATATCGGTAGTGATTTTTTTAGGTAATTGTACTGGTGGTGATGCTATATTGGAGTATTGCAATAGTAGCTGTAGTTCAGGGGTGCTATTATGTAGTTTAAAGAGATTATTGCACTGTTAATCCATCCAAATATTTTCTTGTGATTCTAATTTTGAAAGTTTGCACATACTTTCTAATAGCTCCCAGCATCCATTTATAATAATAATATATAATAATAATCCTTGCATTTGATGTAGTGTGTTTCACGTCTTCTAGATGTCTCAAAGCGCTTCACAGAATATAATGTAAAGTGAATTGACTGTATATATGTCGGCGAGACACGGCAGCCAATTGGCACAGCAGTGTCCCACAAACAGTCGCGGTTTGAAATGACGAATTTATTATTGCTTTCTTTTGAGGGATTAATATTAGGCGTGTGGAGCAAGGAAACTTGCCTGAGGTTTCGCCCTGCTTGGAGTTGAACCCAGGTTTCCCGCTTGTAAGGTGGGCGCTCCAACCACTGAGCTATAGTACTCCACAATTTGGAAAAGAGGAATCATATTATTGTTAAAACTAGCCAACGGAAACAAAAACTTTCCAGCCCGGTTTAGTAGCTGAAGAACAGCAGTAGTGTAGAGGATTAACAGAGCTGTAGGGAGTTATGACCAGCTCTATCTGATCCATCTGTTCCATTCTGTTCTTTTGTCCAGATTGCGTTCAACTACGATTTGCTGTTTCATGGTGCAGAATTCGTAGGAAAAAGCGAAACCAGGTATGTTTTAAACAAAACTTAGCTGTTAGTTTCCGCATTTGTGTCCGACACCTGGCTGTCCAAAAAAAAATCAATCAGAAGTCAAATCAAAACTAAATGAATCCTCAAAGCAAAGGTTACATTTTATTTAACAAAGAGGTTTGGGTTGGGCTCGAACAGCCAAGAAAAGCATGCTTGGTTAAGTTGATGGGTGTCTGCCGGCATTTGTGCACCAATCTGCTACTATATAAACTTTTACAATTTCCCTTAAGTGATGCATTTCCCCCTTTTGTCCATCTGCTTTCTACATCAATGTGGTTTAAATCAGAAGCTCAGCACATGTACATGTCTGATCAGCAAAATAGATTCTGTGCTGGGTAGAAACCGCTTGCTTTCTTCAACGATTACTGAGTGAGTTTATGGATTCTGGAAGCTGTATCTGAAGTAGTGAGAAAAAGTGCAGAATTAGTAGGAAAAAGAACAACCAGGTATTATTTCTTTAGCAAAGTGGTTTGGCCAATTTTAGGTATTTAAGCCGAGAAGGCCCTAAATGCTTCACAATCATAGACTTAAGACTGTTTTTGTTAGTTTAAAATTTTGTAAAGGTCTTCAATTTGGTCTTTATTTAGAAATCTATTCTACATGTTTAAGGGCCGTGGAGAAACTGGCTTCCGATATTGAAATATAAAAATTGCATGTTTTCAAATTTTAAGACTATCTAGTAGAGAACGGTGATATGGGATTTTTCCGGATATGGATATATCGGTTTGCTCATACCTGCTTAAACCGATCTATCGAGTTTTTATACTGCGCATGCGCGTGCATTCGAAGTGCGCGTGCATTGATGGCGCGCGCGCATTTATGGTGCGCGCTCAGTCGCGGTGCGCGCGCATTGACGGTGCGTCCGCACTGACGATGCGCGCGCAGTCGCGGTGCACGCACATTTCGAAATGCGTGCTCTAGGTCCAGAAAGTTTGTAATGTTGGTGTCAAGGTCTGTTGAATTATACAATGTTGTTTGCTCCCTACCTCCCCCTCTCCTTCTCTCCCTCCTCTCCCCTCTCCTTCTCTCCCTCCCCCTCCACTCTCCCTCTCTCCTCTCCCTCCTCCCTGTCTCCTCTCCCTCCTTTCCCCCTCTCCTTCTCTCCCTCCCTCCCTCCCTCCCTCCCTCCCTCCCTCCCTCCCTCCCTCCCTCCCTCCCCTCTCTCCTTCTCTCCCTCCTTTCCCCTCGCTCCTTCTCTCCCTCCTTTCCCCCTCTCCTTCTCTCCCTCCCTCTCCTCTCTTCCTCTCTTCTTCTCTCCCAACTTTCCCCCTCTCCCTCCCTCCCCTCTCTCCTTCTCTCCCTCCTTTCCCCTCGCTCCTTCTCTCCCTCCTTTCCCCCTCTCCTTCTCTCCCTCCCTCCCTCTCCTCTCTTCCTCTCTCCTTCTCTCCCTCCTTTCCCCCTCTCCTTCTCTCCCTCCCTCCCCTCTCTCCTTCTCTCCCTCCTTTCCCCTCGCTCCTTCTCTCCCTCCTTTCCCCCTGTCATTCGCTCCCTCCCTCTCCTCTCTTCCTCTCTCCTTCTCTCCCAACTTTCCCCCTCTCCTTCTCTCCCTTCATCTCTAAACACAAAATAGAACACGCACACACCAAAAACAAAATCTAGAGATTTATTCTCCTCCATTTCTTGCTTGAAAGTAGCATGTAATGTCCACGTGTAAATGAGATCTATTACAATAGAAAAGAGAGAGACAGACAGTCTGACTGTTAGAGTTAGAAGCCAGATTATCACTGCTTCTATGTGTGTGTCTGACTAGACACACACATAGAAGCAGTGATAATCAATGTTGGCGAGTGATGCTTCGACGCGCTCCTTGGTCTCTTTATACAGCTTGGGAATATAGGTCCTGCTCATCGCCGTTTCACTGGGTGGTTTGTACCTGGGGTCCAGTTCGTTTAGGAGTTGCTTAAACCCAAGCGTCTCAACAATCGCCATTGGCAAGCTCTCCTTTGCTATGCAAAAAGTGACAGCGTTCATGATACTTTGCCACTTTTTGTCCTATCTCTGGTACAATGTTCTCCTCTTAAATAAAGCAGGAATTGTTTGAGCTGCACTGGCCCCACTACCTGTCGCTTTCTCCGAAGCGCTGGTTCGACTTCCTGCTGTTGTCGACGATGATTTCGCTCTGAGGGCAGCGTGCTGGGCAGGGTGGTGCTGCTTAATGTGATGTCGCAGGTTGCTCGTGCTCGAATCAGATGTCTTAACCAAGACCTTGCAAACTGTACATCTATACACACCATTACTGACTGCATTGTTTTCAAAGTAGTCCCATACGGGGCTTCTTTTCCCCATGATGAGAAAGGTAAATTTTCAAACTACAATTTTC
This sequence comes from Hydrolagus colliei, assembly GCA_035084275.1. Taxonomy (NCBI): domain Eukaryota; kingdom Metazoa; phylum Chordata; class Chondrichthyes; order Chimaeriformes; family Chimaeridae; genus Hydrolagus; species Hydrolagus colliei. Next base: position 45,940,422 of record CM068743.1, read on the forward strand.
AGCGATGCGACTTTGTTAAGACGCCACGACTCACGTCGAGTATACACGGTAAAGTGTGCGCGCGCATCGGATGTGCGCGCCCGTTAATTGTGCGTGCGCACCGAATGTACGCGCATTCCATGCTCTAGGTCTAGGAGGTTGCAATGCCGGCGACAAGGTAAGCTGGAAAAGATCGCATTACACTGATAATACCAACAATATTGATATATTGCCAGGAACGATATTAAAAATATAACAATGTATATTTTTAAAATCGAATCTCTCGATATAACGGTTTTTTTAGAATCACCATATCGGCATACCGATCTGAAAATCATATCGGGTTTAATCGAAAATCCGATACATCGCCGTTCCCTACTATCTAGTGAGTAATTTAAAGCTGTGGAAGTGCGAAATATAAGGAGGTGCTGTTTCAAGGAGCCCCCAGTTGAGCACAGCTTCGCTTGGAGTGCGAGTCCACTGTGGATCCTCACTAACCGCAGATACAGTACAGCCAGCATCCTGCATCGCTTAGCTGGCCTCCCACACTAACACATTGGTCATTATATCATCAGCTGGTAACAGAATGTCCTCTACAACAGCAACAAGAACTTGCATTTATATAATAATAGTCGTATGATATAACGCTTTTCCCATCTTCTGGACGTCTCAAAGTGCTTTACAGAATGCACTGTAAAGTGAATTGACTGTATATTTTGTGGGCGAAACGCGGCAGCTAATTGTGCACCGACCGCAGTGTTCCACAGACAGTCCTGGATTGAAATGACCAATTTATTAAATTTTGGGGGAGAGATTATTATAAAGCATGTGGAGTAAGGAAACCTGCCCAAGGTTTCAGCCTGCCTGGACACAAACCCAGGTTTCTCACTTGCAAGGCAAGTGCTCTACGTGACTCCATATAATGCCTTTCACACAGGGTAGAGGCTCAGACACTACTACGCTATATAAATGCAAGTTGTTGTGGTTGAAGCACAACAGCTGTAATTTCAGCCAAAGACCCAGAATTTAACTATTTTTTCGTGTTTCCTTATAACACAGTCTGAGGCTTTGGACTCGGACAATCACATTACAATTAGGTTGCTCTATGCAGTGACTCATTGCTGTCTCATAGGCATGTATAATATTCACTCACACACTCAAATTAAGTACAATTTCAGGGCAGAACCAATAAAGATTTATTTACGAGGGAAAACAACTAGAATAACAACAACAACAACCACAAAATTACACTTGTATAGTGCCCTTCACGTCAGGAGGACGTCCCAAGGTGCTGCACAAATTGTGATGCACGGTGATTGAGGCCAGGATACTGGACATTTAAAGAACAGACTGATACTGTGATAGCAGGAGGTAATCTGCAGTGATCATTCAAAGTAAGTAAGTGGGCGTATTGATATGGTGAGATACACTGAAGGTCCATTTTCATCCAGACTATCTTGTAATCTTGCAAATTGTGCGTTTCTTTAGTTCACTCTAAATTTGATGTGTATCTCAAAATAGTTTTGTGTTGCATTTGAAGGGAAGTTTTCCTGTTGACCCATTGGTCAATAAACTGGCAAACTGTGACATGAACCAGGACACTGGGAGTGAGCTGTTTCTAGCGCAAAGGAAACCGATGAAGACAGTTGACAAAGACATTTTCTATTTGTATACTGAAGCTGCGGACTGTAGCTGCTCTTTGGACTCTTGCTCTGGAGAGATACCTCACAGTGATAACTTGTTATCCTCAAGGCCTCTGGGAAGGAATCCTGGCTGTGATTGTTACAATAGATCCAGAGGGAACAGTTCTGACCCAGCTCTTCATGAAGATCCATATGCAGTGATTGCAGCCAAACGTTTGCAATCTTCAGAAAGTGGGACAGAGGAGAGCATCCATAGTAATCCATCTACACAAGAAAGTGCAAAGCGGGTTAGCACAGCCCGCTTCAGAGACACTCAAGAGCAAATTGGTGTGAGTGGTCAGCACCTGAATACGCCAGCAACATTTCGATTGACTTCCAAAGAATCAGACAAAGATCGTGTCTCAAAGTGTGACTGTCATATAAGTGATGGCAGCGACTTTTCCGCATCTTCTCAGACATTCGAAAGTATTGATGGGAACACATCTTACAATGCTGGCACTGGCTACCCACACCCAGAAAATGATGAGTGTGACAATTCTGGTGAGTTAAAAGCAGAAGTTGCTGGGAACAGAAATAAAACGCTGAGTATTTTGTGTTTTAATTCCGGTGAGTTTTTGGTTAAATCTTATATGTTTAGTACATCTTATTCAAAGCCTTTTCACGTCAGGCAGTAATCATATCAACTTCAATCATCAGCTACACTTCAAACCCTCTATTTGCTCTCTAATTCGCTTGGCTTTTCCTCACCTCCACAGCATGGCCTGCCTCAGCCATAATCTCTACCCCAGCCCGCCGAGCTCACAACTTCATCACATCCAGGCTCTAATATGCTGCTGGCCAATTTCCTCCAACTCCTCACTACACAAGCGACAAATCATACTGGACTCTGTAGCTTATGACCTCTTCCACACAATGCTCTGTGAGCCCATCTCTCTCACCCCCACTGGCTCCCTATCCTCCAGGAGATCTAATTCAAATTCTCGTCCTCATGTTCTAATCCCTCCCAGCCTCGCAGGCCCATCGTGGGCCTGCGTGAGCCCCCTGCTAACCTATTGCTGACCGACCACTTTGCTCACCAAATGCTGATCTGCTTCATGTCCCTGTGGACGAGCCTTCAGCCATTCTACTCCTGTTCTCTGAAACTCCATACTGGGGATAGGATGGCAGGCAAGGACCTTTTGCCTTTCACTCTTCCTCCCCACCTTCAAAATCCACTCTGCCTATCTGATTGACTGTGCATTTGGCCCATTTTTCCCTACCCTCCCACCCCCCCTCATTTCCCCACTCTCCCTTGCACAGGGTTCCCGGTCAGCCACGTAAAGCATTTTGAGCGAGCCTCCTGACGCTAAAGGCAATATATAAATATACATGGAATTTGTAGCCTTCCTTCAGTTGGTTTGATAGGTCTTGTTTTCCATTGCCCCCAGAACAGTCAGTTATTCTTGTGCAGTTGTTTTTCAAATGTAAATTTTTACTGTCAATTAGTCTGTTTTGTTGGTGAAATGCATGTAGCAAAACTTCCCGGGACTTGAGCAATAAATAGAGGCGATTAATTGGAATTTTTTATCCATTCCTCAGGCTCTCCATGCAGTAGCAAGACAACACATACTACAAGTGTACTGAAGTCAGTACTGAATGTCAATGGGTCTGTTATTTTCAATGTAATTGTCAAAGTAAATCATACTGCTGAGCTGGACAGCAGGGGAAATGTAAGTGCAGCCTGCCCCATGGAAGAAGACAGCACGGACAATTCTGAAGGAAAGGAGGGGTTTCCTGTCAAAGAGGAGAATGCACAGAGTGAGTTTGACTTGAACACAAACTTAGGATTTCCAGTGCAAGAACAATATTGTAAACAACCAGTGACTGCCCCCATGCAAGAGGGGCAGGTCAGCAGAGAACGATGGAAAGAAAGTCCAAGGTTTACCAGTCAAACGATAAAGCAAGAAACCTCAAGGGATTATGAAGAAAATGCAGTCATTCCTGTGCAGGAGGAGGGGAAATCCGAACATTTATCAAATGAAGAGCAGAGCAAATGAACAGTGACTTTAAGGCTTGCCTGAAGTTATGAATTATGAATGTGCTTTGGAAGTAAGGGTAGAAACAACAGTAGACAACGATACAAATAAAGTGTGGTCGGTGCAATCAGCATATTGATTCTTGACTGGTTGTGAATGAAGAGCCTGATATTGTATATTGTCAGCTGTTTTCATATGTGACCAAACAATTATTTTGCTGTCTGTATTTCCAGATTCAAATTACTTTTTAAACTCAATATAGTTATGTAATAGCAGATTTTTTTAATTTATGCTGTAGTAGAATGGTGGAATAATAATGGTGAGTTCCATGTCGCTGATAATGTTACAAACCTTCATTGGCACTTTTCTATCCAATCCATATGCACATTAGTTCACAACAAATATAGGACAATGGTTAACGGTGTTTCTGTCTCTGCCAGTTCAATTGGACATTAAAGATCCCATGGTACTATTTGAAGAGAGAATGGAGTTTCTCCCACTGTCCTGGTCAATAATCCCCCAAATAAAATTGGTCATTCTCTTTGTAGCTGTTTGCAGGAGATGTTATCTGAAAATTGCCTGCTGTGTTTGTCTACGAAGAGTACTGTCGTTCTGCTTTACAGTGTGTTTTGTGTTGTTTGATGCGATGCGCTACCGAGGTGAAAGGCATCACAGCAAATGCAAAGATTATTATTATCATGATATGCACATCTAAGGGATCTTGTTAGAATGCTATTCTAAGCCTTTTCCTCCAAAATATAAACATTAAATACAAAATGTCAATGACCTATTTTATTATTGTGGTTTTTTTTGGACAGATTATTAATAGGCATGTAGAGTAAAGAAACTTGCCCAAGGTTTCGCCCCGATCTGCCTAGATTCGAACACAGGTCTCAAGCTTTTAAGGCGAGTGCTCTAACTACCAAGCTACAGGAACTCCAATATTGATCCATTTATCTCCAATGCTCTCCTGTTAAACCACGTCTGGTTTCCTTCCTCAATCAAGCCCCCCTCCTATATAATAATTTATATTTGTATAGAACAGTCCCAATGTACTGGACAGCCAAGGATTTGCACTGAACTGGGGGTTAGGATTGTGGTGGGGGTTGGGGGGAGGGGGTGGTGTGCAGAGTGTAAGGAGGGTGTTAGTAGGAGCATGACTGAAGGCACAGTTGAAGAAGAAGCATTGCATTTGATATAACGCTTTTCACATCTTCTAGATGTCTCAAAGTTCTTTGCAGAATATACTGTAAAGTGAATTGACTGCAAATTTGGGAGAGAAAGACGGCAGCCAATTGCACACAGCAGTGTCCCACAAACAATCATGGATTAAAGTGACCAATTTGGTGGGGGGTTTTTAGGGATTATTATCAGGTGTGAGGAAACTTGCCAAAAGTTTCGCCCTGCCTGGAATCGAACCCAGGTTTCTCGCTTGCGAGGTGAGTGCTCTAACCACTGAGCACAATGGAAAATCTTGAGCCAAGACTTCAAAAAGGCAAGGGAGAGCGCGAGAAAAAAGGCCTGTGGGATGAAGTTCCAGAGGGTGGGGATAGAAAGGCGAGGGACTGGAGCTCGCCAACATCTGTGTAGGAGAGGGAGCGGACAGGCCAGTATGAGGTGAGCAACAACAACAACAACAACAATTTACATTTATAGCGCCTTGGGACGTCGGGAGGACGTCCCAAGGCGCTGAACAAGAGGCATGTGACCCGAGCTGGGAGGGGAGTGTTTGGGAAGGGGTGAAACACGAAGGGGAGGTAAAAGAGTTTGGGGTGGAACAAAAGGCACGATCAAAGAGGAAAGTCTTCAAATCGGCCTTGAAAGAGGAAAGGGAAGAGGCGAAATGGAGGGATTGAGGGATGGCATTCCATAAGGTGGGAGCGGAGAAACTGAAGGCCCGGCCTCCGATGGTGGGGCGGTTCGGGCGGGGGGCTTGGAGCAGGCCAAGTCCTGTTGAACGGAGGGTCCGGGTGGGCGTGTAGGGGTAGAGTAGATCGGTTAGGTAGGATGGGGCAAGGCCGTGTAAGGCCTTGTAGGTGAGGACGAGGATCTTAAATTCGATCCTCTGGAGGATGGGGAGCCAGTGGAGACGAGCGAGGGTGGGAGTTATGTGGTCACGGAGGCGGGTGCGGGATAGTACACGGGCTGCAGAGTTTTGGATGGCCTGCAGCCTATGAATGGAGGAACTGGGGAGGCCGACTAGGAGAGAATTTCCGTAATCCAGCCGTGAGGTGATGTATGCATGCACGAGTGTTTTGGCAGCGCGGGGGGTAAGATAGTTGCGGAGCCTGGCAATGTTGCGCAGATGGAAATAGGCGGTGCCGGTCAAGGCGCGGATGTGGGGGAGGAAGGAAAGTTTTTGATCGAACATGATGCCGAGGTTCCTGATTGGCTTTGTGAGGTGGAGAGTGCAGCCTTGGATATTGAGGCTGGCAGCGCCCGATGTGCGGAGGCGCTGGCTTGAGCCAATCAGGAGGGCCTCGGTCTTATTCACGTTCAATTGCAAAAAGTTGTCCCCCGTCCACGATTCGATGTCGGACAGACATGCTGTCAGAACATCGATCGTCTGGGGGTTGAGGGATGAGGCAGAAAGGTACAACTGGGTGTCATCCGCATACATGTGGAAATTTACCCCATGTCTGTGGATGACGTCGCCCAGGGGGAGCGTGTAAAGGGTGAAAAGAAGGGGACCGAGGACAGAGCCCTGAGGGACGCCATGGGAAACTGTGCGGGGGTTTGAAGAAAAGCCATTGGAAGAAACAAAATGTAAGCAGGTCAGAGAGGTAGGGAGGAGCAAAGCTGTGGAGGATTTTGAAAGAGAGGACCAGATTTTTGAACTCTCATTGTGAAGCTCTTTTAGAGGTCTCAAAGATGTGATAAGATGATATATCAAATACAAGGATCATTATTATTATTTCCAAAAATCTTTGGATAATGCTCAATGGATCTTCTGCCTCTTCTCTAACCAATACTCTGGGATAAATCCCAGGTACGGAGACTTTTCTACTTGAAGCCTTTTAATGCAGCTTCCCTTGTAATACTTATCTACAATAATCTGACACCTAAACCAGTATAAATCAGTGACACAAATGGCAACTTTATGGTTCCCGTGGGCCAGGGAATGGCATTACAAAAACAAATTGTTGTTAGACTAATGTGGTCCAATGACCAAATCAAATTGTCACAAAAACAAGCATATATGCAGTAAAAGATTGCAGTGAACTGTGTGTCTTGCACTGTTCACTGATCACACAAGTCTTCCAATAAAACTTATTGTATTGCAGGAGAGTGTAGTAGAAATGGATAAGATAAGCATAATCAGAGGAAGTAAGCATAACCAGAGAGGAAGTACTAAAAAGATTGACGGCGCTCAAGGTAGACAAGTCGCCCGGTCCGGATGGGATGCATCCTAGGTTACTAAGGGAAGTACAGGAGCAAATAGCAGAGACTCTGGTCACAATCGTTCAATCTTCCTTGGACACAGGGGTGGTACTTGGACTGGAGGGGTGCAAATGTTACTCCACTGTACAAAAAGGGGCAGAAGGACAAACCTGGGAATTACAGGCAAGTCAGTCTAATATTAATAGTGGGCAAACTTCTGGAGTCTATGATCAGGGACAAGATAGATCTTCACTTAGAAAAATATAGGCTGATAAAGGACAGCCAGCATGGATTTGTTAAAGGCAAATCTTGCCTTACAAATCTGATAGAATTTTTTAACGATGTAACAGAATGGGTGGACGAGGGCAGCGCAGTTGATATAGTTTACATGGACTTTCAAAAGGCATTTGACAAAGTGCCGCATGAGAGGCTTATTAGGAAAATAGAGACCCACAGCGTTAAACGGACAGTGGTAGCATGGATCTACAACTGGCTGCGAGACAGAAAGCAGAGAGTTGTGGTGAGTGGTTGCTTTTCAGACTGGAGGGAAGTATGCAGTGGCATCCCCCAGGGATCAGTTTTGGGACCACTGGTCTTTTTAATATACATTAATGATTTGGATTTGGGTTCAGGGAGTACGGTTTCCAAATTTGCAGATGATACTAAGTTAGGGAGAATAGTAAATAGTGAGGAGGATAGTAACCATCTGCAAGAGAATATCGATAAAATGGTAAAGTGGGCAGACACAAAGCAGATGAAGTTTAATACAGAGAAGTGTGAGGTGATACACTTTGGGAGAAGAAATGAGGGGAGGCAATATAGGCTAGATAGTACAATTTTAAAGGGTGTGAAGGAACAGAGAGACCTCGGGATTTGTGTTAGTGACTCTTTGAAAGTGGCAGGATAGGTAGACAAAGCCGTTAAGAAGGCATATGGGATACTTAAGGCATTATAAATAGGGGTATAGAATACAAAAGTCAGGAAGTGCTGATTAATCTCTATAAGACTTTGGTTAGGCCTCAGCTGGAGTACTGTGTACAATTTGGGTCACCACACTTTAGGAAGGATATTAAGGCATTGGAAAGGGTGCAGAGGAGATTTACTAGGATGGTACCAGGAATGAGGGACTTCAGCTATGAGGAAAGGCTAGATAGGCTAGGCTTATTCTCTCTAGAACAAAGAAGATTGAGGGGAGACCTAATAGAGGTTTATAAGATTATGAGAGGTTTCGACAGGGTGAATAGGGAAAGACTGTTTCCATTGGTGGGCGAATCAGTGACTCGTGGTCACAGATTTAAAATAGTTTCAAAATGAAGCAGAGAGGAGCTAAGAAGAATTTTTTTCACTTAGCAGGTTGTTCGAATCTGGAATGCATTGCCTGAAAAGGCAGATTCCATAACAGCTTTTAAAAGGGAACTAGATCTTTATTTAGGAAGAGCAGATCTGTTAGGTTATGGGGAGAAAGCTGGGCAGTGGGATTGAGTTGCTCTGTTCAAAGAGCCGGCATAGACTAGATGGGCCGAAAGCCTCCTTTTGTGCCGTAAAATTATATGATTCTATGAAAACTACATACTCTCCAGTGGGATCACAGTCCAAACAAAAAGAATTGTATAATTTTACAAGTACTGTATACGTTATTACTTGAAGCGTTTTCATTCATGTATGATAGCTGGAATGTTTCATTGTTGAAGGGCTGGGAGTTGGGTATTGTGCATTGTTATTTGCATTGAAGAACAACAACAACTTCGATTTATATAGCGCCCTCCACGACGGACGGCATCTCAGAGCGCTTAATTCATGTTTCTGATTTAGTATATTTTATTGGCTGAATTCTGAATTTATCTGAATTCTGTTGATTTGGTGCCAGAGATTTGGATGACGATAAGCTTGTGACCATGATAGTTTGTTACACATCTGTATTGTATGTTTTTTTTTAATTTGCAAGTTGTTATTTATGAGTTGAAAGACAGGAAACTGAATAGATTGTAATTTGCATCCTCATTTGTGATTTTGCATATTATATTGAAATACAGTATATACAGGACAACTGTGTTCACTTAGTGCAATGCTATTACATTGTTTCATATTTCTATTGTTTGCTTCAGCAACAACAACAACAACACAATTACACTTGTAATTTCACGTCAGGAGCATGTCCCAAGGCGCTGGACAGTCACTGTGACAGACTCGAGCTGGGGACGGGGAGGGGAAGGGGGGGTTTAGGAGTTGCCGATGGGACCGTCGAAGAGGAGAGTCTTGAGGCAGGACTTGAAGGAGGCCAGGGAGGGGGTGAGGCAGAGGGACCGCGGGATGGAGTTCCAGAGGATGGGGACAGAGTGGCTAAAGGCTCACCCGCCGATGGTGGGGCGGATGAGTAGGGGACGTGGAACACGCCAGGGCAGGTTGGTAAGGGGTTAGAAGGTCATGGATGTAGGATGGGGCGAGGTTGTGGAGGGCTTTAAATATGAGGACCAGGATCTTGAAATGGATCCAATGGGAGCTGGGGAGCCAATGGAGTCGGACGAGGGTGCGGGAGATGGGGTCATAGAGTTTGGCATGAATGAGGATTTCAACGGCTTTGAGTGTGAGGTTGTGGTGGAGTTGGGCAATATTGTGGAGATGAGGAAAAGCAGAGTGAGTCATTGTTTGGATGTGGAGGAGGAAAGACAGTTGAGGGTCGAACAAGACACCTATGTTCCTGACTGGCTTGGTGAGGTCGAGTGGGCAACCATGGAGGTTGATGCTTCCAGCACCTGATAAGCAACTCCTTTCTCTCAGATAAAGTAAATCAATAGCAGGGTTACTATTGACAACCCATTAATAGACAACAAGTTGACGATGGATTTTATTTTCTCCTCCAAATATCTTGCCTCTCCTGAATGCTTTGGACTCGTTTTTTAGTTAGTGGTGCTCTTCAGTATTTCTCCTGTGATCATTATTAACGTGTGAGCCTTGGTGTTGGCAATGTGGACTATTACACCATCACATTGGCTGATTCTATCCTTACCCAACAGTCACATCTTCCAGCAGAAGGTCTCTGAAATAGGTTGACAGTGTGAATTTGACTTTATTTCCTCCTCCTGCCTCACTAACTCAGGATCAGTGAAGCCAATTGCCAATGGATCAACCTCTCCCAAAGTCAGTAAATTTACCAAGTAAAAATCAAGAATCATTTTCAGTCCTATCAGTTAGTGACAAAAACTACCACCACCAGAGGGAGTACTTACTCAGTGAGCACCTTTGGAATTTGTGAGCATTTGAACAATATTTTTTTATCTCTTATGAGCTTTATAAAGCTGGAAATGTAAAGCCAGTCTGGCTTTGCGACCGGCATTAATGCTAAGAACTGTAGCAACAGACAACACCTCTGGATACCATGGATTCATGGTACAAATGTTTCAAAATTAAGAGCTGAACTTAAGTCATTTTACTGTATCATTACATCAAGTGTTGTGTTGTGTTATGGCTATCTTTGAAGGCTTAAAATGTACCACTTGTGAGGAGACTTAAAAGTAGGAGTAAAAGTTAATTTTCACATGTTTGTTTGTTTGTTTGTTTGTTTTAATTCAAATCTGTTTTATTGTCCTAATGTATCATGTCACCCAGGGTGTCAGCCTGGTCATTGGTCGCATATATCAAATGTGAGGATTATTATTATAATTATTGCCTCTGAATCAAAAGGCTGTGAGTTGAAGCCCCACATCGGGGCTTTAAGTCACGTAGTCTAAACCAGGATGGTCCAACCTTTTGGCTACCGCAGGCGGAATCTCGATTTGAAAAAGGTCCACAAGCTTGTCCAGTGTGGACCAGGAGTTGGCAGGGAAATAAAACTGGCCGTTATTGCAGCCAGTCAGGATGGCAATCGCATCTCTTACCAACCGCATGCTTTAACAACTTAGACCTGCAGATAGCGAACTGCCCTTCTCCCACTTTCTCTCAATCTCTCTCTCTGGCCTCTCTCAAACACTCTCTCACACTGTCTCTCTCTCACTACCCCTTTCTTAATTCTCTCTCCCTCTTTGCTTTCTTCTCCTCGTCGACTCATCATGGGGTGGAGGTGTGTGGTTGTGTGTGGTTTATGTGTGGGGAGTGATTTGGGGGATGTAGTGGAGGTGTGTGTGTGAGGGGGGGGGGCAGAGCAAAGGGCAATTTCAGATTAGACATAATATTTCTTTACCACCATAAAATTCATAACTGCAACAGGTTGCCAGTAAGTAAGGGTACTTGAAGCCAGGACACTGGACTCATTTACAAAAAAAAACCTAATGCTATGAAGAGCAGGGTGGGAATTCTGAAAAGATTGGATCAAATGGGCTGAAAGGTCTTCTTCATTCAAACCAATCTTGGGATCACGTGATAAAATGATAAGTCTTGTTTTCCCAACGGATGCAGTACTGGAAACAGAAACACTTTACTTGGTCGGGTGCAAAAAAATTCACAGGGGATGGCGATCAAATTGCCATCAGCACATAGATTGCTGGGATCTTAAGCAAGATAACAGGGTCGGGTCCTTAGATGTGAAAACAGAATGTACATTGGAGCTAATGGAAAGATTCCAATTATAGACAGATAAAAATGGGGCAATTGTGATTCAGACTGTGACCTTGAGTTTCCCTCCAGCAGGTAACATTGATTGCTTTTTGTTGACGTGTAGCAGAAAGTGAGATGCATTTTCCAACGTTTCATTTTGTCATGAAAAGCAAAATACTGTATTATTATTATTACCTCATATTTTTTTCTACACATTCCCAAGGAATGTTCTGACATCTCACATAATAAGGAATAGCTTCACTTTTTTAAATGCAAATGTTTTCTGATTTGACACTTTGAGGCTTTGGTATATTTGGGCAGAATAATATGATCATATATTTTATTGTTTACAGAAATTTAGAAAGTCTTTGTATGTTTACTGATACAACATATTGGCTTGAATATATTATCCTGGTATCAAAAATGCAGCAGCCCTGGATTGCCTATAGAGAACTACATTCTCATATAATAAAATAATAATCCTTGCATCCTTGCATGTCTCACGTCTTCTAGACACCTCAAAGCACTTCACAGAATACACTGTAAAGTGAATTGACTGTAGGTTTGTAAGCGAAACACGGTAGCCAATTGCGAGCAGTAGTGTCCCACAAACAATCTTGGATGAAGTTTATTGAGCGTCTTGGGACGCTACCCTGTGTGAGGTTGCTATATAAATGCAAGTTGTTGTTATTGTAATGACAATATGAACAACTGTGAGAATGAAGGGAGTGCTGCAGCAGGTGAAGAAAGATAATAAACAAACTCAACTCCCAGAAATCTATTCAGTGTTTGCCGAGCAGACTGGTGTGAATGACAAAAACAGGGGAAATGAAAGTGAAAGTGTAGCCTCAAGGATCGAAACAGCAACTATTCAAATGCTGTGCCAATATTGTTGTGACAATAACAATTGCAACACAAACCAATAACAATATTTTAGGTCTAAATATTGTGGAATACTAATAATGCTATAAAGATAATAAGTTTTAGGATATCCTGGACTGCAGTTTCCAAACATATGGAAGTAAACATATGGTGAGTGCCCTACAATGATAACAATAATAATCCATGCATTCAATATAACACCGTGATAGGATGTCTCAAAATAGGATTTATTCTGAAGTGCAATGACTGTGTATTTTGTAGGTGAACGTCTATTATTTCAAAGAAAAAAGGATTCCCTCTCCTGGTTATTCTGGTTTATGTTCCACTCCTAATCCCAGTTTATTTTTTATGGTTTTAGTTGCCATCAGATTAAATTGAACTATCAGTCCAAATGTAGTTACCGGTACATCTTACAATCACCACCACATAATAATTCACAATATTGTATTACAGTAAACATGGGTTTTGCTTCATTTATTGGTCATCTGTTCATTACAGGCATTCAAACTTGGCTCCAGAAGACACCAGGGAACATAATGCAATACTGCAACTGTAACCCATATACAGTACAAAGATAGTATGGGTATCTCTCTGTTTGAAATACAACAAAAAAAAATTACACTTGTATAGCACCTTTCACGTTGGGAGGACGTCCCAAAGCGCTAAACAATCAGGTCGGAACCCAAGCAGGGAGGGAAAGGATCAGGGTAAGGGGAAGTGGGAAAGAGAGGGGAAAGAGTTAGGAGGGGAGCAGAAGGCACGGTCGAAGAGGAAGGTCTTGAGACCGGCTTGAAGGAGGAAAAAACGGAAGTGAGGCGAAGGGATTGTGGGATGGAGTTCCACAGTGTGGGAGCAGAGTGGCTGAAAGCTTGGCCAGCGGTTAGGGCAGTGGACGTGGAGCAGGCCAGAGTCTGCTGAATGGAGGGGACGGATGGGTTGGTAGGGAGACAGCAGGTTGGAGAGATCGGCGGGGGCAAGGCCATGAATGGCCTTGACGGTGAGGACGTGGATCTTGAATTCGATCCTCTGGGTGACGGGGAGCCAGTGGAGGTGGGCGAAGGTGGGAGTGATGTGGTCTCGGAGCCTGGTGCGGGAGAGTACATGAGCTGCAGAGTTCCGAATGATCTGCAGCCTGTGAAGGGAGGAGCTGGGATGTCCGACGAGGAGAGAGTTCCCATAGTCGAGCCCGGAAGTGATAAAAGTGAATGAGAGTTTCAGCGGCATGGGGGTTGAGGTACTGGCGGAGTATTTCCAGAGCGCCTTTCACGTCGGGCGGATGTCCCAATAAATACTGTCTGTCCAGCGCATTGGGAGGTCCTCCCAAACGTGAAAAGCTCTATGCAAATGTAATTTTGTTGATGTTGTTGGGTATATACAGGAGGCAGAACATTAGTGACCATCCCCTAAAGCAAACCAATTCCACTGTGGATATCATTACCCCCACCCCCCAACTCATCCAACACTGTGGCTTTGTGTAACTCGCTTGTTGAACTATTTAACCAATGCTTAAAGGTTTTTACAACAGTCTCACCCCATGGTCAGGTGCTGGATGAATATAGACTTCAGCTGGTGACAATGCAAAAACAAATTGGTTTTGCTAATGTTGCCTCCACTGAAGCTCTCAATCCTTTGCATCCTGAAGGGTTTCGACGAAGACTTCAGTAATATTAAGAGAATCCACAAAAAGAAGTCATGATCTCAAAGTCAGAAAGAGGAATAGACAATTTTAGATACATAGTAATTGCTTTATGCAAAGGGTAATTAACATGTGGAACGGTTTCCTCAGAGATTGATGAAGGTGGATAGTGTGGGCAGTTTCAAGTGGGAATTGAATATGTTTTGATGGTGGCCTCTTGCTTCTCTCCTAACGTGTCGATGGTGCCAGTGGGTAACTATGTCAGGGCGTCCTTGACTCCTAATTGGCCGATTGACCTCAGAGTCTGTGGGGTGAAGCGTGCGCCGGGGGTGGGGAACATCTTAGGGGAGTTGTCACGGAGTCCTATGAAGTATTGGTTAGCGTGTTTGCATCACAAGCAGGAGGACACAAGTTCAATTCCTGGGTCGGGCTAAACCTTAGGCAAGTTTCCATATTCCAGACACCTCTGTTTACCTAGCACACAGTCAATAGAACTTGGTCACTGTGTACAATTGCCTGCTGTGTTTTGTCCACAAAATGCAGTCAATCCACAGTATATTACAGGAAGAATGGGGGAAGACAGCAATGTGTGATGCTGGCACTGTCTTAGAGAGAGACTAACCTTTTATCTGAGTTTTACTCCCCAAAGAATATTTTACTTGACACCTATGTTGTTGAGAATAAATTACAGTATTGCCTTGTACATGGCTCCAACCTATTCTATAGTTTAACGATACTTACTGAAGTTATAATAATTTGTTACTACAGTATTTGGAAGTTTGCAGAAACCGCACTGTGAAGTGCAGTTATTTGACACTCCAACTTCCTTTTGTGATCTTCTAACTACTGTACAGTCAAAACGTTGCATGTTTTGTTTTGAAGGTACAACACAGGGAGGGACTGCAATTCATCATCAACAACAAAATTACATTTGTATAGCACCTTTCATGTCAGGAGGACGCCCAAGGTGCTGGACAGTCATTTTTTCAGACCCGAGCTGGGGTCGGGGATGGGGAGGGTGGAGGGAAAGGGGGGATTTGGGGTGACCAATGGGACTATCGAAGAGGAGGGTCTTGAGGTCAGTTCAAAAACGCGATCCGAAAGGAATGAGGAGATGGCTGCATATTTCAGCCTTGTATTTCAACCTCTGGAACTCCATCCCACAGTCCCTCTGCCTCGCCCACTCCCTGGCCTCCTTCAAGTCTCGCCTCATGACTCTCCTCTTCAATCGACCCATCGAAAACTCCTTATCCCCCCACTTCCCTCCCACCCCCCAGTCCTCAGCTCGGGTCTGAAGCAGTAACTGTCAAGCTCCTTGGGACGTCCTCCTGACGTGAAAGGCGCTATACAAATGTAATTTTGTTGTTGTTGTGTCTCACGCAGCTGTCAGGGTGAAAGGCATCTTGTTTGCGGAGGAGAATGGTTGCACTGTGACATCATTAGCTTCTGTAGTTTTGAATGCAGTGTTGTGGTTACAGAAAGGCTTTCGCTATGGCATCACGATGTATGAATTCAAACTCAAGGTGTTGTTGATACTGGAATCTACATCAATGCAAATTAGAACAGGTTATTTTGTTCTCACCAGTTTCCTTACGGCTGCAAAATCAAGAGTCTCGTCAACCACTGAAAAACCACTGCAAAGCTCACCCTTATGATGCGACGCCCATCACTTTAACAAAAAAGTAAGTCCTTTGCAGTCTCGAGACATTGTCATTGAATAATCTGGTAGATCCATTACCTTATTTTTTTTACAAAAAAGAACTTAAGAAACCTGAAGTGAAGGACTGAGCCCTACAGTGAGGACAGAATCACACGGTTGAGTCACTTAGTGGAGAGCAGATAAATACAAATAATTGTGGTTAGTGATGGCAAGTTTCATGATAATAATCCTTGTATTTGATATAGCAACTTTCCCCTTTGACTGTGCCTTCGGCCACAGCCCCAGCCTCACTCCCCCTACTCTCCAACCTTCTTGATTCCTGACTGTATATTTTGCGGGTGAAACGCAGCAGCCAATTGCACACAGCAGAGTCCCACAAATAGTCGCAGATTGAAATGACCACTGTGTTATTGAGGGTTTGGGGGGATTTGGGGGGATTATTATTAGGCGTGTTAGAAAGGAAACTTGCCCAAGGTTTCACCCTGCCTGGAATTGAACCCAGGTCTCTTGCTTGCTTGCTTGTAGCCACTGAGCTACAGGACTCCACAAAGAGATACCAGCAAGTTAGAGCCAAAAATGATGTGATCAATCTTGTTTCCAAACTTAACCATAATTGGTTCCTGCAAAGATGTTTAACTACTTAAACTTTTTTCCACTTTAATGAATATTTTCCTTCTCTTCCTCTTTGATATAATTATTGCTTCCACTGGGATACATTTCCACCAGGCCCAATCACCCTCTGGTATCTCACCCGACCTCCACGTGAACACCTTCTAATAGAGGGATCTCTGGAGTGCAACAAGAAGGAACAAGCCATCTTGTTGATTCTTTCCTGTCTAAACCAGCGCAAAGTGCCAAGGCTATTGTTGTGCTCTAACTACTGCTCCATGAAAGATCAGGTACCACACAATAAAGTGGAATTATGAATTTACAACCTTCTGGCATTGATAAGTATTGGCTTTTCATAACACATAATTGAAAGCTTAATGTCTTATCTACGAAACGAATATCTGAGCTGGAAAAACACAAAGTATGTGTATGTTTATCAGAGAATATTAAGGAGGTTAAAGTACAATGGAAACCACTAGTGCTCCGATCTAATGTTTAATGCCCTCAATAGAGTATCACACATATATCTTTTGTATTTATTACCTTGCTGGGTGTGTCCTGTGATGATTTTATTCTCAGAAAATCACTAGAGTACTGCACATTTGAAAGATTATATTAATTCTGCATCACAAGTCTATTTATTCCATGTGATTGCAATTAACTACAACGGAGACACAAAATAAGATACAGTACTAAACTTGTCCAAATCCAAAAATCAGCAGTGTTGTTTCTAACCAATCTATTCATTGTGAGTAGCAATATAAATGCGCCCTTAACTTTCATTTGTGTATGAGTTTTCCAGTGAACACAGGGAGTCAAACCAGCAATGCAAAGTGGGGGGAAGAGTTCCATGCACTGAAATGCAGACATTGGTAGGTTTCTTACTGTAAATAAATTATTTAAAGCCAAATGTTTACCTGGTGTTTGAGTCTCTGATTCCCTCTCCCACTATCAGTTTTCAATCTGTCAGGCAATGCGTCCCGCCCTCAAGAGCTGGGCCTGCTTGAATGGCAGTATCCTCAGAGAATTCCTGATACAAAACCATCTAAATAAACTAAATCAACTAAATAAACCATCTAAATAAGCATGATCTAAACTATGCATGATTGATAATGAATAATTCAAGCTAAGCAATTCACAAAATATACAACTCTAGCAACAAGGATGAGCTCAGACCTTGGTCATCTTATTTGTGATGAGCTATGGTACAATATAAATAACTCAACTTTTTTTTGTATTCATGAAGGATAAATCATGTTTTTTCCTCTCATGTTTTCCCATTATTCTGAGAGAAGGCTGCTGCTGTACTTGTCAAAAAAGAAAAAGCATCTGAGACCTTATCGTATACAGTATACCTACTTTTTTCTCTTTGCTGAATTTGGAATGTACTGAGCTTTTCATTATGACAACGACTACATAATTGGCTGAAAACCTTGCTGCATTCAGTAAGATGAACTGACTTTACTGTGCGCTGGGGGACTTTTGTTTATACTCTGGGGGTGCCTGATCCTTATGCAACTGCAGTTTGTTTCTCATTTCTTGCCAGTCTTTCTAGGGCTGTGTTTATATTGCAATGCTGCAGCTAGTGTCAGTGCTGCGATATAAACAAAGTGATTATCTCTAAAGTGCAATTATCTCTGGAGGTGTTTCCCATCACATCCCATGTCTTTGTTCTGCACGTAGAAACAGTAGCGTCAGAGACCAGAGGATAAATGGTTCTGCCCTCTAGTAGTGATGGCCATATCTCTCTAGACATGGATGAGCTGAGCTGTCAACATTGCAATAACAGCTTCCTTGGCCTGTAAATTCCTTTCCCCACACTGGAGGAAACACACAGCCAATAAAGAATTGCAAATTGAAAAGATGCTGTAAGAGATCAAGATTGTTAGTTGACAAATCATTCACTATGTCAAAACAGTGTGAGGCAGCAAATGGGCAAGGCAAATGGGATGCTGGGCTGCATTGTTAATATTGAGTTGAGATCTCCAGTAATAATGCGTAAGCTGCAAGTGCTTTCATTCCTGTGTACAGTTCAGTTCTGGTTATCACAACATATGAAGGATACCAAGGCTCTGGAGGCAATGAAGAAGAGAGCAATGAGGATAATTTCTAGTGTTAGAGGAATGAGCTATGAGAAACATTTGGATAAGCTCAGACACTTTGACCTTGGAAAGAATCTGTTCAGATGGGTTGTCAAGATATACAAGATTTTAAATGGAATTCAGACAATAAATTCTGTAAATACTTTCGAACACTCAAAAACAGCAGAGCAATAAGACGCAAGCTTAGAGTTGCAAAAGACACCAGGAAATCTTTTTTTTCATAGAAGATTATTAATGACTGAAAATAGTGGAACTCTCTCCCCCAAAAGGCTGTGGATGTTGGAACCATTCAAATTCTCAAAACTGAGGTGGATAGATTTTTGTTAGGTAATAATAATCCTTGCAATTAGTATAGCGCCTTATCACATCTTCGAACTGTCTCAAAAAGATTCATAGAATTTACCGTAAAGTGAATTGACTCTATATTTTGTGGGCAAACGCAGCAGCCAATTGCACACAGTTGTGTCCCACAACAGTTGTTTATTGAGTGACCAAATTATTATTTTTAAAACAGAATTATTACCCCCAGAAAAGCAATCCGCCAAACAACTAACAACCGTGTTCCTACTTACTGCTAGGTAAACAGAGGGATGTGGAGTAAGGAAACTTCCCAAATATTTGCCCTGCCTGGGAATCGAACCCAGGTCCTCTCATTTGTAAATCTATCTATCTTTGTGACTTTCCTTTCCATGTCACACAAAGGTGCCGTCTTTGATACAAAATGCTTCTGATTGTTGAGATCTACATTGAACCATTTTATATTGATACTGTATATAGAATAATGGAATTTCACAACAGTAGAAAGAGACCATTTGCCCATCTGTGCTGGGTCTCTAAAAGCCCTATTCATTCATTCGTATTGTCCAGCCATGTCTTCATAGCCTTAAATACTTTCCTTTTCAAATAGTTGTTTTATTCTGTTTCATAAGCTATCATAAATTTTGCTTCAACCACCGTTTGTGGAGCAAGGAAACATGCCCATTGTTTCACTCACCCGGGAACCAAACCTAGATCTCTTGCTTGCGAAGCAAATTCTCTAATCACTGAGCTACAGGTAAGGGTATTAAGTGATATGGGATAAAGGCAGGTACAGAATTTGCAGTTGAGGTACAGATCAGTCATGATCTAATAGAATGGTGGAACAGGCCTGAGGGGCTGAATGGTCTACTCCTATTACTGGAATGGGTTACCAGGAAGCGTGTTTGAGGCTAGAATGCTGTACTTATATAAGAAATGATTTGCTGCTGTAATGGAAGATTGGCAAGGTGGGAACACCAGCAGGAAGAGATCAAATAGGAGGAAAGGCTTTCCTCATCTGAATTTCTCTTGAAAGCTGTATAAGCATAAATTATTAAGACCATCGCTGCTCCATTTATGGACCCTTAACTACTTATGTTCTTACTTCACTCTGTTGAAATTGTCATTAATGCCTTTATCACCTCAAGAAATATTCCCCAGTGCTCTGCATCAGTAACCAAAGCTCACAATCAACCAAAATGGTGCAATTCATATCATTCTCTCTCCCTGTCTTCAAACCTTTCCTAAAAATAAATCTCATTGATCATTATTTTAAATCCTTAATTTCTGCTTGGCTTGGTGTGTTTTGAGACATTAAACCCACGTGAAAGGTATGTATAAATGCAAACTTTGTTAAGCAGGCCTCAGAGGGAAGTTCTAATTTTGTTTTCCACTAATGTCCAAAACGAAAACAATGCATATTTAGAAGCAGGCAATAGGAAGGAACTCTGCAAAAAATGTTCCTTAATTTGCATCCAGTGTAATAGTGGATAAAACAGCCACCAAGGCTTTCTGAATTTATCCCCTGCTTATTTCATTTCATTCTGCTTAACTACAGATTGCAGCTCAATTAATTTGTTATGGATTCAGCTCTTGGGTGAAACATGCAGATGAACATTATCATTGGAATTTTAATCAGTCTACATTCGATTTAAATACTGAGCTGTATTTTCCAGAGGCCTGAAATGTCTTATGAACTGTGGCTTCCAAATTAAGATTCAATTAAACAATTTTACAAAATTCCATATAATATTCAAGTCTAGGACTTCTTTTGGATGAAGACAATCATAATCATCATCCTTGCGTTTGATGTAGCGCTTTTCACTTTTTCAAGTTGTCTCAAAGCACTTCACAGAATATACTGTAAAGTGAATTGACAGTATATATGTGGGCGAAATGCGGCAGCCAATTGCACACAGCAGAAGATTTCTGGAAGACTGCTTCACCATTTTTCTGTAAACACAATGCCTACTGGTCTTATAATACAATTTACACTTATTTATTATTTATTTCATTCCATTTTAATTGGATTTTTAAAAAATTATTTGCAATACATCCTATTCCAGTAGTCTTACCCATTCCTCTCTCTGGAAGTGCATCTTTCTTTTCAAATGAGGTGGCAGCTGTGATACTGAAATGATATCCAGAGAAAATAGAACATGATCAAACTCCACAAGGAATATATGGCTATAGGGCATTATTGTTTGGCAATTGTAAGATGAAAATGTACAATAGCGTGACACTCTGGATGGTTGACTGCTTAAAGCATTGTTACTTTTTCACACAGTGGATATTCACAACGGTGGTCAAAACATAGATCCCTGCTTTTTACCCCAATTGTTGAGGTTTGTGTGTCATTCGCATACATATAATAATAATAATTCTTGCATTTGATATCGCACTTTTCACATCTGATTGACATCTCAAAATATGGAAGATTACCCTATGTCTGCGGATGATATCGTCATGAGGGAGCAAATAGATGAGGAAGAGGAGGGAGCCAAGGGTAGATGGATTGAGTTCTAGAGACCAGGGGTACAGTAGACGAAAATGTAGGAACGAATAAAATTTCAGAGTGGGTGAGGGCCAAGCAGCATGGCAAAGTTAGCCGAGCGAAGGGGACAAGCTGGGTAGGAGAAGATCACATAAAGAGGCCTTAGGAAGAAGGGATTTACTGGTGAGGATGAAGAATTGCAAAGAAAGTACATTGTAGAAACAGGTCACTTGACCCAATCTGTCAGTGCTACTGTTTATACTCCACATGAATCTTCACCCATTGTTTACTGCTTCCCATACCCTTCTATTCTAGCGCTCTGAGACGCCATCCGGCGTGGAGGGCGCTATATAAATCAAGGTTGTTGTTATTGTTTTAATTCTCCTCCCTCTCATGTGAAGATCAAGGCTTCCTTTGGAATGCACAGACCATCAAGTTGATCAGTTGAGAGACAGAGTGACAGTAGGGCCAAGCGAGGATTGGTGCGTTCGGTGGGGATGAGGATGTGAGTGACAGAGTTGAATATGAGCAGCATCTTTTGGATGGTGGAACTTGGGAGACCAGAAAGGAATGTGTTTCAAATTTGAAATGATAGGTAGTAAAGGTGTGAATAAGGGACAAATATTTATGCGATAGGAATGGATACAAGCTATGTGATGGAAAAGCTGCCTTGGTCATGAACCTCATGAACCTCAGTGTGAGGAAGGAGGTCAATATTGATGGCAATTGATGAAAGGTTCCATTACTATTGCAATACTTCTTCTCTCTGGTATGTAGATAACAGGATGATCATGGCTAACAACGTGAGGTATAGTGCCATTTGCAGATACAACATGGTTGGAAAAAGACTAATTGATCATTATGTTAAAAAAGATGCCTATTCATTTATAGGCATCAATTATGCAATATTGATCATATGATGACAATGTTAATACGAGTGTGCAGATAACATTATTTTCAGAATTTAAGAAAAGAGATTATGGTATGTTGGATAACATATTCCTAATAGATAGTGGTGATTTGATGATCTACAATGGGTATGTGATCATTGTAATGCATTAACCTGTGATGTGTGAGTATCTTTGTGAATTTATTTCACAGGTTCCACTTCTGTGATTGGTCTTGCTGCGTCTGTCTGAGAAAAACTGCAATGTTAATGTTGAAGTAACTAATCTAACAACGACAGCAGGTGAGTGAAATCTTCAATCATACTGGATATGCTTTTTTGTTAAACTTACTACCAAATCAGTAAAGATACCCAGAAAAAATACCAAACAACCACAACAAAATTACACTTGTATAGCGCCTTTCATGTCAGGAGGAAGCTTTACAGTAGAAGGCTTTACACAGAGGATGGACCAGCTAAATTGAGGCTGTTTTCACTCGAACAGAAAAGGTTGAGAGAGGTATTCAAAATGCTGAGGGATTTTGATAAAATTAATATCGAAACATTAATTCCACCACAGGTCAGTAAATGAGTAGCTAAAGGATAAACATTTCAGTTAATTCCAATAAAAACAAACACAGAAGATGAATTTTTTTTATTAGTGGCACATGGAATGCCTCTCCAAAAATGGTGGTTGAAACAAAATTTACGATTGCTTTTGAAAGGGAATTAGACAAATATTTGAAAAGGAAAGTATTAACGGCTACGAGGAAACGATTGGACAGCACAACTCAATGAATAGGCCTTTCAGAGAGCCAGCACAAACCAAATGGTCTCTTTCTATGCTGTAAAATTCTATGATTCTATATATCAATATAATATGGCTAGATCTAAATCTCGACAATCAGAAATACTTTGCATTACTTTGCACCTTTATGTGGCATGGAAAGTAAATCACAAAGATAGATAAATGTACAAATGAGAGGACCTGGGTTAAATTCCTGGGCAGGGCGATATTTTGGCAAGTTTCCTTGTTCCATACCCCTCTGTTTACCAGGCAATATGTTGGAACCCGGTAGTTACTCAATTGGCGGATCGGTTTTCCAATGATGATAGTCTCTTCAAAAAAAATTATAATAATTTGGTCACTCAATTCACAACTGTTTATGAGACACTGCTGTGCACAATGGCCTGTCATGTTTCGTTAATTAAATATACAGTCAATTTATTTTACAGTATATTCTATGAAATGCTTTGTGACTTCTAGAAGACGTGATAAGGTGCTATATCAAATGCAAGGATTATTATTATTGAACGATCCTTTCTGTTGTCATTAGCAATATCTGATGACAAACAGAAATTCTTACAAGAAATTCTTATTAACAATGGATATTATTTTTGGGGGGGAGCGCTGAGGGTAACAGCGGTCTCTTTGGAACTGAACTGACTCCAGGGTGACATGTTTGCTGATAGCATGTTGGAATCGAGTCAATCCTCTCAGTAGTCCAGTTGCTGAGGTAAGCAGATCTGCAGTACTGCAGGGCACTGCTGATGATAGACCCAGCAGTCTATCAGTAGGACTTCAGTAGTACACCAATGTGCACTCTGGGATCTTCAAGCCTTAGCTCTTGCCAACTGGTGCCTAATATTTGCTGAAACTAGATAAGCAGGATGTGTCCCTCCAGGGAAAGGCTGCACCTTCGAGACACAGCAATTTACAATAAAACCTTTGTTATCCGGCACCCTCGGGACCTGCCCGGAGCCAGTTAATCAAATATGCTGAATATTCGAGTGGCAAGTTGCCAAAAATCCTACACAAAAAATTTACTTATTTTAAAACATACCATATTAATAATAGACTAAATAATAACAGAATATTGTATGGATACTTACCAATAAAGCATTCCAGCACACTCAGTAAAATGATTGGTAAAAAAGCATTCCAGCATTCGGTAAGTTTAATAAGTGCGCAAAGTGAGTATACCGCGAGTGTCCCGATCTCCCAGGACAATTGGGAGTATTGGTTGAGTATGCTGGTTGGTTGGGTATCGGATAAACAAGGTTTTACTGTAATGTGAAGATGGAATACATGGAACACTTGAGCATAATTATGGGTTCCTGCATGTGCCAGACGCCTGACACAAAATATATATTTTCAATTTGTTTTCATTAGTTTCAGTGTGGTTTACTGTGTTTAATCAATTGGCTCCACCAAATGGAAGCCAACAGAAGTGGTTATTAGACCATAATGATTAGGAAATAATACTATACTACATTTAACAATTAATGATCATCTTGTAATATTTAAAAGCACGAACAGACCATATTACTTAGAAAGTTAATAAAACTCCTCAACAAATTATTAAAATATATGGTAAGTGACTGTATTTCTTTAAGTAGTAATTAAGTCATGCGATAAAATTCCATACCACATCTAGGAGTAGGACCCACTCAACATGGTCCATGACTTACCCATCATAGTGATACTTTATATAACAAAAGTTTCATGACCAATTTCATTTGGGGGAATCATTGGCCCAAATAAAATAGAAACATAGAGAGAATAGTTCTCTATTCCAATAGTGCCATGGGATCTTTACCATCCACTTGAACAGACAGGCTTGGCCCTTGGTTTAATGTCTGATCCAAAGGACGGCAACTCAAACAATGTAGCACAGCCCCCGGCCCTCCACTAGTGTCAGTTCCAAAATATATGAGTTCCAAATCCTGACTTGGGGCTTCAACCCACATTGTTCTGACTCTGAGTTGAGACTGTTACCAACTGAGCTTTTCTTTCAAATGTCCCTCGTTGACAAAAGAATATGAGAATTTTTGACCCCATATGTTTCAAAATCCCACTTTAAACAGCATATAGATTTCAAACTTTAAATGGATTTCAAACACTTGAGTGGTTATTTCAAAATCCCCAAGCTTTGTTAACCACATTTTTCACCACATTCTGGTGAATGCTCGGTCTAAACAAAGTTGTTGCCAGCTACATTGCCTTGGGTGGGCAGATCATGCCTGTTTGTACATTGTTGTCAGTGTATATGATCCATGGGACAATCTTAGCAACCAGGTTGGTTACGGAGTATAGCCTTTTATTAAACTGTTACAGTACAGCTATCGTTGTTCCTATTACATCCTTCAGGTTTTGACATTTATTTACATTTTTTTTCAGTTACTGTAGCTCATATTAACCTTGGCCTATGAAAAACTGGAATATGAGTATCTAACAGGGTCAGCAGAGACTGTACCACGAGATACAATCTGTGATAATGCATAATCTTTATAGTTCTCATGGCATGAGAATTTTTAAAGTGACATGGCATGCCAATGTTCATTCATTTGACAGGTTATTTTACCCCTGAAATTGATTAATCTTTCTTGTGTCAACAGCAAAACAAGATAGTTAGGATTCTGTGTCACCAGTAATCAGTTTTAACATTTGTTCAGAAATTTGGTGGAATGTGATTATGCAAGTTAGGACCAAATACTCCAAGAGACAAATATACAGTTGGCCAGGGGTGGGTGGAGCCTGCTGTACATGGAAAGAATGATCCTATGAATATCTGGAGATTTTACTATATTTATTTTAAGGATCAGTGCACGGGGTGGAGGTCTGGTTTGATCAGTGTATAGCTTGGATTGCATGAATAATCTGAGGTTTATACATCACTTGTTTTATCATTTGGGGGGTTGGGGTCAGTGTATGTGTAAAAACCCTGACCTAAATCACTTACTCCGCTGCCCCGTTAGTATTATTATTAAGCATTAATCCTTGCATTTGAAGCACTTCACTGTAAACTGAATAGAATATATTTTGTGGGCGAAATATACATATAGTATAAAGGCATAGGGGTGAACATTTGGTTGACCTTGGACTACAGACAGGGTTTTCTCTGCCACTTCTGGCTGTGGGTGGGATGGATTTTTTTGTCATTGCGCGAGCGTCGAATACACATTTCCTGACCACAACACAGCAACTGCTCACTGCAGCCCAGATTGGGTTGGGGGGAAGGGTACAACGTGCAATTTAAATGACTACATTACTTGTTGCAGTTTCCCCCCATGTATTAAACAACAACATGCAATAAAAACATTCCTTTTCCATATATATTCCCTGCCTAGGGGTTGGGGGATGTGGGGGTAAACAGGTTGGCACCTCATGTGAAGAGTTGGGAGTGAACTAGCAAGTGAGTGAGTAGAGAGTGGGGCAGAGTGAGGGGCAGGGCAGGGTGAGGGGTAGAGCAGGGTGAGGGGCAGGGCAGGGCGAGGGGCAGGGCAGGGCAGTGTGAGGGGCAGGGCGAGGGGCAGGGCAGGGCGAGGGACAGGGCAGGGCAGTGTGAGGGGCAGGGCAGGGCGAGGGGCAGGGCAGGGCGAGGGGCAGGGCAGGGT
Organism: Hydrolagus colliei; assembly: GCA_035084275.1. NCBI lineage: Eukaryota > Metazoa > Chordata > Chondrichthyes > Chimaeriformes > Chimaeridae > Hydrolagus > Hydrolagus colliei. Next base: position 45,966,934 of record CM068743.1, read on the forward strand.
GAGGGGCAGGGCAGGGTGAGGGGCAGGGCAGGGCGAGGGGCAGGGCAGGGCGAGAGGCAGGGCAGGGCGAGGGGCAGGGCGAGGCGAGGGGCAGGGCGAGGCGAGGGGCAGGGCGAGGGGCAGGGCAGGGCGAGGGGCAGGGCGAGGGGCAGGGCAGGGCGAGGGGCAGGGCAGGGCGAGGGGCAGGGCAGGGCGAGGGGCAGGGCGAGGGGCAGGGCAGGGCGAGGGGCAGGGCAGGGCGAGGGGCAGGGCAGGGCGAGGGGCAGGGCAGGGCGAGGGGCAGGGCAGGGCGAGGGGCAGGGCAGTGTGAGGGGCAGGGCAGGGTGAGGGGCAGGGCAGGGCAGGGCAGGGCAAGGGGCAGGGCGAGGGGCAGGGCGAGGGGCAGGGCAGTGTGAGGGGCAGGGCAGGGTGAGGGACAGGGCAGGGCAGGGCAAGGGGCAGGGCAGGGCGAGGGGCAGGGCAGGGCGAGGGGCAGGGCAGTGTGAGGGGCAGGGCAGGGCGAGGGGCAGGGCAGTGTGAGGGGCAGGGCAGTGTGAGGGGCAGTGACTGCCAGGCCAGGGAGGGGAGGGGTTATTGGTGGGAGTGACGGCCACAGACTTCGCTTGATTTGGGTTTTCGATGCACGGATTTTCTCTCTCCCTTTTCTCTGTGTGTGTGTCTCTCTCTCTCTCTTCTCTCTCTCGCTGCGTCTCCTCCACAAGCTTTTTTTCCCTCTGTTTTAATGACTATTTAGTTATCCTTTTTTTTATTTCGTGGGAAGAGGGTGAGTCGGGGTCTGGAGACATTTGCAGACAATTAATTGCGGGAGCGGGGTTTGGTTTGTGTTGAAAGACAGAGGCGAGGGAGAGAGTTGCTGTTATAGTATAGATATATACACAGTACATATAGATAGATATCTCTATAGTGTGCAGATGTGTTGGTGAGAGGGGGAGGGAAAATAGATGTGAACAAAAATAAGAGACGGGCGAGTAGAGAGAGGGAGGAGGAGAGGGAGGGAGGAGCAGAGGGAGGGAGGAGCAGAGGGAGGGAGGAGGAGGAGGAGGAGAGGGAGGGAGGGAGGGAGGAGCAGAGGGAAGAGGGAGGGAGGGAGGAAGGGAGGGAGACAGCACCCTCTTGACGGGTACAAAATGTCTGTGAGGAGACTGTGAGACAGAGGCCAAGCAAATCAATACTCACTGGGGAAAATTTAGTGTGGTTTTTAAAAAAATATATTTTACTTTCTCTCCTCTCTGTGTGTGTCCACTGTCTGTGTGTGTATCTGTGTCTCCCTGTGTGTGTATCTGTGTCTCCCTGTGTGTGTGTATCTGTGTCTCCCTGTGTGTGTGTATCTGTGTCTCCCTGTGTGTGTGTATCTGTGTCTCCCTGGGTGTGTGTATCTGTGTCTCCCTGTGTGTGTGTATCTGTGTCTCCCTGTGTGTGTATCTGTCTCCCTGTGTGTGTGTATCTGTCTCCCTGTGTGTGTGTATCTGTGTCTCTGTGTGTGTGTATCTGTGTCTCCCAGTGTGTGTGTCTGTCTCCCTGGGTGTGGGGGTTTAATTGTGAATTTTCTCTCTCTGTGAGTCTGTGTGTGTCTGTCTCCCTGTGACTGTGTGTGTGTGTGCCTGTCTCCCTGTGCCTGTGTGTGTGTCTGTCTCCCTGTGACTGTGTGTGTGTGTGCCTGTCTCCCTGTGTGTGTGTGTGTGTGTGTGTCTGTCTCCCTGTGACTGTGTGTGTGTGTCTGTCTCCCTGTGACTGTGTGTGTGTGTCTGTCTCCCTGTGACTGTGTGTGTATCTGTCTCCCTGTGACTGTGTGTGTGTGTGTGTGTCTGTCTCCCTGTGACTGTGTGTGTGTGTCTGTCTCCCTGTGACTGTGTGTGTGTGTGTGTGTGTCTGTCTCCCTGTGACTGTGTCTGTCTCCCTGTGACTGTGTGTGTGTGTGTGTGTCTGTCTCCCTGTGACTGTGTGTGTGTGTGTGTGTCTGTCTCCCTGTGACTGTGTGTGTGTCTGTCTCCCTGTGACTGTGTGTGTATCTGTCTCCCTGTGACTGTGTGTGTGTGTGTGTGTCTGTTTCCCTGTGACTGTGTGTGTGTGTGTGTGTCTGTCTCCCTGTGACTGTGTGTGTGTCTGTCTCCCTGTGACTGTGTGTGTGGTGGCGGTTTTTATTGTGTATTTTCTGTGTGTCTCTGTCCCTGCCTCTCTGTCTGTCTGTGTCTCTCTGTGTGTCTCTGTCCCTGTCTCTGTCTGTCTGTGTCTCTCTCTCCCTGCCTCGCTGTGTGTCTCTGTCTCACTCCCTGTCCCTCTCTGTGTCCCTCTCCCTGCCTCTCCCTGTGTCTCTGTGTGTGTGTGGGGGTGGGGGGTGGGGGGGGTGATTTTGTCTGTTTATGTCTCTCTATTTGTCCCTCTCTGTCTTGTTTTTATAGTGTATTGTCTGTGTGTGTGTGTGTGTGTCTTGTGTCCCTGTCTGTGTGTGTCTGTCCTAGAGCTCTGTGTGTCTGTGTATCCGTCTCTGTCCCTCCCTGTGTGTCTGTGTCTGTCTGTGTGTCTGTCTCTGTGTATCTCTGTCCCTCCCTGTGTGTCTGTGTCTGTCTGTGTGTCTGTCTCTGTGTATCTCTGTCCCTCTCTGTGTGTGTCTCTGTCCCCCCTGTGTGTGTCTCTGGGGGGGGGGGGGGGCAGCACTTTAGTCTGAGGGTGAGGAGGAGGAAGAGGAAGAGGAGAGAGGCAGAGAAACATTAACCTGACCATGATGAAGATGAAGGCGTTGATGAAGCTGCCCGACCCCGAGGAGGAGGAGGAGGAAGAAGAAGAAGAGGAGGAGGAAGAGGAGGAGGAGGAGAGAGCGGGAGGAGGAGGAGGAGGAGGAGAGGCGAGAGTTCCCAGCGGCGCCGCCATGGCCGCACCTCCCTGCTCCCGGAGCCGCCCCAGCCCCGGGCCCGGGCCCGCCGTGTCCCCGCCGCCGCCGCCCGAGGCCGGGAAGGAGTCTGTGTACGAGTGGTTCGGCTCGGCCCTGAGCTCGGCCCAGCGGCTGGAGTTCCTGTGCGGCCTCCTGGACCTGTGCCACCCGCTGGAGCTGCGGTTCCTGGGCAGTTGCCTGGAGGACCTGGCCCGCAAGGACTACCACTCGCTCCGGGACTCGGAGATCAGGGCCAACAGCCTGGCCGACCTGGCCGCCGCCGCCGACGTGACGGACGAGGTGGTCCGCAGCAAACTGGTGGTGTCGCTGGCCCTGCTGGGCTCCGAGAACCGGGAGGCGGCCGCCGTGCTCTACCGGACCCTGACTCACGTCGACTCGGTCATCAAGAACTACGGCCTCCCGCCCACCGAGCGCGGCGGCCAGGAGCTGTCCCTGCTGCTCACCATGGCCGCCAACCACCCCGCCTTCTCCTTCCACCACAAGGAGACTCTCCGGGAACAGCTGGCCGGCCTGCAGCGCGGCACCGGCAACACCGGCACACACTGGAGCCCCGGCCACAGCCATCACACCGCAGCCTGCAAGGTAATGACACTCACTCACACATACACCATTATAGGCACCACAGACACATGGCAGTGTGAGTGTGTGTGAGGGATGGCACTGTGGGTGTGTGTGAGGGATGGCAGTGTGGGTGTGTGTGAGGGATGGCAGTGTGGGTGTGTGTGAGGGATGGCAGTGTGAGTGTGTGTGAGGGATGGCACTGTGAGTGTGTGTGAGGGATGGCACTGTGAGTGTGTGTGAGGAATGGCACTGGGTGTGTGTGAGGGATGGCACTGTGGGTGTGTGTGAGGGATGGCACTGGGTGTGTGTGAGGGATGGCAGTGTGGGTGTGTGAGGATGGCACTGTGAGTGTGTGTGAGGGATGGCACTGGGTGTGTGTGAGGGATGGCACTGTGGGTGTGTGTGAGGGATGGCACTGGGTGTGTGTGAGAGGGATGGCACTGTGGGTGTGTGTGAGGGATGGCAGTGTGGGTGTGTGAGGATGGCACTGTGAGTGTGTGTGAGGGATGGCACTGTGGGTGTGTGTGAGGGATGGCACTGGGTGTGTGAGGATGGCACTGTGAGTGTGTGTGAGGGATGGCACTGTGGGTGTGTGAGGATGGCACTGTGGGTGTGTGTGAGGGATGGCACTGTGAGTGTGTGTGAGGGATGGCACTGTGGGTGTGTGAGGGATGGCAGTGTGGGTGTGTGAGGGATGGCACTGTGGGTGTGTGTGAGGGATGGCAGTGTGGGTGTGTGTGAGGGATGGCAGTGTGAGTGTGTGTGAGGGATGGCACTGTGAGTGTGTGTGAGGAATGGCACTGGGTGTGTGTGAGGGATGGCACTGTGGGTGTGTGTGAGGGATGGCACTGGGTGTGTGTGAGGGATGGCACTGTGGGTGTGTGTGAGGGATGGCACTGGGTGTGTGTGAGAGGGATGGCACTGTGGGTGTGTGTGAGGGATGGCAGTGTGGGTGTGTGAGGATGGCACTGTGAGTGTGTGTGAGGGATGGCACTGTGGGTGTGTGTGAGGGATGGCACTGGGTGTGTGAGGATGGCACTGTGAGTGTGTGTGAGGGATGGCACTGTGGGTGTGTGTGAGGAATGACACTGGGTGTGTGTGAGAGGGATGGCACTGTGGGTGTGTGTGAGAGGGATGACACTGTGGGTGTGTGTGAGGGATGGCACTGTGAGTGTGTGTGAGAGGGATGGCACTGTGGGTGTGTGTGAGGGATGGCACTGTGGGTGTGGGTGAGGGATGGCACTGTGGGTGTGTGTGAGGGATGGCACTGTGGGTGTGTGTGAGAGGGATGGCACTGTGGGTGTGTGTGAGGGATGGCACTGTGGGTGTGTGTGAGGGGTGGCACTGTGGGTGTGTGTGAGGGATGGCACTGTGAGTGTGTGAGAGGGATGGCACTGTGAGTGTGTGTGAGGGATGGCACTGTGAGTGTGTGAGGGATGGCACTGTGAGTGTGTGAGGGATGGCACTGTGAGTGTGTGTGAGGGATGGCACTGTGAGTGTGTGAGGGATGGCACTGTGGGTGTGTGAGGGATGGCACTGTGTGTGTGAGAGACAGGGCACTGAGTGTGAGAGACATGGCACTGTGAGTGTGTGAGACAGCACTTTGAGTGTGTGAGACAGCACTGTGAGTGTGTGTGAGGGATGACACTGTGAGTGTGTGAGAGACAGGGCACTGAGTGTGAGAGACATGGCACTGTGAGTGTGTGAGGGATGACACTGTGGGTGTGTGTGTGAGGGATGGCACTGTGGGTGTGTGTGAGAGGGATGGCACTGTGGGTGTGTGTGAGGGGTGGCACTGTGGGTGTGTGAGGGATGGCACTGTGTGTGTGAGAGACAGGGCACTGAGTGTGAGAGACATGGCACTGTGAGTGTGTGAGACAGCACTTTGAGTGTGTGAGACAGCACTGTGAGTGTGTGTGAGGGATGACACTGTCAGTGTGTGTGAGATAGGGCACTATGAGTGTGTGTGTGTGAGGGCACTGTGACTGAGTGTGAGAGAGAGATATGGCACTGTGAGTGTGAGAGAACATGACACTATGAGTGAGTGTGTGAGAGACATGGCACTGTGAGTGTGTGTGAGAGAGAGAGAGACATGGCACTGTGAGTGTGTGTGAGAGAGAGAGAGACATGGCACTGTGAGTGTGTGTGAGAGAGAGAGAGACATGGCACTGTGAGTGTGTGTGAGAGAGTCACGGCACTGTGAGTGTGTGTGAGAGAGTCACGGCACTATGAGTTAGTGGGTGAGGGATGGCACTGTGAATATGTCTGAGAGACGGCACCGTGAGTGTGTGAGGGACATAGAACTGTGAGTGTGAGAGACAAGGCTCTGAGAGTGTGAGGGACAGGGCACTGAGTGTGAGAGACAGGGCACTGAGAGTGTGAGAGACAGGGCACTGTGAGTGTGAGAGACAGGGCACTGTGAGTGTGAGAGACAGGGCTCTGTGAGTGTGAGAGACAGGGCATTGTGAGTGTGAGAGACCGGGCACTGTGAGTGTGAGAAACAGGGCATTGTGAGTGTCTTAAGAGACACGTCACTGTGTGTGTAAGAAAGGGCACTGTGAGTGTGAGAGAGCGAGAGAGACATGGCACTGCGTTTGAGACATAAGTGTGAGGGATGGGGTCTGTGAATGTGTGAGACATGGCACTGAGTGTGTGAGAAACATGACATTAAGTGTGTGAGAAACATGGCACTGTGAGTGTCTGAGAGACATGGCACTGAGTGTGTGAGAGGCATGGCATTGAGTGTTTGTGAGAGAGACATGCACTGTGAGTGTGTGAGGGATGGCACTGTGAATATGTCTGAGAGACGGCACCGTGATTGTGTGAGGGACATAGAACTGTGAGTGTGAGAGACAGGGCTCTGAGTGTGAGGTACAGGGCATTGTGAGTGTGAGGGACAGGGCAATGTGAGTGTGAGGGACAGGGCAATGTGAGTGTGAGGGACAGGGCAATGTGAGTGTGAGGGACAGGGCAATGTGAGTGTGAGGGACAGGGCAATGTGAGTGTGAGAGACAGGGCAATGTGAGTGTGAGGGACAGGGCAATGTGAGTGTGAGAGACAGGGCAATGTGAGTGTGAGGGACAGGGCTCTGAGTGTGAGGGACAGGGCAATGTGAGTGTGAGAGACAGGGCTCTGTAAATGTGTGAGAGACAGGGCACTGTGGGTGTGTGAGAGAGGCATGGCACTGTGAGTGAGGGACAGGGCAATGTGAGTGTGAGAGACGGCACTGAGTGTGTGAGAGGCATGGCACTGTGAGCCTGAGAAAGAGAGACACGCTGTGAGTGTGTGTGAGAGCCGGGGTTCTGTGAATGTGTGTGAGAGACATGGCACTGTGAGTGTGACAGACAGGGCTATGTGAATGTGTGAGAGACAGGGCCCTGTGTGTATGAGAGACATGGCTCTGTGAGGGTGTGTGAGACGGCACCGTGAGTGTGAGAGAGACATGCACTGTGAGTGCGTGTGAGGGGTGGCACTGAGTGTGTCTGAGAGACAGAGCACAGTGAGTGTGAGACATGGCACTGTGAGTGTGAGACACATGGCACAGTGTGTGTATGAGAGAGAGAGAGACATAGCACAATTGTGTGTGTGTGTGAGAGAGAGACACGGCACAGTGTGTGAGAGTGAGCGGGAAAGTGGGGGCACAGTGCAAGAGGGCACAATGTGTGAGTAAGACATGGCACAGTTTGAATGAGATGGGGTGTGCAGTGTTTGTGGGGATTAGGGTCGCAGTATGTGCGCGAGGGAGTGAGGTGGTACACTGTGACAGAGAAGAGAGATGTTAGTGTGTGTGTGAAAGTAACCAAATTTTTTTGAGGGATTATTATTACAAGAACAAAATTACATTCGTATAGCGCATTTCATGTTGGGAGGACATTCCAAGGCACTGGACAGTCAGTATTTCAGACCCATGCTGGGATTGGGGAGATTGGAGGGAAGGAAAGGAATGGGGATGATCGATGGCACGGTCGAAGAGGTTGGTCTGGAGGTGGAATGTGAAGGAGGTTAGGGAGGGTCCGAGGTGGAGGGATTGCGGGATGGAATTCTGAAGGTTGGGGGCAAAGTGGCTGAAAGATACCCGCTGATCATGGGTCAGGTGATGTGGAGCAGGCCGGAGCCCACTGAGCAGAGGGAGCGGGCAGGTTTGTAGAGGTTAGGAGGTCATAGACATAGGGTGGGGCAAGACCATGGGGAGCTTTATAGGTGAGGACCAGGATCTTTAATTGAATCCTCTTAATGATGGGAAGCCAATGGAGTTGGGTGAGAGTAGGGAAGATAGGGTCACGGAGCGTGGTGCGGGAGAGACCACGGACTTCAGACTTCTGGATGATCTGCAGCCTATGGAGGAACCTGAACCTGGACGTGATGAAGGCATGAATGAGAGTTTCAGTGGTCTGAGGGATGGGGTAGTGACGGAGTCGGGCAATGTTGTGGAGATGAGGGAAGGCAGAGCAGGTCATGGCATGGATGTGGGGGAGAAAAGACAGTTGAGCATCGAACAAGGAGGGCCTCGTCTTGTTGACAATCAACTGTAGAATGTTAGCTTACATCCAGGACTTGATGTCCGACAGGTGTGCAGTGGTCCTGGAATCGAGGTTGGAGGCAGAAAGATAGTGTTGGGTGTCATCCGCATACATATGGAAGTTGACCTCGTACCTGCGGATGATGTCACCAACAGGGAGCGTATAGATATTGAACAGGAGAGGGCCATGGACAGAGCCCTGATTGCAGATGTTTAAAATGTCGTTAGAGACTTTGACCAGGGTTATCTCGGTGCGGTAGGTATCATGGAAGTCGGATTGGAGGGGTTCAAGGAAGGAATGGCGAGAAAGAAAGAAGCTGGGTCGCAACCACTCGTTCCGTGGCCTTGAAAAGGACTGGGAGGTTGGAGATGGGGCGTTAGCTGGAGAGAAGGGATGGGTCCATGGAAGTTTTTTCAAGATGGGGGTGGTGACATCAAATGCAACATTAATAATTATGAAGTCCTGTGGCTCAATGATTAGAGCACTTGCCTCGCCAGCGAGAGACCTGGCCTCGATTCCGGGCTCGATTCTGGGCAGGTCAGGGCGAAACCTTGGGCAAGTTTCCTTACTCCACACACATGCCTGATAATAATCCTTCAAAATAAATTAATAAAATTGGCCATTTCAACCCACGACTGTTTCTGGGACACTGCTGTGAGCAATTGGCTACCACGTTTTGCCCCCAAATATACAATCAAATCACTCTACAGTATAATGAGAAGTCTAGAAGACTTGATAAGATGCAATATCAAATGCGAGGACTATTATTATGACAGCTGTGAGGGAAGAGGGAGAGATTGGGTTGAAGGTATACAGGAGTGGGGGGTGGGTGGTTTGGGGAGGTGGGTTATTATGGAGATGTAAAGGGGGCTAGCGCTGGACGGGGTAGAGGTGGCTGAATGGATCCCCTTAATTTTGGATTCGAGGATGTCCGGCATCTCCTTGCAGTTGGAGCGGAGGATGGGTTAGGCATAGATGGGAAGGTGGACGGAGGATACGGTTAGTAGTAGGGAAGAGGAGATTATCTTGGAGTAGAGTAGAAGTATAAGGCGTGTGAAGTAAGGAAACGCCCAAGGTTTCGCACTACCGGGATCAAATTCCGGCCTCTCATTTGCGAGGCGAGTGCTCGCAAACACTGGTAGCCTGGCACAGAGGTGGTGTGTGTGAGCATGGGCACTGTGTGTAACAGGGCGGGCACAGTGTGTGTGTGACAGTGAGACAGTGAGTGGGCACTGTGTATGTGTGACAGAGAGCAGGCACAGTGCATTGACAGAGTGTGGGCACAGTGTGTGTGACCGAAAGCGGGCATGGCGTGTTTGTGTGACAGAGAGCGGGCATTGTGTTTCTGTGTGTGTGACAGAGAGCGGGCAACATGTGCGTTTGTGTGACAGTGTGTGTGAGAGAGAGAGAGAGAGAGACACAGAGAGTAGGCACAGTACGCGTGTGTGACAGATTGGGCACTGTGTGTGTGTGTGTGAGAGAGAGAGAGAGGCAGAGAGCGAGCACAGTGTGTGTGTGTGACAGAGAGCGGGCACTGTGTGTGTGTGTGTGTGTGTATGGGTACTGCATGTGTGTGCGAGAGGTGGGGGTGGGGGGTGGGGCCCACTGGCACTGTTCCACGTGCTTAAAAACTGCAGTCATCATCCCCATCCTCAAGAAATCTTCCTTTGACCCAGTTCTCTTTAACTACAATCCCAGTTTCAGTCTCCCCTTTCTCTGCAAGGTCCAGGAGTGTGTCGTTGCTTTGCTTCTGCCTCTCGGTGTCCAGATGCCTCCAATTAGGTTTCCAGCTGCCTGTAATTAATTTATTGCTCAAACTTACAAATAACATTCTATCCGTTCATGACCAGGGCTCTCTCTGACTCCTCACCCTTCTCGATCTCTCCACCGTCTTCAATACTGTCAGTCACTCTATTCTTCTCTACCTCCTATTCTCTTAGCTTTATTTTCATAGTCTTGTCCGTTCTAGTTTTGTTTCTACTTTTCCTATCATCTACAATTTGTTTTCTCTGCGCACATTCTTTGGAACTCCATCCCACAATCCCTTCGCCTTGCTTCCTCCCCTGCCTCCTTCAAGGCCCTTCTCCAGACCCTCTTTTTCACCGTACCATCAGCCGCCCCCTCCTCTCTGCCCTCCCTCAACTCATTCCACCCCCACCCAGGCTTGGATCCTGCCCCCTGAGTGTTCAGTGCCTTAGGACGTCTCCCGATGTGAAAGACGTTTTACAAATGTAAATTTGTTGTTATTGTGTTCACCAATGACCGCCAAGTGCAGCATTGCCCAGGGCTCTGTCCTTGACCCTCTCCTTTGCAATATCTATATGCTCCCATTCGGTGATATCATCCACAGACATGGTTCCACATGTATGTGGATCATATCAAACTCTATGTCTCCGCCTCCATCCTCGACTCCACGACCACTGTTGTCTTGACAGAATGTCAGGCATCAAGTCCTGGATGAGGCAAACGTTCTCCAGCTGAATAACGACAACAACAAAATTACACTTGTATAGCGCCTTTCATGTCAGGAGGACATGAAAGGCGCTATACTAGTGTAATTTAGGACATCCCAATGCGCTGGACAGTCAATGTTTCAGACCTGAGCTGGGGACAGGGAGGGTGGAGGGAAAAGGGGGGATTTGGAATGACTGATGGGATCGTCAAAGAGGAGGGTCTTGAGGCAGGACTTGATGGAGGGAGGGGAGGGGGCGAGGCGGAGGGACTGCGGGATGGAGTTCCGGAGGTTGGGGGCAGGCAGAGTGGCTAAAGGTTCGCCCGTCAATGGTGTGCCTGATGGGTAGGGGGACATGGAATAGGCCAGAGCCTGCTAAATGGAAGGGGCGGGCAGGTTGATAGGGGGTTAGGAGGTCGCGGATTTAGGGTGGGACGGGGTCATGGAGGCTTTTGAATGTGAGGACCAGAATCTTGAATTGGATCCTCTGTATGATGGGGAGCCAATGGAATCGGGTGAGGTTGGGGGAGATGGGGGTCACAAAGACAAAAACTAAATTAAGTAAATTTATGTTGTTTATGCAGGGAAAGCTCCAACTTTTAGTACCAGGTCTTATAAAACTTGTACATTATGTGGAGACAAGCTGCAAAGCACATTTGAGAAATATGTTGTTACCTTATTATCTAGAAACTGAGTGTACATCTGTTAGCAAACTGACTACTTGCTGGAAAAGGTGTTGATGAACTTGTGGTTGATTGTGTTATGGAGGTACAGTATTTAGTAGGGTCCAGCGATATATCAATATATCGCTAAAACCCAATATAATTTTCATATCGATACGCCGATATAGGCATTTCAAAAATATCGATATCGAAAAAATTGATATATCGAGGGAAAAAATCGGAATGCGCGCACACTGAACTACAAGACCCAGAATGCTCATCTCTATACACAATGCACAGACCGAGGTGCAAAGCCGCCATATTGTATTCACAGTACTCGAATACAATATACAGGTATGCAAGGGGCGAGGGGAGAGAGACGGCTGGGATGGGGGGTGGGGGGGAGGGGGAGAGAGACGGCTGGGGGGGGTGGAGGAGATAGACGGCTGGGTGTGGGGGGAGGGAGAGAGAGACGGCGGGGGGGGGGGGGGGAAGAGACGGCTGGGGGGGGTTGGGGGGGGGAGAGAGATGGCGGGGGGGCGAGGAGAGACGGACGGCGGCGTGGGGGGGGGGGGGCTGGGGGAGAGACAGGGTGGATGTGATAATATACAGATAGATATAGATGGGGGGGATGTGAGAGAGGAGAGAGACACAGAGACACAGACAGAAAAACACAGAGATGGAGAGAGTGAGTGTGAGAGACACAGAGAGAGAAATATATTTACCTCCTGAGGAGATAGGCCCCGAATGCGCGCGCAGCCCCCCGAATGCGCGCGCAGCCCCCCGAATGCACACGCCATGCCCGCATGCGCAGTACGAAAAGCCCGAAAATATTGATATTTCGGTATATCTCGATATGAGCCCATCGATATATCTAAATCGGAAAATTTCCATATCGACGAACCCTAGTATATAGTTTATCTGTGTTGTAATGAATTGTGTGGATAGAATTGTTTGTTTGATCCAACCATCGGGATCTCCATAGTGAAGCCAATATAATTGTGTGGGGGTGATGTTCATGCAAAACTGTTTTGTGAACCATAAATAATGAGGATGTTTGTTTGGAGGCTACATTGTGTAAGAATGAGAGGATGCTCAAACTATACATTTAAAGCAAATTAATTTGGTAAATCTAACTGTTGGGTTTGAAGACCGTTTACATTTTGGTCAGAGAGGACCATATAGGAATAATTTGTATTGTTATTTGGAAGAGATTTAGTGGTTTTTACACATTTGTATGACCAGAAAGATTCACGTTATTTAGATTGGAGCAATGCTGTTCACAAAGGTGCTGCTTTGAGTTAAAAATAGTGTTGGCCAGAGTTTTTGAAATTGAAGGTGAAATGTTCCTTGAACTGCATAAGTAGTGAAATAATATCATTGATCTCCCATCAACAAAGTTATTTCAAACCATTGCATCTTCCACCAAGAGTGAGTGCAATTCCAGTGAGGTGACTTCAACTTCTAAAAGATGAGAATCTCAACAATGCAGAGAGCAAAAAAATCTGCAATTAAATATGATTTAAGGAAAGGATATTGGGAACAGCAGAGAAACCATATTAGGCCAAATCTACCAAATCAGATGTTGAATCGAGACTTAAATGGTATGATGGTGCCTGTCAATGACCAAACAAGGAAACTGAGAAAGTTAGTAATTTTGGTAAGTAGAGATTTGGTAAGGGGAGATTTTGATTCTTATTCTGGACTGTTGTTGGGTAAACAGCTTAAATTATCATAAGAAAAGTAACAAATCAACAATTGTGGTGGAACCCCGGTATAACACAGGTTTCTTTAGAACGCAATTGTCTCTGACATGTACTTTCAATCAATCAGTCAATCAGTCAAGCCTACATTTATATAATAGTGCCTTTCACGTTGAGAGGATGTCCCAAGGCGTTGTACTGTCAGGTAGGGACAAGAGCAGCGGGGGAGGGATCGGGGCAGGATGAAGGAGAGGATGAGAATTGACTGTATATTTGTGGGTGAAACGCGGTTGCCAAATTACGCATAGCAGGGTCCCACAAACAGTCATGGAAGTGGGATTATGGGAGAAAGGGAGGAAAGATGGCAAGAGGAGGGGTTGGGGTAGGGGGAAGGAGAGCAGGAAAACCAACTGTATATTTGTGGGCGAAACGCAGCAGCCAAATATACAAAATTCACACAGAAAGCCAATTGGATTTTTAATGGGGTAAATTAAGGCATTCTGAATCTTTATGAATCTTCAACTTAATTTGCTCAGATTAACCTCATTTATAGGAGGCACATTTACATTGATTGAGCAATGGCCTTTTTCTATGTTGATAATAAGTAGGAACAGTAATAAGTAGAAAAGTAATACTGTAAGTAGAAAAGACCAAGTGAGCGTCTCTCCTTCATGTGGAAAAGGCATTTTTGACATGGATTTTCCTGAGATCTATGTTTGAATTGGAGGAATTTGGGGAAATGAATGTTAGTGCTATACATTCACGGTTGTTCATCGTGAAACTAATGAACTACAATAAAACCTTTGTTATCCAGCACCCTCGGGACCTGACTGTTGCCGATTAATCAGTATGCAGGATATTCGAGTGGCAAGTTGCTGAAAATCCAACAAAAAAATTAACTTATTTTAAAACATACCATATTAATAATAGACTCAATAATAACAGAATATTGTATGGATACTTACCAATAAAGCATTCCAGCACACTCGGTAAAATGATCAGTAAAAAAGCGTTCGTTAAGTGTGCATGCGCAAAGTGAGCATACCGTGGGTGTCCCGGATGGCTACGGTATGAGATCCGGTTGCTGAAATGATGAATTGTATTGGGAGATACCGGTTGGTTGAGTATGCTGTTTGGTTGGGGACCGGATATTTAAACAAGGTTTTACTGTACAACCATCTTTGGTTGAGCTGTCCAGGACCATAGGAAAGGGATGCCCCTGGTCTCTTCTGCTTTTATTATTTCTAATTTAATACAAACATTGACAGTATCTTTCATTTTTGTTGCGCTTTTCACATAAATAAATGCTTTAAAATATTTGACACAAATGTCATTGGAAATGATAACAAATCTGTAGCAATCGTGTAGATATTTGTAGGATCAGAGCTGGTGGAAGTAAATACAATGTTTCTTTATATATGGATAAATGCCTTGTCCCCACCTTGTCTTAATAGTATTCGATGGTTTGGTTCTCCATTGGACTCTTGAACTGAAAAGCCATGGCTGTTCAAGATTTATTCCATTCAATTTCAAAATAACTTGTGTTGGTATTCAGTATGTCAGGGTAACGATCCCACAAATAATAATAATAATTCTTGCATTTGATATAGCGCTTTCCACATCTTATCAACATCCCAAAGCGCTTCACAGAATATACTGTAAAGTGAATTAACTGTATATATTTGTGGGCGAATCGCGGCAGCCAATTGCGCACAGCAGTGTCCCACACACAGTCGTGGATTGAAATGACCAATTTTATTATTGTGTTTTTTTTTGAGGGATTATTATGAGGCATGTGGAGTAAGGAAACTTGCCCAAGGTTTCGCCCGGACCTGCCTGGATTCGAACACAGGTCTCCCCAGCTTGGTCTCCCCAGCTTGCAAGACAAGTGCTCTAACCACTGAGCCACAGGAGCTCAAGACATGCTTATGTTAGGACAATTTCCCTATCATCCTCATGAAGGGTGATCATTAAGGGCTTGGAAAGGGCTTTTTCATTCTCAAAGCAATTTGTTTTAAGGATGGCTGCACCACATCGCTTCCTAGTTTTAGATGTGTGGATCAATGGATTTCTCTCAGTTTACGTAGGAGGGTAAACGTCAAATCTTGAAATAATCAGGAAGTCTATCAGCAAATTAAAAGTGTATTTTCTTTATGTTTTGGGACTTTTTTTGGGAAAGTCCCAAAACAGAACATAAATCTTTACGAGTATTTGGTTCTTTGGAATATTTGCTGTTTTCCTAGTCTTGGTCGGATGTCTAGTTTTGGTCCACTGTCTGGTTATACACAATTTGTATCAATTGTTGCTCATTCCTGCTTTTAGCATTTTCTGCAAAAACTAAAAATGGCTTTTTCCTACCAGATTAAAAAAATTCTGGGATTACGTGAGCAGGATACATCCCTCAAGGGAAGAGTGTGGGCACTTCATTCCAACCAAAAGGAAATTTCCAGTTATGTGCTGAACTTGTTTGGTTTGAATATTCTTAAGCACAGTGGTGTGATGGGCATTGCATTGTTGAAGGTGCCTTCCTTCAGATGATATGTTAAACTATGTCCTGCCTGCCTATTCAGGTGGATGTTAAAGATACCTTTGAAATACTGGAAATTGAAAGTTCTCTCAGTGCAAGATCCTGGTCCTCACTTTTAAAGCCCTTCATGGCCGTGCTTCCCCCTACCCATCTATGAGACCTCCTAGTCCCCTATCAACTTTTTCTGCTCCCTCAGCTCGATGGGCTCAAACCTGTTTCCTGTCCCCTGTCTTATCCGCCCTACCATTGGGTTGGCCTTCAGCCACTCTGCCCCTACCCTTCGGAACGCCATGCCGCAGTTCCTCACCCTCGCCCCATTCCTTGCCTCCTTCAAGACCCACCACAAATCTCTCCTCTTTCACCTCCCTCCCACCCCCTGCCTTCCACATTTCCTGAATCCAAACCCCCAGCTCGGGTCCGAAATATTGTGCCCAGCACCCTGGGATGTCCTCCCAAAGTGAAAGGCGCTTATGAATGTAATTTTCTTGTTGTTGTCCTGGCCAACAATCCACCAAATAGAATTGGTCATTCCTTTCATTACTGTCTGTGGGACATTTTTGAGTGCGAATTTACTATGTGTGGCTGCATGTACACAAGTCATTACAGTGCAGTTCGCAGTCATTTCTGTGAAGTGTTTGAAATGCATTAATGTGATAAGGATCTATATCAAATTCAAGAATTATTATAATGTGAGTCTTCCTTTTAAATGGAAAACTAGAATTCCTTTACTCTTGACCAGTCATTATGATGTTGAATATTGTGTTGATGATGGGGGTGAGAAGTGAGGCAAGAGACATTTATGCTGAATGGCAGTGTCCTTTCACTTCTGGGATGGAGTCCAAAACACAGTGATGGAATGAAAGTTTCCACTCTGTTGGCATTAGGGATCCTATTGAGCAGACTCAATCCTGTTGCTCAGTTGATTCACAGCACTGAACAGCCCAATTTGGCACAAATTTCAGGAAGCTGTCAGCCTTGCTTAGGGGCCTTTACACTTCCAAGGTTGGGGTTAATGAAAAAAAATTATACTGCTTTATCATGCTGAAGGTTTCAAAGTGATTTGCAGTAATTATTGTCAAGTGTTAGTGACTGTTTTGTAAGATCCCACAGACAGTCATGAGTGAATGACCAATTTGTCTGGTGGATTACTGACTTGGACACTGGAAGAAACTCTTCTCATAGGGTCTTTAATGCAAACTGAAGGGCAAGGTGGACTTGATCTCAGTATAACCTCTCATCGAGTGATGATACCTCTATCAGGACAGAGCTCTTATCAATACTGCACTGAAAGACCATCAGCCTAGGCCATCAGCTGAAGTCCAAGATAAAGGTGAAACAATGATAAAGAACTGGATTTGCCTACACAATACACAGTCACTACACCACAGTAAATCTTGTGAACTCTTTGAGATGTCCTCCCAATTTGAAAGGCTCTATATTAAATAAAAGAATTGTTATTATTGAGTAATATTCTTTGAAAAGCTCAAGAGATACATTGAGCTCTGCAGCTCATGTCTTGCGCGAGCCTACCATCCTCGCCCAGCTCCACTGGCTCCCCATCCCCCAGACGATTGATAGGAAATTCTGCACATATCGTGGCTAATATAATGCTAATAATAATAATCCTTGCATTTGATATAGAGCCTTATCACATTGTCAGTGTCTCAAAGCACTCCACATGATATACTGTAAAGTGTCTTGACTGTGTAGTTTGTGGGCGAAACATGGCAGCCCAGTGTCCCAGGTGTAGCCTTGGAGTGTGTGACCAATTTTAATTGTTGGAGTTATTGTTTTGTTATTGTTATTTCTCAGTCCATTGAGAGAAATCCCTTTCTCGTTTTGAATAGGATCTTTACCATCCACCTGAACGGGCATTTAACATCTCGCTAAGGAATATGAGAATATTTTGTATTCTTCAGCAGGAAGCTATTAACCTTAGGGGAAAGGCTCTTAGGTAGGGTTCAGCCATAGTGAGAAGTTCAGTTCATCTTTGTGGGGTGGTGGGGAAGTGCCATTGCAAGATGTAGAAAGTGTATTCCAAAGTTCACCTTGTTCATCAAGCTCACAGGGGAATTGATTCATGAATGTCACATCTTGCAGCTCCCAATAGTCCATGTTGCAATTTCTCAGAGGTGAACTATACATGAACATTAGAATAAGACATTACCTCGTATCCTCCAAGTGATTGTGTAGAAAAACAAATTATATTGGGGAAATACTCACATTACCTGACCTTTGCATTAAATTGGACAGGAAAGGCATACAATATTTTGTATTAAGATAGTGCATATCAATGAAAATTGACATTTGAGATGAAGGTATGATTTAAAATAATAATCATGCATTTGATATTATAATATAATTCTTGCATTTGATACAGTGCCTTATCACGTTCATCAAGACGTCTCAAAGCGCTTCATAGGATACACTGTCGAGTGTAGTAACTGTGTTTTGTGGGCGAAACACAGCAGACAATTAATTGCACACAATGACGTCTCACAAACAGTTATGGATTAATGAGCACATTATTATTATATTGGAGGAATTATTTCTCCTGAAAAGCGATCCGCTGATTAACTAACAAGCGGGTTCCTACTTACTGCTAAGCAAACAGAGGCATGTATGTGGAGTAAGGAAACTTGCATAAGTTCTGGTCCGGGAATCAAACCCAGGTCCTCGTGCTTGTGAGGCGAGTGCTCTAACTCCTGAGCTACAGGACTCCACATGATATAGTACCTTAACACATCTTTGAGATGTCTCAAAGTGTTTCATAGAATATACTATATTTTGTGGGCGAAATGCAGAAAATCTGATGGTATTCTAAATACAAAAAATGTAATGTGATTTATAACCTTTTTGCACCTGTCCCATTTAACTAGTTTGCCAGTTTACTTTATGAGGCTGTAGCAGTTTTTAAACAAATGTTGCTTTCCTAATTAGTCCAAACGTTCCTAGATAAGATAGTCATTTTTATTAAAGCACAATTTCAAGATAGAGTAATGAAGATCAAAACAGTTATTTTCCAATTAAAGTCAGCATAGTCAACTGGAATATTGTAGTGGCTAGAATGGAATATTGTTGTTGTTGTTGCTACAACAGATCAGCTTAAAGGCTCATGTGTTGATCCAGAAATAATGTTCTTGTCCCTCCATACACTGTGCAATTTCCTGCTGCCCATATGCTTCTCTGTTCTGGTCTACTGCTCATTCCTCGTGGCCTTCATTCTTCCACTGATGTCAGTCAGTCATGGTGCACTTTGCCTCATGCTAATCTTCAAAACACTGTAAATGTTCCATCCTTTTCTCCCTGTTCCAGGGGTCCCCATTGTCTCTGCTAAGTCTTTTGAGTTGTTGTTCTACATAAAAGGCCCTGTGTAACTACACGATTGTAGTGTTGGTACAATTTCCTCTGATATGAAGAGGGTTAGCCTGTTTGGGTTTGGAAATTACATTGGGTAACTTTGCTTTTGTGTTCTTTGAAGGAACACGTCTCCAGAAAAGGATATTCATTAGGAAATGAGAATAACTTCTATGAAAGAATTCAGTCATCACCTCATGAAGGAGCAGAAGCAGTCACTCGGCAAGCAGGTAAGTTCTATAACTCGAAGTAACTTGTCACTTAACTTTAAAATTCTCTCATTTTTTGATCAGTGGTAAATGAAAGAGTGGTTTGTCAGGGAATAATAATATAAATAATAATCCTTGAATTTGATATAGCACTTTTCACATCTTCTAGATGTTTCAAAGCGCTTCACAGACTATACTGTAAAGTAAATTGACTATTTGTGGGCAAAACACAGCAGCCAATTACGCACAGCATTGTCCCACAAACAGTCATAGATTGAAATGACCAATTTTATTATTGTGTTTTTTTTGGAGGGATTATTATTAGGCTTGTGGAGTAAGGAAACTTGCCCAAGGGTTCACCCTGACCTGCCTGGATTTGAACACAGGTCTCATGCTTGTAAGACGAGTGCTCTAACCACTAAGCTACAGGACCCCACATATGTTATGGGTGCAGCCTCCTTGTTTTCTTAAAATGAGTTCAGCTCTAGGCATAGTGTCATTTCCTTTATATGCAGCTAGGTCAAGGCTGGAATATGTAAAATTGTTATAGACTGTTTGGTTGCAACATTGAAATTCAAACTGTCTCTTTTCAATAGCTGGTGGATTAAGCAGTTATTCTGACATGTCAATGTGCATTGATGGGTTCTACATCTTGTTTTATTTCAAGCTATGTTCTATGTGCTTGAGTTGACATTTTTCATCAGGATAATAGGGTAGTAAAGTACTTTTTATTAACTTCAGTTGTGGAAGGTAAGGATTGGACGTGGTCTGATTTGGCCGAATGTCACAAGTTCTATTGTAAAAACATGGTAGTTTATTTTGACCTTAGTACAGTATCTAGGTTGGAAGTCTGGCCAATTTGTTGTTAACACCATTGTTTTGGTATGAATGCAAAATTGGCCCTGGTTGATGCCAAGGTTTTATTGCAAATGGCAGCACTAAGAGTGTGTGTTTTGCTGCCTGACCAAATTGAGATGAATTCCAAATTGACTGGTCATCCATATGATGTAGCACGCTTGTGAAAAGGTTTTGCCAAAAGTACTCAGTGGGTGTCAAGGATACGATATGCACGTTAATTAGTTACTAGCTAAACTGGAAGGAATCTGAGCTAGAGTTAAGATAAGAACAAGTTACTCTGAGATGCCTTAGGTGTCAATGCTTGGTTACCTCGTAAAATTTAGATGACCTGCATTCCTGTGCTACTGGAGTTAGTTTGCAGATGGCACTAAGTTAAGGTCATTGTATAATGAGTCAGCCAAGATCTTACAAAAAAAAGCTAAAGCAGCTGTGTAGTTGAACTAATCATTGGTAAATTAAATTCAGTGCAAGTAAATGGAAGATGTACCTCATACAGAAAGTAAAAATAGGATGCATGTGTACTCCATAGATGGGAAAGAACATAAAAAAGCGGTATGAAGTTAGCGTGGGCTAGTGTGATTGAATCAACACCTTACTCCAAGCTGGTGCAGACTTGATGTGCCAAATGGCCTCTTTTTGTGCTGTAAATTTCAGCGATTCTGGGTTGTTGATTGAGGTAGCAACAAACAAGGGAAGCTGGATACAATATGGGTTTACAGGAAAACCAAATCAATCTTGTTTTAAAATCTTAATGTACTTGGATGCTGGAATGGCATATCCCATAAAACATATAGTTCAATTCCCACCTAGTGCATTTAAGTGGTAGTCAGCGTGCCATGCTCTAGTGCCAGCGTCTCCCTATTGTTACAGTGGGATATGCTGCATAATTCACTGTTGCTTTACATGCTGCAGAGTACAACAACAAAATACAACAACAAAATTACATTTCTAGAGCGCGTTTCATGTCAAGAGGATGTCCCAGGGAGCTGAACAGTCAGGTTGGGACCCGAGCAAGGTGGGGGGGGGGGGGGGGGGGGCAGGGTAAGGGAGAGAGTTGGGAGGGCAGCAGAAGGCACTTTTGAAGAGGAGGGTCTTGAGGCCGGCCTCGAAGGAGGCAAGGGAGGAAGCGAGACAAAGGGACCATAAAATAGAATTCCAGAGTGTGAGGGTAGAGAGGCTGAAAGCCCATCCACAAAGTCAGAGTACACTACAAGGAGCTCATCTTTATAAATTGTATAATTGCCTAAGTCTTACCTGTACCCGTCCCATTTGATTTCCTATCAAAACCACTTAGATTTCTTTCCACTGGTTGTATTTTATAAACAAATCATCTTCTAACTCATCACCTCACTACCCTGATCTCCAATTCTCTTGCATTATCTTCGAATTGAATTTGGATTGAATCACGGCAAACGTAGCCTTGAGCCATCACTGCCTACATAGAAGAATGTGACTTCCTGTTATTCAATGTAATTCCAATGTTTGCCAGTAAGTATGCATATGGTGATGTGTGTATTTGGGTCAAGTCCATTGAATCGGGGGAAATATAGCCTTGACCCATCATCACATGTGTAGTTACCAGCTGCAGTGATGAAGTACCACATGCACATTTAACCGGCTGCATTGCATTATGCATGGGCAGTATAGATTATTGATTAAATCTGATTTTATATGTAATCTGATTTTGCCTGTAACTCAGACTTCACATAATTCATATTAACTGTTAAGATCCCAACTGATACGACTTTCGTGAGTGTTACTGTAGTATGTATTTGCCAACAGGTATGGGTGCCTCAAGTGCTGGCGTTGTGGATCATTGTCCATATGTCCATATTTTTATTGATTTTGATTGATCGATTGATATGTAAACTATGAATTTGTTGGCAATTAATTCACACAGTAAACAAAAACAAAATGATCCTTTTGTCGTCTCTTCTATGTATCTTGTAACAATCTTGTCAAGTTACATTTTCCAGGAAAACAAAATCTAACACAAAAACTTGCAATACGTTTGCTGAAGGCAAAAACATCAACTTGCATTCATGCCGCGGCCTTCACACAGGGTAGTATCTCAGTGCTTAGGGAAAGAGGGGACTTGACCATAGACACCGTTGGAGAGGAAGATCTTGAGTTTTGGGTGATTTGAAGGCAGACAATTAGGAGGCAAGAAGGAGGGATTGTGGTAGAGTGTTCCAGAGTTTCAGGCTGCTGACTTCCAGCTGAACTAACGGGGTGGACAGAGGACTGGGGTATCAACAGGCTTGAAGTGATTTGTACGTGAGTGTGAGGATCTTGAAATTGCTCCGTTCTACAATGTGGCGCCTGGAAAGGATGGGGCGGAGTTTTTAATTAGTCGGATTTTATCAATGGTGGAGCTGTGGAGACTGGGATGAGGATGTGAGAATAATTGAGGCGGGAGATAATGAATTTGTGGATAAAGGTTTCAGCTGCACTGGTTGTGAGATATGGTCAGAAGCAGGCGATGTGTTGGAAAGTGGTCCTTGTCAGGGACTCGATGTACGATGGGAAGGACACCTCAGGATTGAAAGCCTAAATTGTGACAGATTTAGTGAGTTTGAGGGATAGGCCAATTAACGAGTTTGGAGCTGCAGGTGAGTGTATGTGAGGTGTCCCATGAAAAACTGCTGGAAACAAAAAAAAGCTCCAAATTTGCAATTTGCAATTACAGCATAAAATGAACTAATTGTAATTCTGCCCTCATCTAAAACCTGCATCTATGTATGTTCCAGCAGGGGTCATCAGATATAGATCAGCTGAAGGTATACACTCAATCAGGAACAATAAGGCTTCTGCTACTGTCTGCCCTGCAAGATCATTCCAATCACTACAGACAATCATTTTCACTAGTGAGAATAGGTAATAAGGCAGCTGAAGATCAGGATTGTCACTGGAAGAATTAAGAAGTCCTGTAGCTCAGTGGTTAGAGAACGTGCCTCGCAAGCAAGTGAGCAGGGTTCGATTCCTCGTAAGCAAGAGATCTGGGTGAAACTTTGGGCAAGTTTCCTTACTCCACACTCCTGACAATAATCCCTCAAAATAGAACAATAATAAATTGGTCGCTTCAATCCACGACTGTTTGTGGGACACTGCTGTGCGCAATTGGCTGCTATAATTCGCCCACAAATATACAATCAATTCACTTGCTTTGAGACATCTAGAAGACCTGAAAAGCGTTACATTAAATACAAATTTGATAGTATTATAACTGATGCATATTTTACCATATTAAAAAGTACCTTAGCAGCAGTAACTGATAACTAGATGGGATTCACCCTGACTCTGTTTTGAGGAAAAATAAAAATGCTCTTCAGATGGCTGCCACCAACAATAATACGGAACTGTATGGTAATTGGTATGAAAATCTTCACCAAAGTTAGCTGCGGTGTATGTTGAAATGCTGCTGTGACTAACACATTGCATGAGCCTGAGGGAAACCTCTGGGTGCTAAGCTTTCTTACTCTGGTTTTGACGTTACTGTGTGTCTGTAACGTTGTGACTTTAAATGTCAGTTGAACTGCTAACTAGTTCAGGAAGCTCTAAATGGTTATTGCAAACGTTTTCTATCAAAATTACGATTCGATAGAAATTGCTGTTAATTTTTTTAATGTTATTCTTTTGATTCTTACAAAATCAATGAACTATTTATCTTTAATCAGATTGCTTGTTACTTTTTGTTACTTGTAGCAGTTCAGCATAGTGTGCATTACCTATTAAATACACTGTAATTGTGGGCTGATGAGCAGGAAGTATTTCCAGTTGTTTGAACGCTTTTGAAACAAGATTTCTGTTCTGATTTTTCAGCAGTACAGATTGAAAATATTACCTTCAAATATGTGTCAAAAAAGAGAGCCGACAAGTATTGGGAATGTACCTTTGATGTAAGTCCTATTCTCTTTGTGTTAATTTTGAACTCAAATGTTTGCAATGCATTTACAAATGTTTATGTCTATGACTGTTAAATGCCTTTCGTTTTGACAAATATGACTGTAGAATTCTAGTGCAGACATCCAATGCAAGTCATTTTAGTTTTTCTTGTAACACAATTCATTCTTGGAGAAAATTGGATTTTAAATTATTGCTGGTGATAATTAGATTTTAAGATTAGATTTTTAAAATATTTGGTAGTGGGTTTTATGTTTGGTCGTAGTCTCAGATAAAATGTTCTGTAATCCAGGGCTACTGAATGACTGGGCTCAGAGGAGCACGGTGATATTCAATTTTGTATTACAGAAGCTGCATCTGTGGTCTGACATATGTATGTATGTATGTGGAAGATAGACCCAGTGTTTGTTAATTTAGGAAATAATTTTCTCCAGAATGATTCTGCACTCTTATATTTTAAATGGACACAGATCTTGGAAACATTATTCCCATTGCATATAATGGCAATGATTTGTGTTTTCAGACTTCACCAATGAGAATTGTAGGATGGTGGTTTGCTTCTGACGCATTCAATGTGATAAATATCCCATGGACTAAAAATATCACCGCTTAAGGAAGCCTTCTAAAGCATGCTGCTTTAATTTATTCCAATATAATTTATTTGGCAAATCTCATTTGAATATTCAAATGATCCAAGAAGTTTTGTGACAGTGTTCTTAACATATTCAGAATTCTGTTTAGCACATCTAAATTTAGTGCAAGAACAAGTACAGTCATCCTGCCTAGAATTGTTCTCTTTCTAGCATCCTCTACTTTTTTCTCTCTCATTTATTCCCTCTTCCCCACGTGGGTATGCAAACTACATCTAGGTATAATCTGAGTGTTGATTCCTCCAACACTCTCACCCCCATACCCCTTCCCCTCCCCCAACAATTCCAGTTTAAAAATGTAGAGTCTAAACGTTTAGTTGAATGATGTGTGATACATGTCATTGAATAAAAAAAAGTATTCTGTTCAAACCGCGAGCCACTAAATGATTGAACTGAACTATAGTTTCATTATCAAATGTCAGAAAATTTGATGATACACTTGAACATAATTGATGACTTTAAGGGAAAGCCGTAGTTTCTGGTCTTGCATCACATTCTACTCAGAGGGCCACTGATTCCACTATTTTCCTTATTCAATGGGTATTTTGGGACATAATCAAACTGAGGGAGACAATTTCGCTTTTTGACAGGTCAATAAACCCTCAAGCGCACTTTAGAAAGGATTTATGGAGATGTCTCGGATTTAAACTGTTTTTTTTCCTGAAGATGAATGGGAGTATCGCGGTAGGCTTATTCAATGGTACTTGCATTGAGTGGCCATTCTTCCACTTTATACTGTTTTCTTCATTGCTGCTGAACTGTCACTGATCCTCATTGTGCTGTCTCCCCCTTTCCAAACTGAATCTCAAAATATAGCTATTTAATGAGGATATTCCAGCAGAGATGTTACAATTGGCTTCAATACCCCTGAGCTCAGAAAAATCAGACTGGGAATTTTGTTTTGGCCACAACATTTACAGATGCTTCACTTTACAGTATATTCTGTGAAGCGCTTTGAGACATCTCGAAGACATAATATGGCAGGTCATAGAGGTAGGAAGGAGCAAGGCCATGAAGCGCCTTGAAAGTGAGGCTGGGGATTTTTGAACTGTATCCTTTGGGGAGCCATTGGAGCTGAGCAAGGGTGGGGATGATAGGGTTACAGAGCCTGGTGTGAGAGAGGACATGAGCTGTGGAATTTAGGATGAGCTATAGCTTATGGAGAGAAGAGTTGAGAAGGCCGAGGGAGTTGGTGTAGTCAAACCTAGATGTAATAAATGTATGGATAAGGGTTTCATCGGCTTGAGGGGAGAGGCAGTGGTGGAACTGGGTGATGTTGTGCCAGTACAGAACAAGTAATCCTGGCTAGAAGTTCCTATCCTCACCCTGAAGGGCGCTATATGTGTAAATTATATTGATTTATAGAATGCGTGTATGTATGCAAGGAAAGTACTTAAGTACAGTATGTACTCCCAGATTTTGGAGAGATGTTGTAAATTGGTTATTGTATAATTTTCATAATTGCTTACAGTGTTTCCAAATGTTTTTAAGGTCTTACAATCTGACCTGTCCGTGTGCACTGTGAGGAAAACTGCCCAAGAGCTACGTGATTTTGTAACTAAAGTAAGTTTGGTCTAAATGGAAAAATGTTTGGGGGGGTGGTGGGGTGTGGGCGGTGTTTTTAAGGTCTTACAATCTGACCTGTCCGTGTGCACTGTGAGGAAAACTGCCCAAGAGCTACGTGATTTTGTAACTAAAGTAAGTTTGGTCTAAATGGAAAAATGTTTGGGGGGGTGGTGGGGTGTGGGCGGCTGGAGTGAAGGTAAATGGGTATATGAGAAAATTAAATGTTTATACTACTGTGCGTGTGATTCCATATATTTAGGCTAGATAGAGGTTAATACTCTATAGGGGATGAGGTTTGTTTTAATGCTTTGTATTTTGAATACCACCAATACATGTAT
The DNA here is from genome assembly GCA_035084275.1 of Hydrolagus colliei. NCBI lineage: Eukaryota > Metazoa > Chordata > Chondrichthyes > Chimaeriformes > Chimaeridae > Hydrolagus > Hydrolagus colliei. The sequence continues at coordinate 45,993,130 of CM068743.1, forward strand.
TGGTGTTTCCGAAAGAAGGTTGGTACTGTGTGACGTATTGTCATCTGGCTGAGAAGGGGAGATAACATTTGGTGATTTAAAATGTTAGACATTGATTTGTGTTGTTTGAGGGGTTGGAGAGAACCATGTCAAAATATAGCTTTGTCATCTGCTGCAAGACACGGGGACATCTGATCAATGGCTTTGCTTCTGAGGTTAGTGGATGTGGTTCTACCTGAAGTAACGCACTATCTATCTGAGTGCAGAGTCCTGTCTACAACAGGAAGAAGACTGACTGTCCTTCTGGTTGATAGTGAACAGAAAAAGAGGATCCCCAATGTGAATGCTGTAATACAGGAAATCTGATGAAATCCTGCACTGCTGCTTCCAGATGCAGCTGCCACTGCAAGAGTTAATTAATATGCCAATTGCCTTAACATTCATAGTTACTGCTGCTAAAGTTCTTGGAGGAAGAGTTCTGTCCCCTGTTTATCACAGATAATAAGCATTGCGTGACTTTTGGAGGGAGAGGGGAGAGAGAAGGTGAACTGGAAGTTCTGAACGGAAATTGTACTGATATTTCTTTTCTGAACAGCTTCCTAAGGACCTTTCTATTGATAATTCTGGCAAGACTGCACTGTGGGCATTAAATCACGTCGCTCAGAATAGAGAGGACAGGTGGCACTCGGATCTGGAATCGACTATAAGGTAACAAATTGTACATTAGGAATTGCAATTTACTTGTAGAAGTTGAGTGGAAAAGACATCCTCACCATTATTGCTGATTTGTATGCCATCTTGCAATATTCTCTCATGTATATGCATGTTGCTGTGCTGCGCCTACTTAAAGCCAATGGTATTGAATCCAAATTGCTGCTGTGCTCCCAGCAGTTAAATCAAATGAATGGGATGGCCAGGTGTTTCTGTTTAAAATGTGCAACATTTAAAATTGTTGAATTGTGGAAGTGTCAAGGGACACTTACATAAAGCACATAGTTACAAAGCACTTCCCACAACTGATTGTGATCTCAAATTGAGGAAGGTGGGGGGGAAGAAATATCTCAAGGCACGGTCAAAGAGATGGGTATTGGAATGCATTTTAAAGGGTGAGGTCCAGAGAACAGGGTAGTTTGGCTGAAAGTTACCACATCGTTTACAATGCATTACTAATACTTAAGCTTATATTAAGGTATGTTTCTAAGGGACCTACAAACTCACGAGGGCAATTTATGTAATTATATGATCAGTCTTACCACACGGCAATTAAGATCTGTTAAATCTGTATGTGAAACTACATTGACATAACCAATGCATTTGGGGGCATTGGTTGGGTTTAACATATTAATACTCTTATTACTAACCAGCATTTTTAAAACAAATGGGTGAGGTGTTTTGTTGGTCAATGGACAGAAATTATTTCCCCTACACAGTGAGTACGTGATTGCAAGGCATCAATTTAGGATAGGTAGCAAATGTGAAAGTTAGACACTGTTTTCACACCCCATAGTTAGGATATAGAATACCCTGCCAGGGGCAGTGGTTGACGCAGAAAGGCCATGTTGGCTTTCAAGGGGGAACCTGCCTGTGCGGGAGGGAGGGACTGACTGACTACAGGGATATGGGAATAAAGTAAGTAAATGAGACTGAAAGGATTGGTCTTTAAATGATCCAGCACACAAACATGGTGTTTTGAATGGCCTTTTTCTAGGCTGTAAATTTCTATGATTCTATGGGCACTTTACTGATCAGATAGAAGTGTGTCTAAAGCTTCCATCATCAAAGGGAATTGTTCTTTTGAGGTCAACTTAGGTTTCATTATTGCCAGAGTCCCACATTTAGAATTGCTCTAAAAGTAAACTGGGGTGCTTTCATATTAGACCAGAATTTAGTGTTATGGAATTTCGCTTTATGTATGAAATGTCCCCATTCTTAATTTAAGAAAAATTCTATTTAAATTGAAGCGCTCTGAGATGCTACCACGCATGAAGAGCATAATATAAATGTAAGTAATTGCTGTATTGTTTGATCCTCAACTGGCTTTCCTCCCCCACATCCAAGCCATGACCCACTCTGCCTTCCCTCACCTACGCAATATTGGCCGATTTCGCCACTACCTTATCCCTCAGGCAGCTGAAACTCTCATTCATGCCTTCATTATATCCAGGCTATGACAACTGCTTGTTAGCCTTCCCAATTCTTCCTTCCATAGGATGTAAATAATCCAGAACTCTATGGCCCATGTTCTTTACCACTCCATCTTTGTGACCCCCATCTCCCCCATTCTTGCCCGACTCCATTTGCTCCCCATCACCCAGAGAATTCAATTAAAGATCCTGGTTCTCACGTTCAAAGCCCTCCATGGCCTTGCCCCACTCTACCTCTACAATCTTCTAACCCCCTACCAACCTGCCCACTCCCTCCGTTCAGCAGGCTCCAGCCTGCTCCATGTCCCCCGACCCACTCCCCCCACCATAGATGGGTGATCATTCAGCCACTCTGCCCCTAACCTCTGGAACTCCATCCCGCAGTCCCTCCACCTTGCCCCCTCCCTGACCTCCTTCAAATCCCACCTCCAGATCCTCCTTGTCGAAGGTCCCATTGGTCACCCCAAATCCCCTCCTCTCCCTCCCTCCACCCTCCCCGATCCCGACCCCAGCTCGGGTCTGAAACATTGACTGTCCAGCGCCTGTCCTCCCAACATGAGAGGCGCTATACAAGTATAATTTTGTTGTTGTTGTTTTGTTCGTTTTTATTGGCTGTTGACAGTAATATGTTTTTGGTTCTTCAGGCAGCTGGTTTTGTCTCCATCACAAGCTTTCTTAAAAAGTGAACATGTGCGTGAATTCTTTCTTGGGAAGTCATCGGATCACAGTCAAAGCCACAGTAAGTGACATTAAGCAGGGAATTGTTAAGTATATAAGTGTGGAATAGGTGAAGAATTTATCTTCTGTTCAGCATCATTGTTGAATGCAGTTCAACAAACTCTAGAGTAAAATCATTTCAAAAATATTATTTTTATGATTTGGAAATGAACCAATTTGCTTTCCCTAAATAATAGTGATGCAATCTTTGTTTCACCTGAAATATCGTGAACTCAATGAAGTGTGTCTTTTTTCCCAAAAAAACACTCTATTTTGCTCTGCAGCAAATTTACAGAATTCGTTAAAGTTGCTTAAATCTACAGAGCACTTCAAAGAGGATAGTTCTGAGGCTTCCAGCCAGGAGGAAGGTACGCAGCTTTGAATACCTTTTCACTTTCATTTGGCTTATTACATGAGACCTATGTGGGTAATGCTCACTGAAAAGGGTTATCTATTTAGAAGTTGAATATAGTATAATTTTGAAATGTGTCTGAGGATAAGGCAATTTTCCTAGGTATGGTATTTCTTGTTTGCCCTCTAGTAGTCCAATATTCTCATGATGTTGATCAATGCAGAAAATGTCCACTGGTGGGTCTTTTCCCACCTTACTTTCTACTCCATATTAGTTTTTTGTTCCTGCCACTGAGTTAGTCTGTCTGGCCACCGGCTAGATCTCTCTAGGCTATCTAGCTACTAACGTGAGTCAAGGCTACTTGCTTTTCAGCCAGTAGAAGAGGGAAGGCTGTCTGTAAAGGAAAGCTTACCTTTCCTAATTCTTATCTTGGTACACAACCAAATCTTCTGCTTTAAGGTGTAAGATTCTTCTAAGTGAATGGACACACTCATAGTAAATCAAATTTGTAATCTTCCTAGATGCGCAGCAGCAAGTAATTCATCATAAGAAAAGTACTGGAAAAACTATTGGATGTAGGTAAGTGGAACAGCCTTAGTTTATTTCAACTGTGCTGTGCACTGACAGTCACTTCATTGTATGCAGCTGATCCTCTGGTGATTTCATATTTCAAAAGGTTAAATTAATTTCAAGTTTATTACTGCACATGCCTGATAATAATCCCTCAAGAAAAAAAATCAATAATAAATTGGTCACTTCACTCCACGACTGTTTGTGACATTGCTGTGTGCAATTGGCTGTCGCGTTTTGCCCAACGAAAAAAAAGTCATTTCACTTTACTATATATCCTGTGAAGCACTTTGAGATGTGTAGAAGACGTGGAAAGCGCTTTATCAAATGCAAGGATTATTATTTGTTCAGTCTTGAAAGTGTTTGGATATGTTCTTGTAGTTTTCTTGGAGCAGTGGTTTGCTGTATGGAATACTTTTTATAATTGTTTGCACATATATACACACGCACATAATATATAATATATATAATAATAATCCTTACATTTGATATAGCACTTTTCACATCTTATCGACGTCCCAAAGCGCTTCACAGAAAATACTGCAAAAGTGAATCGACTGTATATTTGTGGGCGAATCGCGGCAGCCAATTGTGCACAGCAGTATCCCACAAACAGTCGTGGATTGAAATGACCAATTTTATTATTGTAGTTTTTTTAGGAGGGATTATTATTAGGCGTGTGGAGTAAGGAAACTTGCCCAAGGTTTCGCCCTGGCCTGCCTGGATTCGAACACAGGCCTCCCCAGCTTGCAAAATAAGTGCTCTAACCACTAAGCGACAGGAGCTCCACATCTTATACACTTTAAAATACTTTGAATACAACTACTATTCAAATGAAAAATGTTTGGGTAACAAATCTTAGTCAGTGCCAATTTTTCCTTAATTAGATCAAAAAACAATTTTAGAACTGTGGTTGTACATTATTTACCAAATTGCATAAGCAAAGAAACAATCTTAAAACCAGAGAATAGGAAGTTTCTCTGCAGCATAAACTTGTTTACATTTCCTTATAAAACAAAGGTTATATATTTTATAATATGATGTATTTTGAGGGTTGTAATGAGGGTTATAATTTTAGAGCAACACATGAACGGAATTAGGCTCCTTGCTCGTGAATTTGAAAACCATTTTTGCTAAATGATGTGCAATCCTGTTTACTAAAACTTGAGTTCTACATATTGCATGGTAACCAGAAACTAATGGGAAGAATAGGGTATTTGCTGTCAGTTTGCAACTAAAAGGAAATATTGTTGGTACATATCAATAGGCTAACAGTTGGTTATTACAATAGTTTCTCAATATTCACATCTAGGCTCGACTACGGGAACTCTCTCCTCGTCGGCCTTTCCAGCTCCTCCCTTCACAAGCTGCAGATTATTCAGAACTCTGCAGCTCGTGTACTCTCCCGCACTAGGCTCCGCGACTGCATCACTCCCACCCTCGCCCGTCTCCACTGGCTCCCCAGCTCCCCAGGACCGTGCCTTCTGCTCCCCTCCTAACTCTCCCCCATTTCCCACTCTCCTTCCCCCTACCCCAACCCCCCCCCCCCCACCCACTAAGGAAGAAAGCCTTTGGCCCATAAAACCTGCTTCTTCATGTACAGATGTGATTAGCTCTGTGGCTGCCTTCAAATGTATTTCATCTGAGTAAAGTTGCCATGATATTGAGTAATTTTGCTGGAGGTGAGGGTGGGAGGTGCTTTTCCTGACATGATCTGACTTGAGGCTTTTGTTGGATTTGTGTTTTCTTGTTTCTTTGCTTGCAATGCAAGTTCTAAAATATAATGTTTCAAGCATTTCAAAGATCTGGACATCATGCCTTTTTGCTTATTCCTCCCCTCCCATCTTCCTCTTTTTACCCCAATTTTTTTTAAATCTTTGGGATAAAGTGCAGCAATAAACCATACACAGATATTCTGGCTCCAATCCCCCATTTACATACTAAACCATGCCTGTTAAACATCCTCCTGACAGGAAAGGTACTGTGTAAATTTGTATTGTACAAACAAGGTTTAAATTCCAGTCTTCACAGATGACTGAGAATTTTGTATTTCTTTTGACTCTTAAAACAATTTAACTGTTTATTTTAATATTTGATTGGAGGTGATTGAAACTCATTTGAAATTGCTAAATAAGTGTCAAAGAGCCTATTTAATCAGGATGCTACTGTATTTAATTAAATATAAGTAAATAGAGCAGGGGAAAAAAAAATGAATGTTATCGAAGTTTGAATTTTAGAGGGCATAAAAAAACTTGACCTGACGTGTGCTGCTAAAGCGTTTGTATGGCAGGATTGAAACTCTTTTAAACAGTTTCTATAGTGGTAGCTACTCCTTGCTATTCCAGATGATTCCTCTGAAAATGACCCTCATACTGAATTTTTCTGAATATTTTCCCTTGCTAGTGTCGCTGGTGTGAAATCTCTGGGGGAGAGTATGGGTTTACAGCACTCAGAGCAGAATGGTGTACTGGACTGGAGGAAAAGAGGCTGCAATACAAAACGCAACCCCGAGCACTGCTCAGCTGTGATGGAACAGGTTGGTGTTTTTAACTTTTCAACATCTATATGTTCCCACTTGGTGACATCATCCGCAGACATAGGGTTAACTTCCACATGTATGCGGATGACACCCAACTCTATCTTGCTGCCTCCACCCTCAACTCCAGGACTACCACTGTCCTCCTGACAGACTGTATCAAGTCCTGGATGAGAGCTAACTTTCTACAGTTGAACGTTAACAAGACCCAGCTCCTACGGATTGGCTCGTGCCTTCTTGCATCAGGCGCTGGCTGCATCAACCTCTATGGTGGCTCACTCAACCTCACCAAGCCAGTCAGGAACCTAGGTGTCTTGTTCAACTCTCAACTGTCTTTCCTTCCTCACATCCAAGCAATGACTCGCGCTGTCTTTCCCCACCTCCGCAACATTTCCAGACTCCGTCACTACCTCAGCCCTAAAGCCGCTGAAACGCTCATCCATGCCTTCATTACATCCCGGCTCGATTATGCAAATGCCTTGCTGGTAGACTTTCCCAATTCCTCTCTCCACAGGCTGCAAATAATCCATGTCCTCTACCTTTCCAAACTCCATGACCCCATCTCCCCCATTCTTGCCCAACTCTATTGGCTCCCCAACATCCAGAGGATCCAATTCAAGATTCTGGTCCTCACATTTAAAACCCTCCACAACTTTGCCTCACCCTACATGCGTGATCTCCTATCCCCTTACCAATCCGCCTACCCCCTCCGTTCATCTGTCTCTGGCCTGCTCCACGTCCGCCGACTCACCCGCCTAACTATTGGCGGGCGAGCCTTCAGTCACTTTGCCCTGAACCTCTGGAACTCCATCCCAAAGTCCCTAGCCTCCTTCAAGTCTTGCCTCAAGACTCTCCTCTTCAGCAACTCTTCCCCCCCCCCCACCCCTATCCTCAGCTCAGAAGTAATAACTGTCCAGCACATTGGGATGTCCTCCTGACGTGAAAGGCACATTACAAATGTAATTTTGTTGTTGTTGGTGTGAAATGTTAGTTAACCAGGTTTGTTTGTTGAAGACAGTTTGTCCGTACAATGTTTAACTTCAATTTGAGTGTTACCAAATGCTGACTTTGCATGCGATACTGCTCCCTGGTGTGGTAGAATGTATGCTGTGTGTAAAGGACATTGCTGTATTATCTAGTCATTGGTACACAAGAGTGCCAATAAACAAAAGATATTTGTCTGGGAGACAGACATGTGTTCTTGGTGGGAGGGAATGCTATATTTTTCTCCTTGTTTGAATTTCCCATCTTGTTAAACAACTAAAGCTCTGTTCCCAGCAGAGGGAGGAGCTGTTAAGATGGCCATGTCCCGCTGACCCCCTCCATCTGCTCCCAGTCACAGCATACACACTTTGGTTGCTGCAATCGATCCGAGCTGGTTACCCCAGCTTGGGTCTGAAACAGTGACTGATCAGTGCCTTGAGACGTCCTCCTGACGTGAAAGGCTCTATACAAGCGTAATTTTGTTGTTGTTGTTACCTACAGATCTTCTGGATCTATGAATGAGTGGCTTTATTAATCATTGAGTATTGTTTCCTGCCTTGGAATTGTAGGGATCCAGAATAAGAAAAGATGCCTATTATTCACTAGCAACTTGTGTTGCTTTTATTCCTTCTCTTCTCCCTCCCCCCCATTTATCCTTTCCATTACTGAACCTAGGGATTAATATTTTCAACATTAAAGCACGCACAGTAATTGTCTATTTTCATTAAACTGAACCTCACTAAAATAGTTAAGTGTTAGAATCTGAAGGTGGGAGATTGGAGGTGCTGTGTTGCATGTCAATATAGACTTTGCTGTGAGTTGTGAGACTTCAAAGCCTTTGAGGTTATAATAATGGTAATTGTCTCCAAATATTATGCGATTGCACTATATTTGTATGTCAGCCTGTATCAGTTATTTGTGCTCTCACCTCTGAGTCAGAAAGTTGTGGGCTCAAACTCCAGTGCAGAACCCATAGTCTAGACCAGTGGTTCTCAACCTTCTTCAGTAATGTGGCCCTTGTTAATTTTCAACATTATCGTGTACCCCCACCCAACCACATACACACACACGCCACCCCCCCCCCCCTCATTCCACTTGCATTTTATGACCAAGCTTTTCTTATACAACAAAATAACTAGCACATACAAAATGAGTGGAATAACAATTAAATATACAATTTGGAAGGCTATAAAATGTTAAATAAGCAAGCTAAATAAATAAATGTACCTCCACCTGTACCCCCTGGAAGTAATTTTGTACCCCTTGTTGAGAACCGCTGGTCTGTACTGACTGTTTAAGGGTGTGCTGCATTGTTGGAGTAGTTGTCCTTCAGATGAGAAGTTAACCCAAAGTCCTGTCTTCCTCGCCAGGTAGCCATTTAAAGATTCCATGGCACGAATCGAAAAAAGAAGGGGATTTCTCCCAGTGTGCTGGCCCCAAATAAAATCAATCATTCTGCGTTTATGGGACAATCCTGTGCAAAAATTGGCTATCATGTTCACCTACAGTATACAGTCGCACCACTTTATGTTATATCCTGCAAAACGCTATCTGTCGTGTAGATGTACATATCAAATATAAATATTATCATTATTATATCCAAATCAAAATAACTACCTGCTCAATGACGGTGCAGTTACAATTTTAATCCAAGTTCAATCCCACAAAGGTAGTATATGTGCGCTTAACTTGTAGTGATCTTTTATGCACCTGGAGTAATGTGGTGATGTAACCAGAGTACAGGTTTTTTCTTTTTTTTAAAAAAAAAGGTAATTTTATCAATCTTGTGCTGAATATTTTTCTTATACATGTAAATCTGCATGTAGGGGATTTGCTTTTCTTATCAGTATTGACAATGTAGGCGGAACCCTTCACATGCCCTCTTTGAGTGATGGGTCTTGTCTAACTGGCTGAGTGCACGTTGGTCCTCCATCAAGTGAATAATTTTAATCCTTTTAAGGTGTCTTTAGATATGACAGCTGACTTGTGTTGAAATATGCCTTTCTTTTTCATCTGTTGCAGTGTTTGACACAAGATAAAAGGGATACACCATCCAGCTGTAAGAAGTTGAACACTCATCCTGACATGTACGTATTAGCCCAAGTGGTGGGAGTGGGTTAAGCGGTTTCTTGCGGACCAGATAACCTAACCAATAAATAGGATGCAAATCCACCGCATATTTACTTTATGGTGAATGAGCTAACTCCCTATCATTACTATGCCGCAGTTTAACGAGCTTCACTGAAGTTTGTGGAGTAGACCATTTGCAGCTCAATAAATTGTTCAGTGCACTAAAATTTTATTAATTGAAAACCTTAATTAACATAATTTCAACCGTTGGCCATTTAAAAAAAAAGTAAATTGAGGAAATGCAGAGAGTCCACATATAGTTAGCTGAAGCTGAGCCTTCAGCCTCTACTCCCCGAAACTGTCTCCCTCAAACCCTCTGCCTTGCCCCTTCCCTCTCCACATTCAAATCCTGCCTAAAGACCTTTTTTGATTGTGCTTTTGGTCAACTCTGGCTCAGGGTCAGACTGCGCCAATGTCAAGTGCTCCAGGACACTACCCTGCGTGAAGGGCCTACATCAATGCAAAGTTTATTTTTAGAGGCTTGGTACCTGTAGATTTGTCACTTCATCTGCACTGTTTTTGGTTACGGTTAATCTACTTGGGGAATAAATATTAATTTGAACGGAAGGAAAAAGAGTAAGCATTCAGCTGGTATGACATTCAAAGTGATGTGTTTATTTCGTTGAAAATGTTTCTATACCCTGATCCCTAAGCAGAGATCTATTTCTCTTTTTAACAGGGATAAAAAGAAGGTAGATCGAGTAAGTCACAGGGCACCCATAAGTAATGGTATTCTCCGAATCCCTCCTGTACAACCCATATGGACCAGAACAGGAAAAGGTACAGTATTTGCTTTTGCTATTAGCAAATGCAACAATTTCAGTGGTGCAATTTGTTTAACAATATGGTTCTAATGTTGTATACTTAAATTTACATACTCTTGGGAATGTAGGTCAAAGCTTGTCAGCTGGTTAGAAAAGTGAGTGTAATCTGAGTGAGTGCTCATGCTGGTTGAACTGAACATTTGGCATTGCTGGATCTTTGTTTTAATATTCGCCTGACAGCACTAGTGTTGCTCATCACTTCGCCACTTGCTATGATAGGAAAGAATAGTTGTGCTAAAATATATTTGATTAAAGTGTAGAATTGTACATTTCTACAACCAAGCATCTTAAATGCTTGGTTGTAGACCAAGTAATGTTTGTAATTACTTGGTCTAATTTTTGGTAGATATTGCTTTACAAAGATAAAATTGAAAATGGATACAATGCAAAATGAAATTAATTACAAACTGAAAGTGAATGTTATATAAGTAGTACCTATATTGGGTTCCAATTTGTTTTAGGCTGCATTGGATCTTCAGTCATCTTATTGTTTAAAAACAAGATTTTGAAGTATAAACTGATTTATTTTTCCAAAGGAATTGCAATAATTTGGGCCATCATTAGTACAGCGGCAAATAGGTTCATGCCCAAAACGGAGAAATGATTAAAAAGCTGGCGTTCTTCCATTGTTGAAATTAATTGGCAAGTGAGTGACCGCAGAATCAGTAACATCAGTGAACAACAGACTTTAGGAAATTCCTCTGTTTTGCGGTAAACCAATAGAGCTAGAGATATGATTTTTCAATTAAAAGATCATTTCAAGGGTACTTGATCTAATCCAAAGCAGTTAGTTTATTTTTCTTTTATTCCCCCCTCCAGCACCAAAATTATTTATTTGCCTCTACTGTATGTGGTGTAGACTGCAGAATATCAGAGAATTAACCCACTTACTTTTGAAGACTTGCGCCCTGATCTGAATCGCTCACTTATGGAATTACCAGGCAGCACAATGCGTTTGAAGTTTTCCATCCTTTGATTTTTATTTTAAAGTTCTCTTCCTGCTTGAGTAAAAGGAAGAGAAGGGGAAGTGTCTCCTCGCTACTCTTAAATCCTAATAGTTTAGAGATGCTCAAAGAGGAAGAAGTGTTCGCCTCTGTTCTGGAGCAAGCTATAGCTACAACCCATTAAAACATGGTGGTTTATGACCGTATCATCAGACCTCATTAGTTTTGCCCACTGTAAAGTGAAAGCCAATTCACTGTACAGTATATTTTGTGAAGTGCTTTGAGGCATCTCAACAATGTGATAAATAAGTTCTATATCAAACGTAAAGTTTATTATTTTTTTAAATTAATAATTAATATAACCATTATATGAATATGAAATCATGTCTGCTATTACATTTCCCTCCCAGCTGTAAGTTCCTAATACTTTGACAGGTGAATACTGTATTACTAACTTTCATTTTCCATTGTTCACATTTGAACATCTTTTCAGCTTGTTTTTAAAAGTGTATTCATGCAGACAATATCTAGAAGGTGTCTTATCAAATTACCATTTGGTAGCTTTTGAGAGTGTCTTTATTTCCAACCCGAGAAAGAAGGATAGTCTATTGGTAGACCAGTTGCTGCATTGAGAGCTAGTTGCATAACAGCAATGTAGGATCTCCCTTTTCACTGATATACATTGCCATTTGACCAGTTGGGAAAGGGAATTGGTGGCTTTCATGTATGATTGTCTAAAAGAAACGGTATGCTGTTTAGGAATGATGTAGGAATTTAAGAGTGAAGTGTTACAAAAGAGAAAGAAATTCAGATCATGGGTTTTGAGCAAAAATAATAATTCGGCTTTATTTTATTACTCAACAAATGTGTGTTTTAGAACTGAGGTTGGAAGGTGGTCCAGAGGCATATGGAGACAGTTCTTCCGAAAGTTACAGTTCTCCTTCCAGTCCAAGGCATGACGGGAGGGAAAGCTGTGAAAGTGAAGATGAGAAGGACAAAGGTGAGTTATTGAGAATCTCTAAGGCGCCTCTCAATTTGTCTGTTAGTTTCAGCAACTGGAATTGTTCAAGCTTGATGGGCAAATAGAGTGCTGAATAGATTAATTGGAGATACTAAAATACTTAAGTCAGAAGCCTAAGGTGGAGGATTGGTCAGTAAAGTTTGGTTGTGGAATAGTTCCACCTCAAGCAACTGAAATAATTACATAAGTGGTATCAGCTGGAATCTTAGCCTCTAAATGTAGTATTAAACATGGATGGGGAGTGTTCTGTAAACTATTTGAAGGGACAGTTTATTTTTGTAACCATTTGTTGTAATAGAATTTTAAGAATATTAGTTCTGTATTATGGCATATTTTATTTAGGTAGTTACTGCAAAATTGGTTGCAAACGTTTTGGTTCCTTTCATTGGAGTTTTGTCTCGCCTTTACTGCAGGATTTTAAAATGCAAAACCTTTTTATTTTTAATCAGTATTTTTGGCTTTGAAAATATTTTCCACTGCCAGTATTGGCAGAGGAAATTACGTGACTCATAAATTAGTCAGAATTATTTTGAGTTGATCAGAAACATATCTAATATTTCCATTCCAGCTGGAACATCCATTTGGAGTTGGTACCTAATTGCAAACTAACTTTCTCACTATATTGCATGTTTAATAATAACAATCCTTACATGATATAGTGCTTTTTACGCTTTCTAGATATCTCAAAGCACTTCACAGAATATACTGTAAAGTTAATTGACTGTATATTTGTGGGCAAAATGCGGCAGCCAATTGCGCAAAGCAGTGTCTCACAAACAGTCGTGGATTGAGTGACCAAATTATTATTGGATTTTTGGGCGATTATTATAAGGCACAGGGAAGTAAGAAAATTTGCCCAACATTTCGCCCTGCCGGGAATCAAACCCAGGTCTCTCGCTTGCCACTGGACTCCGTGGACTTCTCTAATTTGCATTTAGATCAGTGTTTCATTCGTATTGTTTCAGCAGAGCATTTTCTTGCAAGTAATATTAACAAATACTGGATTTCCAATTTGTTATCTAAGAATCAATATAACTGAAGTTTGATAACTGGTGAGAATTTGACTTTGAATATGTAAAATCTTTATTCACCGCACCCATAAACACGTTTATACTGCAACGGGAATTTCCCAATTTTGAATATTAAATTTGAACATGACTAAACTTAACCTTCTCAATCCTGTCAAATTTACATTGTCAATTTGGCCTTACCACAAAACATGTAATGACATGCTTTAAAAGCGATTGTTTATATTGTGGTAAATACACCAGTTTTTCAGTTGCATCTACAGATCCCCGTCACTCGACATGTGGAAAATGGATTGGCAGGCTCACTTGGGTCATATTGAAAATTATTATTAATATTAACATAATTAATTCTCATTTCTACTCTGGCCTGCATTTACTTCCCCCTCATGCAGCTCAGGTATTGCCTGAAGGCAGCACACACCCCTTTAGTAGCTCCTGTAGCTCAGTGGTTAGAGCACTCGCCTTACAAGCGGGAGATCTGTGTTCAAATTCAGGCAGATCAGAGTGAAAACCTTGGGCAAGATTCCTTATGCACGCCTAATAATAATCCCCCCCCAAACCCCCCAATAATTTAAAAAAAGTGGTCATTTCAATCCACGACTGTTTGTGGGACACAGCTGTGTGCAATTGACTGCTGCGTTTCGCCCACAAATATACAGTATATTCTGTGAAGCTCTTTGATACGTCGATAAAATGCGAAAAGCGCTCTATCAAATGCAAGTATTATTATTATTATTATTATTAATGTGACAGTTCATAAAGCTAAGGTAAAAAAAAAAAACTGTGGTACAAGCTGTGCACCCCTGATGTGTATGCCATCTGTAGGAAGTAAAACAGGGCTATCTACAAGACTGCCACCCTACTTTATTTTGCTTTGCTCATACTGCCTCCTGCTGTAAACCATGACTTTGCGACTTGTGTTTTAACTGCATCGAAGCTCACAAAATACAAGTCGAACCGGTTTGAAAATCAGACGTATAATTTATGGTAATGTCAGTTAAAATATTATGAGAAAATGTGTATTGGAGGTACTGCCTTGTTTCCATTGTGCGCCCACAGTTGAGATTTGGTATTGTGGAGCCCAGCTGAATTGTTCTTTTGGCAGAATGAAATGATAAGCCTCTGCTTCAGCTTGGAAATAAACTGACTCCAATGTGTCTATTCTTGTGCAGATTCTGACAGCACTTCTGAGGATTCGGGGAAAGAAAAGCCGAAAGCGAGGACCTCCTGTAGTTCTGTTGGGCACGGAGTTACTAGTAGGCCGACTGCTCAAGTTGCTCCAGTGCAGAATGCGAGTAGCAACCATCAAGAGACTCCATCGAATCCAATGCTTCCACACATTCCTTGCATGCCTCCCATGCATTACATGATGCAAAATGGTGGGAAGAAAGCGGACTGCGTTGCTCCTGTAGACGGCAAATCCGTTGGGATGATTGTGACTGTCCCTCCCGCTGCTGTTTCTCTTAGAGATTCTTCAAATGTAACTCCAATTGGTGCTGTTGAAGACAAAAGACTGGACCTAATGCCCTCGCCTATGTCAGCACAGACTCGTTTCTTTATGAAGACCGCCAGTCCCGCCCTGCATCCCATGGCACATCGACATAAAATGAGTACGCCACAAATGAGTTTAGAAAACGGTCTTATTCCTGGACCACAGCAGCCGACCGGTACTGTAAACATTGGATCAGCCAACACCGCTTTCATCCCCGTTCACAGTCCATCTCAGTCGAGTAAACTTCCAGTGGCTGTCGTTCTGGATCCAACTTCGAAAATTGCGACGTCGAGTGTAATAGGACTAAACCCCATCGTGCCTCAGACCGAAGGAAATACAGGAATTGTACCTCAGCCCGCCAATGTAAAAGTTATGCTTCATGCCGGTGGCCTGCCACCACCTCCTGGCTCATATAACCTAAGTGGGACTCCAGCCAGTGTTATGCCTTTGCAGGGCGCCGCAGCCACTCCACCTCCTGTAGCCCCGATTCACAACACAGGATGCTCAGTTCCCACCCATACACAAGGCCCTGTACCGAGCCCCAACACTGCATTAACACACAGCACTGCTCAGAATGAAAGCACCTCTTACATAAATACAATAGGAAACAGTAACACTAACGGGACCATTCAGACCACCCCTCAACTGGGCTGTGGGACTTGTACTTCGTGTGGATGCCGAGGAAGCTGTGGGACCAATAGTAACCCTCCGATGAGTTACTACTACCCTAGCACCATTCATAGCCAGCTGTTCAGACTTCCTTTGATCCCTATTGCCTCTGTTTGTAATGGTAGCTACCTCAACCAAGCACATCAAAACAGTGCAACACAGATGTCCTTTTATCCGAACCCTTACCCCAGTGCACTAATGCACGACCCCATGGGAAATCAGACCAACTACGGGATGCAACAAATACCCGGATTCGTCAGAGGACTTCCGCTGATGTACCACGTGGCCAACATGGTCACAAATGTAAATGGGCTGGGACATAAAAAGAACGGAAATGTATCCTGTTACAATTGTGGTGTGGGTGGACACTATGCACAGGACTGCAAACAGCCATCCATGGAGGCCAGCCAGCCAGGTAAGCGGTGTGAGTATTTCACGAGAACCAACATTGCGATTGGTTTGTAACAGTCATGTTCTTCCAGAATTTGGGAAATTACATTTTTTTTTGCTCAGTTAGACGGTGAAGTTACCCATTTCAAGGTTTGAAGAAGAATTTTAACACCTACCGAGTGCCCACACTACTGTACATTGAAACAAAGCCTGTGAACCAGAATGTTATAAAGCTGTTGAAACTAATCAATATTTCGTGAACGGATCTAACAGTGTGACTCCCAATGATTTTAAGCAGTCGATGGGTATCTGTTTACAGCCTGAATAGCTACAGCATTCTTTTAGTAGGGTTCAAATGTCCACTGTAGGATATGCTGTTTTACTCGGCAGTGTTTGTGCCCGATTAGACTGGGAGTCAGTCCCTGTGGTACATTCTCCCTATTTATCTCCAATGGTTCAAAGGTGCTGTGCACTTGTTTTGGTGTGCATAGGCATTCTGAATCCTGGGATTTACTGTATGAAAACAAGCAGTGTGCTTTCCCCCCCCCCCCCCCCCCCCCATCTTCCCTTATTCCCAATATCCTCCTCCCTTACTAGTGCCTGGTAATCCTTATTGAGTGTTAACATGTAGCCCTGTAGGGTTGTGGTTAGAGCACTTGCCTCGCAAGTGAGAGGATCAGGGTTTGATTCCTGGGCAAAGTGAAACCTCGGTAAGTTTCCTTATTCCACACGTCTCTGTTCACATAGTAGTAAATAGCAACCCAGTTGTTAGGCAATTGGTGGATTGCTTTTCCGGGGTAATAATGCCTTCAAAAAAAACAAATCAGTAAATAATTTGGTTACTCAATCCATAATGGTTTGTGGGACATTGCTGTGCACAATTAATTATCTGCTGGGTTTCGCCCACAAAATGCTATACAGTATACTCTGTGAAGTGCTTTGAGATATCTCAAATAAGGCAAATGTCAAATGTGACGTATCAAATGCAGGGATTATTATTATTATTAAGATGCTCTGCACCAGGGCATTATTTCTCCTTTGTGCTTATGGCAGCAGTTAGGAGCTGTGGGGTGATGGGACTACCTTGCTCTATCCTTGTCTAGATCGTTTTGTTGAGAAATTGTGCAAGTGTGGGTGGGACCTTTGAGAAGATTGTCTTTTTAAAAAAAAGTGTTGATTATATTTTCTCAGACCTTTTGTTACCTTCATTTGTAACATTGTTATACTAAAACAAGAACCACCAATTTACCTGCTGGGAAATGGTAGCATTTTCAGGTGAAGTTAACCAGTTGGAACCCAAATTGCAACCTGACTGTAGTAGAGCGAAGATAAAAGTGTTTCAGCTCATTTTCTCATACCCATGGTTTTTCCTTAGAATTGACGTTTTTACGCTGCTTTAATACTTAGTTCATTATCGCAACTGCTGTAATTTAAAATCCAGGAGTGAAAACGTGCAATCACCGTCTCCATTTCCTGGATAAGTGACATGTTTCAATTCAGTATCGTGGCCTGGTGCGGCTTTTTGGAACCTTGTGTTTTGGTTTTAATCGCAGTGTATTTTCATGCTGGTCAGTTTTAAAACATTTTTGCAATAACGAAGCTTGAACACAATATCATTAAGAATTTGCTAACCGTTCTTCTAGGATTACAAAATCCCAGAATAATTGTAGTTAAACCATAATCTTGTTGGGGGTGGGTGGGAGGGCGGCGGGGGAGGAGGTTGAGAGCAGTCAATTTTCACATTCCTTCAGACTGCGACTTACAGCTGCGCCACAGATTCTCAAACAGTGATTCCAATATCCTCATCTTGTTCCTTGATTTATTCCTCCATTTCCACATAGCCCCCTTTGAATTACGCTCAGCGGATTGCATATTATTCTTGGATTTTTCTTTAAATCACCCGGATAGCTACCAACCGCCCCCCCCCCCCCCCCCACATTCTACAATACTTGCAATAGTCTGCGTGCTTCCCTTTAGACTTTCCAGTCTGAGATGTAGTGATTCCTTTTTTCGTTGTTTTTGAACCTTTTTCAAACTGCATGTTCGCAGCCCCTCTCACTTTACAAATTGGCAATGTATTAATAATAAAAATCCTCGTATTTGATATAGCGCCTTATCGCATAATTGAGCCGTCTCAAAGCGCTTCCCAGAATATACTATAAAGTGCATTGACTGTATTTGTGGGTGAAACACAGCAGCCATTGTAACGTATGGGACATGGACCACTCCCAAACAAACCAAAACTACCCCACCATTTAACTTACAACTGAGGAAAGTCTGACGAGCCTTTTATGGAAAAGGACGTTCTTGTTCGCAGGCTCCTCCTAGTGGCCCAACCAAGAATTGATCAATTGTTTCAACAGGCAGTGAGTGGTAGGACCTAAACTTGAGACACATCAATTAACCTTTTATGGTGCTGACTGACATATACCGTATATCTCCTCGTATAAGGCGCACTTTTTTGCACGTAGGAAGATCTCGAAAGTGGGGGGTGCGCCCTATACGCAGGTACAAGAAATTTTGAGCCTCGGAAATACAGTAAACAGGAGGGGCGGCCGGCGCGCTGTCAGCCGGGGTTTGGTCAGTGTCCGGCGGGGGTTGGGAGGAGCGGGTGACGGGGCTTCGGCCTCGGCCGCCGGTGCTTCAGCCTCGGCCGCCCGGGCAGCGGCAGCAGCATCGGACTTCAGTGCTGTGCTTGCTGCCTGCCTTCTGCCTAACCCAGTCTGCCTGCCTCACTCCCTGCCGCTCTCTCTCCCTGCCTGCCTCTCCTTCCCTCCCTGCCTGCGTGCCTGCCTGCCTCTCTCCCTCTCTCTCTCCCTGGCTGCCTGCCTGCCTCTCTCCCTCTCTCTCTCCCTGGCTGCCTGCCTCCCTCCCTCCCTCCCTCCCTCCCTCCCTCCCTCCCTCCCTCCCTCCCTCCCTCCCTCCCTCTCTCTCTCTCTCCCTCCCTCCCTGGCTGCCTGCCTGCCTGCCTCCCTCCCTCCCTCCCTGCCTGCCTGCCTGCCTGCCTGCCTCTCTGCCTGCCTGCCTGTCTCCCTCTCTCCCTCTCTCCCTCCCTGGCTGCCTGGCTGCCTGCCTCTCTCTCTCTCCCTACCTACCTGTCTCTCCTGTCTCTCCTCCCTTCTGCCGGCAATATCATTGAAAATGCTTCCGGTTTGTTTTCACCAAGAAAAGGTCAAAAGCGGGGGGTGCGCCTTATACACGGAGATATACGGTACTCTGTTTCAAATACAGTTGTGTTTTGACTGTTAGCATTTACAGTCGCTGTGTGTTAAATTGGAGTACCTGTATTCGTTTTGAATGGGTTGGTGAATTTCATTGTTCAGTTTCAGAAAGTTATTATCCTGCTCGTTTTCATCATTTAATCTGGACAATTTAAGATGCACGATTGTATAAAAGGAATGACTGAAGGAATAAAAGGAATGAAACAGGATTTACTAATTTGGGAATAGATTGAAACATATCCAATATCTTGTCCACTTTAGATGTAGAAAAGAACCAATTTATTGTAAGAAGTTCTTGCAGGAAAGAAGTTGTGAAAATCATGGTGGTGTAAATGTTATGGAGTAGAATAAGGATGAGCATAATGGCTGACTTTTGGGGAGTTATTTGCTATATTTCTACTGGACTAAAGTTTCAACATTAATCTGACCTGTTGGATCCACAGCATATTCTGTATAATTGTTAATATTGAACCAGTAACTTGGAACTATTGCAATTAAAAGCGATACAGTAAAACTCTTGTAGGCACAGGAATACAGGACCATTGCTTAATCAATTTTGTAGATTGTTAAAGTGTGTGATACTGCCATCTGCTGATTCAAAATTTGAACTATCAACAATAATTGTGCCTGCAGTAACTTACCTCATTTTTACCTCAAAGTGGAAATAGTTAGCAGAGGTTTCTCACCTTTTTTTTTCCTATTTCCGGCTTTCCCTCCCCGATAAAATATATAATTTTTAAAATGCAACAAAAGGCGCAATATCAAATAATAGGATTATTATTATACTAAATGGTTTTATTGTTTACTGTCACCTCCCCTCCTCCCTCTCCCCCTGGCTCATTGTCAGACTCCGCCACTGTGAAGCACTCCAGGAAGCTACCCCATGTGGAGGGCGCTGTATAAATGCAAGTTATTGTTATTGTTTGAATAATTCGAGTGTAGATTTTCAAGATCTGTACTATCTGATTCAACCATCGCTTCAGGGAATGAGTCCCACAAACTCACTGCCCTCTGCGTTTCTCCTAAATTCTCTCTCAGACTCCCAGTTGCTATATTACAACGGTGTCTATCCTCTCTACCTATTCAGTTTCCCTGTGGGTTCAGTCACTCTGCTTTGCGTGATACTTTGCATCATTCTCTGACTCTTATCAGTGTTTCTCTTGAGTTTTCCCCTCCGCCTATATCTTGCAAATTGTCTCACACTCACTTGCTCTTTCCTATTCTCATTCCTCAAACTCGCATTCCCTCTTTCATATTC
This sequence comes from Hydrolagus colliei, assembly GCA_035084275.1. Classification (NCBI taxonomy): domain Eukaryota; kingdom Metazoa; phylum Chordata; class Chondrichthyes; order Chimaeriformes; family Chimaeridae; genus Hydrolagus; species Hydrolagus colliei. The sequence continues at coordinate 46,013,389 of CM068743.1, forward strand.
GGTCACCAACATTCTTTATATCTACTGTACGACAAGGTGACACTCACTCTCTTCTGGCTTGTAGCTTTCTTATTTTAATGATCATACTCGCTCACTTGTATATAAAAAAAAGACTTTGCCTTTTCTTCTTTCACTCTTCCTTCCATTTCCGTTTCCCTCTCCTCTACCAAAAGCCTTATGCAGATGCTGAATAAATTGATCAACTGCAACAAGATGTAAACCATCCAATGAGACTATATCCGCTTGAGGCGGAAATGTTGGGGCTTTTGAAATGTTCTCTCAGGGCAGGTATCTTGCGATGAGTTTGTATGCTGTTTGTAGTTGTCTCTTGCTAAAAATTTTGTTTTCGTTTTCAGGTGCCTTCAAACTAAAATTTGCTCCACCTCATGATGGTTTGGACTCAGCAGACTAAGCTAGGAAAATGTCAACTTAGCAATGAGCCTGAATGTGTGGGTCTGACCCGACCCATTATACTTGATGCTCTGTTTCTCCTGCAAAACGTTTTTCTCCAGTCGATTGGGATTAGTACATGTTCACTGTAGTCTGGGTTGTCTTGAACGTTTTGTGGCATTTTTTTTCATTTAGGAATGTGTGTCTGACATCTTTTGTCTGCGGTGTTCATGATGCAAACAGAGAAGTCCTGTGATGTGGAAATGCTTACAATTTTGACCTCTAGTTTTGCACTGATGAATGTACTGTTCCAAGTGGCATGTGCAATGTTTGCTGTTTATAACCATATGGGAGAGTTTGAGAACCATCACATCTAATAAGGACACACCGAGCTGGAATGAGCAGACTTGCTGCCGAATAAAAATGCTACATCACACATCATGGTACAACTCATATCTCGCACTACATCATTTTGTCCTTTATTTTAAACTGCTGCCATTCTCCCCATTTTTCCTTGGTTGGTGTTGTAACCATTAGAACAACACGTCATTACCCGAAGGTTAAATATTTCTGTTTGGCATACAGTAGTCCATTCATTTTCTTTAAGTAGCTGAAGGGTAAATTTGGAAACTGGTAGGTAATTCCTTCTCATTGATTGTGGGGGGGAGGTGGGGGGTAGTGAGGGTGGGGTGGAAACATTGCAAAATTTGAGTGCCTGTATTAAACTCGATGAAAAGTGGCAGAAAAAAATGTTCAGAAAGATTAGACTGGTTAGATTTCTGTTGACCTTAAGAGAAGAGTATTCAAATATTTTTTTTAGAGCAGCTGATTACCTTGGTTACTATAATTTTGACATCAATATTTATAATGAAAGTTTAAATTTGAAGATTGTGTATTTTATTTTTGTCTGAAGAAAAACATTGATAAGTAGTTACAGCTATTTCTGTCAATCCATCATTAAATTGTACAATAAACTTGCATTGGAAACAACTTGATTTTGTTTTTTAAAAAAAACTTCTAAGCTCAAACTGCTATTACTGCAACGTTTACTTGTGTGTTTTAGGGTGTGAAGCAAGTTTATTTTACTCGTGTAGCTGTTCGCAAAGGTTACGAGTCTCCATGATGAAAAACCTGTTCAGTTAGATATTTATTATACGTAGGGTAATTTCTGTAGATTTGACCTGGTAATGAATTCACCAATTCACTGCTATTTGCCACTACTATAATGTGAAGACTGATGCCTGATATCTAGATGGTATTAATCATGTCAGTGCTGTCACTAATTTATGCTGCTGCTTTTTTTAAAAAAAGCCAATATGCACTATTTTTGCTTCCAGTATATTTCTTTCCTAAAAGCGCACTGAGGTTATTCACACGATGATGGCAGTTTGGAGTGTGTTGCATTCTACAGGATAGGGTGACTGAATTAGTGCTGTCTAGTCTTAACCCTTGGCATTCCTTATACTGGGAATATATGGAGCTGTGTTATTGGCAAGCAGCAGTCTGCATCTCTGTAAATGTGTACAGTCCTCCCTTAAGTTGCTTCATGTATTTTGTTGACTTGAAAAGAAGCAACTGTCATTAGGAGTTTTGAAACCATTTTGTTTTCAGGTGTTCAGAAGCCTTTATCTGTCTTAAAAGCCCTTAAGTCATCAAAAAAAAGTTTTTTTTAAAAAATGTAAAAATTGCAGCAGATTCTACCTGTTGATCATTAATCTAAATGAACTGCTTTCTGATTAGCTGAGAATTTGTATGTATGAGTTGATAACATTTTCTTATTACATGTAATAAATTCTTGCTGACAATAAATAGGCCTTTAATGCCACCTATATGAATCTTAAGAGGTCAGTTACTTTCAAACGTTTGGAGGTCGAAGCTTTAAGAGTGGCACTTATTTTCCTTAAAGCGCATTTCCTTTACCATGTTTTTTGGGTGACCAGTTGTATACAAAAACAAGTATCTCAGTACAATTGTGCTACTTAGTTAAATAGACGTAAGTTGGTGAACCACACAAGCCTGTAAGACAATGTCTTGTAAATAACCTGGCGATTGTATTTGAACTAATTTTATGGTTGAAAACTGTACTGTATATAGGAGGTACACTGGTACCTTCAGTTCATACATATGTTTACTGTATTCTTTGATATTCAAGATGTTATGTACTGGAAAGGTCACTTATATTTCTAGAAGAAATTTTGGATTTTATGCAAGTTTTTTTCCCCCTGAATTAACAGCAATAAAAATTATACAAATCTTTTCATTAGTTTCCTCTCATTTTAAATGCCTGTGTCTCACCCAAATCAGTTTGAAAGCTCCAGCAATCAAATGTCAGATACAGTTAACTTTCAAGATGACCTGCCTTGAAGGGGAGCTTTGCAAACTTTATTCCAGTGCTGCAGATTTGTGTATTGTCTACCAATTAGAGAATTGCCTTAATAGTAACACTACAGTACAATGCCTTCAGTAAAAGACTAATGGGTACCTAACTTGTGAAAATTAGACGCAAGGTATTTTCATTACTTGTCACTTTCCATATACTTTTATAAGTAAACCATCTCTTAACCATATCCATGCTTCTATATACATTCCAATGCTAATTTACTTTACCACGAATGCTGCACTATGTTTATAACTGCCGCATCCAGAGATAGATTGATGGAACAGAATTCATGCTCATTCCCTGGAGAGACATGTCCTGTACACCCCAAATTCTGGAAAATATTAGGCTTAGTTTGGCAGGAGACAAGGCTTGGGGGACCCCCCCTACCCCCTCCCCGAGTGTGTGCTGGAGTACTGGAGTCTAACCAAATGAAAACTCATAACTTGCCATTGATAGCACTGACTGGCAAGCTTTCCCACTGGGTGTCCAGCAAGGGTCATCCTATCCGTTAGTATAGTGCATTCGTTTACTGGGAGTTAACAGAAGCTGTGAGAAGATTCCCTGCCCTGCATCCTAGTGAATGATTTGCCCTTCTAAGTCTTGCTGATGAACCAGGCTAGCTGTGCTATTATCAACAGTGACCTCCAGAGAACTACGGACCCGACTGTCTCGGGAGCATCCAGACGACCGAGACAGGCGTTGAGGGCTGGCTCGATTCTGACATCCGTTGCCAGGCATGTCACCATGGAGCCAGATAAAGGAGAACTCACTTACCCACCACCAAGGATAGTCACTACCCGTTTATATTATTGTCAGATAGTACCTCATGATATGAGTGAAGTCTGTACCATAAACAATTTCACTAGTTATGCAGATACTACTAAATGTACTTGAGGAGGTGGCTAACAAATTGTCAAGCTCTTGCAGGCGTATTCAAGATCTCATATTGTGGGAACTTGCTGTGCACAAATCGGCTGCTGAGTTTACCTACAAATGCTCATTACATTTGACAGCAGTTGTAGCAAAGCACTTCAGACGTTTCAATGTGAAAGGCACTATCAAAAAGTCTTTATTCTTACTGCCCTGCTTTAGATGATAAATGTTGCATTGTGTGGCAATTACCCATGAGATGCTCTGAACTGTTTCACTTTGAGGGTATATCAAATGCAAGGATTAATTTAATAACAGGAGTATGCCTGATGAATAAAGGACCACCAATTTACAAAAAGAGGGGCTTATGAACTCGGAAAGACTAGTATAGCATCCAGAGGAATTAAAGAAACTCGGAGAAACAGAATTTAAAGGGATTTGATGGGTGGAAAATCTGTCGGGCATAAAGTCTAGAGTTTGTGTAAGCAATAACTTAGATATGCAAAACAATTTGCCCACAAATATACAGTCGGTTTTCCTGCTCTCCTTCCCCCTACCCCGAACCTCTCCCTTTGCCATCTTTCCCCTCTTTTTCCCCTAATCCCACTTCCATGACTGTTTGTGGGACACTGTTGTGCGCAATTTGGCTGCCGCGCTTCGCCCACAAATATACAGTCAATTTTCCTACTCTTCTTCATCCTGCCCCGACCCCTCCCCACCTGTTCTTGTCCCTACCTAACTGTACAGAGCCTTGGGACGTCCTCTCGACGTGAAAGGCGCTATATAAATGTAAGTTTTGATTGATTGATTGATTGAAAACTTGTAGCACTGAGAGAAATTAGCCCCCAAGGCTAAAAGGCAAAGAATTGGGGGATGAAGTGGAGCCTCTGAGGAAATGTAATTGGAAATATCATTCTCTAGCAGGATATCTCCACTCGTTATATTCTTTGTTATGAGTATCCCAATTCTTTTTAATAAAAGACCAGAATAACTGCAGTAGTTTGTCCTGGAAGAAATTGAAGAGTAGTATTAATTGTTGTGTTTAGTATAGCATCTCTCACGTCTGGAGGAAGTCTCAGGATGCTTCACACTATTTACTGCGTATTTGCAGGCAAATGTGGCAGCCCAGGCGTGCACAGCAATGGCCACGAATTTTGTTGGGGGTGGTGGGGAGTTGTTGACCAGGATACCAATAGAAACTCCTCTTTTTGATTAGTACCATAGGAACTTTAATACCCACAGGCAGACAGGGACTCAGTTTAATGGCTCATCCCAAGGATGGCACTACAGCAACAACAAAATTACATTTATAGAGCACCTTTCACGGCGGGAGGACGTCCCAAGGTGCAGGTCGGGACGAGCAATGTAGCACATCCAGTACTGCACTGATGTGTCAGGTTAACCCTGAGTTCAATCCCCAAAGTGGGGCTTGAACCCACAATCTTCTGACTCAACAGAAACCTGGATTTATTTGCTGCCCTTTACAACAGGATAATGTCTCAGAGCAGTTAACAATGGCACAGCTTGATTCATAGTGGAGAGTGCTACCCAAATACACCAGATTGGCATTGGAGAGATGGGGGAGTGGGAGGGAAACTATTATGTTGTCCCTAATTATGTAGGTATTATAATTCATTATTGATTATATGATGTGCTTTGAAACTTAACTCAAAAATCTTGGCTTAGAGTACACTGGCTTTAAATTTAGACCTTTTGAATGTCCTGAGTGTGATAACATCAACACTATTACAATCCACTATTGAACTTTGGCAAAGGACAACCAAGAAATTCCCCAGCGCTTCCTACCTGGTGATGAATCTTTGTAAAATCTGTTGCTCAGCAAAATATGCAATTTTGTAGCCTTGTAGAATTATACAGCATAGGAGGAGACCATTCGGTCCATTGTGTCTGTGCTGGTTCTTTGAAAAAAGCTGTCCAAATCACTCCCTCGCTCTTTTTCCATAGCCCTGCAAACCTGTCCTAACCCAAATAATTATCTACTCCTCTCTTAAAAGTTGTTAACGAATTGGCTTCCACCATCCTTTCAGGCAATGCATTCCAGATCTGAACAACTTGTTGCGCAAAACAAAATTCTCCTCACCTCCCCTCCCCTCTGGTTCCTTTAACAACTATTTTAAATTGGCGTCCTCTGGTTACCGACCCACTCGCCAGTGGAAATACTATAGTTTCTTGTATTTCTTCATAGGTGTAGCCACAGTATAAGACAATTTCAAACTCTTGAGGTTAACTATTATTCATAACAACATCAAATTACATTTATTCACTGGTTTTAAGGCATCAAAATTCCTCACCAACTAACCCCTTCATCCTAAATACTTGCAGTATGGTTTGTTGTGATTTATATGTACGCCTACCTGATATTTCACAGTTTGGTATTTCCCTTTTAGAGACTTATAACATTTTTTAAATTAGCAAATGGCCTCTGAAATTACGTCATTGAGGGCTGTGTCCTTTTAAGATCTTGAGGTTTGATTTCAGATCTATACTGGGCTAGAGAAGGAAAAATTAATCCTGGCTCCCTGCTTGCTATTCAGTGATTTCCTGCTGGAAAGTCCAATTATATTTGGAATGCTGTAGTTTAGTGGTTAGAGCACTCTCCCTGTAAGCGAGAGGACCTTTTTGTTTCGACAGCTCAAAATCTTATCAGATTTCCTTATTCCACACACCTCTTTACCTAGCAGTCAGTAGGAACCCGGTTGGTAGTCGATTGGCAGATTGCTTTTCTGGAGGTGATGATATCTTTTTAAAAAAAATCATAATTCGGTCACTTGATCCACGACCATTTGTGGGATACTGCTGTGTGTAATTGGCTGCTGCGATTTTCCCACGAAATACACAGTCATTTCACTTTACACTATATTCTGTGAAGTGCTTTGAGATGTCTCAAAGGTGTGCTAAGGCGCTATATCAAATGCAAGGATTATAATTATTATAAATAATAGGTGAGAACAGAATTGGAATCCTCTTTTTTCTGCCTTTCCCCATCTGGTCTACCTCACGTATGAGTAAACGTTGAAATATCTCAAAGATCTTCACAGAATTTCTGTAAAGTTAGTGGTTGTAGGTAGCAAAGCAGCCAATACCTGGCAACAATGCCCCACAAATAGCCATGAAGTGAATGACCTATTTTTCTGGCGGATCATTGGTTTGGACACTGGGACTTTTTCAATAATATCATGCGGTCTTGAACAGCAGATGGCGCCTTGGTTAGTTTCACTTGCATTTATATAGCTGCCTTCATGTAGGTTAATATCTCAAAGCTAGGGTGGGGTCAGACCTGAGCAAGAGGGAAAGTAATTGAAGCAGTATGGTTTTAGGCAGGATTTAAAAGCAAATGGATGGATGGATGATCAGAGGTTAATTACCTGAGGGCTCTGCCATCCGCCGATGGTGGAGTGGAGTGCATGCAAAAGGTCAGAGAGAGCTGACTGCAAACAGAAGGGTAGGGACTGCAAACATTGATGAGGGAGGTCCAGGGTGTGAACAGATTTATAGGTGAGGACTGTGAAGTTGATATTGAGCTTGTGCAGCACTGAACTGGTGTCAGTCTTATGAACTCTTAAGTACCAATGTGGAACTCGAACCCACAATTTCTGAACCAGATGTAACTTATGTGCCAACACATAATGTTCACCTTTCATTAACGTATTTCTTACTGCCCCAGTTTTCATAGAGGTTCAGTAGATTTGTGTGGTAGAAGAAAGTGGTACTTGGGTCAGATTGGCTTCAGTTAGTTTTTATGGTTTCTACAGTCCTATGAACTTCTGTAGGATTTATTTGGTGCTATCTCCATTGCTTCAAGCCAAAATTTGTATCATTAGAAACCCCAAATATTTGAATTTGATCCAAAATGTATGTAAAGCTGAAGCTTAAGCCTAATTGTGAATTCATCCAAAAAAAGAAACAATATGCAAGCAGGAGCATTCACAGACCAGTAAACATCAATTCAGCCTGTGTTTTTGTGTTCCTTCCATAGATTGATTTATTTCAAAAAATATAAATCTACTTAAGTGTAGTTAGCATTCCTCTGAGGCTTACTGTAAACAAAAACAGTTTCAGATTAGTTGGCAAGTGATTATTAACTCTTGTCAAACAGCCAGATAACAATTAATGTGTATTCCTCAAACAGCTTTATTAAGTCATATTAGCAGCTTGCCTGCAGATTAGTATGTCACTTCTGTTCATGTCAAGTGACCTTTATATAACCAAATACTGAGTACATATGTTTGTGGTTATCTTCCAATAAACAGCTAACCACCATCTGGTATATGTGTAAGTGAGGAGTAAGACTCCTCTGGTGGTTCAGTGAATAGCTGAGCGATGCTTTCCATGATTAAAAAGCAAATTCAATCCCTATTCTGCGTTAACTCATTACAGTTGGGGTCGCACCACGGCCACGGAGCAGAGACGAGCGCTTTCCCCTTGATGAGGAAAAATAAGAGTCTATTAGCACTAGCCTCACCCACTTCCCCAGGAGCAAAGAGTTTCAATGGCAGAAGGTCCTGTCGCAGACTTTCAGTGTAGGATAATGCTAAACGCTCAAAGGCGGGAAATAACTTACTAACTCAGTGAGATGTGGAATTGTTCAGTTGAGAGCAAACACTTAACAGTAATATTTGCTGCTTTGTGTCAAATGTCAGCAGGTAGTAACAATAACCTTGGGAAACAACAGCAACAACAACAACAATAAAATTACATTTGTAGAGCGCCTTTCATGTCGGGAGGACATTCTAGGGTGCTGAACAATCGGGTCGGGATACGAGCAAGGGAAAGGGGCGGGGCAGGGGGGAGGGAAGGGAGAGAGTTAGGAGGGGAGGGAGAGAGTTGGGAGAAGGCACGATCGAAGAGGAGGGTCTTGAGACCGGCCTTGAAGGAGGCAAGAGAGGAAGTGAGTCGTAGGGACTGTGGGATGGAGTTCTAGAGCGTGGGGGCAGAGAGGCTGAAAGCTTGTCCACCGATGGTAGGACGGGTCAGGTGGGGGACATGGAACAGCCTGCTGAACGGAGGGGGCGGGGAGTTTCATAAGGGAACAGCAAGTCGGAGAGATAGGAGGGGGCAAGGCCGTGAATGGCCTTGAAAGTGAGGATAAGGATGTTCAATTCAATCATCTAGGGGATGGGGAGCCAATGGAGCCGGGAAAGAATGGAAATGATGTCGTCACAGAGCTTGGTGCAGGGGAGGACACGAAAAGAAAGAAACTACACTTTGGAATTCAAGATACTCCAATGTGGTCTGATGTTTAGGAGGCAATACTGTATGGTACTTTTAGAGTCACTTTTACTTTCTCATGATTTATTCCTCCCCGGAAGTTATTTGTCTCTAGTCTTTTTGTGGTAGTGTTCCATGCGCACTCACTCTCTGGTAGTACAAATGGCTATTTTCCATTTGTGAGCTTTAGTGAGAGTAACCATCCTCAACCCAAATACACCATGTGTACTTTGCCAGCAACCTGAAATGCATCATGTTATTAGATTAAAGTCCATTACCAAATTTCTATAGGTTTTTTTGGTGGATGGGGGCTGATAACTAGAAAACTGGTTTCTAAATTAAGACACATTTGGAAATTCTGCAGCATCATAAATTTCCAGGCATCTTCTTATATACCTAAAAACATGAGAAATTTCAGATCCCAAGAGAGAGAATCCAGATTCATTTATTCCTTCTTACCTGAGAACTACTGAGATTACCTGTAGTGTCTGAACTGCTAACCAATTTAACATCACCAAACTCAGCCTAAATCAGCACTTCACCCAACAGTGCAGACTTGAATTTCAACCATAGGGAGAAACCTTAGGCAGGTCCTGTAGCTCAGTGGTTAGAGCACTCGTCTCACAAATGAGATATTTGGGTTTGATTTCCAGCGGGGTAAAACCGTGGGCAAATTTCCGTACTTATTCCACATGGCTGATAATAATCCCTCAAGGAATAAAAAACAAGAAAACATTGGTCACTTCAATCCATTACTGTTTATCGGACACTGCTGTGCGCAATTGACTGCCGTGTTTTTCCCACAAATATACATTCAATTCACTTTGCAATACATTCTGTGAAGTGTTTTGACATGTCTAGAAGACTTGAAAAGTGCTATATCAAATGCAAGGACTACTCCACACGCGTATATTTATCAGTAAGTAGGAACCCCAATAGTTGATTGGCAGATCGCTTTCTGGGGGAAATAATCCCCAAATGTTTTTTATATATGGTCATTCAATCCAGGACTGTTTGTGGGACACTGCTGTACCCAATTGACTGCTGTGTTTCGCCCACAAAGTATAGTCAATGCAATTTACAGTGTATTATTCAGTGAAGCACTTTGAAAAGATTCAAGGATGTGATAAGGTGCTATATCAAATGCAAGGATTATAATTATTATTATCAGAATTATGTGAGAACAGAATTGGAGGAGTTGACTTTAATAACAACAATAATAATATATTACAGGAGTCTACGAGGACTTATTGAATCAAATGAGTGCTGATTTATATAACCAATCATTTAAGACAGGAAATCCAAAAGTCAATCATTATTTTCTACCTTTGCAGTTTTTCTTAAAAAGTGTGGTTATATAATTTGGAGCAAAAGAGATGTTTTTCAAAAATAGTTTTACAAATGACTTCTGTGCTAAACAAAACAGCAAATTGCATTTATTGCGCTCTTCACATGGGTTAGCTTCTCAGAGCTCTTGCTGTAAAAATTAAACAATAACAACAAAATTACATTTGTATAGCGCCTCTCATGTCTGGAGGACGTCAAAGGCCCTGGACCCAAGCTGGGGTCGGGATTGAGGAGAGTGAAGGGAAAGGAGGGGAACGGGGGTGACCGACGGCACGCTTGAAGAGGAGGGTCTCGAGGCAAGACTTGAAGGAGGCCAGGGAGGGACAAGGTGGAGGGATTGTGGATTGGAATTCCAAAGCTTGGGGGCAGAGTGGCTGAAGGCATGCCCACCAATAGTGGGGTGGGTGGGTCAGGGGACATGGAGCAGGCAGGAGCCCGCTGAGTGGAGGGAGCAGACAGGTTGTAGTAGATTAGGTTGCAGAGGTAAAGTGGGGAACAGCCATGGAGGGCTTTAAAAGTGAGGATTAAGGTTTTGAATTGAATCTTCTGAATGATGGGAAGCCAGTGGAGTTGGGCGAGAATGGGGGTGATAAGGTCACGGAGCTTGGTGAGGGAGAGGAACACAGGCTGTAGACTTCTGGATCATTTGCAGCCTATGGAGGGTGGAGTTGGGAAGGCTGACAAGAAGACAATTGAGGATCGAACAAGACACCTAGGTTCCTGATTGGCTTGATGAGATTGATTGTGGGAAGTTGTTGTTTGTAACCATGAGGTTGATGCTTCCAGTGTCTGAGGTGTGACACTGGTGCGAACCGATCGGGGTGGCCTCCATCTTGTTGACATTCAAATGTAGAAAGTTAACTCTCATCCAGGACTTGATGTTCTGACAGGCAGTCTATCAGGACAGCAGTGGTTCTGGAATCGAGTTTCAGACAAAAAGATAGAGTTGCATGTCATCCACATACATATGGAAGTTGACCCCATGTCTGCGGATGATGTCACCAAGTGGGAGCATAGAGATGTTGAAAAGGAGAGGGCCAAAGACAGAGCCCTGGGGGATGGCAGACATGACGGTGCGGGGGCTGGGGGTGAAGCCGTTGGTGGCGACAATGTGGAAATGGTGGGAGAGGTAAGATTCGAACCAGGCAAGGGCAGGTCCGTGACGATTGAACTGAAAGTTGTCATTGTAAAAATAACTTGATAACGATGACCTTATTGAGTGAATCTGAGATCGTAAACAATTTGCAGGTCCTTTTATTGTGAAAGAGTTAAAACCTCTTTATCGTCTCCCCAGTTCCCTACTGTACCTATATCTGAACGTTTACATAGCCAGCCTCAAATGTTATCTGTAAGAGGAATCCAGAAATAACCTGGGAACATATTTCCATCACTCCCCCAGTGAGTACACAGGCTTGCAAGCGCACAGGGTATTCATAAAGCAATATTGCTGAGACCTGAAACTTAGCTGTATGGGGGATGGAACTTACTATCTCCCTGCTGTGGAGCGCCATTGCACAAAGCTGCAGAAGTAATTTGTATTCATCACTACACAAGCAGTTGAATGACCCATATTTATACTGTAAAATGAGCCTTGGACAAACAGTGCACCGTTACCATTCTCAACAGTGAAAAATTGGGTTGAAAGAATTACTACAATTATTCTGTCAAGCAGAACAGAACAGTTACACAAAGGAAAAGAGCTCTTCAGCTCAATTCCTTTCACCCCCAAAACCCAACTATCCAAGGCTCACATAAATCACCTGAAAAGTAAGGAAAGATTAAACAAAATTCTTAAAAAAGGTGAAACAAAGTTCGCAATTTCAACTGCTTTATTACAATCTCAATGGTTTTTATAATTTTTAACAGACTTTCTGAGTAATGCAAAAAGTAATAAGATATAGGCGCTAGATTACATTTGATTCTTATCTCCCCTATGAATATATCTACAAGTATTGAGTCCTTGAATTCAGAAGAGCCTTTTTTTTAACCAAACTAATCTTGTGGTCTTCAACAATGTAACATGCTCATTACTCTGAATTTATACACACATTGGCAACTGCTATGGACTTCTCAAATCCACATAGCTTTCATTCCTGGTCCTCAGGGAAGATTTTTATCCCATCATTTGTCTCGACCAGATTGGAATAATAATAATAATAAGAAGAATCCTTGCCTTTGATATAGCGCCTTATTGTGTGTTCAAGAAATCTCAAAACCCTTCACAGAAAATACTGTAAATTGAATTGACTATATGTTGTGGTAAAACGTGGCAGCCAATTGACCATTGCAGTGTCCCACAAACAGTCATGGAATGAGTGGCCAGATTATTATTTTTTATTTTGAAGGGATTATTATTGTCGTAAAGCAATCCCCCAATTGACTAATGTTCCCACTTACTGCTAGTTAAACAGATGTGTGTGGAGTAAGGAAACTTGCCCAACATTTTGCCCAATAATCCCCAGGGTAAAAGCGACAGCATTTCTAACTACAATTTTTTTTAAAAAAAAACTGTCCAAGCATTAAAAACCTTTATAAAAACTTGCCTTTCATTATATTAATTTAGATCTCATGATTTCTTAATTTTTAATACGTTATTTCATTTGTACACTTATACTGCATGCATAATACAATACAAAATTACTAACCCTAACCCTAAATTGTAATTTTGTATTGTATAATGTGACTTAATAATAATCCTTACATTATCATTTTATTATTACTGTACCAGGAACAGTGAAAGACCATTGCTTACTGGTGCAAAGTACCAGATTGCATCTCAAACCTGGACTGAAGAATTCTGCTTAACAGAATGACATGTGCCAAATTGTGAGTCAAGGGGGAACAATCAGCGATTGCAGGGTAATATCATTGGATTACCACACCAGTGATACAGGGGTCACAACACTGCTGTTCTCCTGACGTGAAAAGTGCTATACAAATGTAATTTTGTTCTTGTTACCATCAAAATATACACATCCACATCACTTTTGGAGTCCGGTAGCTCGGTGGTTAGTGCACTCGCCTAACAAGCGTGAGATCTGTGTTCGAATCCAAGCAGTTCAAGGCGAAACCTTGGGCAAGTTTCCTTACTCCACACACCTAGCAATAATCCCTCAAAAAACACTATAATAAATTGGTAATTTCAATCCATGACTGTTTGTGGGACACTGCTGTGCGTAATTGGCTACTGTGTTTCACCCACAAATATACAGTCAATTCACTTTACAGTATATTCTGTGAAATGCTTTGAGACATCTAGAAGACTTGAAAAGTACTATATCAAATGCAAGGATTATTATTATTAGAATATATCCTGTGAAGTGTTTTCCGACATTTGAATGATGTAATAAGGTGCTATATCAAATACACGGATTATGATTTGTTAGACTGTATTAGGATCTATCATGGACTCATCAATATTGGGTCAAAGTGTATTCCACAAAAGTAACAAAAAAAAGGTTTAACTGCAATGCCATTATGGTGGACAGCAATATAAGAAATAGAATCCCACAAAGATGTATACAGTGGTTGTTATTCCTGCCATCACTGGGATATAATCCCATATCAGGATTTTTCCATGCTGAATCCTCTAATGCGGTGCTGGGGGAGCAGTACCTTCCTTTGGGTGCAACGTTAAACAAAGATCTTGTTTGCCTGGACAGTAAACAATAACAAATTGCATTTATGTACAGTAGCATCTTTCATGCACCTTGGGACGTCTTCCCTTTCATGTTGGGAAGACGTCCCAAGGCGCTGGATAGTCAAGCGTTTGCACCTGATCTGGTGATTGGAGCTAAGAGAGGTGGAGCACAAGGGTGTGTCGGGATGACCAAAGCTACAGTTAAGAGAATAGGAAGATCTTGAGATGGGCCTTGAAGGCGGCCAGGTTTAGCCTGTCCTCCTGGGCACAGCACACTAAGTAGAAGTTTTTGTGGAAGTTGCCAGATTTATCTTGTTTGCCTAATTATCACTTTAGCCTAAACTTTAGATCCAATTATTCCAGTTATATGACAAATCGCCTATCGAAGACTCTTCTTGAAAAGGGCATGTCATTCCCTTGCCATTGGTTTCTATTGCTTAAACAGTGCAATAAGGTCTAGGTAACCAGCTTGTGCGTGAAATACTATGGTCTGAGCATAATAAAATCACCAAATTATTGCACTGCATTTATTGTAAAAGCTTCTGTGAGACTACATGTGTCAGAGATCTTTGGATTAAGTGCAGTGTCTACCTGAGTGACTGATGGTCTGAGGTTGTGCATTCCCTCCGCGACCACTTCACACCTGGGTCCATTGGCTCTCCACCCCCCAGAGGATTGAATTTAAGATCCTCGTTCTCACTTTCAAGGCCATTCACGGCCTTGCCCCCTACTATCTCTCCAACCTGCTGCCCGCCCCTTTAATTCAGCGGCCCCCCCTGCCTGACCCGCCCTACCATCGGTGGATTGGCTTTCAGTCTCTCTGCCCCACACTCTGGAACTCAATCCCACAGACCCTTTGTCTTCCTTTCTCCCTTATCTCCTGCAAGGGCCTCATCTTCGATCATGCCTTCTGCTGCCCTCCCAACTCTCTTCCTCCCATCCTAACTCTCTCCCACCCCTCCCCACTATCCTGTCTCTCTCGGGTCCTGACCTGACTGTTCAGTGCCTTGGGACGACCTCCCGACGTGAAAGCCGCTCTATAAATGTAATTTTGTTGTTGTTCTTGTTGTTCTCTGATCTCAGTGGTGCTTTCAATGCTGGTACATTAGTTTTGGTGTCCTGTTTTGTATTGGTAAGAGCGCTCAACTCGCAAGCGGGAGGACCCGAGATCAATTCCTGAGTTAGGCAAGTTTCCTCTGTGTCTGTGATCCCAGTTGTTAGTTAATTGGGGGCTGATTGGTAAAAGTCCCTTCAAAACAAATAAAAATGTTAAAATAATAATTTGGTCACGTGAACCACGAGTGTTTATGGGACATTGGCTGCCGCGTGCGCATTGGCTGCCATGTTTCGACCACAAGAAATACATTCAATTCATTTTACAACAGATTCTGTGATGCATTTTGAGCCCGTCTCAGCGACGTGATAAGATGCTCTATCAAATAGATTTATTATTATGGTCCAACTTAAATGAGAGCTCTCAGTGACCCAAGGACCATTACAAACACTGACTTTCATAGCTCTTCAAAGCCTCTGACTGTTTTATGTGGAGCTGCTACTGTGAAGTTCAGGAGGATGACTGGCAGCAAAGCAAAATAAACAGGACCATTAATCCAAACACTTAAATTCTATTCAAGCAATAATAAACTCAAACCTTTGTACTTATCCAGCCATCAACATACCAGGGGCCAGTGCTTTTCAGTGTAGTTGAAAAGTATGGGATCAAAGTTCATATTGTTGTGGTTGATAATATATTTTCAGTAGATGTGAAGTATGTATCCTGGGCCTGTTTGTAAATGTTTACTGCCTTAAATTATTAAAAAAAGGTAACTTATATTTATAACATCACAAGATTTATTTTTCTAGAAGTGCAGTGCTTCTCTAAAATGTTATCAAGAGATTTCTTTTAGTGAGACTAAGACTAATTTGTGTTTCGTTCTAAGGACTGGAAAGCCCCGCAATGTTTAAGAGGTTAATTGTTATAAACTGGAGATGAACAGAAATTGAAAGCAAATAAAAGAGCCGGTGGGGTGGGGGGCAGCAATCTGTGAAATGCGGTAGCAAATTGCACACAGCCGTGTCCCACAAACAGTCGTTGATAGAGTGATCAAATTATTATTTATTTGGAGGGATTATCACCCCTGGAAAGTGATCCTCCAATCCACTAATAATAGTTTACTATTTACTGCTAGGTGAATAGAGGTGTGTAGAGTAAGGAAACTTACCCAGCTTTTCGCTCTGTTCAGGAATTGAACCCAGGTCCTCTCGCTTATGAGTTCTCCAACCACTAAACCACAAGACTCCACAGATATCTCCAATCTGACCCATTAATTGCAGTGTGTAATCTGTACTGTACTATGACTTTGTCCATTTGAAGTTGTTGGGTACTAACTTTTCACGATCTTATATCAGTATTCATCATACCACTTGGTATAGCATAACTCAACAGCAGTCCTATAATTGTTTTATTTTGTAGGCTCTAGATGTCAAGCATCAAAGTGGAAGGTAGAGGTTTTACATTTGAGATTGAGAGTGGTGTCTCATTAGACTGCTTGGCATCATGGATGCACACGTCCTGATAGGAACTCCCTGAAGATACAGTAGCTTGCATTAGACTGGAGGGGACTAGAGGGAAGATTGATTGAACTCATTCCCCTTAGATCACAAGTGACAAGCTTTCACTCATACATCTTGCCAGGAACTATGGACATACCTTATGTTTGACCTCTGTATGATCAGTGCACAAATGCAAGACAATCTCTAGAATCATTTTACACATTACTCATTTCAGTTTGAAGCATTTACAATTTGACACAATTGGCGATACTCTTATCTCTGGATAAGACCTGTGTTGGAATCCAGCCAGGGCAGAGCGAAACCTTGGGCAAGTTTCCTTACTCCACACGCCTTATAATAAACCCTCAAAAAAAACACTCAATATTAAAAATGGTCATTTCAATTCACGGCTATTTGTGGGACACTGCTGTGCGCAATTGACTGCCGCGTTTCACCCACAAATATAAATCAATTCACTTTACAGTACATTCTGTGCAGCGCTTTGAGATGTCTAGAAGATGTGAAAAGCGCTATATCAAATGCAAGGATTATTTTATTATTATTATTATTGTGAGTTTAAACTGCACATTGGCACATGAACCCACAATCTAGCCTGATACTCCAGTACCACTCTCTGGGAGAGTGCTACATTGACAGGTGTGCAGTCTTTCAGATGAGTCGTTAAAACTAAGGTCCTACCACCTGTTTAGGTCAATGTTGACATGGTCTAGGCTCCACTTGAGTAAAGAATGCAGGAACTGTGCTCAATGGAAAGAAACCTGGAGCAAAGCTTGTGATGTGAAATTGAACCAAGATTTCTTCTGCCTGTTCAGGGGGACATTATAGATCCTATGGCACTATTCAAAATGAGAAGTGGGTCCCTCGTAATGTACCTGCCAAATAATCCTCCAGATAAAATTGATTATTCACTTTCTGGATTCTTGTAGAATATTGTTGTGTGCAAAGTCACCGCCACATTCATCTACATTGATATATCACAATCTGATGTTATTTACCCGCAATGATAATATACAATAAAAATGTAAGTTCTTTCTACGGGTATTATTCATACAATAATAAGGAACTTTCCCAATAATTCCAGTCACTGTATTTCCCACTGTTAGGTTTACTTTTCTTTTCAAAAGTGGGATACATTTTCATCTATTTTTGTCATTTCTCAGAACTGCCGTGGAGAAGAATCAATCCGAATGTGGAAGTGAGAAGTGATTGTCGCTTCTTGGTGAGTTTCCTTGGATATAAATGTTAATTATATCTGATGACAATGTGACTTCAACTGTAAAACATTTATTTCATTTGACAAATTTACCTAGCCATATCCTTGAAAATAACAGGAACTAAATGCAATTCAGCTACAATGTATTTTCTATCGGGTGGTCTACTCTAAATGCTGTCAGTGTCCGAGTGCTTTGTGCCAGAAGCACTAATTTGAATGGGGGAGATCTGTTGAATGTTGAATGCCATTTATCTGCTGAATGTAGCAGATCTTCAGTATAGTTCTGTTCATCAGCAGTCAACTCATATTCGAAGTTAGATTGCAATCAAAGCTATTTAAGATACGAAGAATCTTAATGCATACCTTAAACATGCTTTAAAACCTACCTCTTTGACTGCACCTCTGGCATCTCCCACTTACCCCTCACTCAGCTTCTGAGACGTTATTTTTTTTAAAAAAATTAAAATGTCCTTGGCTCTCTATCCTTGGAATATAGAGAAACTATTGCCTCTGGTAGGGGAACCCATAGCAAGGGGATAACGTCTCAAAATTAGAGCTAGGCCATTTAGGAGTGAAATCAGGAGGGATTTTTTCATGCAGGGTAGTGGAAATCTGGAAACCCAAAAGGCGGTGAACGTTGGAGCTGTTCAAATTTTCCAGGAATTAAGTGGATAGATTTCTGTTAGGTAAGGGTACAACAACAACAACTTGCATGTGTATAGTGCCTCTCATGGGGGGTGGCATTCCAGAGCACTTAAAGTATTAAGGGATAGGGGTGAGGACATGTAATTGTAGGTGATGTATAGGTCAGCCATATAGCAGAACAGGCTTGAACGGCTGAATGGCCTATTTCGGTTCCTTTAAATATATTGGAAGGGGGAGGGGGTAAGCAGGGTCTCCTTGGAGCTGAAGTGGCTCAGGATGACATGCTTGGCAACAGAATGCTACAATTGAATCAAGCCTCTGTGGCAGTCTCAGTAGTCAAGATGAGCCAGATGGGTTGACAGCATTCCAGGGCACTGCTGATGACAGACCCAACCAGCCTGGCTTCTCAGCAAGACTTGCGAGGGGCAAACCAATCATGAGGGCTGGTGCAGGGTTAATCAGTTAACAGTAGTACACACTACTGTTAATCCTGCAAGTCAATGCCCTAATGGGTAGAGTGGTCCTTTGCGGGCAAACAGCAGGAGCTCACCAGAAACTCAAGGCAAGCTAAGTGGTTTTCATTGGTTAAACATCTGGGTACTCAAACTTTGGCTCTTGCCAAATTGTGCCTTATACAGTGCTTCCTGGAATTAGGTAAGCAACCCCCAGTGAGAGTCAGCAGTCCATTCCAGCTCCAGGGAAATTTCCATTTGCAGGTGTCATAGACTCTTGTCTGCTCTCTGATTTGGATACTCTTAAGCCCGATGTTGGATTTCCGCACGTGTCTCCTGGCTGACCCCCAAAAAAACTTTTTATTGTTGTTGACATCGCTGTAATCAAAAAATTTGCATCTTTAAAAGGAATTTAAGGCCTTTATTTGCCTTTTACCTAAATTTACAGCATCCAATGATGCACAATATCCCAGGTACAGCAGCTATGAAGCCTATATCTTGGGATGTGCAAAGACCGAATTAATGAACAATTGTGTGGTGAGTAGGACGATGAGCGATTGCTTGCCTGAACATTCTCCCCACTGACCGCAATCCCCTTGCCTCTGCTTGCTGCCTCCACTGACATCCTGAGCCACAGCAAAGTCACTTATGGTTTACTCCTTTTGTCTATTCCCCCTCCAGTGCCACTGTTTCAGAAGGCATTCCCTCACGTCTTTGATTTCAGATGCGCATACAACAGCAATTTTTTAAATACGGTAGACCACATGGTGGAGATAATAAAGGGAAAAATAGACCTTCAGGACGCTTTTTGTTTGGTCTTATACAGTACTACACAACGCAGTCCAAATATTTCCTCAAATAGTATTTGGGATCAGAGGTAAAGCATATTTATTAATATCTTAATTATAGTTGTTTTTTGTATGATGCTTTTGCTCCTCTAAGAGTTACAAAATCAGCTATTAAAGGGCGGATAAGACATTGGATGGCTGACAGGTTTCAGAGCTTGGATTGCTTAGGATTCCATGGGTATTTTCCTGCAGTCAATAAAGCGTAAAGAAGCATTTTATACAGCAGATCCACACCGATGAGACAGTGTTATTATTGTAGCTAAGCTTCCACAAGTAAACTTTTGATCAGAGTTTGATCAGATCAGAGTTTGACAGGTTATTTGCACAGATTGAAGATCTTATAATAATAATCATTGCATTTCCTGATCCCATCTTAGAGACGTCAAATTGCTTCACAGTAAAGTGTAAAGTGAATAGACTGTATATTTTGTGAGTTTCAACTTGATATACAGCTGCTGTGCTTGCACTTTGTTCATCTCAATTAAAAGAGAATCATAGCTTCATGAGAAAATAAAATCTAAATGCACCTTCAAGGGTATTGTCCAAAGTCCATCCCTGGCAACACGGAAATTAAAGGTAAACCTGAACAAACTCTCCACGTTCTGGATTCTTAGGGAAACAAATTGACCTGACAGAGCAATCAAAGCTTTGGAGTCTGAAGATTGCAACCCCCCAAAAACATGTTATTTGTTGTCGTTATGCAATTTAAATTTGTTTTCCTCTGTTTAATCGGGTCAGGTGTGCAAACAGATTAGTGGTGGGCGTGATTTGAAGTCCTCTTTGATTCTTGCCAGTGAATGAAAACGAGGGGAACAAGTACCGGTACTTATTGTTTTGCCCGCCAATATACAGTTAATTCACTTTTACAGTATCAAAACACAAAATACTACAGATGCTGGGAATCTGAAACAAACACAGAAGCTGCTTTTGTTTTTGTTTCACTTTACAGTATATTCTGTGAAACGCTTTGAGATGTATAAAAGATGTGAAAAACGCTATATCAAATGCAAAGATTATTATTATGACATTACATCTGAAACTGTATATCAGAGATAACATGAGAGCCATTGGGATGGGACCAATTTTGTGTAAAGTGCTGTGCACTGCTGACAACAGCAGGGGGGGTCGGAGAGACAGGCGGGCTACACCACGCATGCGCCACCACAGCGAGGCAGGCTGGGAGTTGTAGTCGCTCATCCACCTGGCCGGACGGCGGGAAAACTCGCGCGGGCTGTGACTACAGATCCCGGCATGCCACGCTCGCCTGCCTTCCCGCCGTCACAGAGCAGCGGGATAGCAGAGCCCGGCTCCCACATCCAAATCATCGCCACCAGACAGACTCACTCCATTGCGTCGCAGTATTGAACACGAGCATCGAACGAGGAGGACAAACAAGCGCCACACGTCACGCCTTTTCACCCTCTCACATGACGTCACATGGATCGCCTTCAGGCTTCACATGATGTCACGCGCAGTGACCGCCTGCTCGGGGTCAGGGCGGCGGCCGGTCTCCCCCCCCGAGCCGGCGCCGGGCTCCCGTCACTCCCGCCTCACTGCCTCCTGAATGCCGGAGGGGAATGCCAGCGCGGCTGTTGTTGTATGTTTTGCTGTGAGGGACCCGCGCGCGGGAACTTTTATTTCACCTCAAAAAAAGCCGCCGCGTGAGTGAGTGAGTCCCTCGTCACTAAACTGGGATCGACTTCAATTCTTGCTCTGATCCGTGAATAAAAACCACAAACTGCACCCTTACCGCGCAGTGTAACACCGGGAACCCGCCTCCCCACACACACCCCGCGTGTGTACAGGACTGTGCTGGGTTCAGGGATCATTGCAACGTCCACATTTCTGAGTTTTGGTCGTTTTTATCGGAGGGGAGCAGGGACGCGGGCGGCTGGGAGGGCAGTGACACAGTCGAGGATTATTTATAGAGCAGAGGCTTTTATACAAAAAAACACACAGAGAGAGAGAGAGACAGCTGATAAGGACACACATCCAATGCGTGAGCGAGTGAATTATTCATGTTGTGGTGGGTGTAGCGCCTCCCAAGCCTGTGACCAATGGTGGGCAGATTGGGCGGGTTAACTCCCCCAATCGGGCGTGTCTCTGTGTTGCACTGGGAGAGCTGGGGTGGTGCGTATTCCCTCCCTCCCCCCCAAAAAATAAACTTACAAAGTGTGAGGTGTGTGTATGTGTGTGTGGAGAATTAAATTATTAATTCTTTTAAAAAAGAAAAACCTTTCTCCTGTGAAGACATTTTCCTTTGCACGTTGTGTGTGTGTTTTAAAAAATCACCTGTGGTCTGGCCCCTCAATTTCACTCTCCTCCCCCTGTGTAATTACTGTGGGTGGGTGGGGCTGGTATTTGGGCTGCAAACCGGAGGATCGTGATTACAATGTGTTATCCCGCCTCCAGCCTATGACTGACTGACTCCCTCCCTCCTCCCTCAGCTCCCAATGATGGCGACAGGAGGCGGCGCCGGCAGCAGCGTTGGAAGGCGGCGGCCCGCGACGTTCCGCCCCAGATAATGGGCGAGCGTTCGGCGCCCCCGGGCCCGCGTTCCATCCTCTTGTCTCCGATTGTCTGCCCGCGCTCCAGGCTGGGCTCCCCGGGCCCGGCTCGCGGCGCCGCCATGGTGTGGGAGCTGAGCCTGAGCACGGGGCAGCCGCCGCCGCGAGGCCACTGCAGCAGCAGCAGCAGCGGCGCGGACAGGAGCTGCCTGTCTCCCCCCATTGCCCCCATTGCCCCTGCCGCCGCCACTACTGCCGCTCCTGCTGCACACGATTCCTCCTCCTCCTCCTCCTGCTGCTCCTCTTCTCCCGCTGTCCCCTTCCCCAACGCTCTGAGCCACAGCAACAACAACAACGGCGACAACATCACCGGCGGCGGCGACAGTTGGAGTCACAATTCCAATTCCCTGCTGTTGAGGAGGAGGCTGAAGAGGAACCTGTCCACCACCGGCGGCACGGGAGCGGCACCCGCCACCCCGGCAGCCTCGGCGGGGACGGCGGGAGGCGCCGCTTCCTCCTGCAGCACCCGCAGCCTGGACCGTAAGAACATGGTGGGTTTGAAGCACAGGCTGCTGACGCTGGCGGACAGGGAGTGGGTGCGGGCGGACTCGCAGCGGGGCTGTCTGCATCTGTACGACCGGCACATGTCCTCGTACCTGAGGCCGCTGCTGTGCAGCTTGCAGACCACGGCGGCCGAGGTGGCCGGGAGGCTGCTCCCCAGCCAGCCCGGGGGCGGCGGCGGCGGCGGGGGGGGGAAGGCGGCCTCGGGGGCGGCCAGACTGGGATCGCTGGACAACATCGCCGGGGGGAGGCCGGGGCCGGCGAGGACTGTCGGTGCCCGGCAGGGGCCGGCTTTGCTGGGCAGGCCGGGGCCGGGGCCGGGGCCGGGACCGGGAGCCGCTTCGGACATCGCCGCCGCCAGGCTCGTCACTGCGAACAGGCAGCCGAGGTCACCGGGCGGCGCCGCCGCTGCCGGGCAGGTGATCGCCGCTCACACTCGGGGACCGGGGGCGTCGCTGGACAGGGAGGGGCCGCGGGCTGACCCTGACTCCGCCGCCGGGACCGTCCAAGGCCGCCCCCCCCCCCCGGACTCCTCTTACTCCGGAGCCGAGGTCAAGCGAGACGGGCCCCCCCCCGCCCGGCAGGAGCCGGCGGGCAGCGGCGGGGACACCGGGACCCCCCCCGCGCTGCTGTACGTTCAGCTTCACGGCGAAACCGCCAGGAGACTCGAACCCCATGAAAGCCCCCTGAGGATACAGAACGAGTACCTGACCAGGCTGGGGTTCAGAGACCCCGCCCGCCTACAGGAGGAGGGCATGGACCTGGAGATAGGCTGCCTCATACGGTTTTATACAGGTCAGCATCTGCTCCTTATTTGGGGGGGGGGGGGGGGGGTGAGGGTCAGGGGGGGTGAGGGGTGGGGGTGAGGGGCAAACCAGCTGATTTATGTTGTTTGTTAAAAAAAAATCAGAAACATAACGCCGTCTATTTAAAATTGAGGTGGGAGACGTTGTCTTGTGGACATGCTTTAGGATTGAGCACATCCCAAGGTGTGTGTTTATTTTGCAAAGGGAGAATGGGATTGGGAATGTTACCACAGCCAGACGAATGTTTTGGGTAACAATGCACTGCAAACATTATTGGAGGTAAATGCTATTGTGACCCTGGATATGATTTAATACTCATTTGACATATGAGCTACTTGAGTTTCATGAACAAAACGCTGCCCAAACATCATTAGCCCATATTTTATTAAAGTATGGAATATAATACCTCAGATTGCATTGCTGGCTGCATACAAAACACTCGATATAGGCACAAGTATCACTCTTTTCTGAATAATTACACCCATCGTAGTCTGTGGTATTATATTTGCATTATCTTGGATTGCTCCGACTATACTTTTTTAGTTGGTCTAATGTTTAGCCTGGTTTCTCGTGTATTTATACCCAAGTGCATCATTGTACAGCAGTTGGTAGTGTACGTGTGTTGCTTGACTCTCTTCCAGAATGCACAGTACAGTATTGTACAACAAGATGCCGGTGCTGTAGCGTGCTAACTACATTATGTATTATATAGGATTTATCACTGCAGTTTATTGTGTTACTGAGGAATGAATGTAGTATTTCCACCCCAGTAGTCCTTTTTGTTTCTGATGAAAACATGCAAACGAGGTATTAAAATGCCCTGTGCGCTAATACTGTAGATTTAAGCACAAGCTGTTTATGATGCACTTGGTACAGTATCTATGTTCTGTCTGCCACTGGTTGCTAGACTTAACAAGATCTGATGTATTTGGCCGGGTACTGTTGAGATAGCCAAAGTTTAGATGTTAGCAGGACTTAAAAGACGATGCAGAATTAGTGCCACCTGTAAATGGAGCAACAGGGGGACAATAGTAAAGACAGTGAAGTACAATGAGTCTTATGAACCAATACATAGATCCTAATGGGAATGTTAACCACATTGTACTTTTTTTGTTTCCTTCGCTGAAAGGTACAATATGCCCTCAAATGACATGGTCATTGCAGTTTGCAGTGTATCCATCCAATGTGAAGGCGCTATGTCAAATGTAATAATGATAATACTATTTGCATTTGATATTGCGCCTTATCGCGTCGTTGAGACATCTCAAAGCGCTTCGCAGAATATACAGTAAAGTACATTGACGGTATATTTCATGCGTCAATGTAATGATTATTATGAATATTATAGACCTTTTTGGGAAAGGTACATTGGTAATGTTTGTGAGTTGCTGGACCTGATATACATCTGTTCTTGCACATTTCCGTAGATTACACTGAGGCAGGAATTTCACCAAACATTCCATGGAGCCCACAAAACAGTTAAAGCATGACCATTACTTTGTAATGCCATTCATATTTTGTATGCCATTCATATTTTCGTTTCTGGTAACTGATACTGTCAGTGAATGAATGTGGATTGGGTCATATACCAGAGTGATAGTGGAATCCTGTAGCTCAGTGGTTAGAGCACACGCCTTACAAGCGTGAGACCTGTGTTTGAATCCAGGCAGGTCAGGGCGAAACCTTGGGCAAGTTTCCTTACTCCACACGCCTAATAATAATCCGTCAAAAAACCCCTATAATAAATTGGTCATTTCAATCCACGACTGTTTGTGGGACACTGCTGTGTGCAATTGGCTGCCGTGTTTCCCCCACAAATATACAGTCAATTCACTTTACAGTAATTCTGTGAAACGCTTTGAGACGTCTAGAAGATGTGAAAAGCGCTACATCAAAAGCAAGGATTATTATTATAGTGGCACTTGACCAGTGCACCTCAGTTCACCAGTTTCTGAATTGCCATATTTTTGTCTTTCATATGTACAGTTTATAGCATTGATTAAGCTGGCAGGTTTTGCGATTTTAATTGATAAAAATTTGCTGTCATTCAGGCCGTTCAAATTTCTATGAATCAAGGAAAATTAGTTCCCATCATTAAACCTTTTTGAAACTTTTTTTCATTTTGAACCACAAAGGCTCCTCACACTCCTCAAACCTGTGCGCAACCTCAGTGTTCAGTTGGGGCCTCTACTCCAGACCCAGACTGCTTTCCACCACCTGCACTGCATTGCTTGTGTCAGACTCTTATCATTCCCAAATGCTGCTGAAACCTATATCTATGCCATTGTTACTTCCTACTTTTTCAGATGTATTTGGCTGGGTACTGTTGAGGTAGGCAAGGTTTAGATGTTAGCAGGACTTAAAAGAAATTGCAGAATCAGTGCTAGCTGGAAATGACTTGACTTCTCGTATGCACTCTCGGCTTTCCAGTTCCACAAACCACAAGGTCAAACTAGTACAAAACTCTGCCAACCACACCCTCATCCGTACCAAACTCCGCAAGCCTGTCAACCTAATCCTTGCTGGGTTCCACTGATGCCTTGTCTCTCATACAAATCCCATTATGTCCAGCACCTCCATTTCTCCTCTTCTTTTTCTATCTTTAATTCCCACTTGAAGACCTCTGTCTGTGGTCACCCACCTCCTTTCCCTTGCTTGGAGTCCAATCATGCCACTTTGCAATACCCTAAAATGCTATTCTGTGTGAAGGACACAATATAAAATGTAAGTTGTAAAATTTAAGGAAATCAAGAGAATGTAAAAATATAAAAATGATCAAATTATATTTTAAAAGAACTAGCAATGCTCACTTTGCTAGTTATACTGATATAACTATATGATATACTATACAGTACTTGCAATCAGTGCTTCTGAGCTGCACATTTTATTACTAACAATGATCAATATTAATTGTATCATTATTGAATACAAGTAAATAAATACCAACTGTTCACAATTTCTGCAGTGTTAGTTTGGATTCATTTTGATGATGGAATATATAGTGTAAAATGAAGAGATTTTGCTGACTGGTCTTTCCAGCTGAATTCTCTTCCCCCCTAGATTTCTGCTTGTTTGTCACTACCTCTGGTAGTTTTCTTCCTCCTGGCATTTCTGTTGAATGTTGCTGCTATTTTGTTTTGACTCCAAATGGTCACCAGTGGTGCAAATTTGAATTATTTCCTTCTGAATTATTGATGCCCTGGAATAACTTTAGCACCAAGCTGCTAAATCGAGAAATCATTAGACACAGTGTATAAAATGCAGTTAGGCTACTGGTATAAATGACAAGGCTGAAAACAATCATGGCATCATTTTAACTAGCAACCCTCATTTATAATGTACTATACAGTATTTGCAATCAGTGCATCTGAACTGCACATTTTATTATTAACAATGATAAATAATAGTACCTTTTGCATCGCCTTATAGAGCAACGAGCTCTATAAGTGTCTTGTTTTTGTTGTTGTTTAATGCTCATGTTAGTATTCACACTTGTTCAGAAATGTGATATCAGTACTGTTCTTAAGTGTTCTCAGTGCAGTCTATGGGTAACATGCATTTTTAGATATTAAACTTGTTATACTGTATCTTGAAATGTAGAGTAATAATATAAATAATAATCCTTGCATTTGATATAGCACTGCCTTTGTGATGTCTCAAAGCGCTTCACAGAATACACTGTAAAGTGAATTGACTGTATATTTTCGGTGAAATGCGGCAGCCAATTGCGCACAGCAGTGACCCACAAACAGTCTTGGAATGAGTGACTACATTATTATTGTTTTTCTTGTGGGAACCACAAGAAAAATTAAACCAACACTTTGTAGTAGGGGCAGGCTATATTATAACTGAGTGTGAAGAAATCTTTCCTGACTGCTCTTCCTCTCCCAAGTCCTGGTGATAAGCTAGGCTAGCTGGTCTGTTATCAGCAAATTCCCAAGAGGCAGCTCAGCCCTGAGGAATCCCCACTCCACTTACCTCCTCCTCTTTCACCCCCACCCCCATGAGAAGCAGTCGATATGCTCAGCCGAGTCTACTAACATAAATTCAATACAGTAATAATAGGCACAATGTTCAACCACATTTTCTATCTTAAAGCTTTGTAGTGTTTTATCACTACCCTAAAAGTTCACATGAGCAATGTCATGATTCTTTTTTATACAGTACGTTGTGTGACTCACTGTTGAGCCTTCTGAGATCTTATCGCACAGCAAAGCAAGTTGCTGTGCAGAAAATTAACTTGTGTACTGCAACAAAATGAATTGTGTGTCTATTTCTGGCTTTTTGCATATGGTGGTTTCAGAAATCATGAGTGTGTGAATATACTGGTACATGTTAATAAGTTAATGTACTGCCAGTTTGACTAATTATTTTTGGTGTGAACTGTGCATTAAAAAATAGTTTGAATAAGGTACGTTACTGATTGATATTTTTATGTGATCTTACCATTTGGCCACCAGGAGCAATGATTCCAACAACTTGAAGGAACTTCAAAAAAGAATACCCATTTGGAAGTGTAGCTGTGGCTTGTTTAAGGTTCCTATGACAACAATTAAGGCCTGCAAACCCCTTTCAGCCAGCGAAATCCCGTAGAAACCAGAGCTTCTTCTCGCAATGGCTGCATGGTTTTTTTTGCCCACTCTCCTAGTGCAGCTTAACATTGCCCTGCATTAATATCCGCTCTCTTGAATATGGCGAAAGACTGCTCTGCTTTAAAAGCCTATTCTAAAAAGTTGGAAACTGATCAAGTGTCCTTGCCTCTGAACGATTTCTGACATTCTCAAAAAGTAACTATTGAATATACTAAACTGAAATTCCTGCATGTCATCCATTTGACAAAGTCAGTGAGTAAGAGATCACATTTTAAAATAAGA
The DNA here is from genome assembly GCA_035084275.1 of Hydrolagus colliei. Classification (NCBI taxonomy): domain Eukaryota; kingdom Metazoa; phylum Chordata; class Chondrichthyes; order Chimaeriformes; family Chimaeridae; genus Hydrolagus; species Hydrolagus colliei. The sequence continues at coordinate 46,041,725 of CM068743.1, forward strand.
TTGATATTAAAATCCCAGGAACCTTCTGGGACTCCATTGTTTGGTGTTGCAGTCAACTCCACTGAAAACATAATTGAATTATTGATTGGTGAGTAATTCTAGCTTATATTATCTTCAAGTGATGTAATACATATAGGATACAAATTACCGGTACATTAATTTTCAGTTTGTTAGCGGTATGTAGACTGGGCTATTAAACTGAGCGTTCTTCAAAAAAAATCTAAAATGAGTGGATGGGGAAAATCCATTGGACTTGTGACACATTGAGGAATTTAGTTCCTGATGTAGTGTGAAATATAAGTAACTGAAGAGCTGCTTCAAAACGCTTAAATTATTCCGCAATTAAACACTCAGTCACTGGATTTTTAACATTCGCTAAGACAGATAGGAGCTCTGCTTTGATGCTTCATTCAAACACTGATGCCTTACAGTTTGGGCTTATACTCCAGTGCAGTGCTGGGGGGAGCATTGCATTGTTAGAGGTGCAGTCCTTCAGATGAGTTGTTCAATTCAAGTAACTGAGGTCCCGTCTGTCTGTTGGGATTGTGAAGATCCATGACATTATTTGAGTTTCTGGTTAAATGTATGCCAGATAAACAGTTGTGTGCAAAATGACTGCTACATGTCTTACAAATGCTGTCACTCCAACTCTTTGTGAAGTACATGGAGGCACTTTGATGTTCGTTGGCCCTATATCAAATGCTAGGAATATTTATTAATGCAGTGACATCTAAGGAGATTTAAAACAAAATCTGCGGCCAATACATTTTGGCTGTTTTTTTTTGCAGTATTTGCATAAGGATGCTATCCTCGTGTGCACTACCCCTGTGATAACCAAAGATGAGTGCTTTTGTCCTTGTTGAATCCTTTGCTGGACACAAATGTACAATTTAAAATACAAATCCTTATAAAATACTGCCCTAAAACAGGAAATGATGCCAGCTTTTAAATGTATTAAATGCAATTCTCTTCTGTCTGTGAGATTACCTTCATAATTTGCTTTACCGTGCCAAATGTTATGATGGTGTAAGGAGAGGAAAGAACATCTATTTTGACTTTAATTGTACCCCGAACATATAAAATGCAATTCATAACACCTATACTGTATTAACTACTCTAGTCCCTCTTTACTGACAAGGGTATTAGTTAAAATGCTTCTTAGCAACAACACTGTAATTCATAGAGCTGTACATCTTAGTTCTGCTTAAGGCCGTGCCAGTTTGCCCCCTGTGAATTTTATAATGATCTACTTGGGGACAGAAATCTTCTTTGGCCACTTCCTTTAATCCACCTCTCTCCAAGCCCTGATTGTAAAAGTTCATGACAATTGTTCAATAGATTCCCTGTTTTGTCTTTCTACCTCTCCTGGATAATCTCGCTCCAATCCTGGTTTTTCTGAATTACAATGCAACCTTCATTTGAATGGCCATTAGTGGTCGCACATGTATTGTGTTCATTCACACAGTGGAAGTGAAATAATGGCAGGTGAAGACTTGTAAAGTAAATCATCTCAAATCACATTTAGGAGCGTAGCAACCAAAAATTGCAACAAGATCTGAGGTTAGCAAGTTCTTGATGTCAGCCTGACTCGGCAGGTGAAGGGTGACAAATACTGTATTCTGTTCTTACATGTTAGAACAGGAAAAATAGTGAGTTCAATTGCTGTGGCTACTATTAGAACGCGTGCCTCACAAGCGAGAGACCCCAGGTTTGATTCCCAGCTGGACAAAACAAACATTTGTGCAGTTATCCTTACTCCACGTACCTCTGTTTACAAGGTTGTTAGTCAATTGGCGGATCACCTTTTTGGGGATAACAATTCTGGCAAATTTTTAAACAAAATTGGCCACTCAATCCACAATGTTTGTGGGACACTGCTGTGCACAATTACCTGCCGTGTTTTGCCCATAAAACATAGCTTTTATAGTATATTCTGTGAAACGTTTTGAGATGGCTCAAAAACATGATAAGGCGCTATGTCAAATACAAACATTATTGTTATTTTTTAAAATTATTATTAAGGTGCATGCTGCAGTCTCCAACGTGTAAGGTGGGGGAAGATGTTAATGGTTGAGCAGCTATGAGGATAATATTAACAGTCTTGGAGAACAAAAAATGGTCTATAGTTTACAAAATGTTCTATACAATTCTACTCTATTATATTCAGGTTGACAACTTGCCAGATTTTTTTCATTGAAAACAATTGTTTGAAATCTGAAAAGACATTTCAGTAGCGGAAACACATGGTGCAAAGAAAGTGGAATGTGGATGATTTTCCTGCCCATCCTGTTGTGAAATGGAACTAACCAAATTTGAAGTGAAATGCAGATTCTGGTGCTTGCTGCACTTCAGAGATAATTTTGAGGTTCAGTCAATTTTTAAAACTGCATTCAGGTTCATTTCTGCTCGTTGCCCCTAATCATCCTGTATTTGTAGGTGAACATGGTAGCCAATTTGCACAACATCCCACTAATAGCCAATGGGGGATTGTTAGCCAAGACGCCAGAAGAATGAAGAATACCATAATATTAGCATTATGCAATGATATCAGCTTTCAGTACAGATATCGCCCTTCAATACAGTAGAAGCCCGTTTATCTGGCACCCAATCAACTGTAACTTCAGTATAACAGGCATCGCAAAAAAAAGTCTGCATTTGATTAACCGGAATTTATCTGGTAAAATGAATAATATATATTTTTTTGGCCGAATATTTGGCAAGTGCTTTAACTGGCATTGGCCAGGTTCCAAGGGTGCTGGATAAATGGGCTTTTTACTGTATATTGCAGTGTTATCACTCCATTAAATGCACCCGAAAACAGCAGTAAACCCAGCAAAAAATATGTTTATGGACTTGGGCCTGTTCCATTGGCATTCAGTCCTTCAGCCTTTCTGCCCCCATGTTTGGAACGACATCTGACAGTCCCTTTACCTTGCCCCTCCCTTACATCCTTCAAGGTCCGTCTCAATACCTTTCTCTCTTTGATCCTTGGTCACCCTCCTACTCCCACCCTCTTTGTCTTCCTGATCCCAGCCCATATTTGTATAATATGTAATTACATGCATATATAATTTGTTTATTTCAGAGCCTTTTTGTTTTACGCTCTGTAATCCTGCATCAAGGTGCTACAAAATGCAAGTTGCTGTTGTGTTGTGGCTCATTCATGTCTGGTATCTATAGTTTTGCGATTGTTGCTATCGCTTAGCAGTTGACTTCCCTGAGCCGCTGGTTCCGGATCTGTATCCTCTATTGTTTGAGATTGTCTCCGGTTCCTTTTCTCTGTTTGCTTGTTTCAGCCTTATGATTAAACAATTACTGAACTGTTTTTCTGACTGAAATGTAACAGAGAAATGCTTTGTACTATATTTTGCAACAGAATTTAGTCTATTCCCAAGCCGATGTGAATTATTCCCAGGATGGGAAATGGCACTCCTGTTATGTTTAAACGCTGTACCTCATTCATGAGATCACAAATTAAACATGTTAATTGCAACAGCCTTACTCTGATTATTTTGGTATCCTTCCATTGACGGGAGGAGAAGAGCTCTTGCAAATAGTGTCATTCTGTGCCTTCTATAGGAAGGAATTAAAAAAAAATCTTATTAAGGTGCGCTCTTGTTTAGAAAGTTTAATTTGTGATCTCAGCTGAGAGGTATCTGCACAATTGTCCAGGGAGCAGTAAAACCAGCCGTGGTTCCATTCCTGATTGCTATCCAGTGATCAGAATCACTGCTGGTAAGTCTGCTTGTCATGGCGGGATTTAGTTTGGCTGTGGTGGCATCACAACGACCCACACATGGAATTATAGAAAATGTGCAGAAGTGGGCCATTTGATATTTTGGTTCTAGCTCGTTTACTGAAACCATCCAAATCCAGTTGCCCTATTTCCTCATCCCACACCCATTAATATTGAGGAACTCCATTTCGACAATGTTTTGACAATGTACCTTCCTGGTCTGTGTAGCTCACTAAACAACCTCACTAAACTTTTGGGAGCCAGAAATCCACTCTTTGACAGAACAGTGGTTTGTTTTAGCTTTCCTTTTGGAAGGAATTCTTAGGGATGGTACTTGGAGCAGGTTAATGCAGTAGGCCCTCGCTGAACGCAGGTTATGTTTCTGGAAAACAGCGCACTCGGTAAAATCGCGTTTGGTAAGCTTAACAAGTAATGGGAAAAAAAAGAGGTGTGGGGAATCCGTCCGCAGACTAGCCAACCTCAAGCCTCCAGGCACATCCACACCCGACCAACGCAAGGTGCGTACTGAGGTGGGCTACAGCCGGCTGGCCCGCTCTCACTGACTCACTGGAGACAATAAAACAGCACCTTACACTACCACTTGGCTAAATTATTTTATCTTTGGTCCTGGAAGTGTTAGGATACTCTCTCTCTCTCTCTCTGTCTCTTCTGTTTACCATGCATTGCCATCAGGTTGCTCTGAGGCCGAGGAATCATCAGACTTAGTCGAGAGTTGCCGGTGTCCTCCCAAATGCGCATGTGTGCGGGGCCGGTTATACGCGAAAAAAAAAGTGCTGTATTTATTTCTTTGCGTATAGGCGAATCCGCACTCGAAAGTCGCGTTTGGCAAGGGTTGACTGTATATAATATTAATAATACTTGGAGCAGATTAAGAAACTATGTTGCATAATCTCTCCAGTCCACACACAATAAATGTGTTATACAGTTCTTTCATCTGTTTGTATCCAGGATAGACACTGTTGGGGATAGGTACTGCAATTTAGAACATTTCTCTGGTTTGAGTGCAGTCATTCTACATTTCTGATGCACTAAAAGTGTTCCAGTTAATCATACAGCTTCTGTAGCTGATTGTGCTGTTGGTTGATTTTGAAGAGGATTGAACAACTTGAACCATGAGCTACTATGTAAATATAGACCCAGTCTTTACTTTGCAAATCCTCCACGAATATTAAAGATCCTGTGGCACCGGTGTCCAGGTCAACAATCCCCCAAATAAGATTGGTCACTCACTTCATGGCTGCGTGTGGGACGCTGCTGCGCACAATTGTCTGTTGTGTTTTACTCAAAAAAGTTAGTACACTTTACAATGTATCCTGTGAAGTGCGTTGATAGATTTTAATGACTTAATAAGTCACTAATAATAATAATCCTTATAATAATCCATCCTTACATTTATATAGGGTCTCAAAGCGCTTCACAGAATACAACAACGTCCCAAGGTTGGGACCAGAGCAGGGGGGGAGGGAGAAGACAAGAGGGATGAAAGAGGGGAGAAGAGGTAGGGACCAGAGCAGGGGGGGAGAGGTGTGGTTGGCAGAAGGACAGTAGGAAAATTGACTATATTTGTGTGAGAATGTGGCAGCCAAATTGTGCACAACAGATTGAAATGCAAGTATTATTATGCTATTAGAATAATCAGAAATAATTCTACTTTTTGCATCATTGCTGGGAATAGAGAGTAAGCATGTTTTATCACCAAATGCAGAGCTACGCATCCAGAGCAGCTTGTCGTAGCTCTTGGATTCATATAAAAGTTAGTGAGGGAAAGAGAAAGCAGCTTCTGTTAAAACTGCAAAATCAATTACTGTAATGAACTGAAAGTTCTTAATGCGTCAATTGGAGAACAAAAAAAAGTCTTAGATCTTTGTTCCACTGTGGTCCCAAAAGCCCTTGCAAAACATATTGCTTAATAGGAGCGGTGTAAAGCATTCCCATAGTAACCAATGTAAAGATTGATGTGAAAACAAGTGAGTTGGGGGGGAGGGCGACAGTCAGGGAGTGGAGTGAGAATTGGAAGAAGGGAAAACAAACAGAACTGTGTGAAATGCAGCCAGTAAGACCAAGTTAGGATCCTAACTGTATAACCCAGCCACTGTTACTTGGAACGAGTTTCCTCCGGATGTTGTTTGTTGTAACATGATAAAAAGCAGAATCCATTCAGTAACTTGGACACTGTTGAATATGTGATTTTCCCCTAATTTAGTGCAAGCACAGGGTTTGAATCTAAAGCATTCAGAGCTCAACACTGGCTTCCTGACTTATTGCCAAAGTCTATTCACAAGGCAGTGAATGCAGGAAGTTCTCACATTCATTGAGAAAAATAAAGAGCTGCATAGCTGAGGGAAAAGCATGCTAGTGCCTCCAAGAGCAACTGGCTTATTATTGAAAAAGATTCTAGTTGAGAGTTTGCTGCACTAATTGACCTCTGACCTGTTAATGTAACATGACAACTATGTTATGAATATAGTCGCTAAAGTGGCCTGGCTCTGCTTTGAGACTGTGGTCTTATGCTGACATGAATGAAAGGTTTCGCATAAAAATTGGACGGTGCACTGTTGCAAGCCAATGACTATGGGTCATGGTATTCAGTTGTCATGGTAACCTGGGCTGAAATTTTCTTATGAATTGGGTTTCTCTAAAACGAGAGCAAGGGGATAGCTACCGATCAACGTCTTAATAAACAGCTTGAATAAAGTTGACCTGAGTGAAAATACGACATTGATGGGATGAAAATGCGAACTTGATAGAACCACTCTTCACTTTGCCTCTTCATGACAACTCCCCCACCCAATTTCAGCCATTGCACGGGTGTAAAATTGGTATTTTTTGAGCTTGTGAGTGTATCATGTCTCACAGGTGAAATTGTCAGTTGTTCTGGAGATCAATTTAAGCAGACATGGAGCAGCTGCCAGTGGTACTGCACTTGATCTTCATGTGAAGGTGTCTTAATTGGGCCCAGAGAGGTCTGTTTGAAATAACACTGGCAAATTGTGGTTAAAAAGGCTTGTGAGGCAAAGCAGATCAAATAGTCAAATCCTTGTAGGCTTAAAGCTTTGATTTATCTGCTGTCATGTCATTTTTGTGAGAGATCTGGACAAGTGCATGAAGGAAACATGTTGTGGCATTTAAAACTACATCAGGCAAGGCCAGGCAGTGTCATTTTCTTTGATCTTTATTATGATCACAAAGGTTACAAAAAAAAACTTTCTTAAAGGAAGCACACAATCTTTCAAACATGCATGTTATTTCTGTACTGTTGAGAACACCCAAATTCTTTTCATCATTTTTCCAGTATGTTCTTGACTGGAACCTAGTACAGTAAAAGCCCGTTTATCCGGCACCCAATCAACCGTAACTTCCGTATAACCGGCATTGCAAAAAAAAAAGGTCTGCGTGCGATTAACTGGAATTTATCTGGAACAATGCATTGAAATATTTTTAAATTTTTTTTGCAATTTTGACCGAATATCCAGCACGCGCTTTAACCGGCATTGGCCAAGTCCCGAGGGTGCTGAACAAACAGGTTTTTACTGTGCACAGAAATGAATGCTGTTTTGCAATCCACTATGCTGTCCCCATTTCCTAGAGTTAACAGTGCCAGCCTGGTTCGGTCGCTGGGATTCTGGCCTATGAATCAAAAGGTTGTGGGTAACCCCATCAGGACCTTGAAGTGTAGGCTGACACTTCATTGTAGTGTTGGGGGCACTGTTGTCATAGGTGCCATGCTTCCCATGAGACGTTAACCCAATATCTCATCTGCTTGTTCCTTTGGAAGATACCATGGTGCTATTTGGAAATAGGAAGGAATTTTACCCAGTGTCCTGGCTAATAATCACTTAGATCAAATTGCCCATTCACCACATGGCTGGCTGTCCTACACTGACAACTTTGCTACAAATATACAGTCCCTAAAATTCATAGAAACTATGTGAGGGACTTTGAGACATTCTCACATTATAAGCACTATATGAAATGCAAGAATTAATATGATTGTCGAGTTTAAATGGTCAAGGAAAAGTGGTTGGATAAAAATAGACCGGACACAAAACAAACTCTTAAAAAGGTTTCTAAACACAATATTTCTTTTTTTTTAATAAAAAAGCTTTAGTGATTTCCTACGGTTCCTATAGAGCTGTTGGGTCCATTTAATCTCAGTTTTCCCAAAATACATTCTGTGGTCCTGCAGTTCAGATGGCTTTTAGTCCAGTGCCTCTACCTCCTTTTGATCTCTCTTATCTTGAACTTGACTTCAGTCCACATCCAGTAAATAAATGTTTGTGTTATATAAAAACTTCTTTGACTGAGTTAGTCATGTCATAGGTGGAGGTGTGAATACTCATCTATTCTGTTTATTGTAAATGTGAGTACTTCAACCTACAAGTAGCATTCTTTGCAGATTAAATGTTTCATACCTGGATAATTTTGTAAGTGACATTTATTTTATCCTTTTATATTAAAAAAAACAGGAATATGCAGTCAGTTTTAGAAATCAGGGATGAGTGTGTTTGGTTACATTGTTCTTTGTGTAATAATAATTCTTGCTGAAGCGTTTTCACGTCAGGACGATTGCTCAAAATGCTTCCTTGGATTTACTGTAAACAACCAACAACTTGGACTTATATAGCGCCCTCCACACAGGGTAGCCTTTCAGAGAGCTTAATAGTGGTGGAGTCTGACTCCAGTGTAGTGAAAGTATTTTGTAGGCAAATGTAGCAATCAGCTTGCAGACAGCAATGCCCCCCGAATAGATCTTGTTTAACATTTCATCCAAAAGAAGGAACCTCTGACAATGCAGAGAATCCACAGTACTGCATTGAGCAGTGTAGCGCCTTTGGACGTCCTCCTGGCGTGAAAGGCGCTCTATAAATGTAATTTTGTTGTTGCATTGAAGTGTCAACCTAGACTGTGTGAGTTCAAAGTTGTCTTTATTTGGGGCCTTTGAACCACCACCTTCTGACTTGGAGGTGAGTGTGGTACCCACTGAGATTGACAGACACTTAATGTATATATTTTTATGTCTGGCTGATGTTTTTTTAAAGAGTGTAAATTAAGCGTGAAGAATTAATTACATAAAATACCTTTGGGACAGTATTTACCAGAGTAGCATCAGCACTGCAGTGTTTAATTTTGCACATTTCCTGGCCACTGCTGATTTTTTTTCTGTTACACCAGTGTAAGGCTGGGAGCTATGACTTATCATATCTATGTTTAATTTGCACAGTGCAGTAATGGCACATGAATTGAACCTTGTGTTACATGTTGTGCCTCCAAATTCAGGTAACTCCTCTTTCCTTCTGGATTGCAGAAGCTCAAGCAATGAGACTTGTAAGTTATTTAGCCATTTCCACATTGGATGAAAATTGTAGAAAGTATATGTTTTTTGGTGAAAATACGGCACTCCTCACTGAGGAATTATCCTTTGGTTGGGTCTATATATCTAATTGTGCATCTCATTTGAGGATAAATTAATGCTCTGTGATAGGAAATTTATCAGACAGCATGACATCTGAAACGCATTATTCACCTCCTGCAAAGAGAACTGAAAATAACAGCAGTAGCGCTTGCTGTCCAGTGCAGCTCCTTCTGCGTGTGTGGAGGTTGGCATTGGCACGAGCTATGGGAGCAGCTGGGCTGTCTGGTTAGGCAATGGTATGTGGTGTGGGAATGGATGAAATGAAGTAAATGGGGTGAACTATTTCTCTGTTGCTGTTTATGGGACATTGCTGTGCACAATTGATTGTCAAGTTCACCTATATTTCAGGATTATAGCATGATAGGTGTGAAGAATGTGTATAGAATGTGACTATAGTTGAATCTCAGTATAAGAAACCCCCTCCCCTAGAACTGGCAGAAAAGATTGTTATAGGAGGGGGTTCACTATATTACAGTTTGACTGTCAAAGAGATGCACCTCTACTTTGACCTCCAGGTTTGCCTTTGGGATTGTTAAAACCAGGGTTGGTTATAATTAGAGCTCCTTGAGGTTCGACTGCATTTATAATTAAAAATATGTACCAGTATCTCACCTCTTGCTAAAAGTGATCCCCTGCACACCAGTGCTCTCTCTCCCCTTCCCCTCCGACTTGGCCTCAATCGGTAGCCTGGGAAAAATGCAATGCAAGCTTTTCCTCTTTGAAGGAGCAACATCCGGATCATTTCTAGCGCCTGGTGACTAAAATGTAATGGGAGAATGTTGTGTGGATAGCCTCCGTGTCTGTGGTCACATACATGGGTGGCTATTCACTATTCATGCATTGGCTCCAGTACTGTTGTAGTGGGTGTGGATACTCAGCAAGGGAAACCCCAGTTCTCACACCAATTTTCGACCCCTTAGGTGTTGCATTCTATCCCCCAAAAAATCTGTATCCGGGATTTCCACATGTAGGTGGGACACTTGGAATTCTCAGCTTGGTTTGGATACTCATGATAAGGATTGTGATGGATTTCCCCATGTGTCAAGACACCAGGCTGGCCAAAGAACACATTTTCACTTTTTCAGGCGAATCCATCTTCTCTGCGGTCATTTATTGACACGGTTATTGGCACAAAGTTTCAATTTGATGCCTGCTTGCTTGTGATAAGAGATCAACTGTTATGGTGGTTTCAAGTCAACTGATTTAACGTGATCATACAAAGAGGAAATACTATTGAAGTTGGGAACATAACACCATTTAAAAAGAGATTGGATAAATGGACCAAATAGCCTCCCTTCTGTGTGCTGCAGTTTGTATGATTCTGTAATTTCCATCAGACAGCTGTAGCCACTGGGCACCGAGTGGAACTTATTAACTTTTTCAAACCTACTGTACAGCATTTTAAGAAATCCGGAGATATTTTTGACTTTGACACACTGCTGATTTCGTGAGCATCTATTTAACTGAAGGATAACTAATCACTAGCAATCCACTAGCAGAGATGATGTTTGTATGACTGTCTTTATTTATTTTTAAATAAAGAACACATTTTGTTTTACAGTGGAATTTACAAGCTGACTGCAAGCAATGGTGTTAATTGCAGGGCATTTCAATATACAGTAAAAGCCCGTTTATCCGGCACCCGATCAACCGTAACTTCCGTATAACCGGCATCGCAAAAAATTAATATTCAAATTAACCGGAATTCATCTGGAAAAATGCATAATTTACAACAAAATCTTTTTGCGTTTTCAGCCGAATATCCGACACACACTTTAACCGGCATTGACCAGATCCCGAGGGTGCTGGATAAACGGGTTTTTACTGTAATACTTTCGTAGACTTTGTGTAGGTTCAGTGTGTTAACGTGAGAGAGAATGGAACGAATGCACGAGAGAGATTGAAACAGAGCACAAGTATAAAAGAAGAGAGAGGAACAAATCCACTTGGTAGAGGAGAAGGGAAAAATGGGATATAAGCGGGATGGAGGCTCACAGGGAATATGTTATAATATCAATGCATGGTTGGGACGAATAGCCTGTTTTATTGTTGCAGATTCTATATAATTCTTTGCTATTGCAGTTTACAAAGGGGAGAAACAAAAAGCCAAATGCTTCTCAATATAGTGGTGCCAGGGAACAGTTACATAATATATATTATACATACACATATCTATACAAGTTATTTATATTTTTAATTTTTATATATATATATACACACACACACACACACAGTAAAAGCCTGTTTATCCGGCACCCTCGGGACCTGGCCAATGCCAGTTAAAATGCGTGCCAAATATTCGGCCGAAAACACACAATATTAAAAAAAATACATTGTAGCAGATAAATTCCAGTTAATCGAATGGGGACCTTTTTTTTGCGGTGCCGGTTATATGGAAGTTACGGTTATATGGAAGTTACGGTTAATCGGTTCACGGATAAACTGACTTTTGCTGTAATCTGAAAATGTGGAGATTCAGTTGGTTGTTTCAGATTTACTCTATTTTTAAGATTGTGTAGAAAGATTCTGGCATTTTATAAGGGATTGGATTTTTTTTCTTATTGTGTCCATTTTACATCAGTTTGGGTATATAAATCCTTGCCACTTGTTTAGTTTGAAACATTGACTGTCCAGCGCTTTGGGAGGTCCACCTGACGTGAAAGGCGCTATATGTGTAATTTTCTTGTTGTTGTTCCCAGCACTGTATATTTTATATAAACGTTTATCAATAGAAATGTGTTTAAATTGTTTACATTCTGTAAACTGGTTGAAAATTATGTGAGGTTGTATACATTCAGGGAGTGCAGTGGATGGAATAAATGTAGTAATGGGGGACAGAATAATAACAATAATAATCCTTGCATTTGATGTAGCGCTTTTCACATCTTCTAGACGTCTCAAAGCGCTTCACAGAATATACTTTAAAGTGTATTGACCGTATACTTGTGGGCGAAACGCGGCAGCCAATTGCGCACAGCAGTGTCCCACAAACAGTTGTGGATTGAAATGACCAATTTTATGATTTTTTTGAAGGGATTATTATTAGCCTGGATGAATGCATTGATATTCTTGTGTTTATGGAAACCTGGCTTTACCCCAATGCCCCGCGCCTCTGGGTCGAGGCCTCCTCTCCAGGCTACACCTTCCACCACATCCCCCTCCCCAACCAACGTGGCGGCGGGGTGGCCATCATCTCCAAAGCCTCCCTTGGTCTCTCTCCCCCTACTCCTCCGGCTGTTTCCCCTCCTTCGAGCACCTCACGCTCTACCATCCTTCTCTTTAAAAATCCTTCTGCTCTATCGTCCTCCTAACCCCCCTGGCTCCTTCCCCCCGATATCTCCACTCTCCCCTCCCTGCCCTCAGCTCATCATGGATGACTTCAACCTTCACTTAAACTCCCCCTGCACCACCTCCTCCGATTTCACTGCCCTCCTCTCCTCCCTAAACCTCACCCTCCACATTGACTCACCCCCCACAACTGTGGCCACGCTCTCAATCTCATGGCCTTGACATTCCCAACCTCATCATCTCGGACAAGGCCATCTCGGACCACTTTCATGGCTCCTTCTCCTCCTCTATCCCTCTCTCCTCCACCAGGCCCTCAACTGTACTTTCCGCCCATGGAAAAGTCTCCCCCCTGAGACCCTCACAGAGGCCCTCACATACTCTGACCTCCTATCTCTCTAGTCTTCCACCCACAGCGATCCTAAAGCAGCTGTCCAGCTGCTCCACGATCGCCTCTCCTCCACCTTCAACTCTCTTGCCCCCCTTAAATCCAGGTCCATTTCCAAACCATCCCGCTCCCTCTGGTACAACACTCATCTCTGCACCCTTAAATCCCAAACCCGGCTGCTTGAGTGCAGGTGGCAGAAAACCGGTCTCAAGATACACCAACAACTGTAGCTTGAGCATCTCCACAGTTACCGCCGTTTCTTGTCTTGTGCAAAAATGACCTACAATTCCAACATTATCCTGGAGGCAAATAACAACCCAAAGTCCTCTTTTCCACCACCCACCACCTCCTCTGTGCACCCCCTCAGCCCTCTTCAATCTTTACTTCCAATGCAGAGTGTGAGGAGGTCATGGACTTCTCCTCGAAAATCCACAATATCCTCCAGGCAGCCTCATCCTCCTGCCTCTCGTCACCCACTACCACCCCCACTCCATCCCCCTCACCCTCCCCGTCATCAGCTCCTACCTCAACCCCCGTCCTAAACTCCTTCTCCTCAGTCTCTTTCCTCCGTCTCACACACTCTCACCTCCATGAAGTCAACCACATGCTGCCTTGACCCCATCCTCACCAACCTACTGCTGATCCAGTTCCCCCTCCTCTGCCCACTGCTGGCTGATATCATCAACCAGTACCTCTCCACAGGATCAGTCCCTGCCCTCCTCAAAACTGCTGCCATCACCCCCCTCCTTTTAAAAAAAAACTTCCCTAGATCCCTCAAACCCTAGCCACTGTCGCCCTATTTCTAACCCGCCTTTTCTTTCAAAAGCACTGGAACAAGTTATTGCAAACCAACTTCGCACCCACCTCTCCTCCCATTCCCTCTTCGAATCCCTCCAGTCCGGTTTCCGTCCTGCCCACAGTACAGAGACTGCGCTTGTGAAAGTCACAAACGACATCCTCTCTATCTGCGACCAGTGCTCCCTCTGCCTCCTTATCCTTTTGGACCTGTCCGCTGCATTCAACACAGTCGACCACACCATCCTCCTCCACTGCCTGTCCTCTGTCATCCACCTCAGTGGGACCGCACTCGCCTGGTTCGAGTCCTGCCTCACAAACCACCAGCAGTACATCTCCACAAACGGCTTTTCCTCCCGATCTCACCCTGTGGGGTTATCTGTAGGGTACCCCAGGGATCCATCCTTGGCCCCCTCCTCTTCCTCATCTACATACTCCCTCTTGGGGATGTCATCCGCAGACATGGCGCACACTTACACATGTATGCAGATGACACCCAACTCTTATTTCTCCACTTCACTTTGTGACCCCCCCCAGTCCTCTGATGTTCTGTCAGCCTGCCTGTCAGACATCAGGAGCTGGATGAGTACAAATTTCTTGCAGCTGAATGTTGACAAGGCGGCGGCCATACTCTTTGGCTCTCGTCAACATCTCCATTTGCACGGCTCTCACCTCCTCCACCGTCCCGGTCTTCCCTAAAACTCTTGAAACCTGTGCGGAACCTAGGAGTCGGGTTCGACCCCCAACTGTCCTTCCTCCCCCACATCTGGTCCCTCACCAGCACTGCCTTCTACTACCTCTGACGGATCACCTGTCTCTGGCAATGCCTCACCCCGAAAGTCTCTGAAACCTTGGTCCACGCCTTTGTCACCTCTCGGCTGAACTATTCCAATGCCCTCCTCGCTGGTCTCCCCTCCTCCACAATCCACAGAGTCCAGCTCATTCAGAGCTCTGCCGCCTGCGTTCTCACCAGTACCAAACTTAGCTCCTCCATTACCCCAGTCCTTGCCAGACTTCACTGGCTCCCTATCCCAGAGAGGATCGACTTCAAGATCCTCACCCTTGTTTTCAAATCCCTCCACTCCTCTGCACCCCCCTACCTCTCTGACCTCCTCTCTCCTCAAACCAGCACCCATTGCCTTCGCTCCACTGGATCTGGCCTCCTCCATGTCCCCCGAATCCTCCGCTCCAACCTCGGCGGCCGTGCCTTCAGCACGAGGCTCTGGAATTCCCTTCCTCACTACCTTCACCGCGCCCCCTCTTTTCTAAGCTTTGGGTCCCAGCTGAAGACCTTTCTCTTCGACTGTGCCTTTTGTCACCTTTCTGCCCCTGGCTCGGTCCCGGGATCCGCTATTCTGAAGCGCTCTGAGATGCCGTCCAGCGTGGAGAGTGCTATGTAAATCGAAGTTGTTGTTATTAATTATTTGGGGAAGACATCTTTGCAGGGCTGTGGGGAGATAGAGAGGGAGTAGGATTGATTTGGACAGCTCTTCTCAAAGAATTGGCATAGGCACGATAGACCGAATGGCCTCTTTCTGTGCTGTATGATTACTAGGTCTTGTATTGGTTGTTAAACCAAAATTGACTCTTGGATACCTGTTAACGTGTATTTTTATGATCACAACTTTTCCCTTTAGTTTTTTGCTCATATTCCTATTCCTTGACTTATGAATATTTGGAAGTAACTGAGATATTTTCTATCCACTTGCATGTGCTTAAGACATGACATTTTAAGAAAAGATAGAAGTGCAGATTTGCTAATACCTTTTGTGCTTGAGATTGAGGTGTAATGTGTTGTCGTTTTATTGCTGCTTAGTGCTGCCTTTAAAGTTCAAACCTTGTCGACAAATGATGATGGTTTTTCACTGTGCTCTAGCAGTTAATGAAGGTCATCAGCAATCTGGCTAGATTGCTTTACAGTCATTTGTAAGAAGATAGTAAAGCCATAATTTTTTAACATCCCATCACTCCCATCATTTGAATTGCTACCCAGATTAATTCAGTGATGTGAAGTTATGATTGTAAATGAAGAGTTGAATTTTCTTCCTTTAAATTATTCTTGTTTGTTTAGTAAACAGGTTACGTTGCCTAAGATATAATAGGTAAGGTTGGACTCTAGGCATTAATACGGGAACAATTTTTGTGATAGGATCTGTGATTTTATCTGTTTACTTTCAACAGATTACAAAAACATTCACATACCTGATGTCAAATAACTTCTTGTAAGATAAATTGTAGCATCCCCCAAGCTTTGGCTCTTGTCAACTTGAAGCTAATACTTTCCGGAATTAGGTAAGTAGGCACCGTTCCTTCAGGGAGAATCTGTGCATTCCAGTCCAACAGTCTATCTCTGGGATTTGCATGTGTAGGTGGAATGCTTGGTTGGATACTCTTACGCACGGTGATGGACTTCCGCATGTGTCAGACACCCAGCTGACAAAAAAAGTTTACTTTTCTTTTATCATGGAACAGTAAAAGCCCGTTTATTTGTGACCCGATCAACTGTAACTTCCGTATAACCAGCACTGCAAAAAAAAGGTCCGCATTCGATAAACCAGAATTTATCTGGAAAAATGCATTTTTTTGGTGTTTTGTGTTGCGTCAATATTTTGGAATGCTGCTACTAGGTGCCTGATGGTGGCACTAGCTCGGAATGCTGCTGGTATTGTACAGCAATGCACTCTCCGGAGTGTACTCTTTGAGAGAGAGCAAGGGTGAGTTGATTAATTTAGATTTAATTTAGCTGCAAAACACACAAACACACACACACCCTGAGCAAAGCTTGCAGATCAATGCATATCATAGCTTTTATTTTAATTTAAAAACACCTGTAATGCCTGATCTGTTTTTTTTGCAGTGCGTACACACACACACACACACACACACACACACACACACACACACACACACACACACACACACACACACACACACACACACACACACACACACACAGGCATCGCAAGGCTTTTTGGAAAGAAAGTTAACTGAACAGTAGGGTCTGGTGATACATCGATATATCGCTAAAACCCGATATCATTTTCATATCGATATGCCGATATAGGCATTTCAAAAATATCGATATATCGAAAAGCCGATATACAGGTATGCAAGGGGTGAGGGGTGGGGGGAGAGACGGCTGGGGGGATGGTGAGGGGGAGAGAAGGCTGGGTGGGGTGAGGGGGAGAGAGACGGCTGTGGGGGGGTGAGGGGGAGAGAGAGATGGCGGGGGAGGTGGGGGGGAGAGAGAGGGGAGGAGGAGGAAAGAGACGGCTGGGGGGGGGGGGGGGGAGAGACGCCGGGGGCTGGGGTGGGGGAGGGAGAGAGAGACGGCTGGGGGGTGGTGGGGGGAGAGAGGGGGGTGGGGGGGGCGAGAGGGACGGCGTGGGGGGGAGGGGGGGAAGGAGAGAGACGGCGGGGGCGGGGTGGGGGGAGAGACGGGATGGATGTGATAATATACAGATAGATAGAGATGGGGGGATGTGAGAGAGACACAGACAGAAAAACACAGAGATGGAGAGAGTGAGAGTCACAGAGAGAGAAAAAGATATTTAGCTCCTGAGGAGATAGGCCCGGAATGCGCGCGCACCCGGAATGCGCAGTACGAAAAACCCGAAAATATCGATATTTCGGTATATCTCGATATGAGCCAATTAATATATCTAAATCAGAAAATTTCCATGTCGACAGACCCTACTGAACAGTGACAGCAGCGGCTGCTTTCTCAATAGCACGTTTGCTTTCCTCTCCTCTGCCCCCAATGAGAACAGCATCATTCAGACGTATAAATTTTGCACTAGTTTGAAGATCTCTCTGAACTGCCTGGTTGCTGTGTGTAAAAGGATTATTATTTATATATTATATTATATACATGATTATTTAGTCTATTATTAATATGCTCTGTTTTTAAAAATACAATTAACATTTTTTAAAAAACATTTTTTGTGTTGGGTTTTCTGCCGAATATCCGGCAGGAACTTTAACCGGCACTGGCCAGGTCCCGAGGGTGCCAGATAAACGGGCGTTTACTGTACTTTTACAATACAAATTATATTTACGTAGCACCATTTCACATTGGGAGGATGTCTCGAAGCTGAACCTGTGATTGGTGCCTACATTTCATGGAGCCTGATCACTGCCTTCATGTGTCGTGACCCACAGTCGATTTTTTTTGCATTAAACGCAGCCCTGCGCTAATACACTTTAGAGTTCATCTTGTGGTCATGTCTTTTTTTACGTCAGTTCTACAGCATTAATTAGGGTGTGTGGTATCTCTCATTCGCATTGATTTTCCAGTTCACTGAATTCGTGCAATGTACTGTAGTACCTTAATCATATCAAAACATACTAAGATGCTTCACAAGATTGGTTATTTTAAAATGTGTTGACTGTTGCGTTCATAAATAGAGCAGCTAATCACACCAGTAGCATCTTGCAAACTAGATACATAGTAAACTGCATCTGTTCCATTTGGGTTAATTTGAAAAGTGAGGAGTATTGATTTAAATAGCAGGAGAATGCCTTGCTCTAACAGGAGAAACTGGCAGGCTTGGGTCTTGTTTAGCATCTCCACCAATGGTTGGCACCTCCAGCAACACAGCAGAGTTTTTAGAAGCGTCTGTTTAGTTTAGGGCCAATGTTTGTTTATGTCGTTAATGCTCCAATGGTAATAATAATAATAATCTTTGCATTTGATATAGCTCTTTTCACGGCTTCTAGGCATCTCAAAGCACTTCACAGAATATACTTTATAGTGAATTCACTGTAAATATGTGGGTGAAACGCAGCAGCCAATTGCACACAGCAGTGTCTCACAAACAGTCATGGGTTGAAATGACCAATTTCTTATTGTTTTTTTGAAGGATTATTATTAGGCGTGTGAAGTAAAGAAACTTGGCCAAGGTTCCACGCTGCCTGGAATTGAACCCAGGTCTCTTGTTTGTAAGGTAAGTGCTCTAACCACTGAGCTACAGGATTCCACGATGCATCTAATGATGCATTTATTTTTACCCCCACTTTTCTTCTCCCCCATTCTATTCCACAAGTATGAGTTCTGTAGTTGATCTAAAAATCATTACCACTCAACAGAAGTTACAAATATATGCATTTTAGTTTCCACGTGAAGAGATCCATGCATACAGGTCTTTGGAAAATATTGGGTCAGGACAGCTTTCCTTTGGTTGTGAAGGGTGCTTGAAAGTAAGATAGAAAATCTAGTTATATCACCAGGGTTGGTAAAGTGAAATGTTAACTATCTGAATTTTTGTCTCTTTCGCACTTCAAACTGTGGAATTTTTGTTCTGTGTCAACTCTGAGTATGAATAACACTCATCCGTACCATCTAATAATAAATATTAAAAAATCTATAAAATACTCATAAGAATCCATGATTCAATATAGCATCTATAATGTTGCAAAGCACTGGCAGGTAATTGCTAGCAGGTGGATTGGCTGTGGAGCTTGGGCATTTTCAGCTGCATAATGTTTGAATAGGATCCGGCGATATATCGATATATCGGTTATATCCAATATAATTTTCATATTGATATGCCGATATCGGAATTAAAAAAATATCGATATTGAAAAACGTGTCCGGCGATATATCGGTATAATGCAGACTCTTTCAACTTACCTTGTCGATATCTGAATGCGCGTGCACACCTGCATGCGCAGGACAAAAAAAACACGTGATATCGATATATCTATATATCGGTATATCGATATGGGCAAACCGATATATCGATATCGGAAAATTTCCATATCGACAGACCCTATGTTATAATAAACAAATGTGGGAGTGGTCTTGTGTAAATTCCACAGAAGTGAAAGATAAATTTTATCCGTGGGGATTGTTGGTCTAATATACTGGTGGCAATTCCCTTCGCTGGTCGAATACCATCATGGGACCTTTAATGTCTACCAGAACTGAGACATTGGTTTAATGTCTCATCCAAACAGACACCCCCCAATAGTGTACAGGAAAATTAGGCCACTCAGCATATGAGCTCAAGTCCTGAAGTAGGGCTTGTGGCTGCATAAAATTATATAGTGGTTGCAGATCCATCACTGGTGTAGTGGTGGTGGTTGGGGGCAGAGGTGATGAATTCGAAATATCACGCAAGAAATGTATCAGCACAACATTAATTTAATTTTGTGTGTTTTTTTCTTTTTCTCATTTTTCTGTAATGATTTGGCATCAAAATGCAGTATAAGATTAGTTACAAAATTGAAATGTTTCTAATCCTATTTGCTAGTTCAATAGATTGCAGTTTTTGTTTCCTGCAGTAATGTTATACTTTACATGTGGTTATACAGAAACAATTTAGCAAAATGGACTCTGGGGCATAGAATGGAGCAGAAAATCTGTTGTCCTAATTAAATTCTCCCTGTTCAGACTTGCCTGTTGGTTCTGGTAGTAGAGAAGTAAACCTCCCCAGCAGAAGAATGCTGAGTTACAGACACAGTATTTCATTATCACCCATTTTACCTCATTGGGGCAGTTTGGCCACTTGGAACTATCGGGAAGAGTCACTGCGAATTTGTAGGCAAATGTTTTTCCCCAAATATTCTACCCACAAAATATACAGTCAATTCACTTTTCCCTACATTCTGTGAACCACTTTGAGACGTCTTAAAGACATGATAAGGGGCTACACCAAATGCAAGGATTATTATTATTATGACACAAGTGTAGTTCGGGAGGGTATGGTTTGGGGGCACCAACGTAGATGTTTCCTATTAACCAATCTCCTGTAAGCTGGTAACTCTTTTGATCGTCCTGTTTTTCTGGTTGTTGATCTGCACCCAACGTGATTCCTTTTTTTGAGGCACACTTAAATAAGCAACTTGGAAGTACAGAAGCCACTTTAACATGCTTTTATGCACCTTCGGGCCTTGCATTGGAAACGCATAACCTCAACCTTACTGTGGATAATGCAAATTTCACTAGAATCTCCACATCAACCTAACGATGGTCCTAGGATGTTAACTAACAGGGTGGGTGGTCCGAATGTAATCTATTTGTTTTCCTAAACTTTTGTCATGATACTGTTTCACAACCTGTTGAACTCTGGAGCCTCAGTTCAGCTGATCTCTACTATCATCTTCTCTGGAGATCAGGAATTTGACCTAGAGAGTAAAAAATTCTACCTGTGTGGTGCTCTGGTGATTCCACATTAGTGTACGTGGCCATGGACTGAGAGACATAGATTCTTTGTTGGATGGCTCTTTGATCAAGATGAAGGATGTTCATTCTGGGGAAAGGAGCATGTTCTACTTTCTCATGCCATGTCAGTGTTTAGGCACTCTCCTGGCTGGTATAGTGCAAGTCAGGTACAGACTAAGATGCCATTTTCTGCTTCCAACCACATGGTTTAATGCAGCTTTGTGCCCTGCATCGCCAAACACATACAGCCTCAATCTGAAGGTAGATAAAGGAGCACTTTCATTCCATTCTCAGCTATATTAACTGCTATTATTATTATTATTATTACCTAGTCTATGGCCAATCAATGGGGAGTTACTGTTTTAATTTTTTTAATATATATATATAGAATGGAATATATGTTGGGTAATTACAGTAAAAGCCCATTTATCTGGCACCCGATCAACCGTAACTGTAGTTTAACCGGCATAGCAAAAAAAAGTTTGCATTCAATTAACCGGAATGTATCCGGAAAATGCATTGAAATTATTATTTTTGTTTTTGCGTTTTCAGCCGAATATCTGGCACACGCTTTAACCAGCATTGGGCAGGTGCTGGATAAACGGGCTTTTACTGTATTATGTAGATGAAGTGTGTCTGTGGAAATTTATCCTTTGCTTGTACTGTATTTGGTATAAAATGCCACAATCAGATTATTAAAAATCAAATAGACTGAACAACAACTTGCATTTACACAGTATCCTATTCCCCAATCTTTCTTGGAGGATTTGGTGGAGAGAACAGTTCCCTTTCCTCTTCTCCAATAGTAGGTCTTAACCCCGGCACAGCCGGGGTTAAGACCTTTATGTCCAATTCCACAATAGTAACCCAGGTAGCTTTTGGGAGACTTGTTTTTCAGTCTAATGCATATGTGCTACTCGCTTCTCCATGTTTGAATCAAAAGGGTACCGATTGCTGCTATAAGGGTAACGAATGCTCTCTCAGCCAATGAATGTTTAGCCTAATTGGGTCAGCAGGGCAAACACAGCAGTGAAAGCACAAGTACAGCTTAGTGTCAGTTGCAAAGTGAACAAATTAGCGGCGGCGAGGAAGAGGTCAGCCTGTATGGCACTAGAGCTTGGGAAACAGCGACAGGAAGGATCAGCTCAAATTCATTTCCTTCCCCCTCCCACTTTGTTTCATAATTCACTGTTGTACTCCAAAATAGCTCTCATTTGTCATCGGATAAATTGGCAATTAGAGGATGGTTGGGGGCCTGGTATGTACAGTCCTGCAAAGCAGGTTTATATCCTTGGCTGATGCTTGTACCTCAGGTGGTGATTTGAGAATTGGATTCAGACCAACCAGACGGGTAGAGTGCAGAGCTGAAGGCAGCTTACCAGTTGGGCAAAATGGTCAGTTGCTTCACTTTGGGTCACCCTCACCTCTTGTCGCGCCCTTGATATGTCTACTGCTGGCCATGAAGCAGTACTGGAGGGAGGGGAACCATAGTCTTGCATATTGCCTCTTAGTCCCAGCATTGGAGGTAACCACGTATAACTAAATTGTACTGAAGAGTGTTTAGTGATGTACATACAGACTGTGGATGAGGAATTTTAATACAGTCTACTGAATCAAAATAACCACAGGCTTATCCTTCTACTCAAAGTAACTCTCCATTAAACTACTTTGATCTAGCTTCCTGTAGCTACCTCCTTTCAAAATGTCTGGCATTGTTGCATGACAGATCACATTTATTTTCTCCAAATGTTTCCTTATGCATCTTTCTATTTTTATAACCACACATAATGACTGCTTCATCTGAAATCCTGCACTTATAATGTCACACTAGGCACATTGTGCAGCACTGCCAAAATGTTTCAGCTACGTTTCATTGAATGCGTAGCCATTTACCCTCTGAAGAATGAACATTTTGTAATGTTGTATTTAAATCCGGAAAAAAATGTAGTACAATAATTACTATACCACTCGGGTGCATCACATCCTTTCATTAAAATATAAATTACTTCTGGATTCCATTACTAATAAATAATAATATTTTAGTCTTTCACATTTACCCTGCCTCCCTGAAACAGTGTCAGAAAGAGGGTTCATGTCATTTTGCTCTTACTGATCCATGCAAGCATCCCCTTGTGTGCTTGAAGTTGTCTGGCCAGCAAACAATCTGTACTCAGTAAGAAATGTGCTGCCTTTTGACCATTTGCACCTTTCAGGAACTGATCTGGAATTCACACCAGGATAATCTTTGTTCCTGATCACTTACTTCATAGCTATCTGCTTAACCTTTATAAATGCTGGCCACGAACTCCCAGATGAGTCTGCAACCAATAGCCCAAGCTTTAGCCGCCAGCACACTCCAATATTGGACTTAAGGTGTGGTAATGGATAACGGAGGGGATACTGTCAGGGGGTCAATTGGAATGCCAAGTGCATAGTTGGAGCCTATGGCTTCATATAATTGTAGACCAAAATGAACTCCTGACAATTTGTATATTTCGGAATAAATTGCAGTTGTCTAGCTTAATTACGGAGATACCCAGTGAGTCAACCATTCAAGGTTGTATTGATTACACAAAATCAAAATATTTCAGTTAGTATCTGATGTTGAATGTGAAGGGGGGAAAAAAAAGCATTTTCGTTAAGGGTCAATCACGTTGAAATGGGTTACTGGTAATTGCTGTCAACTGTAGTGACTATGTATATGTAGCCATGTGGTGCACAGCAAAGTTCCCACAAATGACCATGAGGCAAAAGATCAATGCATCTGGAGAGTTGTTGGTCAGAAAACGTGGGCGATGCTCTCTCCTGGTGTTGAATGATGCCTTGGGATCTTTAACATCCACATCAAAACAGCCAGACATGATCTCAGTTTTAACGTCAGTAAGATCAAGCCACACAGTGAAGCTTGAACCCACAACCTTCTAACGGAGGTAAGAGTGCCATCAGTGACAGAAGATAAATGTGTGCTGTCTGAACCGACTGTCTTCTGTCTTTCCATCTAATGGCCATTGTGTCAAGTTGGTCATTTGCCTCCAGGCTATTTGAAGGAACCTCCTGGATGTAAAGTAGCTGGTGGATTTGCTTGCAAAAAAAATCTTCATACTTGATAATAATTGCTTGTGAAGACTTTGAGATGTGTTGACTAAATATGGCAACTATAAAAATTCATTCAGTTGAACTGGCAGAAAGTGTAACTGCTCTTTTATCCTCTGGTTTCCTTGTTTAGAAATAGGGATGGTTATGTCTCTTTATCTTTAACTGAAAACATTTGCTCCCCACCACTGTCATTTTGCTTCTTTATCAATTGTGAGTCTCTGGTGTGTAATGCAGCATTATCAGGAAAAATGACTGTATTCTATGACCAAAATAGTAGTTATATTGCTTGCCTCATTGGATTTTTTGTACATACCAAATGGTTTATTTGATTCTGTATCAATAGCTGCTCGTTGTTGGACATAACTAGGTCACTTATTGTAAGATACAAAACTCCTATCATCACTTTAGAAATATGTCACCTTCCTTAAGCTAATGTGGGAGTGGTTAAAAAATATCTTGAACTGCAGCCAAATGTACAACCGTGTTGTTTCTCTAAATGATAAAGATTCCATAATAACATTTACATTTAATACAGTGCCTTATAATGTCAAACCATCTCAAAACACTTTTGCAAGGAGTGTAGTGACATATTTGCGCCATTGCACCAGTACTGCCTTCTGCCACCCATGTAACATTGACAGACTCCACTCCTGCCTCACCCCCCAGGCTGCCGAAATCCTTGTCCACGCATGCGTCACATCAAGGGTCGACTATGGAAACTCGCTCCCTGTCGGCCTTCCTGGTTCTTCCCTTCACAAGCTGTAGATCATCCAGAACTCTGAATTCTTGCTCCTGCACCAAGCTCCGCGATCACTTCCTCCGTTCAGCGGGCTCCAGTATTCTTCATGTCCCCGGCCTGAGCTGCCCTACCATCGGTGAACAGGCTTTCAGCCTCTCTACCCCCACACTCTGGAACTCTATCCCACAGTCCCTTCGCCGCGCTTCCTCACTTGCCGCCTTCAAGGCTAGTCTCAAGAGTCTCTTCTTCGATCGTGCCTTGCGCTGCCCTCCCAACTCTCTCCCTCCCCTCCTAACCACGCCATTGAATTGGCAAGGTGGTAACCTGCTTCACGCACCATGCCTCGCCCGCCCTACAATTGGCAGGCGGGCTTTCAGCCTTTCTGCTGCCACCCTCTGGAACTCCATCCCGCAGTCCCTCCGCCTCACTCCATCCCCTGACATCTTTCAAGACCCACCTCAAGGCCCTCCTCTTTGACCATGGTTTTTTGATCATAACTCTCTCCCCTCCCCCCAACTCTGCCCCTTCCCCTTGCTCGGGTCCCGATCTGACCTTTCAGCTCCTTGGGACGTCCCCCTGCCGTGAAAGGAGCTCTATAAAGTATTGTTGTTTTTGTATTTTATGTATTAAAACACAACAGCTGATTTGCACCAGCAATTTATTTGTGTTTATTTGAATGAGGGAAGGATAAATAGTACATGCAGGGTGGGGTTTTGGGGGGCAGGGGGTGAAGGACTGTTTTCGGGTGCTTTGAGATGTTCTCCTGGCGTGAGAGGTGTTATCTAAATGTGAAATTGTTGATGTGTTGCTTGTCTTCTGAGCAGTGCTATAGGATCTTTTAACATTCATCTGAACAAGCAGGGTCTGGGAGATATTTCTAAAATCTGCATTTTTTTTTCCAGGCAGGGCGAAACCATGGGCAAGTTTCTTTACTCCACACGCCTGATAATAATCCCTCGGGGGGGGGAAAAACCCCATAATAATAAATTGGTCATTTCAATCAACGACTGTTTGTGGGACACTGCTGTGCACAATTGGCTGCCGTGTCTCGCCCACAGATATACAATAAATTCACTTTACAGCATATTCTGTGAAGCGTTTTGAGACGTCTAGAAGACATGTAAAATGCTGTATAAAATGCAATGATTATTAAAGTAATTCTTATTATTATTACTGCAGGTTACAGAGGAGAAGTTGAACCCAGAGAATGCCAAATGTGAAAATGTAGGCATTGCAGCCAGGTCGTGCATGATCTTTGAAGATCCACTGAATTGAGTGATTTGTTTTATAAACTCAGGTGTAGAGTTAAGGAAAAGGGAAAACTTAGCAATTTGTCTTTTTAATTGCACTTTACAGTACAGCAGCAAAACATCATTTGATTATCACATCATTTTGTGTGTTCCCTGTGTAGAACAGCCATCTATCTAGCCTTGGAATTACTGTTTGACATCAGATATATCATCATAATCTGCTTGACAAAAACAAATGTACTCATTCAAAACAAAACCCTTAGGCTTCACACAACCTTTTGGGGTGCTGGTAAGAGAGTAGGATTTAAAAAAATAGTTGTTGGAAGCAGATAAGTATGTTTTCTATCATAAGTTAAAAAAATTTTTAAAAAGCTTTCTGTACTTTAAAAATAGTCACTTTGGTTTGTGCTTAACCACAGTGTTCTAGATGGTTAGTAGAATTGTACTTATTAAGTGTTGTCAGATTTAAGGAACAATGGAACACCAATGTATTCTCTCTTTTTCACCCTCCCCCTCTCCTAAACCTGGTGGATAATGGAGAACCCCTTCCTCAATCTCCTCCCACCACCCCCAGCTCAGTGCCCGGATGCTGTGTGAAGCACTTTGAGGTGCCATCACACTGTTGTTGTTGATATTAAAGCCACATATTGACTCGATGCCAACGTTAGTTTGTTTTTTACAAAAACAATCGCAAATCTGAAATAAAAGCACAAATGATGCTGAACAACAACAATTTACATTTATATAGCGCCTTTCACGTTGGGAGGACGTCCCAAGGCGCTAAACAAGATGCGTGTGACCCGAGCTGGGAGGGGGGTGTTTGGGAAGGGGTGAAACACGAAGGGGAGGTAAAAGAGTTCGGGGTGGAACAAAAAATTCAAAGGGATACTGAGAAGCTGCTTTTAGGCAGTAGAACTGGAATGAGCGATATCAATTTCAACCAATTTTGTTTTTATCCTTTCTTGCCCTCCTTGAGTATTCTGAAGATAGAGGCATCTCCCCTTCCGTCGCTTCTCTGGTTCAGCCAGATCAGGATACATTTATTAATAGTAGTAGCGAAAGGATTGACCTTGTGTTTTTTTGTATTGCCTTATCAACAATAACAACTTGCATTTATATACAGCCCTTCATGCAAGGTAGCATCTCAGAGCACTTATCACATAAAAATGTCTCAAAGTATTTCACAGGTAAGGCCTCTTTTTGTCGGCAAACACAGCAACTATTTGCACAAGTAACTTTCTACAACAGTCATAAGGGGCTGTTTATTTATCAGATGGATTGTTGGACAGTATATGAGGGGATGCTCCCTTCTCATTATGAATGGTGACACAGGATCTAATGTCCGCAGGAACAACAGGCACTTCGGTTGGATAGTACCTTTGGCATTGTTCCATCCTCCCATCAGTGTATGCTGCCCTTGCAGTGTTAACCTGGTCTGAATTTGATACCTGATCTGGAGGCTGGAACCTATAGCCCTCTAAGCTTGAGATGAGAGTACAACTAATATAGCTAAGCTGACACTTGATAATTATAGCACAGATGGCATTATTACTTACTATTGTACATCCAATATGCAAAGGTCGCATCACATTAGTCACAGCATTGGTACAAGATTTTAAAAAATTGCAAATCAGGTTTCCCCTGTGAGTATCCAGCATGTTTTGATAACCTTGTGAGTTTCAACTATATCCTATACTGGATTACCTGGCAGTACTGGTAGATGTGACTGAGAGCCAGAGTTAATAGATTCTGTCCTTTTCTGGTGTTTAGCTTCCTGAAACAGTTTAACACAACGTCAGGGGAGAACTTACTTCTGTTTGGATTAAAGGAAAAATCCAATTGGATAGCTTGTTTTTAGCTGTGAGATTTTCAAGTACTTCTCTCCATCAAACTTATCTGCCCATCTTTGTTAACCAACCTGTGCTGAACTCTGGTTACC
The DNA here is from genome assembly GCA_035084275.1 of Hydrolagus colliei. Classification (NCBI taxonomy): domain Eukaryota; kingdom Metazoa; phylum Chordata; class Chondrichthyes; order Chimaeriformes; family Chimaeridae; genus Hydrolagus; species Hydrolagus colliei. Next base: position 46,069,552 of record CM068743.1, read on the forward strand.
TTTTAGTATTCTTAGAGCTGGCAAGTAGTTTAGACATTCAAAAAGATTCACTGAATAAGCTTAAACATATATATTTAAGGTCCTTATGATTTCAGAATTAATTTGCTCTGGTTTACTTAAGATCTGTGATATTTGCACTACTTGCATTTAAACTGAAGTGGAGTTTAGCTCATTTGTATGTTATTTAGAGCCTGTAGCAATGTGCACCATGTGTACTGTAGCATATTGGTTAAAACACTCGCCTCGCAAGCCAGAAGATTGTGGTTGATTTCTTACATTAGATAGGTTTCAATGAGCTGCTTACCCTTGGGACGTCCTCCCGACGTGAATGGTGGTCTATAAATGTAATTTTGCTTTTGTTGTTGTTATCGGAGAGTGTGGGTTTCGTCCACTGAAACAAAACATGCACAATGATATTCATAGAACCTTGCAGCACAGAAGGAGGCCATTCGGCCCATTGTGGAGTCCTGCAGCTCAGCAGTTAGAGCACTCGCCTTGCAAACAAGAGATCTGGGCTCGATTCCCGACAGTGAGAAACGTTGGGCAAGTTTCCTTACTCTTTGCGCCTCTGTTTACTTAACAGTAAATAGCATCCTGGTTTTCAGTGGTAACAATTCCTTTTAAATTAAAAAAAAATCAATCCATGACTGTTTGTGGGATACTGTCGTGTGTAATTGGCTACCGCGATTTGGCCATAACATATACGGTCAATTCATTTTACATTGTATTCTGTGAAGCGCTTTGAGATGTCTCGAACATGCTATATCAAATGCAAGGATTATTATTATTAGAGCCTGTAGCAATGCACAATGTGTGTATGTAGAGGCTGAAGTAATGTGCACTGTCTGTGTTTAGTCTAATTGGAGGCAGTGCACTTCACGGGTGATGTGTGATGCGAATTGAATTCTTGGTGAAATACAATAGTTTTTCTCTGTGATTTTCAGTTGTGTTCCAGGGTTCTTCGCATTGAGATCAAATGCTCCAGACTGGATTTATACTGGTGTCTTTTGCATTGTGGTGAAAAGTGCAGAATAAGCATGGTGTACTTTAGTACTCTGGAATGTATTGACACTTCTCCAGTTTAAAGAACACTAACCCTAATTTCCTTTGTTCAAGCAATGCAAAGGTATAACTGGCCACTGAATCTGTTTTTCTGCCCCCTCCTTCTTCATTGAGGAGGTTTGATTTCCCCTTCATTAACTTGCGCTTCTTTCTCCCCCCACCCCCCCACACCACTATCAATTATTGTGCCCCTGTGACCACTATTTAAGCTACTGCTGGTTCTGATTTCAAAGTGAGGATCTCAACTGAGTTTCACAGCAAACTCTAAACAGACTCAAAATCTGGGTCTGCTTGTATATCTGGTTGCAACTGGTTTGAAAACGTGTTTCAGGTGTAGAATTTCATAACGGAAGCGTCTTACTTTGTCTCATGAAGGTCAAATTAATTGGAAGGCAGTAGAGCTTTTAGCAGTGATTATTCTTGATGTTTTTCCCAAATGTCTTATGTAAGCATGCTCCACAGTGGGAACAGTGGAGGATACATTTCATTCCACTCATGTGGAAAGGCTTTGTATCTCACTCACGTAATCATGGACTTTAATGTACTGTACTTGGAATAAACCGGCCAGTGCATCCCAGTTCTGCAAAGTTTTTAGCACTATCAGTCATTACTGCCAAAACCGACCACCTGCTCCCTCAACTCCATCCCTACTGCTCACTCTCCTTGCCTTCCAGTTCCACCACCTTGCTCCCACCACCTTGCTCCCTCCACCTACTCAGACATCATATACCTCTCCCTGTCCACTGGCACAGTTCCTACCCCTCTAATATTGACTGCCATCACTCGTATCCTTTTTAAAAAAATAAAAAACAAACCTCCTTGGACTCGTCCCTGCTCTCAAACTACTATCCCATCTCCAACCTTATTTTCCCTGTTGCTTTGTTCTTTCCCCTCCTGTCACTCCCTTCATGAACTCCTTGAATTAAGTGCCGCACGGAAAAGCATACCTTCCTTTCACGCACGAATGAAAGATGTAATGTCATAGTGTTTCAACACATCAGGGCAACACTTGGGCTTATGTAGTTGCCAGTTACCTGCCTGTTTTCTAAATCTTCTTTAAAATCTTTATGCAACCTTTAAAGAAAAATCATTCTCATGCCCGTAATGACACTGAAAACATTTATGTAGAAACCTGCATTAAGTGAAAGGGTTGAAATTGTGTTCGTGGCCAACTATAGAACCAGAGCACCTGTGGAATAAGATCCTCTCATCTATTCATTCCCACCACCCCCAAAAAGATCCTGTTTTTCTTCTGAGTGGGAAGGTGCCATGTTGTTAGCTTTGCTGTTTGAGCAGTGCAACTTTGCAGTATCCAGTCCTGACGAAGGGTTGTAGACCCGAAACGTTGACTTTTTTTCCTTTCTCCATGGATGCTGTTTGACCTGCTGACTTTCCCCAGCAACTTTTGTCTTTGTTTCAGATTCCCAGCATCTGTAGTATATTATGTTTTGTTTGCAGTATGCATTCTGTGCGACACCTGCAAAATGGATATCAGTAAACTCCTGTACTAATGTGATTCAATGGATTCAAGAACGCTGTCTAGAATCTGTCTCAATTTCTTATTAGCAATAATTAAAAATCCTTGTATTTGATATAGCGCTTTTCACATCTTCTAGACGTCTCTAAGCTCTTCATAAAATGTACAGTAAGGTGGATTGACTGTATATTTTGTGGGCGAAATGTGGCAGCCAATTGCGCACAGCAGTTTACCACAAACAGTCGTGGATTGAAATTAACAGTTTTTTTTTCAGGGATTATTATTAGGCTTGTGGAGTAAGGAAAGTTACCCAAGGTTTCTCCCTGCCTGGAACCAAAACCAGGTCTCTCGCTTGCAAGGCGAGTGCTCCAACCACTGAGCTACATACAGGACTCCACATAGGTGTATGGGTGTTTCATTTTTTAAAGATATGTCTGTGTGTATACTTAACTTGCTCTTACAGATTAATAAAGGATGTAACTTGGAATTTCAGAGGACAATAAAAATCTGCATGTCTGTGGTAGCATTTATTTATCGCTTGAACGAATTGGACTAGTACTTTAGCTACAACAGTGAAACAAACCTCTATAAGGTTGAACTGGTGTAGTCTCTTTAGTAAACTACACAGGATTTAATTGGGTTTTCCCCTCCCTCCACAATCTTACTTCCCTTGTATTCTGCTACTTTCTATAATTGGAATAGGAGCGATTTAAAAAAAAAGTCAGTGTTTTGTTTTGCTTGTGTGCATTAACCAGCCATTTCGTGTTTTTATTCCCACGTGAAAATCTAATCTTTCCAATTCCCAGAGACTGAAGTACAGTACTGTGATTCGCTGGAATGTAAAACCACACCAACGTACAACTGCCTGCAGGCATCTGTTCACAGCCATGTGCTGAGTTGACAACATGCACTGAGATGTAATCCTTCATGTTCTGTAATGTTACTATAAGGCCACAGCTTCCTTTTTATTTTGTGGTCTAGCATTTCTAGCCATCGGGGTTAAAATACCAGGAACGTTTCTGGCAGTTATTATGATTATTCTAAATAGGGATTTAAAAAATAATGAACTGCAAGTGCTTTGCAGAAATATGAAATTGCTGGAAATGCAGGGAGAGAGAGAGACAGAGTTAGAGTTTCTGATTGTACTGCTGAAGGGTTGCAACTGAGACCTTAGCCTAGTTTTCTCTCTCCAGAAATCATGAATCCCATCAGGAAAGGAGTCCGCCCACTCAGTATTGTGATTAATATGGGTGGCTCCTGCTGCTCAGGGTATTGATAGGCATGGTTTGTGGTTTGAGCTAGGTCTATAGCTAGTATTCGTGTACACGCATTCGCTTGCTGTATTTATCAATCACTCGGGCATTGTCCATCTATCAACGGAAAATAAGATATTTGCTCACTAAGCTTACCAGTAGACAACATTTCAAAACTACTGCCACCATAAATATTTAACTAACTCATCACGTACATTTTATTATACATATATCTGTTTCAGCTTTTAAAAAAATTACATGTGTTCACTCTGTCCAAAAAAAGTCTAAAGCTGAATCTTATTATTTATTCTTATTCCTGCAAAAAAAAAGTTATTTTAAAAGATTAGTATTTTTGCATAACTTCTTCACTTTCTCCCTTTTTTTTGCAGTTTGCCTTCTCTTGGAAGTGCTTCAATCTCTACGCTATTTATTCCAAACAGACACTCCAGCTTTCTGATCTGTGTGGCTCAAGGGCATCATACCTGCCAGTTTATGACAGTTTGGAGGAGGTTTCTCCCACAAAATATACAGTTATTTTACTGTAGAGTATATTCTGTAAAGAACTTTGAGAAATTTCAAATTACTTTATTTTTCTTTCGAGCACCAGTTGGAGTAAAAATTACTCCTAATAAAGTCATAGCTAATACTCATTTGTAGCTTACAAACATTTCCACTTGGCCATCTTTTACTCTACCGATTCCAAACTCAGTTGTGAAATGGCAAAGCACTCGAATTAAACTGTACTGTTATGGTCACTGCCTTTAGAAAAAAGGATGGGAGTCGACAGGTCTCAGAGAGAGAAACCACAAAGATATTTGCTCTGGATAAGGGCTAAGAAAACTATTTTCATGACAGTTTGGGAGGGGAAGATTAGATGTTTCCAAGTTTTGAAAGGGGTGAAAGGTATTGATTGTGTGGAGGCAGACTGAATGAACATAAAGCAATAGGAGACCCATAGGACATGTTTGTATGATGAAAAGCCACGCACTGCAGTTAACTTATTGTTTCCTTATTCCTGGAGGAGCTGGTATAGAACAGATACCACCTGGTGCTGTAAATATTGTCTTGGTTTAATAATTCAAAGAGGGAACTCAATCAGTTCTTGGTCCAGCAGAGATATTTGTTGAGCAGGATATGAATCAAAATAATACTACTGCTTGCCTTTGATATAGACACTCCAAAGCGCATCATATAATAATAATCCTTACATTTGATATAGCGCTTTCACGTCGTCTAGACATCTCAAAGTGCTTCACAGAATATACTGTAAAGTGAATTGACTGTATGTTTGTGGTCGAAACGCGGCAGCCAATTGCGCACAGCAGTGTCCCAAAAGCAGTCATGGATTGAGTGACCAAATAATTAGTTTTTTTTTGGACAGATTATTATTAGTGTGTGTGGAGTAAGGAAACTTGGCCAAGGTTTTGCCCTGACCTGCCTGGATTCGAAACACAGTTCTCACGGCTTGTAAGGCGAGTGCTCTAACCACTGAGCTACAGGACTCCACAGAATGTACTGTAAAATAAATTAACTGTATGTTTTGTGGACGAAACTCGACAGCAGTGTCCTCAGTTGTGGATTGAGTGACCAAATTATTATTTATTTTAGTATTGAAAAAGTGATCCAGCAATCGACTAACAATCCGGTAAACAGAGGTGTGTGGAGTAAGTAAACGTGCCCAACGTTTTGCCCTGCCGAGAATGCATTAAGTTACAGTACTTCAAAATGTGGAGAGAATTGATAGTTGTGGCATCAATGACTTTATAATAATAGCAATGATTTTGGGTGGTTAGAGAGGAAGAGAATCAATGGGTTGGGGTGCCAGTGCAAGGTTGGGTAAAATGAGAGGAAAGGAGTTTCTGCAAACAGCAACAAAAATACAAATCAAAATGATATTTATAGAGCGTCTTTCACATCAGGAGGAAGTCCTTAATATGCAGAGTAGACAGAGATCCCGATATATTGATAATGTGACTTATTTTAAACCCTGCGTGATATTGTTCATGTCCTTCTTGAAGAACGTTGTGGATGCAGCTCAGGAATTTGCAGCACATGAGGGCCACTGGTTAGAGCTTTGTTAGTTGGTTGGAATGTGGGAACTGTGACATCTATGATATTTCCGGTCTCTAACTTGCAACCAAAATGTTAATCTATTAATAAGCAGAAATGTCTCCATGAGTTAACATCTACATTTTACTTTTTGATTGGCCTTTTCTATTTTTTTAAAATCTCCTATTTTGAATATTCTTGTAACAGGGATTTAATGGCAGTGTCCCATCCTTGTCCAGTCAGTATCTCCCTACTCAATAAGGCTGTGGCTTACACTTCCATATCTCCCTTGCTACAAACCTGCCTTGTCCTTTCAAAGGTGGAGTCCTGTGGAATATTGATTAGAGCATTTGCTTTTCAAGTGGTGCTTGAATTCTCGGGTGGGGATTCCTTGGGCAGGTTTCCTTACTCAACGTTTCTGCTTACCTAGCAGTATGTAGAAACCCGGTTGTTAATTGATTGGAGAATTGTTTTCTGGGCGTACTTATTCCTTTTTTAAAAAAAAAAGTCACTCAATCCACAACCATACTTCGGACACTGATATGTAATTGGCTGCTGCGTTTCAGCCACAAAATACACTTTACATTGTGTGAAGTGCTTTGAAACGTTTCAAACAACATGATAAGGCACCATATCAATCCAATGATTATTATAAATGTATGTTAGCCCTTTTTGACATGTCTCAGGTTTTTCTCTCCTCCCCGGAACATATTTATTAAGATATGACATTCATTTCATTGATCTTAAATGAGTGAAGAGCTGAGCTGACCCACTGGCGTTCTAAAGTTGAATCTTTTGGTCCCAAGTGTGTTTTTCTCTGATTAGGACCCTAGTATTGAATTCTACCTTTAACTTGTAATGAAATGTTTGTAATTGCAATTCTGAAAATCAATTCTTGTTCAGTTTTCTAAAATGATTCCTTTGTGGAAATCCATGGGTGTCTTTGTGGGGTCGTAACTGATGACTGGTTAAATGGACTGATCAAGATTTTATCCCCTCTTATGACACAGCATCAGTACATTTACTATTAATTTGCAAACTGCCTTTTAGATGTATGACACCTAAGTAATTTCTATGGATGGGTTTGCAGAATCTGGATCTCATCAGCTCATACAACAATGACAACTTGCATTTATATAGTGTAGAGTCCCAGAGAGGTTGACAATATTGGAGACTGACAACAAGCCAGGGTGAGAGGGAGAGGGAGAGGGAGGTGACTGCAAGCACGATCAAAAAGGAAACTCTTCAGGTGGAATTTGAAAGTGGCGAGGGAGGGGACAAGGTAGAGGGATTGAGAGAGGGAATTCCAGAGTTTGGGGCATAGTGGCTCAAAGAACAGGGGACGAGGGAGTAGGTTTTGGGATGAGGGAGTAGGTGTGGGCACGTGGAGTGAACAGATGCAGTACTGACCTCTACTGTTTTTTCTGGGTGGAGAGGTGATTGGGTTCTTTGGTGGGAGGGAATTCAGATGTTCAGTTTCCTTGTGGGAGATGGAGGTGGGAGATGGGAGGTGAGGGGAAGGAGAGGGTCGGTGTAAGAGGGGAAAGTTGACTCTGGATGGCACTAACCTGGTGCCACTAACCAGCTGACTGGAGTGCCCTTGGCAAGGCCTCATGCTGCTTGCTCATCTTGCACCGTACCTCTCACTATCTGGTCTGATGACAGGTACGGTGACCTGGAGATGTGGAGAACAATTTGTAGAAACTAATTTGGAATCCCCTCAGTCTGCACAGAACAGGGATGGAAGCAGCCTGGAGGTGTTTCTGCCCGGAGTGGCTTCAGTTTCAGTTTTGCAGGGGTGCTTTTTATGAATTTATCCACAAGGGAAGTTGTCACAGGCCCCTTTTACACACTGTTGCAAGCCTAGTTCCCACATCCTACCCTTCTAACCTTCATCGGATGTAGAGTTTTGTAAAATGTATGGTTATATTGATCGGATCAGTGGATTCTGCTTGTTCAAAATAAGTTCATTGTTTCTATATAACTTTTCACTTTCTGAATGTTGTGACAACACGAGGTGGCATTTCCTACAGACAATTTCATTGCTTGTTGCAGATGCAGCCACAGTCACATCATCATTGAGAAAAAAGATGGAAATTAATCCCAAATAACTTAAATACAGTAAAAGCCTGTTTATCCAGCACCCTCGGGACCTGGCCAATGTCGGTTAAACGGTATGCCCGATATTCGGTCGAATATCCTACGCCGAAAACCCAACACATTTTTTAAACTTATTTTAACACATACCATATTAATAATAGACTAAATAATAACAGATAATAACAGACCTTTGTTATTCACCTAAAAATCACCTTTGCTGGTAGATGCTTGGTTTGAAGCCATGATGCTGGGATACAGGTGTACAGTCTATCAATAATTTCTATAATGGCGGATACGACGTGAGGGAAAAAACGGCAGTGCCACTTTAAGGCACTACCAGCAGCATTCTAAAATACCGATACAAGGGGAAAAAAAGCGCCACTGCGATTGTGCCGGATAAGATCCGGTTATTTGAATGGGGACTTTTTTTGAGGTGCAGGTTGTACGGAAGTTATGGTTGATCAGATCACGTGTAAACGGGCTTTTACTGTATAGGTTCAGTGTCAGTCTAGCTCAATTCATAGTGTTCTTGTCTCTGAGTCACACGTAGTGTGATCTGTCACCGCAGGAGCACATACTGGCTGTGTTGGAAGTACGCATGCTCAGTGTTCCGTTTGTAACAAGCGCGGACAACAGCAAAAACAACTTATATTTGTAGAGAGCCTTTCATGCCCATCACCGCTGCAGTAATGAAGCAGTATTCCATAATTGAAACTTTATGCTGTTACTGGCCTAGCAAAGTAGAAGACTACAGTGATGAGCAAAGATGTCTATTATTAAGAATAAATCCTTGCATTTGCAGAGGTGTGAGGAAGAAGAAAACTTGCCTGAGGTTTCGCCCTGATGGGAATCAAACTCAGGTCCTCTCCCTTTCAAGGAGATTTATTGGACCTGAGCTTTGTGATTATTGGCACAGAAACAATTTGGATACATTTTGTGTTGCATCCCAAGACATTCAGTTTTCCTATAGTTTTATTCCAGTAGAAATTCACACTCCACAGACTCGGGCTTCAAGTGCTGATCGACTCTTGTTAGTGCCCTGAACATTGAATAACTGTTGAATCTAAATGTATGGGTTAGGAAGGATTTTCTCTGCCTGTACTGAATTAAGTCAGTAGTAATAGTTTGTGTGTGTATGTGTAGGGGAATGTGCTGTAGTAGTCGTCTATGTGCCAGGATGTTACAGCAGCAATACTCTCTTTGCCTCTAATGTACTGTATATGCATTGATCATTAAACACAGCTGCAAAATATACCGTCACTGCACTCTCTGTCTCTCTCTTTCCCTATAAAGCCTTTTGATATGTCTTCCTAATGTGAAAGGTGCAATATCAAATGTTAAGATTATTGGTGTTTTTTAAATTTGGGAAACTTTCCTTGGTTATTTTAATTCAGTGGTGATGATCAGTTTGTTATATAGTAAAAGCGCTTTTATCCGGCACCCTCGGGACCTGGCCAATGCCGGTTGAAGCGCCTGCCGGCTATTTGGCAGAAAAGAAAAAAAAAAGACAACATATATATTTTTTTGCAATGCATTTTTCTGGATAAATTCCGCTTAATTGAATACTGACCTTTGTTTTTTGCGATGCCGGTTATACGAAAGTTAAGGTTGATCAGGCGCCGGATAAATGGGCTTTTACTCTATCAGTTTGTTTGTGTGTCACCTTCTTACTAACTTTTAGAGCTGGCACCTGAAGGTGAAGCTAGTGTTAGGTGACCAGTTATTCGGTTACTTTTTAAGCTACGGATTTTAATGCATGATGTAAAATTTACATTGGGTTTTAAATTGCAGCTTGTGTAAGATTTTGGATGACCATTCTGCCATGTATCCATAATTAGTGCCACGATTGGGGGGAAATGGCAGGGTTGGCTAGGTAAAGGGTATTTAACAGCAAGCAGAAATGCTTCTAATACAGTAGTTTGTTCCCTTGCTGTTTGGATTGAGTGGTTGTGTAAGAATTTCAAAGGGTCAGTGTGCTGCAGAAGCTCGTTGTTGTGGAGAGTTAGCTGTGGCATGATGTGAAATAGTACAACAGGATTGGCTTGCAGTGAAGCGTGCGGAATTGGATCTGTATAGCTATGCCTTATAACTCTTTTCTGCTGAGAGCAGCACTTTCTGCTGTGGTTCTCCACCCAGCGAGCCATTTAGCTTAGTGTTTTGTTGAATACAGTAGGCTCTGAATTTCAACAACAGTGTTAATAGCATGTTGCTTGTCAGAACTGCTGTTGCTTTTACCTTGTGTTTCTCTTCAGAGATGCTTCCTGATTATTTTCAGCTATCCCTTATGAATATGCCTTGCATTTTCTTTTAGTGTTTCATAGCTACTTCCCACTCCCCTTAAAGGGAAATGCCCTTTACAGTACTTGTATAGTTTCTCTTGAGCGTAGAAATTAGATATTTTCCACACAAAGAAGGTTATTTGGTCCATTGAGTGTGTGCACGGCGTCTTATACTAACTAGTCAGATCTATGTTCTAATTTGTGTGATCTGTGTTCTATATTAGCCTTGAAAGGTGTGCAGTAATGGCTCACTATGTTATTTCCTGGTTTAAAGCTATTTATCTTCTCCAGAACAATAGAACCAGAGGACCTTGCCTATGATTGAATTGGATAAATTGAAAACAAATCTGTGGAATCACTATTTCACTGAGTGGGTAGTAAATATAAGTAGAAAGTGTGGATTCTTTCAAAAACAAATTAGATCAATTTCTTTAGGAAACACTATCTTGGGATACAGTATATTGTATGAGACATGATTGCTAGGATGGTGGAATGCGAAATGGATGGACCTTTGTCTTCCTTGGTCTAGCAAATTGTATGAAGGGGCTCAGCTCTGATGAGAGGCTAGCTAGCTAGACACGTTAACATCTTTAGAGGACTCTAAGGGATGATTTGATTGAGGTATGCTAAATAATAAAAGGAATTGACAGGTTAGGATGACTTTTCAGCGCCTTGGGACATCCTTCTGACGTAAAAGGCGCTCTATAACTGTAATTTTGTTGTTGTTTCCCGTTTGGTAGAGACTTCCATTGGAAGGGGGGCCATAGGCTTAAAATCACGACTAAGAGAGTTGGAACTGAGGTTAAGAAGCATTTTGCCAACAGTATGTACAGTCAATTCACTTTACAGTATAATCCTTGCATTTGATATAGCGCTTTTCACATCTTATCGATGACTCAAAGCGCTTCACAGAATATACTGTAAAGTGAATTGACTATATATTTGTGGGCAAATCGCGGCATCCAATTGCGCACAGCAGTGTCCCACAAACAGTTGTGGATTGAAATAACCAATTTTATTATTGTAAATTTTTTTGGAGGGATTATTTTTAGGCGTGTGGAGTAAAGAAACTTGCCCAAGGTTTCGCTCTGATCTGCCTGGATTCGAACACAGGTCTCCCCAGCTTGGTCTCCCCAGCTTGCAAGACAAGTGCTCTAACCACTAGGCCACAGGAGCTCCAAAATATATTTTGTGAAGTGCTTTAAGACATCTCAAAGATCTAATGAGGCTTTATATCAAATGCTATGATTATTATTCCTTCAAAAGTTTGCGAACATATGGAATTCTGTACCCCAGAAAGATGAATCAATAGGGATGCTTAGAATAGGGGAAATAATAAATCTTGCATTTGGTATAGGGCTTTACTGTGTTGTCTCGAAATGTCAAAGTTGCTTTATGGGATTTACTGTTGTTTAGATAGAGGGGTTCTTGGCTAGTAAGAGGCTTTCACAGGCATGTTAAATGGGCAGGGAGTTGAGATTATATATTTGTCGAGATCCTTTCTCACTGGGTTGACTGGTCACCTTTGGTCCTGTGGTCCGTACAAATGGCCATTTCTCCATGTTTCAGTCCAGACAGTGAGTGCCTCACAGTGAGCCCAATGGCGTTCTTGTCTGCTGTCTCTGCACACCCACTTTCCTGCGATGGTCAGTGAGTGACGATCAGGAGTGGGAATCCTGCCCAATTTACTTCCTCCCCCCCGCCCCCAAAAGCTGAGACCATATGTAGGACCATATGTAGGGCCTCAGATCTCCTAGCTCAGCACTGGTTAGGATTTGACCCCTTTTGTGCAGTCCAACTGAGCAGAATTTGTTGTTTATAGTGTCACAGAGCGCGGGGAAAGGTTGTAAGCTTCACTTTCCCATGATGTGTAGCTTTGCTGATTTGCAGCAAGCCAGTACTGTACTATTTCAGGACATTTTATACTGATATTGAAAATAAAAGCTCATTGTGGGCAAATGGGGTAGTGGTGTGTGGGGGTGGGGGGTGGATGAAGGTATTCCAGTAGCTAATTGGTATATGAGGGTTTTGGTGGCCTGCAGCGCGAGACAGAGGCAGAGCCAGGCGATGTTGCGGAGGTGGAGGATGGCAGAGCGGGACATGTCATGGATGTGGGGTAGAAAACGATAGTTGAGGTTGATCAAGCAAGACCCGAGGTTCCAGACTGGCTCAGTGAGGTGGAGTCTGCTGCTGTCAGTGCCTGAGATGGGGAGCCAATCAGGAGGGCCTCGGTCTTGCTGACTTTCAACTGATGAAAGTCAGCTCTTTTGATTTAGGCTGTGGCAAGATTCACATATTTTTTCCATGTGATAAAGCTGCCTCCACCCCTTTTCCACCCACTGCTGGCTTTTGGACACTTAAAATTTACACAAGCGCAGCACCGAGATTCAGCCGTGTCCTTATCAGCAGAAGCTTTAATAAACCATAATAAAGCTGTGCACTGTGCATGACCTTGCCTCCCTCTCGTTCATGTACCTTGTTTTTATTTGCACTTCAACAAAGATTATCATGAAGGCTTTTGAGCGGTGCCCCTCCTCTCAACACTTTGGCTGTAACCAGGGTTTATTAGTGTCTGTGAAAACAATTTCAGAGTTTTGTTAGAGACCTGGAATCGATTCAAATGCTTCCACCCTTGTTTTTTTTATTAAAAAGAAGTAAATGACAGTTTAATTCAGTGTGCTTGGTGAGTTTCTCTTGATGATCCAACAACAACTTTGATTTATACAGCGCCCTCCACGCCGGACGGTGTCTCAGAGCGCTTATCCAGCGCAGATCCCTCTGCAGGTTGTGGTACATTTTTCATGAGGAAAATTAGGAAAGGTTCGCTGTCTGTAATTTTTGTGGAATCCTTTTACATACTGATAAGAGCATTCGCCTCATAAGTGAGAGGCCATGAGTTTGATTCGCAGGCATTGTATAACATTAGTCAGGTTTCCTTACTCCATCCACTTCTATTTACCTAGTAATAAGTAGAAACCCGGTTGTTAGTCGATTGAGGAATCTCTTTCCAGGGTAAATAATCCATTAAAAAAAATTGATCATAAAAATGCAGATTTCTCATTTTAGAGGAAAATTATTAATGAATGTGCTTTGAGTCTGAAAGGGTATCTCTGAATGTTGTCTTCAGATATACCACCAGGCAGTGTCTGATCAGATATTTGAGAGGTGTACAGGTCATTTAATCTCTGAAGTGCCAAAGGGATTTTTTATTTGATGTACTATTTAATCTTGATTTGTTTTTAAAAGTACAACTTTGTCCTCACTCCAGCAGCTGTGGTAGGTCCTGGAAGCCGGCAGGTTGTTGCTGTATCATTGTGACTTTTACTCGTCTATGATTTGCAAGACTCCATCTAGGAGTAGTGAAAAAAGAATGGGTGTGACTAGTCCTGAGCACATCATCCTCTGTACTCAGCAGTTTTAGGTCCATTTCATATTTTGGTAAAATCATAGCAAAAACAGAGCTCTGTTCAGGTCTCGAATAGGGTCGACACGAGACATGAAGACTCACCAATGACTTCAGTCCCTTAGGAACTAAACATGTGTCTTACAGAGCTGCCAACCAGTACGTTTTTGCCGTATTTAGTACGATAAATTGAAGTAAATTCATCAGTATGATTTTTCTTGTTAAAATAAATGTTTTGAAAAATCAGAATTTTGGAAATTCCATGGTCTGTCTGTCTCTTTCTCAGTCTCTTTCTCTGTCTCGGTCTCCCTCTGTCTCTCTCTCTCTCTCTGTGTCTCTTTCTCTCTCTCTCTTTCTTTCCGTGTCTCTTTCCCTCTCTCTGTCTGTTTCTGTCGCTCTCTCTCTCTCTCTCTCTCTCTGTGTCTCTCTCTCTCTGTGTCTCTTTCTCTCTCGCTGAGTCTCTGGCTATCACAATCTCACTCACAGTCTCTCTCTGTCTCTTTCTCTTTAACTCTCTCTCTCTGTCTTCAATAGCAGTGCTACCTACCTTATGCCGTCACTGATACACTGTAAATGTTAGTGCTAGGCGCAAGGCGTTACTGGGAACCATTTTTTTCATAAACCGAAACACAGTAGGGACCTCCCGCTTTAACGCAATTTTTGCTTAACAAGGGGTTTTGAAGTCCCATTTTACTTGGCATCTTTTCGCGCTGTAATTTTTTGATTAAGTACCGGTAGGTTCTGGGGAAAATACATTTTTTACTACAAAATACTGTTTTTAGCTTTCAGGAGTACTTTTTTTGTTAAAGGTTGGCAGCTTTGGTCTTATTGATATTATTATATGTATTATTTCCCTGTGGAACAAATTCACCCGACCACACTCGGGACTGCTTGTTGCTGTGGATCATAAAATGTCAGAAGTATTCCAATACTGTATGTTGTTACTTTTCAAATCATTTCAAATCTTCCACACATGCTGATCAAAAGGCACATCGCTGATAAATACACACACACATACTTATAGAGGCATGCATGCACAATGTTACAGATTCATACAGACACCTGGACAACTCACTATCGAATTGGTCACAGGTTGTGACAATCTTTTGAGTGCTTCAGTATGTTCTGTAATGCACCAGTCTCTTTGTCATCAGCACTTCTCTTAATTTGCAGCTTTTTTTCATAAAAGCAAGAGTATGGTGAGAATTTTTTTACACGTATAACACATATATAATTCAGTTCCATCCTGATAGCGAGAAGCAGATTGATGTCATCTGCATCTTTGCTCTTATTCTTTGTACTTTTTCAAATCAACTTTGCTCACATGTTTCTGACCTCGAGGGATTCAGACTGTGAGAAGTGTCGCTCTTTAAAATAATTTTTAGTATCACCTGATAAAGAGTCAAGCAGATTTCTGTTCACAAACCAGAGACCTGTGCTGAGAGTGCGGACAATGGATAAGAGATCCAAGATCAGGCTCAACTGCCCCACGTTATCAAATAGCCTGTCAGCATTCCCTGTCTGGGTTCACACATGGAGAAATACCATATGGCTGAAATATTGGAGTCAGTCTTGGAATGCAGCCCAGTGTGATTTACAAAACAGTGTATTTATGATATAATAATAATCCTTGCATTTGATGTAGCACTTTTCACGTCTTCCAGACATCTCAAAGCGCTTCACAGAATATACTGTAAATTGAATTGACTGTATATATGTGGGTGAAATGCGGCAGCTAATTGCATACAGCAGTGTCCCACAAACAGCCATGGATTGAAATTATCAATTTTCTTTTGAGGGATTATTATCAGGCAGGTGGAGTAAGGAAACTTGTCCAAGGTTTCGCCCTGCCTGGAATTGACCTCGGATATCTCACTTGTAAGGTAAGTGCTCTAACCACTGAGCTACAGGACTCTACTTTCATGATACACTTTTATTCTATCAACTTTCCATGATTAGCCTCCTGCAGGCATATATTATACCAGTGCACATAATACCCATATTAGACTCGTCTGAGGGGAGGTCTGTTGAGAGAGCTTCACTGTCACATTTGTCAAATAATCTTTTCATTTTCAGTTTGGTCCAATGTCAAAATCTCAAAGCACTTTACAGTAATTACTGTTAAATGTAGTGGTTGTATTTGTACCAAAAGCAGCAGCCAATTTGTGCACAGCAATATCACACAAGCTGCCAGGAGCTGAATGACCAATTTAAACTGCGGAATGTTGCCCAGGACATCGAGAGAAATGTTTCTCTTTACAAATAGTGTCACAAGTTCTTTAATGTCCACCAGAACAGGCATATGGGACCTCAGTTTTATATCTCGTACAAAGGACGACACCTCCAACAATGCAACACACCCCCAGCATCGCATTGGACACTGCTGTGTTGAGTTTTGCAGACGTAACATGCAGGGAAATGAGTCTAGAGTCTCATGCAAATCGTCAGCGAACCTGCAACTGTAGTCACCATTGCCACAGAAAGCAAACGCGTGTTTCAGAATCACAGAAATTTAGAGCACAGAAGGAGACAGGAGCTATACTTTCAATCTTACTGCTCATTACCCATTACCTCTTCAAGCCTTTATCCTCCACATACCTACCTGTCTACTTTCCTCATAAAATCCACATTGGACTCTGCCTCTAACACCTTGGCAGAGAATTCCACATCCCAACAAATCTGTTAACCGTTGCAACTTTCACACTTGTGGAGTCCTGTATCTCAGTGGTTAGAGCCACTCGCCTCACCAGCAAGATCCGGGTTCGATTCCCGGCAGGGTGAAACGTTGGGCAAGTTT
Organism: Hydrolagus colliei; assembly: GCA_035084275.1. Classification (NCBI taxonomy): domain Eukaryota; kingdom Metazoa; phylum Chordata; class Chondrichthyes; order Chimaeriformes; family Chimaeridae; genus Hydrolagus; species Hydrolagus colliei. Next base: position 46,085,972 of record CM068743.1, read on the forward strand.
CCTTGCGCCTCTTTACCTAACAGTAACTAGGTTCCTGGTTGTTAGTTGTTTGGTGGATCGTGCTGCGAAATGAAGATTAGTATTAGTGGATCGCTTTTCTGGGGGTAATAATTCCTTCGAAAAATAATAAATTGCTCACTCAATGCACAACGTTTTGTGGGACACTGCTGTGTGTAATTGACTGCTGCGTTTTGCCTTCAAAATATATATGACTGTATATTCTGTGAGCAGCTTTGAGGCATCTCTAAGACTTGATAAGGCTCTATATCAAATGCAAGGATTATTATCATCATGCAATCAGTCTAATGATGTGATCCTGTGAACCCAAGAAATTACAATATCAATTATAATAGTACTAATCTTTACCTCTCAGTACAAAGCTGGAAGAGAGCTGTGAAACAGATTTCCCTTCTCTTTCCACCTCTTTTTCTGCCCCCTCCCCCACTTCCTCATTTGACAATATCTACATTTGTCTTATGGATTTTACAGTAAGCCACATTCTGAACACATATAGAGTCCACTAATCAGCACTGCATCCTATTTGCTTCCTTACAGAGTGAATGACCTTGCGATCCACTGTTTAAATGACCTGTATGTATTTTAGTCACCAAATGCTTTTATTGATGCCACACTGCAAAATAGGAAACCCATAAAACTACTGATGAAAGCCACATCAAAGCTATGAATCATTCTACCCTGAACTGCTGTGTCAAGATACCATCAGCTGGTTTCCACTCTGCTGCAGGGCTATCTCCGCCTTAAATTGAAAATACCAATAAAGGAGAGTGACTGAAACTGAAACACTTTGGCCCTGAAATGGATGTTCCACTTCCCTGAATGAACCGTAGCCACAAAATCGCTCTTAGCACCAAAGTGAGCACCGCGCTGTGTCCGGCCGGCAGTGACGCAGGACACAGATCGCAGTCAGTGGGTGCAAACACCAAGTAGACAATGGAGATGTCTTGTTTCATGCTACTCTGTTCCAGTGTAGTGTGGTCTCCTACAAAGCCAATGCTATTACACTCTGGTCGGGAGAGTACTCTGTTTGCTGTTTGTGCCTACTTTGTTTTTATTTTTTTAATTATCTTCTGCTCTCAGACTCACAATGGGATGAATATCTGTCATCCCCATGATATTATAAAATGCAGTCAATTACTGCAGCTTATCCTACTCCGAAGTGCAACTGGCAAGAATACTCCCTTTCCAACTTGCTCTTTCCCAATTCACTGCTGATTTACCATTCACTGCTGTAAATGAATAGAGCGGTGTATTCATTCCATAAAGGAATCTTCACCCAAAAGCTCTCCAATGCATGTGGTGTATTGGCATGTACAAGCTTATAGTTGGTACAGAATACAATGTACAGGGTCACTGGTCAGTGCAAATGATGGGTGGGTGGGGTGGGGGTTACAACAAAACCCAAGTGGCTGAACTCCTTCTGGCCTGCTTTACACCAGAATTTCCCATATAATAATCTTTGCATTTGATGTAGCGTCTTATCATGCCACAGTGATGACTGAAAGTAATATACTTCACAGGGTATACTGTAAAGTATAGAGACAGCCTGTCAGACACCAAGTGCGACCCTTAATTGTTCTTCAACCCTCCCATTCATACCTATGCCATGACCTGCTCTACTTTTCCCCACTTCCGCAACATTGCCAGGCTCCGCCACTGTCTCTCACTGCAGGCCGCCGAGACCTTCATACACATCATATCCAGGCTTGACTAAGCAAACTCCCTGCTTGTCGCCCACCCAACTCCTCCCTCCATAGGCAGAACATCTTGAACTCTGCAGCCCGTGCCCTCTCCTGCACCAGGCTCCGTGACCCTACCACCCCCTATCCTCGCCCAACTCCACTGGCTTCCTATCACTCAGAGGATATAGTTCAAAATTCTGGTCCTCACCTTCAAAGTCTTCCACAGCCTTGTTCCTCCCTACCTCTGTGATCTGCTAACCCCCTACCAACCTGTCTGTTTCCTCTCACTTAGTGGGCTCCGATCTGCTTCATATCCCCCCCCACCTGCGAGCCCTATATTTGGAGCCCTTTAACCACACGGCCTCCACCCTTTGGAACTCCATCCCTCAGTCCTTCTGCCTTGGCCTGTTCCTTGTCTTTTTCAGTCACCCTCTGATCCCTATCCTCCCGTCCTCCATTCCTTCTGATCCCAACCACCGAGCCTGGCTGACTGCCTTGGACGTCCTCTTGTGTGAAAGGCACTATAGAAATGTAATTTTTTATTGTTGTTTTGTGGGTGAATGTGGCAGCGAATTTGCAGACAGCTATATCTCACAAACAGCTGTGGAGTGAATGACTTGGTTTTATTTGGGAGATTGTAAGTTTACTGTACCTTTCATTTTGCATTAGAATGTGGAAAAGTTCACAATTTCACACCCGTTGTGAAATAAATATTTCCAGCTGCTTGGCCTGAAATTGCCCTTCATTCTGAAAATTAGGGAAGTGGTTCAGTGCTCCAGTACATTGATGATGCGTAATGTGAGAAATCACCTTCCATCCGTTTGGTTTCAAAGAAAAATACATTGTGGCACGTAAAACCCGTCCAGCACACAAACCTCTGGGATTTCCTATTTGATACAGAATAAGGCTATAAACAGCAGGAGGGGTATAACTATAGGAGGTGGGTGAGTGAACGCAGTCACCGCATCTTTCATTTGCATCTTCATTAACCTCCAGCTGGAAGCAATATGTTGTTGGTAGATATATTCAGCTGAAGCAGCATGATCCACACGTTCCCCTCACAATGTTGTGGCTGGGAGGTGAACACGTAGTATTTTTTTAAAAAAGGAAACACATATTTTATGGGAAAGTTTTTTTTTGAAAGCTGGGTTCCATTTTCAATCAAGGACATCCGAGCAATGACTCGCTCTGCCTTTCCCCATCTCCGACTGGATGAAAGCTAACTTTCTCCAGTTGAATGTCAACAAGACCAGTCCTCCCTGCTTAGCTCCCGTTAGCGCAGCCATACCTCAGGCAGTGACTGCAACACCCTTCATAGATGCAATCTAAACATCACAGAACCAACATTGTCCGACTCCGCCACCACCTCACCCCCAAAGCTGCTGAAACCCTCTTTCATGCCGTCATTGCATCCTGGCTCGACTATGCAAATGGCCTGCTTGTTGGCCTTCCCAATTCCTCCTGCCACAAGTTGCAGATGATCCAGAACTTTGCGGCCCGTGTCCTCTACCGTTCCAAATTAAGTGGCCCCATCTCACCCATCCTCCGCGGCTCCATCTTCATGCAGAGGATCCAATTCAAGATCCTGGTCCTAACATTCAAAGCCCTCCACAACTTCTCCCCACTCTTTAGCCACTCTGCCCCCAACTTTTGGAACTCCATCCCGCAGTCTCTCCGCCTCGCCCCTCCCTGGCCTCCTTCAGGTCCCGCCTCAAAACTCTCCTCTTCGATGGTCCCATTGGCAACTCCTGATCCCCACCTTCCCTCCCCTCCCCATCCCCAGCAGTGACTGTCCAGTGCCTTGGGATGTCCTCCTGATATGAAAGGCGCTATATAAGTTTAATTTTGTTGTGGTTTTCTGTGAATGTTTTGTAGCAAATAGGCGAAATGATATAGGAAGGCAGGTTAAAACTGCAGTGGTTGAGATAGGTATTTTACTGCATGTTGGCCTGAACCAGTGAAGAGCAGGTCAGGAAAAGTCGGTGCCGATCGTTTAGAGATGGGGTTTTCTTCCGGATAAAATTGATAATTTATTCCACATCTGTTTGTGAGATGTTACTGTGTGCAACATTGGTTGATGGGTCCACCCATAAAAAGTTTCCTAATAACAGTACACCTTGTCAAGTGCTTTAAGACGTCCTCCCGACATGAAAGGCACTATATCAAATATAAGGATTATTGTTGTACAATTTTTTTCCTTGTCCTCAAATTGCAATTTTAAGACGGCCTCCAGTATGTAGAGAAATACAGTAGCATTTCTGCTGCATGTAGATATAACAACGATAATAATCTTCAGACGTCTCCAGAGCGCTTCACAGGATTTACTGTAAACTGAGATTTCAATGCATCCCACCTACACATAGAAATCCCAGAGATAGATTGTTGGAATAGAACATGCACTCTCTCCTTGGAAGGACGCATCTTGCTTAACTAATTCTGGAAAGTATTAGGTGCAGATTGGCAAAAGCCAAGGCTTGGCGACCCCGGAGTGTGCGTTTGGGTCCCCAAGCTTTGGCTCTTGCCAACCTGAGCCTAATACTTAATGTACAAACACTATATACACTATACTGTAAGAGTGTAATGTATGTATTTGTAGGTGAACCTTTTGTAGATCCATTGATAGACCAAGCTTGCTGTACAGCTGTTGCACTAGACTTCTGGACAGATTTGCAAATTGCTGGTAAAAGTTCAAATTCTCGAATTACAAGCCGGCCTCAAATTGCCAGCGGATGCAGCAGGCCACATTTGGAGACGCTTGCTTTGATAAACTCTCCCCCGTTCCCATTAGTGTTCTTGGGCACTGCAGTGAAATGGATTTTTTTTTTCTTTAATACCAAAGTGCTGATCTGAGCTAGGAACAGCTGGACCGAAGATAAAAGATTTGGGGAGGATGGATCATCTTCCAGGAGCTCTGCTTAATCCCCGACCATATTAAAAATGTTAAATCGGAGCCCATTGATTTCTCCAGGGTACACACGATGGTAATTGTTTCTTCTGAATCAGGAAAGGCAAAACTACTTTGTGCACATTGAGCTGCACAGTCGAGCCTTGATAAATGCAAACACTCGTCCGAGGATAACCTTTCTCCGCAAATTTAATTGCGCATCTATCAGCACTCCGTGGCAATGATCACTTCCTCTCGATACTTGTGGATTTTCCTACTAACAAGTGTGCTGTTGTGGGATTACCTCCGGTAAAGAATAGGGTGTCTTTATTTTCCATCTTGAAACTCGGGATAACCTACATCACGACAGAATCAATCTCCCCAAAACACATTTAATTACTTCACCTACAGCCACTTGACATATGGCTCTGAATCATCCCTCACTGTTGGACTCCAAAGATAGAGTGCCATTTTAATTATGTTTTCACTGACTCTCCTGTGGCAGCTCCCTCAGATTGAGCAAATCTGCCAGATCATGTGCATTACCCATCGCAGGACCCCCTGGGGTTTAATTTTCAGAGATAAAGCTTTGGCTTTGGTCACACAAATTTCTTTTGACCATTTGCAGGAAAGAGCATTCGTTCAAAATTAAATGCAAAGCCATTCAGATTAATGACAGAGTCTGATTTTTATTTCTTGTAACCTCAAATTGACGAAAGCATTCAATCACTGATCCAAATCCTAATAAGTACTCATGGCACAAGATATTTTTAAGATGCGTTAATACAGTCAATCTGGGGTGTTGCCTGTGTCGGTGCTAAACTGGCTGCTGTACAACGACATCTTGCACTGATATTATGACTCTCACACCGGGTGACGTCTCAGAGCACTTCACAGCGATATCGTGGATTATTGAGCTGCAGGTGGAATTTTTTTGGGGGGAGGGTGAGATTGTTGCCCAAAAGCTCAATAAAGATATAGTTGCGAGGGATTTATTCCTCATCAAAATATCTTGCTTTGGCACTGGGATTCCACACATGCCTCACGTTTCACGTTCCAGTTGTGGGGGGTCCATTTAGTGAGCTCCAAACATTTCAAATGTGTTGGAGTAACAGCGCCATCTTGGCAGAAATGGCATAAAGAATCTTTTTTAAAAATATGATCTTTATTTTGTTGTAATAATCCTGCATTTGATATAGCATCTCAAGATGTCCCAAAGTATTTCACAGAATACAATGTCACGTGAATTGACTATCTTTTGTGGGTGAAATGCGGCAGCCTGCCCTAAAGTAGCCAGGAAATTTGGAACAATTTCAAATTAAAAGATCCCCTGGCCTGAATTAAAACCCATCTCCAGGATTCTGCTTGTTCCTCTGTGAAAGGCAGGAAGTAGTTCATGTGGAGGATTTTTTGGCTGAACACCAGTGATACTGCAATTTGACCTGATCACACAAATTATTTGCCATTAGCTGGGCTGCACCTTGAGACTTCCTCCTGACGTGAAAGGGGTTGTACAGTATAAATGTTAATTAGTTGTTGTTCATTTCTCACAGCTACAGTGCATCATTTATCTTCTTGCAAAAGATTTTTGGGGAAAATGTCCATCTCCCTTTGGATTTTCTTTAATGACTATCCTTTTGGGAGATTGACAGCGCACTGGGTGCGGTGCCTCTGTGTTCCTGTGCAATTCCCGGCGGTGCTGAGGATGTCCCAATGGTCTTCAGACAATGTGGAACACAATAATATTCTTTGCATTTGATATGATTTGTTCATCTTTAAAGTGACTGTGTATTTTGTAGGTGAATGAGCAGTTGATTTGTGCACAGCTCTGCGCCCCCACCACATCCCCCCCACCCCTGGGTACCAAGCAAGAGATGTGAATGACCAATTTTGTCTGGTCATCCTTGCATCCCATAATTAAATTCATTTAATGATTTTTCGAAGCGAAGTGGTTCATGAGATCAGATTTAACATTTTTATTGTATGGTGTGTGTGTGTGTGTGTTGGGAGGTGGGAGTGTTCAATTTGCTGTTTGTTTCTGCTTACAAACAAAAAAAAAAGGTGAATAGGTTAAAACATAGATCAATACCCATTCATTTTCTTATAATGAGAGTGGGCGGTGATTGTTGGAACTAATGTGGGTTCTTGGCATACTGTTGATGACAACCTGTCAGAATAGCATGTGCCTGCTTGCTCTCTGCTCCTCATATATGAAGTACAGCTGATTCAGAAGTCTATTTGTGGCAGTTCGCAGCTGCTATTTTAGTCGTCCTAGCCAGCCTCCTCAGCAGTTATATTGATTCTTATTTTTCTTCAAAAATAATTACTTCTCTGGATGGTTCAGGCTTACAATTTTGGCCTCGGTTTGAAGCGCTTAACATCTGTGGTATATCGTGGTTGACAGATCTATTGAACAATGTAAACATTTAGCATTTGTCAAATGCTGCAAAAGGTGTGTTTTAATCTACAGAGTCATCTATTTTTGTGATCCTGGGATTGGGAAATGGAAGTGGGGGTCGGGGGGGGGTCTCAATATTTTATGTGGGGGCTCTGCTGGGATATGGGGGAGGGTTCTTGAGTCTAGGCTACACTTGCATCGAAATGAGACTGTGAGAGGGCATTAAATCCATCCCTATTGTTTGAACAGTTTGGAAAGGGAGGGAGAAATCAGCAGGCGATGATCCTTTGTTCATACAGAGCAATATTTGCAATGAGTCACATAGCCACTTCCCCACTCATTGTGCAGGAGTAAAATCACCCGGCCCTGTACAGGTTCAAGTGGCAGTCAGTACTGAGTTAGATAATCTCAGCCAGAACAGCGGTTTGGCTGAAAATAATAATAATCGTTGCATTTGATAAAGCGCCCGTAGCACGTCTTTGAGGCATCTCAAAGCACTTCACAGAATAACAACAACAACTTAAACTTATGAACAACAACAACAACTTAAACTTATAAGGCGCCTTTCACGTCGGGAGGACGTCCCAAGGCGCTGCACAGGAGGCATGTGACCCGAGCTGGGAGGGGAGTGTTCGGGAAGGGGTGAAACATGTAGGGGAGGTCGAAAAATTCAGGGGGGAACTAAAGGCACGGTCGAAGAGGAAAGTCTTCAGACCGGCCTTGAAAGAGGAATGGGAAGAAACAAGACGGAGGGATTGGGGGATGGAATTCCACAGGGTGGGAGCGGAGAAACCGAAGGCCCGGCCTCCGATGGTGGGGCAGTTCGGGCGGGGGGCTTGGAGTAGGCCAAGTCCTGCTGAACGGAGGGTTTGGATGGGCTTATAGGAGGAGAGTAGATCGGTTAAATAGGGCGGGGCAAGGCCGTGTAAGGCCTTGAAGGTGAGGACGAGGATCTTGAACTCGATCCTCTGGAGGATGGGGAGCCAGTGGAGACGGGCGAGGGTGGGGGTTATGTGATCGCGGAGGCGGGTGCGGGATAGTACACGGGCTGCAGAGTTTTGGATGACCTGTAGCCTGTGAATGGAGGAACTGGGGAGGCCGACGAGGAGAGAGTTTCCGTAGTCCAGCCGTGAGGTGATGTATGCGTGCACGAGTGTTTTGGCAGCGTGGGGGGGTGAGGTAGTTGCGGAGCCTGGCAATGTTGCGTAGGTGGAAATAAGCGGTGCCGGTCAAGGCACGGATGTGGGGGAGGAAGGAGAGTTTATGGTCGAACATGATGCCGAGGTTCCTGACTGGCTTTGTGAGGTGGAGAGTACAGCCTTGGATGTTGAGGCTGGCAGCACCCGATGTGCGGAGGTGCTGGCTTGAGCCAATCAGGAGGTTCTCGGACTTGCTCACGTTCAGAATATACTGTGAAGTGAATTGACTGTATTTTGTGGCCGAAAATCACAAGATCCCACAAAAGGAAGGGGTTTGGGTGAAGAAGCCTTTCAACCCATTTGATCTCATTCTTTAAGAAAACGCGCTATACTGTCTTTCCATCATAACACTGAGCTGTTTATTTTAAATGTATTTGGCATTACCTGGGTTCCTTCTGTTGATCAGTCTTTAGTTGGGAGGTGTGTGTGTGTTTGTGGAGGTCAGGTGAGGTGAAGGTTATTTGCTGTCGTGTAAGCTGCTATTGCTCATTATTGAGACTCGGGGATGAATCTTGGACACGTGGTACTGGAGGGAGAAATGTGGATCTTCACTTTAATTAGAAAGCAGAAGGAGGGGACTGATGTTCCCAGGAGGGAGAGGGGCAATGGATTGGGCAATATGGGAGAAGAAAGGGAGGGGAAAGCAGAAATTAATTTGATTTTTTTAAAAATACCCTCTAGTGTGCAGAAAATATTGTAGATATTGTAAACACAGAAAGAAATAGAGGATCCCTTTCCTTCATTGGGATAGGGTGTGAATACAATGCAAGGTGCTGTAGCTTTCCTGTAAGTGCCATGCATCCCGTATATCCTGTAAAGAGCTACCAGTTCCCGTGGGATATGGCTGTTAACTTGCCTACACTGGAACCGGATCGCTGATCCCTTTGTTCTTATTGCAACGTGTGGTCTTTGGACCTCAGAACTGTATGGCAGCGTTGCAATGACTAGCAGTGAAATGTCAAAAGACTCTTTTCACCCTTACAATGGAGCCAAATACATCTATTCTCTCTCATTCTCACTCACACATTTACTCACACACACAGACACACACAATCTCATGCAAGCATTGATTGATTTTCAATAATATACATATTTATTCATCTACCAAATGGCTCACAAACAGTTTAGTGTATACAGTATCAACAAATAATAATTTTATGCCATGTAAATGCAACTTGTGATTATTTACCAAATCTGAGTAGAAGGAAGAATGTTTTGAAATGCCAGTAAAATAAACGCTTGGTTCTATTTAAGGAGTTGAATTTGTGGGATTTGGTAAATTACTGGCTTTGAAATTGAATGCAGGATTTATTGACACAAATGTGACAGCTTGGAGTAATGGAGCAGTGATTAATAAATTATTCAGAAGACACTAGCTGTCTTGGACAAAAAAAATGTCCCAGTTCCGTTTCAACGAGCTGTGACCGGAGCAATAATTCTTAGTATTGCTCAATCTTTCCAGCTTCTGTTACGTGCCCCACACGACTGCTCTTTGAATCATGGTGTTCAGGCTTCCCTGTTTGTGTTATGTGTGTGTGAAGGTATATTTGTCTGTCTATGAACATATACAATTTATCCTGTGAATAGTTTATCCTGTGAAAATTTTGGGATGTGATTTCCTGATGTGATATAATAATCTTTGCATTTGATATTGGGGACAGAGATGACTCAAAGTGCTTCACAGAATATACTGTAAAGTGAATTGACCGTATATTTTGTGGGCGAAAGGCACTATATCAAATGTAAGGTCTTATTATATTTGAGCCGGGCTCCAATCTTCGTTGAGGATCCCCTTGGGTTGCAGACTATGGATTGTCTGTGTTTAATTGCAGAACAAATGCTTGCCTTCTATAGGACAAATGTCTCAATTAACAGAAAAGCAGCAGCCTACCACTGAGCAGAGATAAAAGTAGGAATTTGAGAATTTGAACAAAAGGCACTGTCATTAAAGAGGCATGTTTTTAACAGGGGTTGGAGAGGGGGAACAAGGGTTTTTGAGATGGTTCAAAGAATGGGGTTATAGTTCCTGAAAGCTTGATGACCAACAGAGGAAGTGTTGATCAGTTATTGAGAATACAAGATGATGTATTTTAGGAACTGAGCGGTTGTATATTGTACAGAATTACCAGCCGTGCACAAACTCTTCTCTCTCTCTCTCTCTCTCTCTCTCTCTCTCTCTCGGGAAGCAAATATAGCTGTTAATTTCTCATTTGTTTAGCTCCCGGGAGAGGCAGAGCTTTCGGATTTGCCGAGAAGTGAAAAACAACGTTGTGCATTTCAGGAAATTTGGTGTCTGTCTGTTCAAAGGTTTGTTAGAACTGGTTATTTTAATACCAACAGAGAAATCACCTTTTAAAATGTTTAAGGCTGCGGGCTCCATTATATTAGGTGAGGTCTACTTGACTCATTCATTGATTATACAGAGATCCCCAAACCTCTAATAATTCAGGATAACAAAACCTATTTGATTTATTACCAGTGGCTGAATGTAATTCCTGAGAGTCTAGTATGGCAGTATATTTTATGAAGCACTTTGAGATGTCTAGAAGATGTGAAAGCGCCATATCCAATGAAAGGATTATTATTATTAATGTTAACAAAAACATTGTGTGAAGAAGAACGAAATGAGAAAACACTGTTCTGAACCTCCGAGTTGAACCCCCAAGTCCACTCCTTGCTGCAAATCCAACCTTGTGAACACACCTGAAAATTTACATAACTTCCTGAAGATGATTAACACAGAGGTAAAACCTGAAAAAAAAGTGTTTAAAAAATCAGTGATCATCCTCTACAAGTCCTGAGGGCATTTGAGCATATACGCATTCACAACTCTTTACAGATCTCCCTTTGAGACGTCATCCTGATGTGAATGGCCTTTTATGAAATGGACTGTTTCCTCTTTGCAGGCAGTGACCAGCAGAGCTCTGTCGAGGGATGTACTTAGGAGGTTCTGCTGTTTACTTTGTTCATAAAATGTGCAGGTGGTGCGTACGCCACTTGCTAGCAAATGTGTTGCACCCAGCAAGTTGGCACGGAAAGCAGGGGCGCGAGCGATAATGACATTGAAAGGGAAAAATTTACATTGATGGGTTAATTAAGGGATAGCAGATGGATTTTAATTTGGATGAGTGTAAGAGAAATCCATTTGGGAATCAGAGACAAAGGAGGTTTCCAGTAATGAAAGTAGAGAAAAAGAAGCATTTGTACGTGATTATGGACAGTTCAGTGAAAGAGACCCAAGTCAGTGTGAACGTATGATGAGAAATTGGTCATTCATTCAGGGCTGTTTGTGGGACAATGCTGTATGCAAATTGGTTGCCTTGTTCGCCCACAAATAGTCACTCCACTTCATACTAAATGTTGTGAAGCACTTTGAGACCCAGCAACCTAAGATACTGCATCAAATGCATATTATTGTTTTGCTCTGCCCAACAATGCAGGCAGAGCAAAACTGGATGGGAATTGGATTAAGTGACTGCACAACCATGGTTCATTGTGCTGAATTTAATGTTTTAATCCCTACGCCTTTCTGTGAATTAATGCGTTGTTTGTAAATCTTAAGTGCTCAGAGGACCTACAACAAAGCTGGCCGGAGGCTGTTAATGAGCCTGACAGTTGGTTTCCCTGGCGCAATCCCCATTAATTTTGTTGTTGTTGTTGTAGAGTTGCTCATCTACAAGAGCGCTGTGATTGATCCAGCCACCTGAATGTGTAATCCTGGGAAGTGTGTCTGTGTGGGTGGGGGGAGGGGATCCATAGCTGAGTCTGATCATGCCCTTCCTCACTATCCAAATCCATGTGTAACTTTCCAGCAAAGATCTATCCTGTGAATCCTGCCCCAGGATTGAGGCCAGTGTTGCTGAGGCTGAGAACAGTTGACTAAGGACCACACCTATTGTAGCAGAATTCCTTGCACTGAAAGTGCTGACTGCTGCTGGAGTACACAGCAGTCACGATGAACACTCAGAACATATCCTGGCCTCTTGTTGCCTATTACTGTATTTCATCCTGTACAGTCCAATGTTGCGAGCCATGCCTCCATCCAGCTAAGTGAATATTCGATTGAAAATTGTAATGTATGAGAAGAGGTTTTGAAGACGTTAAGCATCTTTTGAAAAGCGGAGGGAAGTGTGTTTGGAGAGGAAATGACTTTCTGTGCAAATAGGACCCCGCCTTGCAAAGTTTTTGTTTCCTCCCTCCGTCCCTGTTATATTCCATAGAAGTCAACATCCTCGTCTCCCTCCTTCCTCCCATTTATTGAGTGAGTTTACCCACTGAGTGATTTGAGCCTTGTCGGATTGGATTGTGATGACTGTATTATGCCATCCTTTCTCTTTGTTTCTGCTTCCCCTTTCCATAGAGTTGTAGAGAGGGATGAAGCTAATCAGGAAACACACTTTCACCTCCACCTATCTTCATTGATTTTGATGTGATTTTGATGATATGATCACTTGATATCCCTGGTACTCTTCCTTTTCCACCTCCCGGATTCTCCAACCTGTCCTGTTTCTCAGTATCAGGATTGAGCTGCGTTTAAAGCCATGGTTTATGTAGTTTGTAGAAATTATTTGCTCCTGAAGGTGACTTGGGACTTGGTGCGGAGAAATCAATAAAATGGGTAGCTAAGCAACGCTGCGAAAAGGCAAAGGCCACTGGCAATTAAGCAGTGGTTGTACATGCTCCTGTTGCTTATTGCTGAAAGTGATTCATTTTGTCCCAACACTTTGCCCAGGTTGGTGCAATGTGGCAATGGGTGGAGAAGGAGAGGCGTGCCCTGAATCTGGTGAGGAGTGCTGTGGCTAATATTTGACTACCATCACAGACACCAGTTCTAGTGAAATGATTTCACTCAAATTCTCCACTACTTCATCCGGCCGACATATTTGAAACTTTGCCAAATTGCAGCATGCACGTTTTTAAAAAAATAAAAGTGTGTGTGTGTGAAGGAGGGGAGGGGGGGAGAATTACTTGTGTAATCAGATTTTCACCTCAATAAATGCAGTTCTTGGTGCTGGTTCACAAGCGCGAAGTTGACACTGTAAGTGAGCAAAGGCATGCTTCGCTTGGGGTCATTACAGCACTATTGAAGAATACATAATGCAACCACTTCAAAACTGTGAGTTGTAGGAAATGACTGTGCATGGGATGCAGTGAACGACCAGTTAATAATCTTAGTTCAGGGTGGGAGTTGCCCCACATTGCCTTCTCTTGGGAAATATTTTAAGATTTAATTTAAACAGAGTTGCACAACATTCGCAGGCTTTCTGGAGTTGAATGAAAGGGCAAGTTACGTGATGCAATTCAGAGAAACTTGCAGATATGCACATTCGAGATCTTGCCTATTTTGGTTCAAGTTGTTTGATGCTGTTAACTGTCAGGGCTCAGTATTGTTATTTAGCTATTTTAAGACTGCTCATTTCTTCTGGATGAAATTTTTGAATACAATAAAAGCCCATTTATTCGTGACCCGATCAAGCGTAACTTCCATATAACCGGCACCTCAAAAAAAAAGTTTGCATTCAATTAACCGGAATTTATCCGGAAAAATGCATTATTTAAAAACAATTTTTTGGGGTGTTTTCGGCCGAATATCTGGCACGCGATTTAACTGGCATTGGCCAGGTACTGCACGTGCCGGATAAACGGGCATTTACTGTATTACCCATTGTGGCCCCATTTAAAAAAAAATGGATAAATAGCTGTGGTTGTCAAAAAGATTGTTCGTTTAAAGATCGTCACAAGTCAATAATATGCACTAATAGAAGTCAGGTGTTGATGGAATGGTCATTTTTCAGCCACTTTCAAAGTTAGTGTTTGACATTTCACCATTTATACCATATGAGATTTGTTACATTTGTATATGGGCATTTCCACAATAAAGGGGTGTACGTGTGTGACAGAGAGGTCGGAAAATCAAATTGACTGCTCACCACTCATTTTTTGTACATAAGTGCCCTAGAAACCATACTGTATGTATCTTGTAAGAAATACATAACTTTTTTAACAGAATTATTTTTACCATCTCTGAAAGTTCACACCTCATGCACTTAACCTTTTGAACAGGGACAGACATTACGAACGTGGACATTGGAGGACAGAATGTCATAAGTCAATTTAAAAAATGTCGGAGAAGTAAGCAACCATCAAGCTTACCAAAATAAATCTAACCACGAAGAAGTTACTTCATAACTTTATGAATTGAGAGCATAATAGGGTTTTTTTTTAATGTTTTTATCCTGAAATACCGTTTTGCTCGTTCGTAGTTCTTTGGACGGACGGGGTTACGAGCTTGTCGCATTTTTTTTAAAGGGTCAAAACAAATATGATCAGGCTTTTGAATGAAACAGAAACTTATCAGCTTACTGTCTTAACACTTGATTTATGGATCTCATTATATTTAATGATAGTAAGAGTTAAAAATAAGATCTGAAATAGGTTTCAAAAGCAGCCTTCTTTGCTATGTCACATTTTACAGGTCTCTAGATAGGGTGGACATGATCTTAATTTATTGTCATTTAAAAAACATGTCTCATTTTAAGGCAAAATTATTTGGGCTATCTTGAGAGTGTGTTATCTCTGATTTTCATGCTTGGAAAAAAAATAATCCACCCTTCCTCAGAAAATGGCATGAATATTTTGCCTTGCACAATGTACTGCATTACCGTGGAAATGCCCATATATTCCTTGCATTTGATATAGAGCCTTATCGCATGTTTGAGGCATCTCAAAGTGCTTCACAGAATATAATGTAAAGAATAGAATGTATACAGGTAAACCTCTATTTAGGACGGGGTTGCGTTCCTGAAAAACTGTATGTATATCGAAACATCCTAAATCGAAATGCGATTTCCCATGCAGTCCCATTATATAACCAGAGATGCGTTCTTTTCACAAAATTTTCGGACCTTAAATCCACTTAAAAACTCAGCAGGATATTCTTGTGCAGCTTCCCCACTCATCTTGATGTTGTGGAGCCATGTCGTTTTTTAAACCTTTGAAACCACCCTCTGCTAGCACTGAAGATGGTGCCATTGAGCCTTCTCCTTCCTGATAATTTAACTCCCTAAACAATGATGTTGCCTTCTCTTGGATAACCAGGGTGTTGAGTGGTATATTACGCTGGTTCTGATCCTCAATCCAGACACTCAGCATTCTTTCCAGGGTTTCCATCACATCACTCCTATGTTTTGCTAATCTGCTTGCACCTGTAGCTGTAACACACCTTGAACTTGCCAGTATATTGTACTTATTCTGTTTTATAGTAGCCACTGTCGATCTAGCTAGCCCTAAAGCCCTCCCGACGTCTGTACCTTTTTCTCCAGAATCGATACGCTTTATCACCTTCAATTTGGTATTTAAAGTGATGACTTTGCGGGGTTTCTGGCCCCTAGCGGTATTACCGCTGAGTATTTTCACTTACTGCTCTCTTCCCCGACTTGGTATAAACGCGGTAGAGGCTGTAAATCGCTCTGAGTTGCTTGGGAATGTTGGGGAATGTTAGGAAATTACTGTAATACTGATGTGGGGCGATGACTCTTCAAAATCAGCTGGCTTGTAAAGAATGACGTAGCGACATGCTATTGGCCAGTTCAAACGCTTGGATACACTATATTAGGTGCGAGCGCGATTTACTCGTGAATACACTATGGACTGTGTGTATGGACAAAAAGGAAAAGCGAAAATGCGACTGCGATTTTGAAAATATGTACTGCGCATGCGCAAAAAAATTTTGGTCCGTAAAACAAATCCAAGTGTCGTATATTTAAAAAGTTATGGTCCTTCAATCGAAATGTCATAAATCGAAGCGTTGTAAATCAAGGCTTACCTGTATTTTATTTGCGCACAGAAGTGTCCTACAAACAGTCATGGATCGAGTGACCAAATTATTTATTTATTTATTTATTTATATTTGATGGGATTATTATCTCCTGGAAAAGTGAACTGCCAATCGACTAAAAACTGGGTTCCTGGTTACTGCTAGGTAAATAGAGGTATGTGGAGTAAGGGAACCTGCCACAACTTTTATGGGGCATGGGAGGGGGGGTTGGGAATTGTCCACATTGCCTTTGCTTGCAGAATGACAGTTTAAGATTATCCAGGCTTCTTTAATGAACAATAATTGAATATTCAAAAGTTTTATTCAGAGGAAATGAGCAGTCTTTTAAGCAAGCGTAAAATACCTGAACTGCAACATTAAAATACATACTGTGTGTTCATATAATTTATAATACATATTGCCTGCCAAACAATTTATGAAATATTTTCTGTATTATGTGTATTGTGCATTTAAAAATGTTAATCGCTCAAGCTAAAGTCCGAACAGCTAGGATGGTCCTAGTTGACAGGCACCAAGAAGGTTGCCAGGCAGGAAATAAAAAGAAAGGATTTTGTACTCTCAGCTCAGTTGGAAGAATTATTCCCTCTTGGTGAGGAGGTTGTTTGTTCAAGGGTCACCCATGTCAGAACTTGAGCTCACAGTCCAGGTTGAATCTTCCGTGTAGTGCTGGGGTGTTTTTCAGTTGAAGACTTTTAACCACGATCTTAATAATAATAATAATAATCTTGCATTTGATATAGAAGAACCTTATGTTATCACGTAAAGTGCTTCACAGAATATACTGTAAAGTGAATATATTTTGTGGATGTTAAAAATCGAATCGCTATTCAAAAAAGAGAAGAAAGTTTCTCCAGTGACCTGGCCAACCACTCTCCAATAAAAAATGATCATTGACATCATGGCTGTTTGTGGGATATTCATGATGCAAATGGGCTGACACTTTTGCCTGTAAAAAGCAAGCTACTGCACTTAACAATAATTACCCGTGAAGCACCTTGAAACAAATAAACTGAGGTTAGGAAACTTCCCTTCACACAGTGGTTTGTGAAGATGTGGATTCCTTAGAGAGACAGAGAGCAATGCCTTAATAATAATAATATTGTAAAATTATCATTAATATTGTGATAATAATCCTTGCATTTGATATAGCGCCTTATCACACCTGCGAGACATCTCAAAGCGCTGCATAGAATATGAATTAACTGCATATTTTGCCTTGAGCATGAAATGCATGAAAATATGTGTGTGGATCATTTCCTCTTGATAACTGAGACTACTCACAGAACAGGAGCACATAAACATCCACCAAACAGGCTGCTGTGCTATTGCATCTGTAGTTTCATATGTAATCTTTCAGTGAATAGCTGAGGATCATTTTCAAAAGTCTGTCGTACAGGGCATGGCGCTGCTCTTTGTGACGTGACTTTACAAATCATTGATTCTCTAAAATTGCTGCCTGGATTACTGCCCTGTGCAACAGTATAATTACTGAAAATCCCCGCGGGAGGTGTGTTATCTCATTGGAGGAGCCATCAACTTTTGCTAGTAATGTTCCATTAGAAAATAATCTTTTTGCCCAGTAAGTGGTCTGTGAGTTGACAGTGCATCACTTTCTTCTTGTGGAAAGTTAGTTTGTCGGGGAATGGCTCATGTAATCTTTAGTCTTCAGTACAACATTAAAATGGATGAATTTTCTCACAGTCATTGTCCTTGTAATAATAATAATAATCCTTGCATTTGATATAACGCTTTTCTCGTCTGCTAGACTTCTCAAAGCGCTTCACAGAATATACTGTATTAAGTATTAACTGTGTATATGTGGGCAAAACGCGGCAGCTAATTGCGCACAGTATTGTCCTGCAAACAGTCGTGAATTGAACATGAACAATTTATTATTTTGTGGTGGGGTATTATTATTAGGCATGTGGAGTAAGGAAACCTGCCCAAGATTTCGCCCACTTGGGATGTCTCTCGCCTGTCAGGCGAGTGCTCTGAGCTACAGGACTCCACATAATAAAGTAATAAGGAAAATAATACAAATTACTAGGGTCCGTCGATATGGAAATTTTCCGATTTAGATATATCGATGGGCTCATATCGAGATATACCGAAATATCGATATTTTCGGGTTTTTCGTACTGCGCATGTGCGCACAGCGCACACATTCGGGGTGCGCGCGCGTTCCGGGTGAACGTGCATTCGGGGCCTATCTCCTCAGGAGGTAAATATCTTTCTCTCTCTGTGTCTCTCACTCTCTCCATCTCTGTGTTTTTCTGTCTGTGTCTCTCTCACATCCCCCCCATCTCTATCTATCTGTATATTATCACATCCACCCGTCTCCCCCCCCACCCCCACCTCCCCAGCCGTCTCTCACCCCCCCCCCCACCCAGCCGTCTCTCTCCCCCTCCCCCCCCACAGCCGTCTCTCTCCCCCCCCCCCCCAGCCGTTTCTCTCCCCCTCATCCCCCCCCAGCCTTCTCTTCCCCCCTGCACCCCTTGTATACCTGTATATTGTATTCGAGGACTATGAATACAATATGGCGGTTTTGCACCTCGGTCTGTGCATTGTGTATAGAGATGAGCATTCTGGGTCTGGTAGTTCAGTGTGCGCGCATTCCGATTTTTTCCCTCGCGATATATCGATATTTTTGAAATGCCTATATCAGCATATCGATATGAAAATTATATCGAGTTTTAGTGATATATCGATATATCGCCAGACCCTACAAATTACCATTCATTACTTGATTTTTATATTACGACTTTCACGGTGTAAGGACGTCCCAAAGCACTTAACAATACTGACTGAGCACTCGAATTGGAATCTTTAGTTTGGTGATTATAGGGTAGGTCATTTGTAGAGATGATACTGATAATGTACAGGTGGGGGGAAAGAGATGAGGAGAGACAATTGAAGAAATGTGTTTGCAGAACATTGAAGTCAAGAGCATTTACGTTGAGCTCATTTATTTGCATAAAATTGCTTGGAATTCAAATGTTTTTTTTTCTAAATCACTTTTTAATGTGCGGTTTAATGAATAAACCGCCGGAAATCACTTTGGAAATATCTGTTTTGTGCTCAAGCGCTTACTGGTTGTCATGTTAACAACTTAGTGGCCAGATGTCTGGGGCTCAATCACTTTGAGCTTTTTGTGTCATTACTGTCAATGGATACTAGATTCAAAATTACATTTATGTGCGTATTGAGAGGGTGGGGAGAAGAGAGAAGAATCTGATTTGCACTCTTTTCCCTACCACCCTCTTAAACTAGTCATTAAAAAAAGAAAGGAATAAGCAATGTACAATCCGGGAAACGCAGACCTTACATAATGTGGCAGGTTCAACATTAACATAACTAATCCATTTTGACAATTGCGAATGAGCTGCTCAGTGGCTCATTATCAAATGCATGACTGACTCCGTTGGTTAGAAGCAATATCCTTTGTCCAGACCTGACAGTAGTCCCTCTTTCCCCCCCCTTTTTCCTTCTTTCGGGAGTATAACTTCACTTCTGATGGCAGCGTTTTTTTTGCATGAGAACCGTAGATCGTGGAACCCTGTGGTTCATTATAAAAGGCTCATTAGAGTCCTCTGGCTGAAAATATCAATTGGAGCTATGCCTGTTACCGAGTTCAGACATTTCAGTGAAAAATCCATCACCCAGCAGCCCCCAGCAGCTCTCCTCTGACAAAAGCCATTTTCCCGCCAAATCTAGTCGTGTCTGATGCAGTAACAAGTTAAAGACATTGTTGGGAATAGTAGGCTAATGTGAATTGATCATGAACTATGCTTGCCTTGGGATGCCCTTCCAATGTGAAAGGCACTATAAATGTAATTTTGTTGTTGTTGTATGCTGGGTGTGATGGGGAGAGGAATCCCACCAGAGTTTGCTTTTGCTCTATATTAGCATTTCAGGGCTGGCAGAATTTGAAAAATTCAGTCTCGACTTTGAAACCTATTTTCATGTGGATCTTTTAAGGACTTTTGCTAAACCAGCTTCTCAGCTATTAAAACAATTAATATGCTTTTTTTTAAACAAAAAATCATTGAGTTTCTTTCAATTAAGTATTAATGGGAGAGACTATAAATGGTGATGTGTATCAGAGCTACAGCAAACTGCCACAGACCGTTATGCTCACAGTAAGCATGGCTGAATTGACTTGTTCAGCATGACAATGGTTGTGCGATATATCATCCATGAGAGATGCTGTGGAGTGATGGGACTTGAGATTTACACCTGTCGATTCTTCCCTTTCTCTCCTTTCCACCACAATTTCTACCATTCAATCACCTGAAGGCATTTGTGAAGCACCAATAAAGTCTGAAAGTGTTTTGTAGTAATTATTGTAACGCCTACTGATCATTTCTGAAGGCAATTGAGGCGGGGATTTTGTATATGGCCAACATCCATGAACGACTAGTTTATTTGGGAAAAAAACTCCCTTTTCTTTTCAATACCATGAATGAATTATTTTGCCAGTTCATCCTGGCAGGCTTTTAATTTTGCATCAGTGTGAATCGTTACCCATTGGATGCCAGTTAGGAAATTCTAAATCAAGGACTTAATAGTGAGAAAAATCTAAATGGAAATTGTTGTGCAATATATTTATAGAATTATGTATCTATCAATATGTACAATAAATTTGAGGCAATATTTTTACCATTAATAGTAATAATAATCGCTACTATAGCGGCTTTCACATCGAGAGAATGTCTCAAAGTGCGTGACAGAATTTGCTTTTAAGGCGAATTACTGTATTATATGCGCTATTTATACTGAGAAGGTTGATCCTCCACCTAGTAGAATAGATTGAGAAGCAGAACTACATAAAATGCTGTAGATAGATTCTCTTCATGGACCCATAACAATTTTTCAAGGCACATTTCCTCTGCAGAGGATTTGAGATGTTATTCCACGTGAAAGGTGCTATGTAAGTGTATGTTGTTGAACTATATGCAGAAATGTAAGAACTAGCATTTCTGTATATAATAATGATGGTCACATGTGGTAACTGCGTTTTTTAGGCAATGTCGTATGGTGACCGTTTTAGACTGTCTTGTGTGTTATCTGGTTTGGAATGTAAAGTCACATACATGGTGATTGTTTTTCGAACAATACAGTACAAATTTACGTTTATATAGTGCCTTTCATGTCGGAAGGGTGTCCCAAGGCGCTGGACCAATGGTTTGCACCCGAGCTGGGGGTAACTACAATAACAACAAAATTACATTTGTACAGCGCCTTTCACATCAGAATGACATCCCAAGGTGATGGAACAGTCATTCTGTGTATAGAAAAGTTCCATAAAGGACTAATAAATCTGAGATTGTTGGCTACAAAATCATTTTCATTTGCCTAGAAGAGATCCAAGTGTTTATGATTGACGCTGGATTTGGTCAGTTCAAAAGTCAATGGCACAGATCCCGAAAGTGATGTAAAAGGCAAGTATGTTGTGCTAATTTCTCATTTATTCTTGCATAATAATTCCTCAAAAAGAACAATGATAAATTGGTCATTTCAATCCACGACTGTTTGTGGGACACTGCATTTCGCCCACATATATACAGTCAATTCACTTTACAGTATATTCTGTGATGCGCTTCGAGACGTCTAGAAGACGTGAAAAGCACTATATCGAATGCAAGTATTATTAATTTTCCCTTCAGCTAAATGTTGACAAGACGGAAGCCATACTCTTTGGCTCTCGTCAACGTCTTCAATCACATGGTTCCCACCACCTCCTCCATCTACCCAACCTGCCCCTAAAACTCTCTGAACCCGTACGCAACTTAAGCGTCAGGTTCGACCCCCAATTATCTTTTCTCCCCCACATCTGGTCCCTCACCAACCCGCTTTCTTCCATCTCCCATTGCATTGCCAGTCTCCGGCGATAACTCACCCCAAAAGCTGCCGAAACCCTGGTCCATGCCACTGTCACCTCTTGGCTGAACAATTCAAATGCCCTCCTAACTAGTCACCCTCTGTTACCATTCATAAACTCCAGCTCATACAGAACTCCGTTGCCTGCATTCTCAACCATACAAAACTCTACTTCCCGATTACCCCAGTCCTTGCCAGGCTGCATTGGCTCCCTGTCTCAGAGAGGATCGATTTCAAGATCTTCTTGCTTGTATTCAAATCCCTCCACTGTTTTGCACCCACTTACCTCTCTAACCTCCTCTCCCCTCACAACAATAGTTGTTGCCTTTGCTCCACCGGGTTTGGCCTCCTCTTTGTCCCCCAAATTCTCCGCTCCACCATTGGCGGCCATGCCTTCAGCGACTATGCCCTGAGGCTCTGGAACTCCCTCACTCACTCCCTTCGCCTCGCCCCCTCCTTTCCTATTTTCAGGTCTCTGCTGAAGACCTTTCTCTCCGACCACGCTTTCGGACACCTTCTTTCCCCTCCCTCTGGCTTGGCCCCGGGATCCGTTATTGGGAAGCGCTCTGAGATGCAATTCGGCATGGTGGGCACTATATAAATCCAAGTTGTTGTTGTTATTATATTATGACAATGTTTGGTGGAAGTTTTACTGCTTCACGAGTGAAACAAATTTTGTTCAAAATGCATATGAAACCCCAGATAAGGTGAATAGGGACAGCACGCTTGGAAATTAAAGCAATAAATGTGCTGCAGTCAATTTTTAAAACAAAAGTTAGTCTCGCCCATAATTACTATGCAGAATTTGTGGTTTTCAACTCTGCTTCTTCCTATACTCGGTATCACTCTTACCTGCTAGTCAGGAGGTTGTGGGATCAAGCCCCAAACTGACCAGATACAATCCTCAATCCTAAGGATCTCCTAGTTTCTAAACTACAACAGCAAATTGCATTTATACTTTTTGAATAGTGCCATGGGCCTTCAACATCAATCTGAACAGGGAGATAGGATTTCAATTTTAACGTCTCATCCAAAGGACGATGGCACCTCATACAACACATACAACATACAGCACATCTCCATTCCTGCATTAGTATTATCTTAGACTATGTGATTCCCTGATGTGGGGCTTGAATCCACAACCTTCTGACTCAGTGGCGAGAGTGCTACCACTGCGCCATACTGACACACAAGGCTGTGGGACATTGCTGTGCAAGATTGGTTCCAAGATACACAGTTGCTACACTTCACTATATTTGAGAAGTCCTCCTGATGTGATGACTATATCAAATGTAAGGATTATCATTGCAGAAATCGTGAAGATCTTCAAAACCACTTCACTTGATTGCTGTTTGGCTTTTCTTTCTCTCTAACTCCACCCAGAGTTCTCTCTTAAAATTTACATTGCATTGACAAAAAAAAAGTCAATAACATGCAGCTATATGCAGAGGAAGTTCATGTAACATTCACCATTTTGAGGGTGGGGTGGGTGCGGGTTGATGCTTTACACAACTGAAACAACAAAGCTGTATTTAGTTCTCCATTCAAACATTCAGATGTGTCGTATATCTATTCCAAAATTTGTGTACTTTACATGCATGAATGTAAATTATTCATTACTAAACTCTCAGCCTTTTAAATCAATGCATTACATTAATCCACTTAAATAAATATATCATGAAGGAAAAGGAACAAGTTGAGTGAGGGAAGACATTGACTTGAGATAAAACCCTGCTGCAGTTTTCTGCTATACCCTTAACAGACGTCTTCCCGACATAGAAGGTGCTCTATAAATGTAGTTTTGTTAGTGTTAAGTTCAGCCATCACACATTTAATCTGTTCTAATGATTTGCCACTAATATCTGAGCCTTTTTTACCTTGTACATTGAAATCTTATCTGAAGTGGAAAAAAAAATGCTTGTTTGGTCGTTGTAACCCAAGATTCAGAAGATGAAGTGATATTTGGGAACCAGCAATTGGAATTCCAACGCAAGTTCGGTTTATTGTTCTATCGAATGGAGTTGGCTCTCGCCAACCTGCATCTAATACTTTCCAGAATTAGGAAAGCAGTACGCATCCCTCCAGAGATTGTTCCAATCCAACAATCTGTATCTGGAATTTTCACGTGTAGGTGGGATGCATGAAAACAGCTTGGTTTGGATACTCGTGAGCATGGCGATGGGTTTCCATGTGTGTCTGACCAAAACAAACAATTTTTCACCAAGATAATCAGCCTTTTCCCTCGCAGCTAGAGGAAGTCCTGGCTGAGAGGGTGACGTTTGCTGTGTGGAGGCCTCTGTTCACCAAGGAGTTGGGGCGGTTGTCACCAGCCAGGATATGTTGGGCCAAATGGCTTCTTTCTGCCTTGCAAACTTTCGGTTTAACTCTCATGCTCACCGTGTTGTATATTGGTTACTTATGTACTCAACCATTTGGGATTCATTAGAATGAAATACATATTCTTTCACCACACCCGCATAAATATATACTGGGCAGCAGCTTCACTGTAATCCAACCACCCACAAACACCAACAATGGTGGTGAGTTAATATAAGGGCGTTTAGAGTTCAGTCAGAGCTTGAACATCTTTAGAATTCCACCTTTCTGCCTCTCGGTGTGTGTGTGTGTGTGTGTGTCTCACTGTATGTGTGTACATCTCTCTTTCGCACACACTATAAGTGAGTGCGCATCTCGCTTTCTCACGCTGTGTGTGAATGTGTGTCTTGTCTCTCTCTCAATATGTATCTTTTATTCTCTTGGTTTGTGTACTGGTTCTCTCACATTCTCTTGCTCTGTGTGTGTGTTTGTGTGTTGTGTGTCTCTCTATCTTGTGTATCTCTGTGTGTGCGCTTCCCGCTGTGTGTGTATCTGTTTCTCTCATCAGTTAGTCTAAGTGCATGTATCAAATTAAAAATACTGTAGGTTGATCTCTAAACAAGGTTGACATTTTTTTTTAAAACCCTGAAAGTATAGTATTTGAGTAGTTCGACAAGTGCCCACATCTGAAAACTGTGATTAATATCCTTGATGCCAATTACATCTGTAAAGCACACACTCCTCAGGGATACATCAGCAAAGCCCATGGTTGTAGTTGCCGATGAGCCTGTTTACAGGAGTAATTTAGCCACTGTCACAAGGTGTTTTGTCATTTATGTGGGTTGAAGAGCCTTTGTGTACCAATTTGGCCTTGTTTCATGCAAAGAGTCACCTTCATTATAATGCTGCCACACAAAGGGGAGAACCAGGTCCCGACTTATTTTTAATAGCGCATACAAGCTATGTCAAAAAAACAGTAGCCTTATAATAGAGACCGTACTAGACAGATGTTTTAGGATGAGTGTATGATAATGGATCATACACATTAAGTGTAATCAATATCATTTTTCAAATTGCAACCAGCATCTGAATTATAAAAAAAACTTTGATATGTGTGTGTGTGTGTGTGTTGGGACTGCTTGTCCTCTACACTTGTAGTTTCCAGTCAGAGGAATTGAGAATTTGCCCAGCTCTGAGATTTACATTGGTTGTATGGGGCAAGACAGTGGGTGGGGGAGAAAGAGGGTCATCAGGTGAGCATGAAGTTCTTTCAAGGTTGCTCTGGTGATTACTCAATTCCCCCACCTACACTACCCCTAAGCAACTGTTGGGCTATTCAATTTGTTTTTTGAGAGTAATGAAAGAAAGGAAGGTATGAAAGGAAGATTTGTAGCATCAAAACAGTATGTAATTTGTCACTGGGTTCTCCTAGATTTGGAGGTCAATTGGAAATATATCGAACACTATATTAATTCCACCATGGAATGACCTTCCACCAAGGTCAGTGACTTATGAATAACTGATTAATGCACCAAGTACTGTAGATAGAAGGTGCCAGGAAGATCCTGCGAGCAAGGTGATCCAGTAGCTTCTCAGGCCATGTGAAGTGTGCAACAGATTGTGCTCAGTTTATTGGCACAGCCTTCCTCTCCTCACTGAAGACTGGAACTAATTTATAAAGCTGGATTTTCTGGATCTACAATTGAGACTTAACAACAGGGGAAATGTGCCCCTTGTATGTAACATGTCCTGTCTTATCCTATGCTTTGATGTGTCTGAAAAACCCATAGAATGGGAGGGAATCTGTAAAAATGCCAAGACTGTATTCAGCGTAACACACTGGTTTGTTTTAAGAGATCCTCACATCACTTACTGACAAAATTTACAAATTGCTTTCTCGATTGAGTTCCTGACTAGCAAAGAGTCGTGAGGATGAGAAGTTTGCAGGTTTAATTCCCAACTGTTACCTGTTGTCAGCTGTACTAGTGTTTGCCTTTGTGACCTAAACCAGAGAGGTTGAAATCCAACCAGGGTTCCTGATTCTGATCAGTATCCAGTCACTTTTGCAGGAAAGTTTATGCATGGACATTGGTGAGTCCAGGATGGATTTATGGTGCTTCTCATGCAATGCACTAAAGTATTCTTGATGATGTTCACGTCAAAGGTCTGACATGAAGAATGGCCACTTAAGCGAGATAGTGTAATACTATGCTGTGGTCGAAGGTATGTGCTTTTATAAGCAAGAGAAGGAGACAATTGGCAAAAACCACTATAATTAAGACCAGTGTTTACCTTACAATTGAATGCTTTAAATGCCATTTTAAGTGCAGAAGTATAAAAATGTCTAATTTCCAAAAAAGCAAAACCACTTGATTCAATCTCTTCATCCACTGTCTAAGACCAGGCCAGTCAGTAAAACTTTACAGGATATTGGAGAGAATCTTAAGACAAGTTTTGCAAGAGTTCAGTCAGTGCCAAAAGTTAATCCCTTGTAAAAAAAAGTACCATGGTAATGGTGGTAGTACTATGGTGGTACTACCACCATAACCATGGTACTTTTTTTCACAAGGGATTCTCATTGTGAATAGTTTCCACTTTCTCCCATGTTCGTTCCCTTCTTTCTCTCTTTGTCTTGCTTTTCTCTCTCCCTCGTTGCTTCCTCCCTCTCTTTTGCCCTCCCCACCCTCTTTCGCCCTCTCCACTCTCTCTTTCGCCCTCCCTACCCTCTCTTTCGCCCTCCCTACCCTCTCTTTCGCCCTCCCTACCCTCTCTTTCGCCCTCCCTACCCTCTCTTTCGCCCTTCTGCTCTTCCCTCCTCCTCCTCCCTCTCTCTATCCACTCTCCCTCTCTTTCCCCCTCATCCCTCTCTCCCCTCATCCCTCCCTCTCTCTCTCTATCCCGTTTCCTTCTCTCCATCCTGGCCCTCTCTTTTCCCCGCCACCCCCCTTTCCCTCCCCCTCTCCCTTTTACCACTCCATTTGCTCTCTATAACAAAAACACACCCCGCCCGCCCTCATCTCTCCAGCTGCAGTCAGCACAGTTCAGGGGTTATCCTGGGATCTCCTTGATCTTTGCGGTTCAGCGTTGCATCTTAGGCTTGCTTTATCCTCAATTTAAATCAACTCGAGGCTTTCTGGTGGTGCCAATTTTGCATTTTAATTTATTAAAATAAATAATAATTCTTACATTTAATAATGCACCTTATCATGTTGTTGAGATACGCGCTTCACAGAATATACTTACTGTAAACTGAATTTTCTGTACATTTTGTCCAGTTGAGCGCCGCACTGTCCTACAAGCAGTTCCTGTTCGGTCGTGTTGCCCTTTTATTCTGTTGTGTCTTGCAATGTGTGTAATGTTTACAGCTAAATTTACCGCATTGATGTTAAATGATGGGAGCCTGGGGCCTTTATATTGGGCAAGTGATGAATAACAGGAGTTACTCATGATTTGACTTGCTCAGGGCTGTCCCAGTACACTCCTCTCTCTACAGAGTAAATGCCGCCTGAAAGTTCTTTCTCATGCCTCAAGTGGACACTTGCCTGAGTGCAGCACAGTGAAAGATAGAGCTGAGATGGCCATGTCTAAGCAAGCTGGAGCCTCTTGCTTCAGGCTCACTACCACCACAACAACAAATTACATTTGTATAGCATCTTTCACGTCGGGGGACGTCTCAAAGTGCTAGGATGTCTCACGATTGCTGCTTTTGCACGTACAGTATGTGATCTTGTGGTGGCTAGTTTTTACCCTGAGCTGCTTGATCGGTGGGAATAATTGGCCAAAGAAATGACAGGACTGCTTCCGCTATGGCTAATAATCTGCAGCCTGAGCTGCACATCCTGCAAGCGAGATAGAGAATAGACTCCTTCCAACAGCTGTGCACTTTCACTTGTATGTCGTGTTTGTTGGACTGGTCGCTGCAGGGACTGGGTGAGGCTTAGTTACACGCATCTCTCCAGGTCTTCGACCTCAGTACCTTTGTATTTATAATGTACGGTGTGGGAATTTGGCAGATTCTAAAATTCAGAGAGGCAAACAACCTCACTCAGCATCCGTCAACCTCTCACTCTGTACAAGCTTGCAGTCTCGATTTTTAAGTCATTTTACCATAGAAACTATAAACTTAAAATAAATTAGATTCCAATGTGTTTATAGCCTTTGGTGTTTGGTGCTCGTCCCCCATAGAGGAGAAAGGCTTTTGTGAGTTTCCTGATTCTAAGCTTTCCGCACTCTTTAACTGTCTTTTAATGCGGCTTATTGTGTGAGATTTCTCCTCTTCTGTCCCAAATTTTCTTCAGGGAAAAAAGACCTTGAACGTGTTTACATTGAAATATTGCCAAGCTGTCCGATAATTTACTGACAACTGTAGGCAAACAGTAAGTGCTGCAAATAACCGATTGTTGCCCAAAACACTGGGGGAAACTCCCTTCTCGAGTAGTGCCATGGGATCCTTAACATCTACCTCAACAGGCAGGTGAGACTTAACCTCTTGTCCAAAGGATTGCATCTCCAACGATCCAACGTCAGGCCCCAGCATTGGAGTGTCGACCTGGGCAATAGGACAAAGTACTGCCATATGGGGGCTTGATCACTCCCTGTTAGCAGCTTCCCCTAATAGCCAGATGAGATGAGCTGCTTTCCTTCTGAGAAATCTAGATGTTCTGGGGCCACATTTGCCTGGAGGATGGCAGGAATGTACCTCACCGCGTGAGCACTTTGAGACTTTTGACATCGAATTGTGCTCTGCTAAATGTTAAGTACCAAATTTCTTGTGGTTCATGAACTTGCAATAAGGCATTATACCAAATGGAAGTATTATGAAATAAAAACAAGAGTTGCTGGGAACATTCACCAGGTCAGGCAGCATCTATGGAGAAAGGAAAGTGTTTCATGTCCATGACCTTTTAGAATGATGACTTGGAGTAGGAGATCAAATGAGGCCGGAAAGTCTGGAAATCTGCCCACCATTGGTGGTTTAATTCATTTAAATGAAATCCATGACCTCAAAATGCATGAACTCAACACAAAATAGTGACATAATAGATCAGTCCATTGATCTGCCCTCGGTGGCGAGTTTCCATTGCCACATGTGGAATGGAATGTGCCTTAAAGGAAGGGAGAAGCAACAGTTGCTTAAATACAGTGGTACTTTCCAGAGCAACGTCATATCTTAGCAGCACAGTCAGGCATTGCGGATTCAGCTCAAAGTGTGACAGTCAGTACCAGTACGTTTGAGCAGATGAGGTGTCGTTACTGGGTTGAAAATGAGATGGAAGTTTAAAAAAGCACATGCAGTGAATCTTGTCTGTACACAAACCGATTTAAAGGAAAGTTGGACAGACACCTATCCGCACAGACCGAACACTTCTGCTGGCTGCCCAGTCGACACCTGCTGTAATTAGGTCTTTATCAATTTGTTCAACATTGAAACTGCGGTAAGAAATAAATAATAAGACCATGTGTTTTTAAAGCGCCTCATTACATCGATGCCCAACATGCTCGACTGTAATTGCTGGTGTCCAGTATAGTTTTATAGGCAAACAACAACAACAACAACAACAATTTACATTTATAGAGCGCCTTTCACGTCGGGAGGACGTCCCAAGGTGCTGCACATGAGGCGTGTGACCCGAGCTGGGAGGGGAGTGTTTGGGAAGGGGTGAAACACGAAGGGGAGGTAAAAGAGTTCGGGGTGGAACAAAAGGCACGATCGAAGAGGAAAGTCTTCAAACCGGCCTTGAAAGAGGAAAGGGAAGAGACAAAATGGAGGGATTGAGGGATGGCATTCCATAAGGTGGGAGCGGAGAAACTGAAGGCCCGGCCTCCGATGGTGGGGCAGTTCGGGTGGGGGGCTTGGAGCAGGCCAAGTCCTGTTGAACGGAGGGTCCGGGTGGGCATGTAGGGGGAGAGTAGATCGGTTAAGTAGGATGGGGCAAGGCCGTGTAAGGCCTTGTAGGTGGGGACGAGGATCTTAAACTCGATCCTCTGGAGGATGGGGAGCCAGTGGAGACGGGCGAGGGTGGGGGTTATGTGGTCGCGGAGGCGGGTGCAGGATAGGACACGGGCTGCAGAGTTTTGGATGGCCTGCAGCCTATGAATGGAGGAACTGGGGAGGCCGACTAGGAGAAATTTTCCGTAGTCCAGCTGTGAGGTGATGTATGCATGCACGAGTGTTTCGGCAGCGCTGGGGGTAAGATAATTACGGAGCCTGGCAATGTTGCGCAGATGGAAATAGGCGGTGCCGGTCAAGGCGCGGATGTGGGGGAGGAAGGAAAGTTTTTGATCGAACATGATGCTGAGGTTCCTGATTGGCTTTGTGAGGTGGAGAGTGCAACCTTGGATATTGGCAAACGTGACAGGAAGTGCAGTAAACATTAATCTGAAGGAATTTTGGCTGATGGACCCTGGTCGAGTGTTGTCCTGGTGATGCAGTACCTTTTCTGTGTGGCATTGCAGTTGGATCAATTTTGTCGGTTTGCCAACAAAATACAGTCGTTACATTCTATTGTATATCCTAGGAAGTAGTGTCCGGCGATATATCGGTTATATCGGTATAATTTTTCAATATCGATATCCCGATATTGGAAATTTGAATAGCATACAGAAAATATACAACCAAGTTCAAATGTACTTGATGACACAACACACACAAGAGCTTAATTTTCTTAAAGCGCCAAAGGGCTCTATCAACAACAACAAAAACAGTAACAACGAAGTTCAACAGACTTTTGTCGCCGGTATTGCAAACCTCCTGGGCGTAGAGCGCGCATATCTGAATTCAGGGATGCGCGCGCATCCCCCTTCTTCCCTTCCTTCCCCCACCAAACACAATCAGACTTGGGCACATTCATACGTAAAGGTTTGGAACGTGAGCTAAAAAAAACCTGGCGATATTGATATATCGGTTTATATCGATATGAGCCCACCGGTATATCGATATCGGAAAAATTCAATATCGACGGACACTACTGGGAAGTGCTTTGGGACGTTCTCCTGACATGTGTGAAATGTAAGGATTATTATTGTTAGATTGTGAGCTTGGATTTCCATGTTGGAACTTGAATTGTTCGGACCCAGAGGCAAGACTGTTATCATCTGAGCCAGACTGTTGCCTAACGCTTGGTGAGCCTCCTCCTGTCTTTTCTGGATAGGGTTGTGGGCATGCTGACGGCTGATATTGTTTATCTCCTTTCACTCAGTACTGCGGGCAGGGAGAGGATGGAAAGGACCTTCCTGTCGTGTAACACAGTGCAACGGGTGAAGGAAATAATTAACATCTGTTAGTGAGCAACTACGCCCTTCTTCACAACCACTTACACTTTGTGTGTTGCAGATAATAGCTCACAGTGAAGGTTTTGTGTCTTGTGGTTAGAAACTGAGATGCTATTTGTCCCAGTGTTCTCCTTTGAGCAGTTTCCTATTTGCTTTTGCTCGATTTGCAGATCCATGATGCTCCTATATGTATTGACGATATGTTGCCGGGGGAATTCACCTCTCTATTTCAAAATAGAGAAGTGGTTTTCTCGAACAGGGGAGACCCCCCCCCCAACCCCCGACAAACTTCCTGAGGCATTTCAGTGAGAGCGCAAAGAACACAGCAAGCGCACATGATGCCAGCTCATAACTTGAGGGATTTATGTGGTTTTATATAGCGTGCTGGAGTTAGCACTGGGGGTATAGTTTGCTGGAGTTAGCACTGGGAGTGTCTCGTGTGCTGGAATTCTGCTATGTGTTTATGTACAAGTTGTGTTCAGTTTTATTTTGGATTTCCAGGGAATTTGGCGAATGGAGAAATGTAGAATTTTACATAGAATGTTATAGTGCCACCAGCACCGAAACAGGCTGTACAGTAAGTCAGTGAGGTGGCTGTGCTGTGCTGTGCTATATTACTAAATTTTCTGGCACTCAACAACAACATAAAAAATTATAGAGTGCCTTTAACATCAGGAGGACGTCCCAAGACTCTTAAAATCTCCAGTGGTGTTTTCACATTTGCAGTGTGAAGATTGGAAACTGCTACATTTGGAGAAAGCTTGGATTTCCCACTTCACAGCTGTCAAGTCCGATGTTCTGTTGTATATAAAAACCTAGCTATCTGGTCAACAAAGTGCTTCACTTCTATATGGTTCAGAAAAACACAGCAATGTTGCTCAAATAGGTCCTCTTCTATTAAGTCTGGTAGTAAAATGGGGAAGGAACAGAGGAGCAGGAGGAGGCCATTATCTTTAGAGCTTGCTGTGTTGGAAGTGATTAAGCCAAGATGTGAAATCTTTATTGTTTTACTGTGAAGCCTTTTATAGAGTAAAGAAAAGCAGCACGTCAACATTATCCAGCTCAGGAATCAACACAGAGAAAATAAATAAAATAAACCATATTTCCTCCTTCTTCTTTAAATCTCCCTTGATTCCAATTGTTTTTTTTCTCCCTCTCAGTCCCGGAGATTCTAGACAAGAATCCCATACAAATGTCGTTCACCCACATCCCCACCCTACTCAATACTTGAGCTGTAGTTAATTCTTTGTGTGAACGAGTCTGCGGGTTTTTCACCAGTATCTAATTTTCTAATGTGAGAGTCCAGAAAGTACAGAAAATGTCTGTCACCCAATTCTATCTCTGGCTCTACCCCAGAACTATTGCTGTTCTGACAGATTGTCTGTCAGACATCAAGTCCTGGATGTGAGCTAACTTTCTCCAGTTGGACACCGTCAGCGACACCAAAGCTAACATGCTTGGCTCCTATCAGCGTCTTCTCACCTCAGGTGCTGACAACATCAATCGACATGAATGAACACTCCACATCATGGAGCTGGCGCCTTGATGAATTCTAATTGTCCTTTAAACCATCTGTGGGAGTGGGAGGTATGTGTCTGTGGCAGTGGGAGGTGTGTGCGTGTGGCAGTATGAGGCCTATCAGATGTGGGGTGATCTGCTCCATATTGAGAATGAGTTAGGCAGCATTGGGACAATTCCATGTCCTGGCACTGTTCCTCGGAATCTTTCCATGAAAATGATATCAATCAGCAGAGAGCAGCGTACATTGGGAGACCTTCGTTAGAGAGGCATATTGCGCAGTAGGATTGACTGAAAGGTAGTCGCTAGTCGGGAAGGAAAGGGTTATCAGAGTGAGTCAAATACAGTAGAAAAGAGACAGTATTAATGTCCATAGTTTTTCGTTCTTCCCACATCTTCTATCTCTCTCTCCCACCCCCAGCCTGTGTATGATAAAGATTGAAGTTCAAACTCTCTTGGCTTTCTGTTTATGTGGCATTTGGAGGGGAATGCACTGCAGGTCAGACGGTCTTTGACATAGGTTTGATCCCTTGACTTTCATACTTTCATTCATTGGAGAGAGAAAAAATACAAAACACGAAACTCGATCGACCGGGGATTGTACGTAAGTCAAATATCACAAGAGTGCATGGCCCTCAATTCAAGGCTGGTCATGGGACAAATTGACTGCCGTGTTTTGCCCACAGAATACACAGTCACACTGCTTTACATTATATCCAGGAAGCACTTTGAGATGTCTCAATGTCGCAATAAGGTGCTATATCAAATGGATGGATCATTATTATTACCAGATAGCTGAGGTGGTCTGTAAATGGAGCCTAGTACAGTAAAAGCCCGTTTATCTGGCACCCTCCGGAGGTCGACTAATTGACTGTGTCGGATAATCAGGCGGCAAGTTGCCAAAAACCCAAACACAAAAAATTTACTTATTTTGAAACATACCATATTAATAATATACTACATAGTAACAGGATATTGTATGGATACTTACCAATAATGATTCCAGCACACTCGGTAAAATGATTGGTAATGCAGCATTTTTTACCAATCGGTAAAAACCCAGAATTCGTAAGTTTAATAAGTACGCATGCACACGCATTGCGCGCATGTGCAAAGTGAGCATACTCATGATTGCTGGAATGGGCAATTGCCCTGGGAGGGCGTCACGCAATCCGGTTGATCTAGTCACGGATAAACGGGCTTTTACAGTATATGGAATCCTGTAGCTCGGTGGTTAGAGCACTCTGCTAAAGACAAATGAGAGGACACATTTTCATAGTGGCAGTTTCGTCTGTGATTTTTCCTACAGTAGGGCTTCAAATTGTATGTTTTTCTCTCCCCTCAAAAAACAATTGTGATGGGAGCTGAAGGGAGTGCTCTAAGATCTGCATGTGTTAGCACTGGGAGTCCTGTAGCTCAGTGACTAGAGCACTCGCCTTGCAAGCAAGAAACCTGGGATTGATTCCTGGCAAGGCGAAACATTGGGCAAGTTTCCTTACTCCACACGCCTCTGTTAATGCAGCAATAAGTAGGAACCCAATTGCTAATCGATTGGCGGATCGCTTTGCTGGGAGTAATAATGATTTCCGTCCCGAAATATTAATAAATAGGTAACTCAATCCACAGCTGTTTGTAGGACACTGCTGTGTTCAATTGGCTGCCATATTTTGCCCATAAAATCTGCAGACAATTCACTTTACAGTATATTTTGTGAAGCACTTTGAGGCTTCTTGAAGATATGATAAGGTGCTATATCAAAAGCGAGGATTATTATTGTTATATAAATGCAAGTTATTGTTGTTGAAGTTATATCTGGAGTTGCCCCTAGAATGTATTGAATAGAAAAGCAACTTACAGACCAGGAGCTCATTGGTTTGTATCCTGCTTAATGCTGAGTTTGGTGCCATCACTGACTCACCAATCTATCATTGCCCACTTGAGAGAGGGATTGGAAGGCAACCAGTGTCTGAAGACACACCCTGGTAGAGGAGATCAGGAGCAAAAATAATGGGAAAAAAAGTGGCAAGCTAGATTTAAAAGAAAATGTGATGATGTTTCTGTAAATGGTATTTGGAAATGCTGTTATTGGTGTAATTATTATGTGCATTGGACTCTTTGTCTTAATTGATATGTGGTCTGGTGGCTGAGACTGCATACAAAGTGCAGAAGTGGAAACCAGCCTGAGAATGAAGAAGCAAAGCACTGTTGACTGGAGAACTACCACTCTCTGTCTTCAGTCTTCATTCTTCCCCATCCCCCTGATATTGGTTCAGAGTTGGCCCTTTGCTAACCCTAGCCAGATTAAGACTGTTCTGCTGTAAGAGGGCAATATCTCACAGCTGAAGACAATCTATTTACTCCTGCTAACCACGTAACTGTATACTTTCCACTGTGGGTGTTGATCTGGCTTATCCGGGTGATCCCTTCATTCAACAGAACAATCTGCCAAAATGCATATTGTCTGTACTCAAACAATAGTTTGGCCCTCCAGGCTGAGACAGAACCTTGTACAAACAGGTACATTGAATAATGTCTCAACTGTAACCTTTTATTTTTAATTGTTACGCAAGTTTCAATAATATGTATCTGGAAAAACTGCCCCCGCAATGTTAAAACCAGTCTTCCAAAGAGAGACAACAAGACATCGATGCCAATGACAGATTAGCTGGGTGACAACCAGGCACGATGAGAGTGCAGAAACTTCTTCCAGGAGAGTTTAGGGTTTTAAAGTACAAGATCTGGAAGGAAAGGCATTTTGAGCATGAATTGTGAACATAAAGAAAAGTTGTAACTGATCAGAGCTATGCCAAGTCTTAATGTGCCTGAAGCGGTAGCCAGCAAGTATTGAACAAACCTATGACCTCCGAGGTCATGGGTTAACATTGGGAATGTATTGCACAACTCAGTCGCTGACTGCTCAAGAACAGGAGGCAGGAGATTTTAGTGTGTGAGTTAAGTACTGAAATTTATGTTTGGAAGAATATATTGCTCTTCTTTTGCATTTGGAGCTCAAACGTAACGGTAATATTAATAATCCTTATCATGTATTTGAGATGTCTCAAAGCAATTGACAGAATATACAGTAAAGTGAATTCACTGTATATTTTGTGGGTGAAACACGGCAGCCAGTTGTACACAGCAGTGTCCCACAAACAGTCGTCATATGATTGACAATTTAAAAAAATTTAAGGAATTATTACCCCATGATAACGGTAAGCTGGAATTTCATTGTCCCTGCTGGTCCATGTTCCCTGTTCCACCATCCACTGCACTTGTTCTCAAGCATCAGAGCCATCCTGTTATTTTTAATGTAAGATTTCAAGTTGGTTGATCTGAATGAACAAATGTAGGTAGAGTTCTGTGATTGGAGAATTGCATAATTTCTTTGATATATGAGCGACCTGTGTACAGTTGTACAGTACAGTATGTGTAGTCTTTTATAGTACAGTAAAAGCCCGTTTATCTGGCACCCTCGGGATTTGGCCAATGCCGGTTAAAGCGCCTGCCGGATATTCGGTCGAAACCCCCCCCCCAAAAAAAAAGTCTTTTAAAATATTTTTTTCCAGATAAATTCCGGTTAATTGAATGCGGATTTTTTTTTGCGATGCCGGTTATACGGAAGTTACGGTTGATCGGGTGCCAGATAAACAGGCTTTTACTGTACACGCATAGACTTGAATTTGTCCTGGGGGAATTCTGATTGATTCATTGTCTTTTCCCCCCCCATTCTCTTTTAGGCAAACCTTCCAGCATTGATCATCTGGAGCGGATCCAGCTGTCTGGGGTGTTCAACGTTCGGAAAGGGAAGATGCAGCTTCACAAATGGACCAAACGCCAGGTCATCCTGTGTGGCACCTGCTTGATAGTTTCCTCCGTGAAGGACAGCCACTCTGGGAAAATGCACGTGCTACCATTGATTGGAGGAAAGGTACAGTTGCGCCAATTGATTGCAGGATATGCCTTTTTTTGAGCAGTGGTGTTCATTCAGGCTAGCTGTTTGTGGACATGTGTGTAAACCCATCAACATGTTTTAAAAGTACCCCAACCAAGCTGACCTTTGCATGCTTCCCACTCGCACATGGAAATCCCAAAGATAGATTGTTGGAACGGAATGCGCACTCGCTTCCTGAAGGGACGCACTCTCATCCTGAAGGGACGCACCCTGCCTACCTAATTCTGGAAAGTGTTAGACGCAGGTGGCCAAGAACCAAGGCTTAGGGACCTCAGAGTATGTGTTGGCTTTTGCTAGAGTAGAACCAGATAAAATTGCATAGATTGGCATTGGATTGTCCATTGAATACATAGAATGGGGGTGGGGGGAGGACCTTTTTGGATGGTTTTAAAAAGATGAGTTCATTTATTTGTCCCCCTATTTTTCTTTTATAATCCTTAGACCCCTGGCTGGTCTGCGGAGACACCAATCTGTGGGCACTGAGTGTTTTCAGTTCCCACATGCTAAAAAAATACTAATTACAGTAATAGAGCTCTCATGCTGATAGCTTAATTACTGTAATATTAACCCCAGGCTGTCAACATAATACAAAAATCATCATTTCAAATACTTGTAGGTCAGAAGATTGAGTTTGTGTCCCACTTATAGGGACTTGAGCTCACAGTCTTTCAGCTCAGTATAGCGCTGGGGAAGCGCTGCTCTGTAGGGTGTGCTCTATTGAACGAGATGTGATAATGAGGTCCAAATCCCATGAGACTATTTAAAAAGATAAGGGATTTTCTTCCAACAACCTGGCCACTAACCCTACAGCTGAATTGATAATTTGCTTCCTAGCTGTTTGTGGGATTTTGCTGACACAAATAGCTACTGCGTTTATCTCCCAAATAACCAATCAATAGACGTGACAATACCATAATATTATGGGAACATTTTTCCCTCTAACTGTACACCATCTACTCTCTGGGAAAGATCCCTATTCTCTCTCGCCTCCCCAGCTCTGTTTATAGCAATCTTACTTTGAGGCAGAAGTTTGTGGGTTCAAGCTCCACTACCGGATTTTGAACTCAAAAGTCTCGGCTGACATTCCAATGTAGTGCTGGGGAAAGCGCTGCAATACCAGATGTGCTGTACTTCAAATCTGCCCATCCAGGTGGATATTATAGATCCAATGTACCATTGGAAAGAGAAAGGGAGTTTCTAAAAAAAAACTTGTCCAACAATCCACCGTATAAAATTGGTCACCTGTGCAAATTAATTGCTGTGTTTGTATTTAAATTTGTGTTTGCCTACAAATACACAGTCACTCAGCTTTACTAAATTATGTGAAAAACTTTGAGATGTTCTCCCAACTTCAAACGAGCTTTGTCAAAGGAAAGGATTATTATGTCAGCAACACTTCAAGGGATAATATTAATGCTTCCAACATATTTCTGATTTTTGCAGGCTGAGCTTGAGCGGACCTGACCTCACACTTGTGTATTTGTTTTATGTAATCGGATCTTTTCTGTCTTGTGCAGGTGGAGGAAGTGAAGAAGCATCAGCACTGTTTGGCTTTCATGTCATCGGGACCACAGAGTCAAACTTACTACGTCAGCTTTGATAGTTTCCCGGAATATTTACGCTGGCTTCGACAGGCTTCAAAGGTGGGTCTGAGAACACTGGGCTTCTTTTTCTAACACTCCACTCCCCTAAACCCAGGTCCAACAAATGAAATTTAGTATTGTTGCAGTGACTGTTTTTACCTCCAGTCGTATGTCTGGTGGCTGTTTTTCTGAGGAGAGCAGGCATTCCTCAGGCTTCACTACAACACATGGTTTTCCAGCACCAGCCTATCCCATCACTTGTTTAATGTGGTAATAACATACAAGTTGAGTTCTTCATAGACTCTCAACACCCATGTGGTGATTAAGTTGCAACTGTATAATTTTAATTTCCCAAATTGTAATGAATTTGCAGCATAACTGGTTTGGCCGGGGTATCTGCTGTCTAGCTCGGGCAAAGTTTGTTCTTAAAGTAATAATATGTACCTGGACATATCTCACCAGTTGTGGCCAGGCTTCTCTGGCTCCCCATCACCAAACGGATCGACTTCAAAATCCTCACACATACCTTCGTACCTCCCTACCTCTACAACCCCTTCACTCCCGAATCCACTACCCGGCACCATCTCTCGAATTACACCAGCCTCCTGTTTGTCACTCACGCTTTCCGCTCCATTGGAGGTTGCGCATTCAGCCACTAGCCCCTTGAAACACTGGAGCACTTTCCCTCAATCCCTGTAGCGTCTTATCAAGTTGTGTCAGTGCATTGGGACATGCTCGTGATGTGAAAGGCACTATACAAATGTAATTTTGTTGTTGTGGAGACATCTCAAAAAGTGCTGCACAGAATATACTGTAAAGTGAATTGACTGAATATTTTGTTAGTGAAACGTGGCAGCCAATTGCACACAGCAGTGTCCCACAAACAGTTGTGATTGAGTGACCAAATTATGATTTGAAACTGGTTTAGCTACTCAAAAACATGGTCGTTTTTACTCCATGCATGCGTGGTTGGGTTAGCAGGTGAGCAGCGGCCCAGAAGAAGACAAACCTAGTTCTTTGTTTATTGTTGATTGTTGCTGCGTGCCTGAGTTAATCAGCTGTACGGTAGTGTAGTGGGGGGAGAAACAGTTTTGTACTCCTGTCTACGTGAGACAGATCCATTCCTTGACTTTGTTTGCTTTTAGAACTCCCACACAGAACAAACTCTGGCATTTCACTCTGCCAACAGATTTAATAAAGCTATTGTTTGCGACTGGTGAGCACTGCCAGTTTCCTTCCTAAATGCTAAATTATGAACATTGGTGCCCAGTATTGTGAGCAAAATAGTACTTCAGCCTGGATTTGTTTATTGTGCATGAGATTCTGGGTGGGGGGGGTGGGGGTTGTTAGGGGGGCATGTATTACGATCAGGTAAGAATTAAAATGTAATGAGATTAATTGAGATTAATACAGAGGTGTTTATACCGAGCTGGTTTATTTAAAGAATGTTTTAGATAACAGAACAGCTCCCTCTTCTTGGCTGAGTGGTGCAAGTCTGAAACATTAAAACACTTCACAGGATTTGATGTAAAGCCGAGTGATCATGTATTTTATAGGCAAAATTCAACAACCAATTTTCACACAAGTATCCCAACAGATATAGCAATGAAGTGAATGCTCCCAATTGTATCTAGAAGGTCCTTGGCCAGGATGCCAGGAGAAACTTCCTTCTCTTTTGGAATAGTGCCGTGGTATCTTTAACACCTGGATAGGCAGACGGGACCTTGGTTTAACATCTCATCTGAAGGATGCACCATGATAATGAAGCAGACCCCAGCTCCACTTTGGAGTGTCAATCTAGCCTATGTAAGATCAAAGTCCTCTGTAGGGCTTGAACCCACAACCTTCTGACTCCAAGTGAGAGTGCTACTACTAAGCCAGACTGAGACTTAGGTGAAAGATAAATGAAGAGATGTCCAGGCCCCAGAACTAGAGAAGAACATTTTTAAGCGTGTTCTATGAATGTCAAGCAGATTAATGTTTATCGATTATGGAAATCCTGAAGTTGGTTTAATTGATTCTCTCTTTGCTACCTTGTTTCCTCTCCTGACTCCGGTCAGGAATGACTCTTCATGTTTGGCAGGATGCCTACAATACCTTGGCCAAAAGATCGTTGCTTGCATTTAGGTTGGACAGAGGGTCTACTGGGCTATTGAACTTTACTGTGGGAGCCGATAGCTGAGACCGCACTGGGGCCCAGGAAGTTGAGTCTCTGGCTTGCGTTCAGGACCTTGTGGCCAATTATAGAGCCTCTATGGAGATTCACTGGCTTAAAATTGTCTCGTGATGTGGTTGAAGATTTTTGAAACCCAACACAACGTAAACGCCTATGGTTTTTACGAGTCGTGAACTACTTAATCAGAAATCCCATTTTGTGTCTTTTTAAAGAAAAAGTTTTTGAAGTGTGATGTGCAAGGAAGGACTGGCTTTGGAAAACACAGCGAGTTCCTTGAGCTCAGGCTTTTCAGTGAGAGAAGTGCCTTTGAAAGTGTGGGCAGAGGAGGAGGAATGAGAGAGAGGAAAAGTTATGGGAAGTGGTGTGAGGGGAAGTGTTGGCTGTGGTCGGAACTTTTTAGATCAGAGCTGTGCTCATTCCAGTGCTCTTGATTGCTGGCTACACTTTGTTTGCAGTGAACCACAACACGCTCCTTCCAAAGCAAAGTGAGACGTCCAAAGTGTTTTTGAGCTGTGCATTTGTACTCTTAAATGAGCTGTGCCTCTTGTGTTTTACATTTCTTATCTGCACACTTCAGTGTCTTGCAAAATGCCTACAAGTTTTTAGCTTTAGGAATCCATCTCATTCTTCAAGAACCGCAGCCTTTTTTTTCTTTCTAAGCTACTTTAAATTCAGACCGTGTTGATGAATTTTTCTTAATCCTTTTCCTTATCCCGGATTAAATCTGCAGTTTGGGGCTAATCCTGTATTCCAGTTCTTTATAATAATCCTAAATAATCCTTGCATTTGATGTAGTGCTTTATCACATTGTTGAGATGTCTCAAAGAGCTTCACAGACTATACTATAAAATGAATTGACTGTGGAGTCCTTTAGCTCAGTGGCTAGACCAAATCTATCACAAGCGATAGATCTGGGCTTGATTCTGGCAGAGCGAAATGTTGGACAAGTTTCCCTACTCCATACGCCTCTGTTTACCCAGCAATAATTAAGAGCCCACTTGTTAGTCTAATGGCATATCGGTTATCTGAGGGTAATAATTCCTTAAGTTTTGAAAAAAATAACAAGTTGTTCACTTCAATCCATGATTGTTTGTGGTTCACTGTTGAGTGCAATTGGTTACTACGATTCGCCCACAAAATACAGTCAATTCACTTTACAGTATACCCTGTGAAGCGCTCTGAGACGTCTTGAAGACTTGATAAGGTGTTATATGAAGTGCAAAGATTATTATTATTATTTAGCTGTCTATGTGGTGGTGTTTGTTTTGCGAAGGGATGAGGGAACAATCTGGCCTCTTGTCCTGGATCATACCCTTTGATTCTCTATTTCTCCTTTCCCCTTCCTGACTCCTGATTGCATTGCCCTCCAGCACCTTGTCCAAGTGATCATTCATCATGTGTACACCTAGAAGTAGAATACTAATTTGGACGGATCATGGTTCATTCACCTGTTCACGTTAAGAAAAAACAAACAGAAAGATTCAGTCGCTGAGTCTTATTCTTCCACTTCTTTATTTAATATCAGCAGAGGTTTTTGTGTAGTTTAATTGTCCTGCCCATTTTGAGAGATCATAAAGGAAGGGCTTAGTTGTATCTCAGAGGTAGGTTTTACAGGATCTCTGTGAGCGATTAGCTCCCTGGTGCAACAATGAAAGTGGTAAGCT
Organism: Hydrolagus colliei; assembly: GCA_035084275.1. Lineage (NCBI taxonomy): Eukaryota > Metazoa > Chordata > Chondrichthyes > Chimaeriformes > Chimaeridae > Hydrolagus > Hydrolagus colliei. Next base: position 46,128,351 of record CM068743.1, read on the forward strand.
TGTATTATAATGTCTTCACCAACACACGCTTAACAAATTTCATGCTTTTATTTCAAGCCCCAGGGAAAGAAGTTGGATTATTTTGTAATTACAGTTGAACGTGAAACTCTGTTCAGTTTTACCACCTGCTCCCCAGACTGCTGTTAAAGGCTCCCTTTTAATCTCCGCTTGTTGCAATTTTTCTCCCAATTTACAGGATCCGCTTGGCGACTGGTTCAAAATCCTCGTTCTTACCCTCACACTCCTCCACAACCTTGCCCCATCCTGCCTTTGTGACTTTCTAACCGCTTGTCCGCTAATCAACTTGTCCGCTCCCTCTGCTCAGCAGGCTGCGGTCTGCTCCATGTCCACTGCCCTGTCTACCCCGCTATCCACGATCAGGCCTTGAACCTCTTTGACGCCACCCTTTGGAACTCCATCGCATTTTCCCTTCACCTGGCTCCCTCACTTGCCTCCGTCAACGAATGAGACATTAAACCTGTCTGCCTGTTCAGGTGGATGTTAAAAGATCCCATGCCATTTTATTTTTGAAAAGAGAAATAATTTCTCCTGGTGTCCTGGCCAACGATCCCTCAGATTCAATTTGTTATTCACATCATGGTTGATAGTTGGGACATTGCACTGTGTAAATTGGTTACCGATTTTGTTTCTTATCCTTTAACAATTTTCCATTAATAGCAGACACTGTAATTTTTTTTAACAAGTCTCCTGCATGGCTCACATCAAAAGCCGTCTGATAATCTACATATGCCATATCTACATCATTATCTTCATCAATTCTCTGTTATTTTGCCTATGAAATGTACACTCACGTTTTCACAAATCCTGGTAAGTGCTTTGAGACATCACACCACCTCCCCAATATATGAAAGTTGCAGCATCAAATGCATGGAAGGTTTATTATTACAACTTGAAGTTTTCCTGCTGCGGTGGCTCATATACGTTTGGTTCAAAATTGAAGTGGTTGGGTGGGGGATAAGAAGGAGTGCATTGCAAACAATGACATTACTTTTTTGTCTCTTTCAGATTGTGTCCCAGAGAATCAGCTCCGTGGATTTATCGTGCTGCAGTTTGGAGGCACTACCAAGTAATCTCTTTTACAGCCAGGACTTGACTCACCTGAACCTGAAGCAGAACTTCCTTCGACTAAATCCATGCCTTGGAACAAGTGGAGGCCTGAGCGACCTACAGAGGTAAGCTGGAACAGCCACTCTTAACTGTCTGCTGAAACAACAGCAGCTTAGGTTGTCGGTCTTTGGACCAGAGAGGCCTATTTCTCTTTCAAAAAATGTTTTAAACTCCCTGGAAAGTTTAGCGTCATTGTTGGATGGGGGGTGGGGTGGGGGGCGGCAGGGTGTATGTGATTTTCCACATATAATTATGCCCAATAAATCTGCTGTTTTTACAGTTGCTGTAATCTTTCCACTGTTGATTTTAAAATTGTAGTGGTCTTGGTGTTCATATAGTCCCCACCACCCTGAATATGCTGTTGGTGAGTGTCCAGCATTGTACTAAATTCACTTTCATAGCATCATAGAATCCAATAGCACAGAAAGAGGCCATTCAGTTAATCGTGCCTGTGGCCGGCTCTTGGAAAGAACCACTGACTTGCCCCACAGCTCTGTAAGTTTTTATTTTTCAAGTAAATATCCAATTCCCTTTTGAAAGTTTTTTTTTAATGAATTAGATTCACTTATGGCCAGTGAGTGTAACAAAAAGGCAACGACTTTATGAATGAGAATGTTTGTCTCTCGGGTGACTGGTGATTTGCTCTAATGCCTTTACGGTGGATAACTTGAGTATAATAGAATATCAAGTGCATTGCTACAAACGCTCACTACTAGCTTGGATTGCTGTAGCAGTCGCCGAGACAAATAGCAGAAATGCTTTTCAAAAGAGGCCAAATTTTATTCTTTCCCCGACAAAATGTTTCCTGGCACTTGGAACTCATACTTTTTATATGAGCCCACCCTCGTTGCCACCAGTTTACACAGGACTGATCTGCTAGAGCCATCTCATGGAAATGTTTTGCCTGTCGATAAATTCACGACAATCCCCTTTCCCTTGTAAAGGACTATTGAGGGATTCACAAAGAGGCAGCACTTGTTGCCTGGATACTCAGTGACCCTTGTCCTGTGTTGTCGGCTGTGTGGCACAGGACTGCACTGGCTGGTGACTTTATCACTGGTCCCCTCGGCAGTTATGTTCAGTGATTGAATTATCTTTGTTTACAAAACGTCTGTGTAAAGTCTCGCTACAAAATATACATGGATTTGGCACAACAAGTGGAGCAGAGTCCCTGGAGTGGTACCGACTGCACAAGGAGATAGATGTCCTGTGTAAAATTGTTTGGGAGGAGGGAGAGAAGAGGTGGGGGAAGGTTAGAAGGAGAGAAAGAGTGACGGAAAAGCAGCAATTGGATTATGCAGCAGTGGATCATTCTTCACAACTTAAAATTTCATTAATTCAACAGCCTCTTTTGTTATTTTAGGACACACTTGTTTCCTCTTTCATGCCTGTGTGCGTGTGGATGCACTGGTGTAATCAGCGCCTTGGGACGTCCTCTGGACATGAAAGGCGCGATGCAAATGTAATTTTGTTGTTGTAGTTGTTGTTACCTGTGTGTATCCATGTGCCTTTGTGTATTTCATGTTTTGTTTCCCTCCAAGTGATTGCCAGAGTTACAGTCCAACAGTGTTTGAGACACGCTGGGGGGTGGGGAGGAAGAGACAGATTGCTGTTTCAAACACATGGATGCAGAACCGTCAGAATCCATTCAGCAGTGGAAGCAATTTCAGTCTGTTTTCTAAGACTTTCTTTCCCCCTACACTTGATCTCTGACATTTGGCTAATCTGCCATGCTCTCCATTCACTCTGCATAGCTGCTCCCCAGCTGGGTTTGTTGTTTTTGCTCTCAGTGGCTTTCTAATGAAGGATAGTTATTAGGCATTTCCATATTGAATAATTCCAGTGGTTTTACTAAAAGACTTATTTACATATGGTTATTGGATATTGCTATACCCTTATTGCTTTCTCTTCGTTCATCTCAGCTATGTAGACTCTGTAATTGCGCTCTGGGATGGAACTTACTCCCCATATGGGAGGTGCTTGCATGCATTTGAATCCAATTAAAATAATTTTCTCACACGTTTTTGACATAGAGAAACATCAAAAACACAACCAATGACTGACACGCACAAAGGAACAAATCCAGCTCTGAAATGAAAGCAAATTTACTTTTGATCTGGTTATGATCAAAGCATCATTGGTGACTACATGTTGATGCCTGGTTCTTCACAAGCCGCTTCTTACAACCGTTGCCAGATTTTAAGTAACCACAACTGTTAATAGACATTTAATTCAACCAGGATTGCAGCATTCTCTGTAGTCCATATGAGTTTAATAAATGGAAGGATAATTTGTAAAGATATAACTTGCAAATGGAAAAACTCAGTTTTGCTGTGGTGAGCTTGTTTACCATTTAAAAAATGTGTAGTAACCCTTCGCGCCGAAGTCTGTGGTGGTGGGTTTCATTTCATCTTCTACTGTAGACGTCAACCTGGTTATTGAGGATTTGTAGTTGGAGGAAGGGAGAGAGTGCAATCATACTGTTAACTGGTGGTAAAGAGCTCCTTTTATTTATTAGTCTTGTCTAAACAAAAGCTGTGGAGCTGTTTGTTTCAGAAAACTTTACTAAAGTACTGACTCCCAACGAGAGTACTGAGTTGAGTCAGTACTTCAGCTAAAGTACTGACTCAACATGTTGACAGCTGCATATTTATTTGTTTTAAGTAGATGAGGAGAGAACATCATCTTCAGGTATTCATTCCTGTGTCTTCCTGCCTCTGGGGGGATCGTAATGTGTGGATCTCCTGTGTTCAGTAAGTGCTAGCATTTCTGAACTCCAGACGATTGTGGCTGATATATTTTGCTTATATTCAAAAGAAAACATCTTCCTTTATTTTGCTGGCGTGTTGGGAGCTGGCATCTCTTGTGTGTATGCGGTGTGTGTTTGTGTCATAATATATCATAATTGCTTAACTGCCAATTAAGTAAAAGAAACACCACTCACGAATCCTGAATATGGTTCCCAAATGAAGTACTTAATTTGCAGCTGGTACCTACAAAGCCTACAATTTGCCCAAGAATGGAATACATCCCACGACTGCCACTGTAGAGCCTTGCTGATTCGCAGGCAGATGTTACAGTATCCACTGTTTATGTGAAGGTCTTGAGGGATGTGCATTTCTGAAGTCGATTTGCTCTCTCACAATTTGACGCACATCCTACAACTAACTGTTCTCCAAATTGAGAATAATGCACAGTTCCTGGGTTAGCAGGCTTGTGTTCACAGGAGCCTGTGTTGGGGTTCCTCTGGCGTGGTTTCAGTGTAATTTGTTCAGGAATGGTTATTGGTTTACTTAATGGCTTCAGCCTCTTCAAGGTTGTCAGTACAGTACTGTGTAGGCTTAAGATACGTGTGTCAGCTGTTCTCTTCAGGCAGGTCAAGGGAGCACACATCTATCTTATGGATTGAAATCCGTGAGTAGATTTTTTTTGTGCCTAGAAAAAAAATGGAAAGGTTTGATTTTACAGTAGATTTTTTTTTTCCATTTTTTTTTACCCATATGCATTGTTCTCAGTTTCTAGCATATGCGTTTCACAAAAGGAGCCCCCTCTCTCAGTGACAACTGACTGGCTCCACTTTGCAGCAGAACATCTGTTTTCCCGAAATATATACACCAACACACTGGGTGTCCAAACCGGTTGCACCTCCCAGTGTTCCAGTCTATTTAAAGTGTTTAGCATGCTCACCTCGCAAGCAAAAGTATCCTGGTTTGAATACTGGGCAGGGTGAAACCTTAGGCAAGTTTCAGTACCCCACACACCTCAGTTTTCCCAGCAATAAATAGGCGTTTGGTTTGGTCACTCAATCCACAACCGTTTCTGGGGCATTCCTGTGTGCAATTGGCTGCCTTGTTTCGCCTATGAAATACAGTCAGTTCACTTTACAATACATTCTGTGAAAGGCTTTGAGATGTCTCCATGATGTGATAAGGCGTCATATTGCATGCAAGCATTATATTTTTAAAAAGAGCCATTTAGAAATGAACAGATGAATAATCCTAATAATCTTTGTATTTCTTCCAGTGTCTTTCATGTCGAGAAGCATCATAAAATTCTCCCCTCCTCCCCCACCCCAACACAAAAAAATTGAGTATCTTTATTTTTGCCATTAGTGTGGAATTACTTCACCAGTTTGCGTGTGTGGTGAATCAATGCTCTTTAATATAGTACAGCCATGGAGCTTAGCTGCTGATCAGCTGTCCCAATTATTCACGTCTCCAAATTGTTTCAATAAATGGAGAGCGTCTGGTACATCAAAGCAGCATATATAATATCAGTTTCTCTTTAAATAAACCCATGTGAATGTAGAAAGAATTCATCTAGTTTGCGATGAAGTGTAGAAACACATCTCTTACTGTTTCTAAATCATGTATGTCAATGCTCTTTTCCAGTTCTATGTATTCCTGTCATCCTACTTAAAAGATAACTCCAGTGATAAGAACCATGTTTAGGTAACTTAAATGTGGCGTTTTGCCTGAGAGTTTAGCTTTTATTGGATTCTCCCCTTGTCATCTACACTGAGCCTTGGTTTCACATGTGGAGTCCTATAGCGTAGTGGTTAGAGCACTTGCCTTGCAATCGAGAGGATCCTGGGTTCGATTCCTGGCAGGGTGAACGCATAGGCAAGTTTTCTTACTCCGCATGTCTCTGTTTACCGAGCAGTAAGTAGGAACTTGTTTTTTAGTTGATTGGTGTATCGCTTTACCGGGGGTAATAATCCCTTCCAAAAAAAATTATTATAATAATTTGGTCACTCAATCCACGACTGTTAGTGGGACACTGCTGTGCGCAATTGGTTGTCACTTTTCGCTCACAAAATATACGTTAATTCACTTTACAGTATATTACTGTGAAGCATTTTAAGATCTCTCAACGACGTGATAAGATGCTACATTGCTTGCAAGGATTCTAATTACTATTGCTTGGTGCATATTTCAAAAGGGGGTGGTGGGGAGGAACACTGATTAGTCCTGCCCAGTGACAGTGTCCATTTTGGTACTAAAGGAATTTCTCTGGACATGTCACACAGCAGTTACCTCTTTCTCTCTTCCATCCACCCCCACCCGAGCCCGCCCACCCATGGCTTAATGAGCAATGAGTGACTCCGAATCATGCAGAAGAAGGATAGTTACGATTGAATTTCTGATCTTTGCCGAGTTAGTCAGCAACAGGAATATGAATGAGTGAATGCAATTCAGTACATCGTTCAGCTTTACAACCAAACTGCTAGAGCTTTATATTTGTACATCAAAAGAACAGCTGCCAGAGTTCCTCTGTGTTGGCAGGATATTTTTGGCTGTTTTGGAACATATCAAACAAAATCCTAGAATTGATGATTAATGTGATACAATTTTCTCTGCTGAGTGTTTCACTGAAGTAACCTCGTGGGCAGAGTGTAAACGCATGAAATGTATAGCCCAGTGCTTTTTTCCCCCTCCTCCACTTTTCTTCTATGGAATATTTTGATTAGATAATGCAGTTAAGATAATTATAGAGCAGTTGGCAGAAACCTCAAAGGTCACCAAGCCTCTCACCTCAGAAGTTGGTGAGTATTTCAAGCTGATGTGAAAATTACCTGTGGGAAATTGGTTGCTGTGTTTCGCCCACAAAATACTTTGAAGCTCTTTGAGATGTCTCAACGATGTGATAAGGCACTATATGGAATGCAAAGATTATTATTATTATCATAATGTGGACGGGGGAGTGAGAATTACAAAAAATATGCTGGATGTTTTATTTTCTGAACCTATTTTATTCTCTTTCCCTCTCTGTCTCTCTTCTCCCTCTGTAAATTTGCACTTCAGGTTCATGAAGTTGAGAAGTCTGAATTTGTCCAATAATCACATGGGAGAGTTTCCTCTCGCGCTCTGTGATATTCCAACGCTTTCGGAGCTCAACCTTTCCTGCAACGCTCTCCGATCGATCCCACCGGCAGTCGGCAACATGGATAAGTAAGTAGGCGCATTGAGGGCAAAAATCTATCTTGGAATAGCAAGAAACTGCAGGAAAGTGACAGAATGACTAACTCTTGTGCTTTAACACTCACTCTTTCTTTTTCTCTCTTCTTCTGAAATGCAGCCTGCAGACTTTTTTGCTGGACGGCAACTCCCTGCAGTTTCTCGCCCCAGAGTTGGCGAGTCTGCAACAGCTGACGTACCTGGGCCTGTCCTTCAACCAATTCACACACATTCCAGCCGTGCTGGAGAAACTAACCACTGTGGAGAAGCTGTGCATGTCTGGCAACGGCTTAGAGAACCTGAGCCTGCAGAAGGTGGGCAGGATGCCGCACATCAAACAAATAGATTTAAGGTAGATAATAATATTTGTACAAAATTCAATGTGGGGAGGGAAGAGATTTAAATGTGTTGGTTCACAGTGAAGCAATCCTCTCATTGCAACTAACAAGGTCACAGGAGTGATTTGGGTGAAAAAGGCCTTTTGGCTCATTCTCATCCTTTTTTAGGGTTACCTGTTCCCCACTTCCCCCCTCTCCCTCCATCTTCGTAATAGGGCATCAAGCTGTTTCTCTCATAAACATTCATGGTTCAAACCACCATTCCTGCTGATTCCCTCACTTGTGCATCTCTGGATTTTGAGGGATTGGTATGTGTTCATTTATTGAAACTCCTTTGGAAACACTACACTCTGAGCAAAGAAATGCTTCCTGGTATCTGTCCTGAACTTTCAATTCTGAACCAGTGCCCTCTTGTTCTATACTTGTCCTATTGAAATAATTGCTGTTTTATATAGACACAGACACAATGGGCCTTGTTCTCTGCTGTAAATTTCTATGGTTCTGAGACTTGGGCATGTCCACAGTAAAGATCTTACGCAGATCCCCTCACTTGTGCACCTCTGGATTTTGAGGGATTGGTATGTGTTCCTTTATTGAAACTCCTATTGGAAATGTTGTTGATTTTTATATTTAGACTCAATTGCATCACCAAGCTGGATACTGCAGATATGGATTTCTTGCAACATATTACTCATCTAGATCTGCGGGACAACAAACTGACTGACCTTGATGCCTCTGTGTTTGGCAACATTGAGGTTTTGCACTGTGAGCGAAACCAACTATCCAGCCTTAAAGTCAGTGGGCATCTGCTGAAGAATCTGTTTGCTGCTACAAATAGTAAGTCTAGAGTCTTACCTTCCTTATTTGTTTATGTTTGTACTTTGTTGGCTCCTTTTCTGAGTGTCTTTCCCTTTGAGTGCTTTGGGATGTCCTCCCAACGTAAACCTTAATTGTACAAATGTAATTTGTTGTTGAGCACATCTGTCTTTTGCATTATCAAATATGATAATAATAGTAATAATCCTTGCATTTGATATAGCGCTTTTCACAGCTTCCAGACGTCTCAAAGCGCTTCACAGAATATACTGTAAAGGAATTGACTAAATTTTGTGGACGAAACGCAGCAGCCAATTGCGCACAGCAGTGTCCCACAAACAGTCATTGTGTAATCAAACCAATTTGATTATTATTAAATATACCTTTCCCTCCCCCACCCTGCCTGTATCACACACTTGTTTCCCACTCCAAATCCCATTTGAGGCATAATCTGCTCTTCAATATCCATTCCCTTTATGTGCTCCATTGTCAAGCCTCTGCTCTGTTCCTCTGTTCCCTCTTGGGGCAAGAGATGAGGGATTTTCCATGGGCAACCTTGTTGTGAGCCTATATCAATGTTTCAATGTGTTTTTTTGTTTGGAAGCGACTGCCAATTCTTGCACATTTACAAAACAACTGGCAAATGTTTTTCTAGAAGATTTTATGAGTTGGAGCAAACATTTTTAATCCAGACCCTGATACAACTACCTAATGCAACTTGGCATTTTGGTTCTAAGCTGCTGCTTCTTGCATCTGTCAGTAATTATATGCATGGAGAAGATAATAGTGCAGATTGTGATGCATTATGAGAGATCTCCTAAAAGCAGCAGTGATGGTGAGCACACTCAAGTTATGGTGGTCTCATGCAAGAGAGAAAGAACCAGCAAACTTGCCATCGGTGCATTCTTTGCCAATTCCTGGAACTGACCCATGATATAGGTACACGATGTTGTTGTTGTAGGAGGTGTATGGCTCAAAGGGAAACAGAGACATTGGGAGAATAATGTCCTTCAATGAAAACTGGCCAACAGATGTAAAGGCTTGTGGCAGGTGTTCCTTTTACACTGTTACTAGACGCTGTCTAAAAACTGAATTGTATTTTCATTCTTTCAGACCTTGTGTACCTTGATGTTCATCCAGTCCCCAACAACCTTACTTTCATGGATGTATCTAGGTAGGTAATTGTCAAGTGGTGGCTTTTCAATATGCAAGTTAGGTAAAAACTGATCATGTAATCAATGGTGAGACAGGGGGTGGCAGGACTATAATGAGGGCCACAGACTTCACCTTTGGATGTTCGAGGAATTGTTTCTTCCCACAGAATAATGGGTATGCAAAACAACCTTGAACAAAAGAGATTGAGTTGATTCACATTTTCAAAAGCTATTGGATTAAGAGCAGGAGAGTGGGACTAGTTGGTGGCTCTTTCAAAGAGCCGGCACCGGCACGATGCGCTGAATGGCCTCTTTCTCTGTTGTAAAATTCTATGAAAAGGAAGTTGAATGTGGAATTGCTTGGAAACGGGATGAGACCAAACTGAAGGAATATTCCACAGGGCACTATATTTCCTCTTCGGCTGGGGTGGGCAGGAGGCAGCGGGATCTGGGCTTAGTATTGGAGAAGTGAGGATGGATGATTGCCAAAGTTTCTTTCGTTCGATTGCCTTTCAGTGTATTTATACAGGATGTTTCATTCAGGAGATTAAATTGAGCTATTTGTAAGAAATGGGTTGAATTGGCTTTTCTTGCTTTGTGGTTCCTTGTGATGTTGCTACATAAGTGAATGAATGCAATGTTTTGGACATGTTTCTCGTGCAGGAACCGATTGGACCTCTTACCTGATTGGATTTGTGACAGTAAAAATCTGGAAGTCTTGGATGTGGGCCACAATCAAATCTGTGAGCTGCCTGGGAAGTAAGTAACTGAGATTGTGTTTGGTGTCTGCAATCGCACACAATAGTCAGCAAGAAATCTCTACCATATAATACAACCCTTGTATTTGATATAGCGCTTTGATGTACCTTCATGTTTATCCAGTGGTCCATGGTCTGCTGATGAATCCTGCCTTGCTGCGACTGGCTGGCTAAGTATTTGCTTGAATTGAAGCAACTATAAAGCACTAATGTTAAAATCAACAATTGCCTGAACCGTGAAGGCAACGCATTTCATCATTGGGTCAATGTTGCTAAAAAAAAATTGGAACAGAATGGTTTTACACCAAAGGCTTTGGATTTCTGCTTCTGAGTGACAAACAACAGGAATTCCCTGGTACACAGGGATTTCAGGGTCGGAGTTCTGTAGCTCAGTGGTTAGAGCAATCGTCTTGCAAGCGAGAGACCTGGGTTCAATTCCAGGCAGCTCAAAATCTTGGGCAAGTTTCCTCCACACGCCTCATAATAATTCCATGAAGAAAACCATGGGTCATTTCAATCCACGACTGTTTGTGGGACACAGCTGTGCGCAATTGGCTGCTGCATTTCGCCCACAAATTTACAATTTACAGTATATTCTGTGAATCGCCTTGAGATGTCTAGAAGATGTGAAAAGTGCTATATCAAATGCAAGAGTTATTATTATTATGAGTGCATCACAATACTTTGATAGAGATAATAATAAGTTGGGAAATGTGCCCAAGGTTTCGCCCTGCCTGGAACTGCCTGGAATCGAACCCAGGTCTCTCACTTGTTCATGTTCTCAATCCCATTCAGCTTCATTCAATACACTTCTGGAAGATTCTCTTCTCTCCTTCACCCCTCCATTTCCCCCCCAAAACGTTCCTGAGACATCTCTTAAAGGGCCCCAGCCTATCCAGTCATGTCTGCAAGTTGGGCTTTGTTTTGAATGCTGCTTTTTTATAAAAAAACAGGATCTGTGTATTTTATGGCTTCCAGTTTCCAGTATTCCAGTTTTCAATTATGATAAACCTGGGATCTGTGCACAAGATTGTGTGTATTTGTAGAGGATATTGGAGTTTGAAGTTACCTGTCACCAACAGCTTTATAGCAACCGATAGCCACTTTTATGACTTACTATGAAATATAAAACCTTTCATGTGAATCCCACTATAGAATTGATACCCACTACCTCTGAGTGAATTGCACAGCACTTGTGTAATTCTTCTTCTGTTCGGGGGAATGTTTGATAGAACAAGGACATTACATTTCCTTTATTAATAAATTGACTTTTAATGTTGCTATCGCACATTAAGTTGCATTTGCACTTGGTTCCCTATAGTTGCGTCCTCATGAAGTTAAAGATTCTATATAAATGCAATTTGTTGGTGGTATACAATTAGTTAATGTGTGTGCTCAATGACATTGGCCTGCTGATGTGTTGTATGCATTACAGTGACTAGCAGTGTTCCTTGTGGTTAATCCGATTGAATAGTTCAGACAGATGTTGGGAAGCCCATAGAGTGATGTTTGTAATATGATGAAGGTTGGGAGGGACAGAGGTTAACCGAGGGGATGATTCCAGACGTTTAACAATATATCGCAAAAGTGGGGACCAGATGGCGGACCCATCATAATTGCTTTTATTTTCTTTGTGTAATATATATGATGGATGACAGGAGAGTAATAAGTTTTTTGTAGATATGAAATTTGATCGACGTTCAAGGAAACCATCTTCCTGGAACCAGTTTCCATATAATTTACGTTTAACTGTGTGAAAGCTTGTTAACTATGATTGTGGCACAGCCATGTGATTGCATCTCAAATGTGCATCTTTATGTCGAGACAAGGCATAAAAAAAACCTCCAGAAAAAGTATACACTGTTGCAGTGCAGAAACACTTTTTAAAAGTTTTATTCTATCACCAAAAAGAAACTTGTGACTTGCATGAAACTACAGTATTTGGTTTGCCTATAAGATACACATATACCGATTCAATCACCAAAGAAGGATCATTAAAACAGAGTGCCCAACTTGTAGAAATGATGTGATAAACTAGGGCTCCTCAACATGGTCACCACACTTTACGGTGAATCCTGTGATGCCCTCTCAGATGTCCTTCTGACCCGAGAGGCACTAAATCAAATACAGGATTGTTATTATTTATGATCCCTTGAAATCTAACCTTGATTTTGGCAGCTCACTTAACTGTAATAATGTAAGTTCTGCTGATGGCCCATGCTCACAAGGTTAACCTATTTTTCATTTCAGCTTCTGATTGACTCAGTATGGATTCCTATTACACCCTGATTTTATTTCAGATCTCCAACATGCACGGTTTTGATCGTATTACTAATGGTGCCAGATCATTATTTGTGTGTGTTTTGCAACATAAGCAACTGGGTTAAGCCTTTGCGCTTGTCAGGCCTGAAATTTCTCATAGTCCTTGCCTTAAGACAACTATAATAATAAAAATAATAATCCTTGCATTTGATATAGCGCTTTTCATGTCTTTTAGATGTCTCAAAGCGCTTCACAGAATATACTGTAAAGTGAATTGACTATGTTTGTAGGTGAAACACGGCAGCCGATTGGCACAGCAGTGTCCCACAAACAGTCAAGGATTGAAATTATCAATTTTTATAATTGTGAGTTTTTTGGACGGATTATTATTAGGCGTGTGGAGTAAGGAAACTTGCCCAAGGTTTTGCCCTGATCTGCCTGGATTCAAACACGTGTCTCACGCTTGTAAGGCGAGTGCTCTAAACACTGAGCTACAGGAGCTCCATATTTACCTTTAAGATTGCAAAATTGTGCAGAAATTTCAAAAACTCTTAAATTTGTTCTTAATTTAGAAGGTGTTTTTTCATCGCGAGCTTTTTTTAAGAACTCTGTAAACTCAAGCGCTTCCAATCGAAGACTGAATTTAATCATTTTTGAGTGTTGCACGATCTTAAAAAAACAGCGTTCTTATGGCTAAGACTGAAGCTCGCTCACCTCTGGTCTGTTTGCTACTGCTGGAGATTGAGGGAGTATTCTGTGAGTTTCTCCACACTCAGTAGAGCAGCTCAGGTTCTGGGTTCTAAGTACTTCCATGGTGAGGAGCAAAGGACTTAGTGTTGTATGTTTCCTTTCATAGATTGTTCTGTAATGGGAGCTTGCGCAAACTACTGGCAGGTCACAACCAACTCCGGAAGCTTCCAGAACGACTTGAGCGGACACAGGTCGAAGTCCTTGACATCCAGCACAACCAGTTAACCGAGTTACCCTCTAACCTTTTCCTGAAAGCTGACGGGTAATCAAGATGTTTCATAACAATGCTGTTTTTGTTATTCTTAGCATCCATAAAATGAATTCATAGTATCGGAATTTCTTAGAAGCTTTCTTAGAAGCGTGTCTCCTGCCCTTTTGACTTGACCAACTATCATTCATTGGTGCAGAAAGTCTGTCCTTTATTCTATTTTGTGGCAAATTTTGATGGCTGGACAGAAAGTTAAGAACTAAATTAAACCATAAGAGATGTTAGCAGTGACAGGCACAATCACCCCAATGCTTGAACGTCAAGTACTGTGAGATGCATGGATATGCTCTAAGCAACTTGTGTATATGCTTGCCTGCTTTTCTCTACAAGTAGAAGATTAATGCATGCCCAGCATTGCAGATGCTTCCACTGCACAAGGCAACATAATTCCCCCAAAACAATTTCACGCATGTTATTCCCCCTCAATGGTGAACCCAAATAGTGCAGATAAAGCCCAGTGCTGTTAACTGTGTGCTGTTAACTAGGGATTTTAGAAAACATACTGACAATTAGAAATGTGACTTTTTTTTTTGTCATTTTCCTCTTGACAGCTTGCGCTGCCTGAATGTTTCAGCAAATAAACTAGAAACGCTTCCACCCTCCTGCCTGTCTGAGGAGAGCCACAGTGTACTACAGGAGCTGTACCTCAGCAACAATTCCCTCACAGATAAATGTGTGCCACTGCTGACCGGTCACACTTATCTTAAAGTCCTGCACCTCGCTTACAACCGGCTCCAGAGCTTTCCAGCCAGGTAAGATGGCCTTTCCAAACCCTCCCTCTTTGCAAACTCTTTACCAGACTTTTGTTGGGGTGAGTCGTTTTTTCATTTCTTGTGGTGATTCATCCAAGATGCAGAGAGAGTGAGCTGATATGACAATCACTGTGAACATTGATTGCCGTGAGGAAGAGTATGAGCAAGATCATGGCTTGTAAAATGCAATTGTACCGACTGGTGCTGGACATACAGACAAGTGCATTGTAAAACACCTCTTGTTGACTTGAACTCTTATTTGTTCTGCACATGGTTAACTCTTGCTGTATAACTAGCATATTCATAGATGCAGAAATCTGGTTAATGCACCACCACCATCATCACTTTATCTCCTCTTCCCTCATCTCTTTAAGCCTTTGATTCTAGTTTCCCACCCCTTATTGGCATATATGTTCCCATAGACCCTCTCTTGTACAATAATCCCGAGCTCTGGTTCACATCCTTGACTGCCCAGCTCTTTGGGACGTCCTCTGATGTGAAAGGCACGATACAAATGTGATCTGTTATTGTTGTCCTTCTCCCCCGCAGGAATCTCACTAGTTTTACATCAGCATCTTTGGTTTCCTCATGGTGGTTTGCGTGACTGTCTCTCATTTCACTTTTTCAGTAAAATGGCAAAGCTGGAAGAGTTGGAAGAAATGGATCTCAGCGGGAACAAACTGAAGGCCATTCCCACCACTATCATGAACTGCAGGCGTCTGCACACGGTCATTGCACATTCCAACTGTATCGAAGTCTTTCCTGAAGTCTTGCAGCTCATAGAAATTAAGGTACCAAATAAAAGCTATCCGGAAAGCACATTATCTCCAGAACCCACATTCTTGTTCCATATATTGTCACAGGAATACATGCATGTGGGTGACATAGTTTGGTTAATGACCCCCTGAACAATCAATTGTGGATGATTTGTTATTAAGGCCAGTCGGTCTATCTAAGACTGGTTTATCCTGCATGTTCAGAGATCAGTGTGACTAGCAATCACCCAGCGCCCAGGTCAAAATGATATGTGTGCTGTCCGGCCTCAATGTCAACCAGTCAACATGGGTGGATTTAATTTTGGTCGTCTGCAGGTTGTGTTGAAATTCGTGGCTGCTATAACTTTCTTATTCTCATTCTTAACTCTCTTTCGCCCCCTCCAGCAGAATTATCTGACCATGCTTTTGTGCACTGAGCTGTTTTCCTTTACCAGTTTAGACGGGAAAGAAGGGAAAAAATAGTTTGGGCCGTGTCAGTGCAGCAGTGCAGGCTTGTAACAAAAATACTTCTACACTTCACTGTCTAATGGTTCATACAGTATAAGATGAGGCAGCTCAATTCAATCTGCCCTTCCAGATACTGTGCCTGGATTATGTTGCCTGGTCTCAATATAATCAATTGACAACCAAACTGTCACAAGTTGTACGTTTAAACATCAGTTCCTGCATCGCCAGTAACCAAGTGATTAACCAAGCTTTATTACTGGAGCAAGCTTGTCGCGCTGTGTTTTTAATGCGTTGCATATTTAAAAGTTTAGAAAAACGTATGATCATTGCTAATGGTTCTCAATATTATAGAATTTTGCAGTGTAAAGTTTTCTTTCGTTCAAACTACTCTATACTCTCTGTATCCAGCAATATTAACTTCAATTGATGCAGATGTAGGTCAGTACATGGGATTAGACACGGAGCTTTGCATATTCCGAATGAAATAAAACCAGCTGTTGTTTTAAAAAAAAACTATTGTTTGATAACTGTCAGGAAAACCATTAATAGTGTCATGTTTCATTGGAATCGCATATCCGTTTAAACAAGGAAATGTTGGTGGGGGGTAGAATTCACTGTAAAGCCAGATTTATGATAATGGTTGTTTTGCTATCTTTTCCATCAAGTCTTTTATTTTAATTTCTGTTTATTTTAACTTTGCAAAGGACTTTTGTCTAATCTTCCCCAGACTAAGCCACGCTTCTGGTTGCACAGTGCAGATTGTGGGGTCAGGGCTTGCAATCAGTCCAGCTGCTGGAATACTCATGTAGAAGATAGCGATAGAAAGGTCACAATAGGACGGCACGGCGCCTGTGATAAGCGGCCATTTCTCAATGGGGTTTCTTACTAAAGAAATGGAGTGGAATTTTCTAACCCATCTGGTGAGAGCCCGGAAAATAGATCGCATTGGATTGGAGTTCCCACAGGTCGGCTGGCTGGACCACTTCCCATTTCCTTCTTGAAGAATCCCATGAGGAATCGGCGCATATTAAACATATTGCAGGGTAGTGTCTCAGCCCGATATTGAGAAACCTGTTCTGGATTCGGGGATGAGTTGGGGTGGGGGGTTTGCAACAAAGGGAAAGTAAGTAAATCCCATCAAAAGCTTCAACTGTCAGGAGCACTTTCCTTCCCTTTTATATTTGTGACACATTCTATTTGACCAATCGGGTCTTCTCAGAAATAAAACAATGGCCCTTATGTACAGTGGAAAGAGAGGGAGGGAGGGAGGGGGTGGGTGGGGGGGCGGGGAGGGAGGGAATGAGGGAGGGAGGGAGGGAGGGAGGGAGGGAGGGAGGGAGGGAGGGAGGGAGGGAGGGAGGGAGGGAGGGAGGGAGGGAGGGAGGGAGGGAGGGAGGGAGGGAGGGAGGGAGGGAGGGAGGGAGGGAGGGAGGGAGGGAGGGAGGGAGGGAGGGAGGGAGGGAGGGAGGGAGGGAGGGAGGGAGGGAGGGAGGGAGGGAGGGAGGGAGGGAGGGAGGGAGGGAGGGAGGGAGGGAGGGAGGGAGGGAGGGAGGGAGGGAGGGAGGGAGGGAGGGAGGGAGGGAGGGAGGGAGGGAGGGAGGGAGGGAGGGAGGGAGGGAGGGAGGGAGGGAGGGAGGGAGGGAGGGAGGGAGGGAGGGAGAAGCGTAGCGGCAATAATACAATTGGAAGATCTCTTGGATTCTTGCCTGGTCAGTAGCTAACATAGTCTTGCATAACTCTTGAGTATGGACACACGATGCCAATGAGTTGGAAGCCAGCCCAACCCATTTTGCTTGTTTCCACAGTGCATTGACCTGAGCTGCAATGAGCTGAGCGAGATCACGTTGCCTGAAAATCTGCCACTGAAACTGCAGGAACTAGACCTGACTGGAAACCCCAGGCTAGTTCTGGATCACAAAACTCTGGAGCTGCTGAAGTAAGCAATTTAATTTCCCACTTACCACTGCTTTAGCCCAAATCTTGTTCTCTTCCTTTAGCCTGAGGGTAGTGTTATCTTTGAACTCACCAGCGATTCTTACTTTGATTATTCTAATAGAGTTCTTTGAAGTAACTGAGAGAACTGAGAAAGATAATGCGGATAATAATGAAGACGTGGATGCGGTACACATGGATTTTCAGCGAGCTTTGATAATAACGCTTTTGCTAACCCCAAGGCTTTTGTGGGACGCTGCTGTACGCAATTGGCTGCCGTGTTTTATAGAATCATATAATTTTACGGCACAAAAGGAGGCCATTCGGCCCATCTAGTCTGTGCCGGCGCTTTGAACAGAGCAACTCAATCCCACTGCCCAGCTTTCTCCCCATAACCTAACAGACCTGCTCTTCATAAATAAAGATCTAGTTCCCTTTTAAAAGTTGTTATCGAATCGGCCTCCACCATCTTTTCAGGCAATTCATTCCAGATTCGAACAACCCGCTGAGTGAAAAAATTTCTCCTCAGCTCCTCTCTGCATCGTTTTGAAACTATTTTAAATCTGTGACCACGAGTCACTGATTCGCCCACCAGTGGAAACAGTCTTTCCCTATTCACCTGTCAAAACCTCTCATAATCTTACAAACCTCAATCAGGTCTCCTCTCAATCTTCTTTGTTCTAGAGAGAATAAGCCTAGCCTATCTAGCCTTTCCTCATAGCTGAAGTCCCTCATTCCTGGTACTATCCTAGTAAATCTCCTCTGCACCCTTTCCAATGCCTTAATATCCTTCCTAAAGTGTGGTGACCAGAATTGTACACAGTACTCCAGCTGAGGCCTGACCAAAGTCTTATAGAGGTTAATCAGCACACAAAATAAACCTCAGGAAACAGTGGCAGAAATTCTTAAGAATTTTACTGAAGTACCTTAAACATTTATTGGAATAAATCCCTGAGATAACTTTACTTCCTGCTTGTTGAAAACAATAAGAATCCTTACATTTGGTATTGCACTTTTCACGTCAGGACCTCTCAAAGCACTTCACAGGATTTACTGTAAAGTGCGGTTGTGTATTTTATAGGCGAACTCAGTAGCCAACTTGTGCACAGCAATGTCACAAAGTGAATGGCCAATTGTTATTTGTTTTTGTTGGCAAACTTAATTAGCAATGATGGAAATGCATAGAGTTGTTGGGAAAGAGCTGCTTCCTGTACACGGACTCAAGTTGCATAGTTGGAGACTTAGGAACAAGCTGGTGCTGTGTGTAATGGAAGTAAGATTATAAGGTATAGACTTTTTAAAAATACATTATTTGTGCGACTTGTTGTATAAAAATGTTCATTTGTTGCTTACAATCTTGTAGGAAAAGTACCCCTACTACCGGGTAGAATTAAACGCATTTCAGTGTTAACAGTTCACGTGACTTAATACATAATAATCAAAATGATTTGATGTTGATGCCCCTGGCTCTGTAACAAAAAAAGTGTGCATCAATATCAAATAATTCACTTCAAATTGTTGTATGGCTGACACTCTTATAGTTTTACATGAATATATTGCTGAATAATTAAAATAGTCTTTGCATGACTATAGCCAAGCCCAAACATTTCAAAGTGTAAGATTGCAAGATTTTTTGTGCAGTGACTGTATATTCGTAGGCAAATGAGGCAGCCAATTTGTATACAGTAAAGCCCCATGAGCAGCCATGAGATGACTGACCAAATTTGTCTGAGTCTTTGTTGGATAGAAAACCAGGAGCAACTCCCTTCTCTTTGAATCTTAGTTTAATGTCATCCAAAGAATGGCGTGGCTGACAATGTAGAGTTCCCAACTGCTTTGGAGGGTCAGCCTTGGCCATGAGATCAAAGTCCTGATGTGGGACTTGGCCCCACAGCCTTCTGACTCACAGGGGTGACTGCGCCAGGCCAACCCTAAATAAAATTAAACATTTCTTATAATGTTGCAGAATATTTGCACTGTTTAATATTGCCTGCACCAATGCACTTAAGAGACCCCATTAGAGGTGAGGAAAGATCTGAAGTTTCACACGGGGCTGATCTCAGCCAGGGCAGCTGTATAGAGATCGTAGAATCATAGAGGAAGCCATTTGGTCCATCTAGTCTGCCGCCTCTTTAAAAAGAGCAATCCCACTGCCCCGCTCTCTCCCCATAACCTAACAGACCTGTTCTCCCTAAATAAATATCTAAGTCTCTTTTAAAGGCTGTTATCGAATCGGCCACCACCACCTTTTCAGGCAATGCATTCCAGATTCAAACAACTAGCTGAGTAAAAAAAAATTTCCTCAGCTCGCCTCTGCTTCGTATTTTAAGTCTGTGACCACGAGTCACAGATTCGCCCACCAGTGGAAACAATGGAAACAGTTACAGATGCTGTAATTGGCTTCAATATCCCAGGCTAAGGAGAGCAAAGTCAGCCATGATTTCTCCTCTTCTTGCAGTTTCCCTTCTTATTCCTGTTTCTAATCTCCATCCAGTGATGGAGCGGTGTGTGTGTGTGTGAATGCTGGTTGAGGGCATTGTTTGTCCTCGGTTGTGGTGCCCTCTACTGTTGAACAGCCTGCTTGACACTCACTGTTTCGGGTGCAGCATGAATAATGAAACTTTGGCTGTGTGGTACCTTATACAGTAATTCATCCACAAAATATACAGTCAATTCACTTTACAGGAAATTCTGTGAAGCTGTTAGAAATGAATGTACGAATGTACATTCACTAACATGATAAGATGCTATATCAAATGTATAGATTTATTTGTTTGTTTGGGGTATCCTCCCGACGTGAAAGGCACTCTATAAATGTAATCTTGTTGTTGTTATTTAACTTAATCGATTTCTCTTTGTTTTTATCCCAGTAACATCCGTTGCTTCAAGTTAGACCAGTCGTCCACATCCTTTGCAGTTGGTGAGGGATCTGGTGCTCCTGCTGTGTGGAGTCATGGATATACAGAAGCCTCAGGAGTGAAAAACAGGTACGTTGCATTCAAGGAATTAAAACGCACATCTTCCGTCTCGTCAAGAGTTTCTCACGTGAAAATTGGCCGGAGACATTCGTACATTCATTACTGGAAAGACACATTTTTTCTGTCTTGAGCTGGTGGAAGATTGTTCCCTTTGTTGCTGCGGTTGCTGGGACGCAGAAATAACTGACACGTTACATCTATATGAGATTCCTGTGCCTCCAGAAGTAAAGAGCTAGTGTTTTAATGGATCCTTAGAAATTGAAAGGCTTCTTTATCCTCCGCTGAAACAAGTTTACAGAGGGATTGAAAAGGAGAAACGAAAGTCGCTTCAGGATAGGAATATTCAAAGGAATTCAAGCTGCAGAATAGATTTTTGTTCACCACAGTCATCTCTTAATGGACTGGTTCAAAACTAGTGGAATTATTTGAGTCACTGCGCAGGGCCTTAGCGACTGCAAAATAAACAGGAATGGTGCTGTGGACTAAGGTGAGGAGGGCTGGAGTGACTACATGGACTCCAGTGGCAACACCAGACAGGTTTCTGAATACAGTATTAAGGTAGTTCAGTGCAATTAGATGGTGAGATTGATGTGTGGAGGTAACTTCAGCGCTTTGGAAAGGGAAAGGCCAGGTGGACTAATGATCCATTCCTGCCTGTATCTCTTTACTGTGTCACCGCTTTTAAGTGTCGGCTCCTTTGAAGAAATTTAAAGTGTAACCAAACATGGAGCCAAACGTAGCCTTTCCTAAAATATGGGTTAATTTGCCTTTGTTAAAGGCAAATCGTGTCTCACAGACACAATAGAATTTTTCGATGAAGTGACTGAGAGGGTGGATGTAGGTAGTGCAGTGGACTTAGTTTATCTGGGTTTTCAAAAGGCATTTGTCAAGTGCCACATAAGAGACTTATAAACAGAAAAGAAGCCCACTGTATTAAAGGGACTGTGGCAAAATTGATCCAGAACTGGGATGCAAAGCTGAGAGTGGTAGTGAAAGGTTGCTTTTCTGACTTGAGGGAGGTATATAGTGGTGTCTCTCAGGGATTAGTATTGGGACCACTGCTCCTTCTGATCTATATAAATGATCTGGACCTGGATATAAGGAGCACAATTTCCAAATTTGCAGATGATACTAAGCTAGGAAAAGAAGTAAATGGTGAGGAGGATAGCACCAGACTCCAAGAGAACTTATACGGATTGGTAAAATGGGCAGAAACGTGGCAGGTGAGGTTTAATATGGAGAAATGCAAAATGTTGCATTTTGATAGGAAGAATAAGGAGAGGCAGTATAAGCTAGATGATACAATTTTAAAGCAGGTAAATGAATAGAAACCTGGGGGTCCATATAAGCAAATCTCTGAAGATGGCAGGTCAGGTAGATAAAGCTATTAAAAAAGCATATGGGACACCAGGATTTATAAATAGGGTATAGAATACAAAAGTCAGGAGGCTATAATGAATATTTATAAAATGCTGTTTAGACCTCAGTTAGAGTTCTGTGTTCAGTTTGGGCACCACACTTTAGGAAAGATGTTAAGGCATTAGAGAGGGTACAAACAAGATTTATTATGATGGTACCAGAAATTAAGGACCTTAGTTATAAGGAGAGGTTAGAGAAAATAGGATTATTGTCCCTAGAGCAGAGAAGATTAAGAGGGGATTTAATAGAGGTTTTCAAGATCATGAGGGGAATTGATAGGTTGAACTGGGAAAAACTCTTTCCACTGGCATCAGTAACCTGAGGTCACCAATTTGAGATAGTTGTTAAAAGAAACAGAAGGGAGGTTAGGGGAAAACAAAATTCACCCAGCGAGTTGTTCGGATCTGGAATGCATTACCTGAAAGGGTAGAGGAAGCCGATTCAATAGCAAATTTTAGGAGAGAAGCGGATGGGTATTTGGGGAGGACAAGATTGCAGATTGCTATGGAGAGAAAGCAGGCCAGTGGGATTGAGTTGGATTGTTATTTTCGGAGCTGGCGCAGACACGATAGGACGAATGGCCTCCTTTTGTGCCGTATGATTCTATGAGGGGAGAGGAATAGGGTATTAGGAGGGAGTAAGGAGTGGGTGGTGACTCACGTGGAGTACAAACACTGGCACGGACTAGTTGGGCGGAATAGACTATGCCTGTGCTGTACAGTCTATCTAAATCCATGCAAAATGTTCTGAACAAGCAGTTTGCTCAGTAAAGGTTGAACAGTGGAGTTTGAAAATGTTTCTGTTAAAGCTACATAATGTAATATTCAGTGGGGGGGGAAAGACAATATGCTTTAAAACTCTGATGTATTTATTAAATCAGACACCAAGATAAATGTACATTCTTTTGATAATATCTATGATTTTTTTTAAATAAAAAGATTGAATAATTCATTTGAATTGCAGGTTGTGTGTGGCTGCCTTATCGGTGAATAACTTCTGTGATAACAGAGAGGCTTTGTACGGTGTATTTGACGGTGATCGGAATGTGGAGGTGCCCTACCTCCTGCAGTGTACTATGAGCGATGTGTTAGCAGAGGAACTGCAGAAGTCAAAGAACGACGAGGAATACATGACCAATACCTTCCTGGTCATGCAGAGGTGAGCAAACTCGCGAAGAAATCTGCCGTGTGGTGCTGCACTTGCCCTGGTGGGAGTGATTGGCTTGCAGTTACCTTGACTGATGATGTATAACAAAGCAGTGATTGGGAGGTGCTGAAAAATCCTTACCCGACGTGAAGCATTCAGGCATCCAGACATCACAGGACACACCCATCGGATAAGACTTTAAGCTGAAGTCCCATCTGCCCATTTGGGTGGATGTTAAAGATCTCATGGTATATTATTCAAAAACAGCAGGGAATTTCTCCCTCACAGTTAAAATCCCCAAAATAAAATCAGTCACTCACTGTTTTTGGCACAGTGTTGTGCGCAATTGGCTACTGTGTTTTGCCCATAAAATAGTCAATCCAGTTTACAGTATAGGATAGATACAGGTAAACTATTTCTGCATGTAGGGGTTCCAGAACAAGGGGGCATAATCTTAAAATTGGAACCAGACAATTTAGGAATGAGATGAGGAGGCAGTTTTTCACCCAGTGGAAAGTGGAAATCTGAAACTCTTCCCCAAAAGGCTGCAGATGCTGGATTGATTCATGTTTTTAAGACTTATGGTGGATAGCTGTTTGTTAGGTTAGTGTATTAAGGGATATGGGGCAAGGGTGGGTAACTGGAGTTCAGGTGCAGATCAGACATTATCTTAGAAAATGTTGGAACAGGCTCGAGAGGCTGAATAGCCTATTCCTGTTTTTATGTTTCTATAGCCTGTGAAGTGCTTTGAGACGTGTCGATGATGTGAAAGGTGCTATATCAAATCCAAGGATTATTATTATGATCCCTGTACAGAAAACTGTCTGGCTGTATCAATGTGAGTTGCACTTGAAATCTGGTCACCTCTGTATGCTCAGTGCGTGTAATGTCATGTCAGCAACACGATGACACATTTCATTGGACATGTCTGAGCTCATGAAAAGCCCCCATCCCTGTTCCCTAATTACCATCCCATCTCCAACCTCCCTTTCCTCTCCCAAGGTGCTGGAAAAAAATGTTGCTTCCCAGCTTCGCTGTTTCCTCTCCCTGCATGAACCGCTAAGATTTGGTTTCTGTATTGACTGTAGTACAGAGACTATTCTGGTCAGAATTACACATAACATTCTCTCCATTTGTGACTAGGCTCTCTGCCGTTTTCCAGTTGAATGTCGACATTCTGCCTGGCTCGCATCAGCGCCTTCTCACCTCAGGTGCTGACAGCATCAATTTACAGAGATAAATACATACTCTGCCTCACAGAACCAGTGCACAACCTTGGTGTCTTGTTCAACCTTCAACTGTAATTTAAATACCACATCCTTGCTCTGAACCATTCTGCCTTTCCCCATTGCCACAATATTGTCTGCCTCCACCATTACCTCTCCCTCCGGGCCTCCGAGACCCTCGTCCATGCTTTTAATTGTCTATGGCAATTCTCTGCTCACTGGGATTCCTAACACTCCCCTCCACAAGATGCAGATTATTCAGAA
Organism: Hydrolagus colliei; assembly: GCA_035084275.1. Taxonomy (NCBI): domain Eukaryota; kingdom Metazoa; phylum Chordata; class Chondrichthyes; order Chimaeriformes; family Chimaeridae; genus Hydrolagus; species Hydrolagus colliei. Next base: position 46,152,722 of record CM068743.1, read on the forward strand.
CGCTGCAGCTACACCCTACACCAGGCTTTGTGAGCCTTTCAACCCTATCCTCACCCAGCTCACTATCAACCCTATACTCACTGGCTCCCCGTTCTCCAGAGGATTGAATTCAAGATCCTTATTGTCACTTGTAAATCCTACCACAATCTTGCCCCACCCTCTTTAAGTGCTGTGATTTTGTACTTAGCTGTCCAGCAGCTATCTGGACAGCTCATTCCATTCTTTATTTATGCTTTTAAAAAAAGTACAGAGCTAAGTACAGACAGCAATTGAAGCAGTCTCTCATTGTGCAGAAGGAAAACAATATTTGATTTGCTCAAGCACTTGAATCTCAGAGCAGTGGAAGTTGGCTAGTCAATTGTCTCTCTGATTGAGTGCATGTTCTTGGCAGCTTTCCCAGGGTCTTTTGATTTCACCAAATGAAGTTTTTGATTGGTGAACAGCACCATGGCAATTTTTAATACCAAGCATAAAAATCTTGGGATCCTTCAGTGCAGCTTCAATAATGAAACCCCTGTGTGCATTTGAGCCCAAATGAAAATATACTGGAACATTTGACTAACTTAGACCTTTCAATTTGCCCTGTGGTATTCCCACTTATTCCAGTTCCAAGCTCCAGTAGTGCACTGGCACAATAATTCTCAATATTGTTGAGAATTATTAAATTAAACTCTAATTTCAAAGCCAAGTGAAAAAGTCTTTGTTAACTCTTTGAGACTCCTTGCAGTTCTTAAAGAGAAACGATTTGCAAATTAACACAAAATTTAAGTGTCAAACATGCAGTGAAGCAGCCTTGCAACTGCTTGTTGTAACATAGAACATTACAAGTGGTTTGCACATCAACTTCTAAGGCCTGAAATTCTACCTAACCTTAGCCTGTAACAATAATAATAATAATAAGACAGTCTTACAGTTTTTAAGGTTGTGCAGAATTCTAGGAAATTCTTGAATTTAGTATTAATTGTAAGCTGGTTCTGTTTGCGAACTGAAGAAAACTGACTTGCAAAATTAATAATAATAAAAATAATCCTTGCATTTGCATCTCTTCCAAAGTGCTTGATAGAATATACTGTAAAGTGAATTGTTTATATGTTTTGTGCGCAAAACTAAAGCTTAGTTTAAGAATTTTCAACAATATTGCACAATGATAAAATACTCTTACAGGCTAAGAATGGGTGGAATTGCAGGCCTTTACATTGGACTCATCCATTGATCTCGACTGTAACCACGGATAGTTCTGTCCTGTGAACTTGCCACAGCATTAAGCCAGATATTTCACAAAGAAAGACCACGGTTTTAAAATCTACACCCATGTCTGTGGTTCTTGTGTGTATTATATCTAATACTTATTTATTTCCAAACAAATTATTTCCAACCCTTAACCATTCACTGACCTAACCTGCCGTTTAGATATTCTGACACAAATTTTGTTTTTGTAACTTTTTCTTTTAGGAAACTTGGAACTGCCGGACAGAAGTTGGGGGGCTCCGCTGTGCTTTGCCACATTAAACACGATCCCATGGATCCCACTGGTTGCTTCACACTGACCGCAGCCAATGTTGGGAAGTGCCAAGCCATCCTGTGCAGAGATGGCAAACCCCTGCCTCTTTCAAAGCTCTATACCGTACGCTGTGAAGAAGAACTGCAGCGGATTAAACGTCACAAAGGCATGGTTACTGAGGTAAAATAACCAGCACTGATTGCCACATGATATTAATTTGTACTATGGACCAATTGCTGAATAGCTAAACTTCTAAAGAATTTATTTGATGTCCTTTAATAGTGGAGTCCTGTAGCTCAGTGGTTAGAACACTCGCCTTACAAGTGAGATACCCGTGTTCGAATCCAGGCAGGTCAGGGCGTAACGTTGGGCTTACTCCACACGCCTTACTCCACACAGCAAAAGGTGCTGTCTTACAACTGAGGTGTTAAACTGAGGTCTCATCTACCTATCCCATGACACGATGAGAAGAGGGATGGGAGTCTCTCCGGTTCCTTGTCCAAGATCCTTCAGATTAATGAAGTTCATTCACCTCATGGCTGTGTATGGGACCTTTATTTCTTTCCTCATAGGGTAAATAACGACTGGAACAGGTCACCAGGGAGGGTAGTTGCCCAGAACTGCCTTCTTCCACCTCTGTCACATTGCCTGCCTCTGACAGTACCTAACCCTAGATGCAGCCGAAAAACTAGTCACGTCTGAAGACCTTCCTCGTCAACCATGCCTTCAGCCACCCTCCTAGTCCCATCCCCCCTGCCCTTGTTCCGTTCTGAGCCCAACTCCCAGCTCAGGTCCAAGAACCCTCATTGCCCTAGGACGTCCTTCCGACGTGAAGGGTGCAATACAAGTGTAATTTTTTGTTCTTGTTGTTGTCGTGGTGGTCACACTTTCAGCCACAATGCTCTGAAACTCTGGATCATTATTCCTTTATCCCTCCGCCTTGCCTCTTCTGTCCCCATCTTCAGGTTTTGCCTAAAGACCATCCTATTCGACTGCCTAGAGTCACCTCCCGCTCCCCCAACTCATCATCGTGCCAGTGTCAAGCGCTCTGGGACGCTGTCCTGTGTGAGGGCGCTATGTGAATGCAACTTGTTGTTGCTGAGGCTAGGAAGCTGGACTCATTTAAGAAACGGTTTGATGTTTTTATGGGCGTGCAGTTGGGTGGGTATTCTAGTCGGGTGAGATGAAATGGGCTGAAGGGTCTTCGTCAACCAAACCGTGAAATGTCTGCTGTAAGGAGGTGTGTAATGAAATGCCTCATTGTACAAGGGAGGCACTGCTAAAAATGGAAGTTCTTCTAAAAGTCTTCTTTAATTGTATGCGTTGCAGGACAATAAAGTCAATGGGGTGACCGATTCCACCAGAATTCTGGGCTACACGTTCCTCCATCCTTACGTTGTTCCTCGGCCTCACATTCAGTCTGTCACCCTCACGCCGCAAGACGAATTCTTCATCCTGGGCAGCAAGGGTCTGTGGGACAGTATCTCCTACGTGGAAGCTGTGGAGTCCGTCAGGAATGTGCCCGACGCTCTGGCTGCCGCCAAAAAGCTGTGCAGTCTGGCCCAGAGCTACGGGTGCAACGACAGCATCAGCGCGGTGGTGGTGCAGCTCAACGTCAGCGAAGATTGCTTTTGCTGTTGCGATATGAATGGTGCCCCTCCTCCGAGCCCGGGCAGTTTCCCTCCTTCGGTCAATGAGGTGATAAAGGACCGTCCCTCGGACACTCTGGGGATGCCGTCCTCCAGCAGTGGCGTGGCCTCGGAGATCAGCAGCGAAATCTCCACCTCGGAGATGAGCAGCGAAGTGGGCTCCACGGCCTCCGACGAGCCCCCCCAGGTGACGCTGGCTGAGGGGGGCTCGGTGTACCACGGCGAGCAGCGCTGCATGTTGCACCCCGTGTGCCTGACCAGCTCCTTCCAGCGGCAGCTCTCCAGCGCCACCTTCTCCAGCGCCTTCTCCGACAACGGGCTGGACAGCGAGGACGAGGAGCCCATCGAGGGCGTCTTTTCCAACGGGAGCCGGGTGGAAGTGGAGGCCGACGTGCACTGCGCCCGGGCCAAGCGGGCGGAGAAGGCGGCGCTGCACTCGGCCTCCGAAACCTGCGACGAGGGGATCGTCATCAGCGCCAACGAGGACGAAAGCTGCGAGAAAGTGTCCCCGAAGGCGCCCGGGGAAAGCGACAGTCAGCAGCCGGAGCCCCCCTCTGCCACGGGAACCATCGGGCGGAGGCGGGGAAACGGCTCCGTGGCCCCGTCAGAGAAGAGCCACAACTTAATCGAGGTGGCGGCGGATCCCCCGCTGAAGAAGGGAGGAGGCTACTTCGCCGCCCCAGCCCAGCCAGACCCGGACGACCAGTTCATAATCCCACCGGAGCTGGAGGAGGAAGTGAAGGAGATAATGAAACAGCACCAGGAGCAGCAGCAGAGACAGTATCAGCTGGAGCACCTCCCGGACTGCTATGATACACCTCTATGACCAGGAGCCAAACTATCGCTTTCACTGACCGTGACACTGAGGAGCTCAAAGAGTCTTACTTTTCAACTGAGACTGGACAGGTTTTGTGTGATCTCGTCCCGGTTCCTAATCTTTCTCCCCGTCTCCTTTTTTTTCCTCCCTCCCTCCTCACCCCACCCACCCCACCCACCCTCCTCCCAGTTACACACACTGACATGTGCAGACATTCTTTGCAAGTTTTTCTTTTTTAAAAAAAAATCATCTCCACTTTGTTCTGTCGTTACTGATTTAATCCTTTTAAGAACTGAATAATGGATTAGTAGCAGTTTTGCTAGAGCATATCATTTCTGTAAGACAACGATATGTACGTGTATCGTATGGAGAGGCAGATTTTTCTTAAACCATCGAGCATTTGTTAGAAAACAGAGAAGCATAAGTATTAAGAATGATTGATTGTAGTTGATGATATAAATGTGGTCTTGCTAAAATCATGGCTTTTTTTCCAAAAGAAAGCGACTGTCATAGAGATTTGTAGACATTAAAGACTAACTCCTAGGAGTTGCAAACTCATTAATGTGACTTAGTCACTGGTATTTACTAATTTTCTCTGAGAGAACAGCTGATTTCAGAAATTATTGTAAATAGTTTGAATGTTGTATAATGATAAGTCAACACAAAGTTCCCGAGCAGTCTTTATCTGGAAAAGAATTTAAAACGTTTTATTTTCCATGTTGTCTTCGAGAAGGTGATGAGTGACGGGATTTACTCAGTGTGAAAACTGCCTGGCTATGGTTTGTTCAAGGACTGTGTTTTTGTCAGCCCGGCCTCTTGTCACACTTGAATTCCTCTTGTCTTCTGCTGCTCAACAGCATGACCGTGTCGAGATTATCACCAGGAAACAAAAAAAATTATATTACAAAGGAAGGATATTACTACACAAGCGGATATGTTAATACAATTTTGTTTAAAATAAATCTACAATTTAAACAAACCTGCTGCGTGTTTGGCATTTCATAAGAAAACTGAAGTTTTTTATTTTGAGTTTTGGTTTGCTAAACCAAGCATTCACAACCTGACATAAATAGGAGATAGGATAAGGCTTTACTTTATTTCCTTCCGATGAGATATTAAACTGAGTTCGTATCTGCCTGTTCAGGCAGTCATTAAAGATGCTGTTCCTCTATTCAAAAAGAGAAGAGATCGCCTGGTGTCCTGGCCAACAGTCCCCCAAATAGAATCGGTCACTCACTCCACTCACTCCATGGTTGTTTGTGGAACATCACTGTGCCCAACTGGCTGCCAGATATTGCCGACAAATACAAAGTCAAATCACTGTACGGTATATTCGCAAAGCGCTTTGAGGTGTCCTGATGATGGGATAAGACGCTGTATCAAATGCAAGAACTATTATTTAGTTTATTATCGTAGCACTCACATATCTATTAGATTGCACACTGTCTGATCAGCTTCAGATATAGTTCAAATCCAGTTCAGACTGATAAAATAAAGAATTATAATTGCATTTGGATCAAGGACCGTTCATGCTGGAAAGATCTTCCCTTAGTGCTTCCCTAGGATTTACTGTAATGTATAGTAACTGTATTTTGCAGGCAAACAGCTGCATGTCATCTCTTGAAGGCACTTGCACCTGCTGCCGTAGAGTTTGAAGGATGATCACTCATTTCCAATACAATTCAACCAAACTCAACCTTCAACCAGTTGGTGGAGTCCTGTAGCTCAGTGGTTAGAGCACTCGCCTTACAAGCGAGAGACCTGGGTTCAATTCCTCGCAGGGCGAAACCTTGAGCAAGTTTCCTTACTCCATATGCCTGATAATACTCCCTCCAAAAAAACCTAATAATAATTTGGTCACACAATTCACGACTGTTTGTAGGATACCGCTGTGCACAAACTGGCTGCCCACAAATATACGGTCAATACACTTTACAGTGTATCCTGTGAAGTGCTTTGAGACGTTTAGAAGACGTGAAAAGCACTATATCAAATGCAAGGATTATTATTTTAACGCCTGGGTCTTCCTGTGTGTACCCAGATAGTGAGCAACATTTGGCTGTTTAACTGGAGTATAAGAAGCAGGCGGTTATGCCACTGTGAAGTCTTTATACTGCATGTCTTGAATTGAGCCATATCAAGAACATGAAGATATTTCAGAAAATAATGAAAATTGTTATCCTTGATTACCATCCCACCTCCAACCTCCTTTTCCTCTCCAATATATTGGAATGAAATGTGGCTTCCCAGCTTTGCTCTTTCCTTTTCTTGGGACGTCTTTTCAGCGCCTTGGAACGTCCTCCTGACGTGACAGGCGCTCTATAAATGTAATTTTGTTGTCGTCGTTTCTTTGGACGAACTTTTCCAATCTGGATTCCAGAATGCCCAGAGTACCGAGAACTGCTTAGCCAATGTCACAAATGACATTCTCTCCATCTGTGACCAGGCTCTCTCTGCCTCCTGGGCCTTTTTGACCTCTCTGCCACCTTTCTGATACTGTTGACCATTTTTCTCCACCATCTTTCCTCTCAACCAACAGCATTAACAGTTGAATGTCAACAAGACAGAGGTTCGTCTACATAACTCCCATCAATGCCTTCTCACCTCAGGTGTTGATAGCATCAATCTTTACAGATGCACACTCCACCTCACAATGTCTTGTGTGACTCTCAACTGTCCTTGACCTTTTCAGCTTTTTCCAACCTCCACAATATTGTCTGCCTCCACCACCACTACTTATCGCCTCAGTTTTATAGGAGACCCTTATCCATGCTTTCAACACTTCCAGGCCAACTTTCTGCTCGTGAGACTTCCCAACTCTTCCCGCCACAATGATAGACCACGCAGCTCATGTCCTCGCACAAGCTGTCTTTACTCAGCTCCACTGGCTTCCCATCCTCCAGAGGATCAAGTTCAAGATCTGTGTCCTCACTTTTAAAACCCTCCACAGTCGTGTGTCCTACCCGACCTCTGCAACTTTCTAAAACTCTAGGAATCTGTCCGCTCCTCCACTCGGCCGACACTGGCCTGCTTCACGTCCCCCCCACCTCACATCAGCAGTCAAGCCTTCATCCTCTGCCTCCACTCTCTGGAACTTCATCTCGAAATCCTTTTGCCTCTTCCCTTGCCCCCTGCAAGGCCCATCTCAAGATGTCCTTCTTTGACCGTTTGGGCATCCTCCCACCGCCAGCTCCTTGCCTCTTCACTTCTCTTGGATGCAATCCCCAGCTTGGGTGCCAATCCTTGACTGTCCCTTGGGCTAACTTCGATATAAATGCAATTTCTTGTTTATTCAAACAAACTACTGTAAATCATTGTTATAATTGCTTTTGTTTATGAATGGAATCCACTGGGTAAATCTGGTAGATTTAGGAGATTTCCCAACCTGAAAATAAACCTGGAGTGAAGTACTTAATAAGTATTGTCGTGCAGCTACCTTTTTTTTGCTGCTATCTTATGGACAAGACTGCCACCTAGTGCAGTCGATATGAACTTCGGAGCAGAATAAAAGGGAAATGTGTTCCTCGTCAACGGGGTTAACAAGAGGGAGATGAGAATTCTGTGGACTGATCATTCTTTCTTTCAATATCCTCGCATTTTGACACCTCACAGGCCTGCAAATTTATTTTAACATGTTCAAAACTCCGCCTTTCCTTCAATTTTTGTAGCCCCACTCGCTCGTGTACTTTTGTTGCTTTTAAACCTCCTTTTTCAGAGCATTTCACAGGCTGTTAAATGGCCCACCAGCCACCCCTTACTGTTTGCAATAACTGCTTCTAAATGACGGAAAAATGTCTAGTTGTTAGTTAAACTGTATAGTTGAGTACCCATTACATTCTCTTTTTATACGCGCACAGATTTTTCACAAGGTTAACAGCACAATCCGCAAATCTTCCTGCACAAGTTGCAGATTTTCCGATACAAATTTACATTTATGTAGCACCAGTCATATTGGGAGGTCGTCTTAAAGCACTGAAACCCTGCAGCTCGTGTCCTGCCTCATACCAGGCTGGGTGAGCCTATCATCTCTGTCTTCATTCAGCTCCACTGGCTCTTCATTTCCCAACGCATCGAGTTCAAAATCCTCAATCACACAGTCTCACCCCACCCTACCTCTGCATTCCAACCTGGCAGTTCACTTTGCTTGACGACAGTGGCCTACTCCATGTCCCCCCTTTCTCTCTGCTCCACCATCGGCAGGCGGGCTTTCAGCCATAGTATCCACTGTTTTGAACTCCCATTTCCAGTTCCCTGTGACTTCCTCTCTCCCATTTTTCAAGGTCCACCTCAAAAAGTACCTGTTTGACCGTGTTTTCAGTTCCCTCCCTATCCCCTCAGCTCCAGTGGACAGCCTGAAATGTCAAGTCGGTTGGGATGTCCTCTTGCAGTGAAAGGCACTGTGTATTCACTAAAGGTAATAAATTTTATTCAAATTCAAGATCCTCGTCCTCACTCTCATGCGCCTCCTACCTCTCTGACCTGCTGTCCCCCAGCGAGCCTCCTCGCCCCCTCTGTTCAGCGGGCTCCGGTCAGCTTCACGTCCCCCGCTCGACCCGCCCTACCTTCAGCGGATGGGCTTTCAGCCTCTCTATCCTCACACTCTGGAACTCCATCCCACAGTCCCTTTGCCTCGCTTCCTCCTCGCCTCCTTCAAGGCTGGTCTCAAGACCCTCCTCTTCGACCGTGTGTTCTGCTGCCCTCCCAACTCTCCTTCCCCTCCCAAGTCTTTCCCGCCACTCCCCCCTACCCTGGTCCTCTCCCTTGCTCGGGTCCCGACCTGACTGTTCAGCACCTTGGAATTAACTCCCTACGTGAAAGGCCTCCTATAAATGTAATTTTGTTCTTGTTGTTGTTGTCGTCACTTCACGTCACTGTTTAATGAGTCCTGCAGATTGGTCAACAATGCCTTCAAGCAATGCAGACTTGACTTGCCTCAATAAATTCCTTTTGAGCTCTAGAAATGGAAAACACTGCTCTGTACAGCTGAACCCCGAGGACTCCCCAAATCAGAACAACTTCCCAAACCCTTGTCTCTTAGAGTGGCCTTCCAGTCAATGGTTTGGTCATATTGTGCTGGAGTATGGAGGAGACCCACAAAGTTATGAAAGACAGCGGAGAGTGGCTTCATATATTTCACATAAATGTGACAGTTGATCCTTAATCCTTAATTAGGATTATTATTAATTTAGGCCATGGCAGATCACATTAGATAAACATCCAAGTCAATTGGAAGCTAAATTTCCATTATGTGGGTAAACCAAACCCGTGTATTACTTTCCCATTAGCATCTCTGGAAACGCGGACACTATAAATCCTGATGGGAAATTCAATTTTCGCAATAAATTTATTCAAATCAATGAACAAAAATAGCAGCAGTTCAATTGTTTGCTAATCAGCAAGTTAAAAAATGATTGCAGATAGAAAAGAATGGAGAAATCACTGCATGTTATTTGAGAAAATGAATTAAATTAAACCTCTATTTTAACCTTTAAACCTATTTTAACCTTTAAGTTTTAAAAACTTTACTTTTTTTTTTCTAAATCATTTTGGAGCCGATAATGTGATCCTGACTGTAATTACCAGTTGATGGGCAAATTTATGGGCAGGGTTTCTTTATATAGACTTCCTGCTTGCTGTCTTATATTCCTTCTCTCAAGTGCAAATAGAACATGGAAACAAAGGAGATGATTAGTACATAAATGGGACAGTAATATTCCAGTGAGACTGGTTCAATAACTATAGCTCCTTTCATGTGGGGTAGCGTCTTGGAGTGCTTAACAGTGACAGGCTTGATGCCAAGCCAAGGAGAGAGGGAACGTGACCATAGGTAGGTGAAAGAGGAAGGTCTTCAGGTGTGATTTAAATCTGAAGTGGCGAGACGGATTGCTTGACACAGAGTTGAGGAATCTCATGGTGTAGTTACTGTAAGCATGGCTGGAGATGCTGGAGTGGAGAGGATGAGGGATTGCAGGTAATTGGAGCAGGCTGAGCGAAAGGGGCGGGTGGAGGAATACAAAATACAATACAAAATTACATTTGTGAAGGACATTTTGTGTCGGAAGGATGTCCCAATCAGGGATTAGGGTGTGAGGGGAGGGATTGTAGATTGGAATCAGGGAGGGTTGAGGGCAAAGAGGGTAAGACCATGGCTGAAGGCATGGTCGAAGAAGAGGGTCTGGTGGCGTGACTTGAAGGATGCCAGGAAGGGATCGAGGTAAAGGGAATGTGGGATGAAGTTCCAGAAACTTAGGGCAGAGCGGCTGAAGGCCCGATGGTGCGATGGGTCGGGCGGAGGACATGGAGCAGGCTGGAACCTGCTGAGCAGAGGGGGTGGAGAGGTTGATCAGGAGTGAGCAGGTCAGAGAGGTAGGAGGGCCTTGAAGGTGAGGACGAGGATTTTGAACTCCATCCTCTAAGGCGTGGAGTCATTGGGGCCGGGTGCTGGTGGGTATGATGGGATCATAGAGCCTGGAGCGGGAGAGGACACAAGCTTCAGAATTCAGGGTGATTTGCAGCTTGTAGAGGGAAGAGTTGTGAACCTGACAAGCGAGGAGTTGTCATAATTGAGCTTAGATATAATGAATACACATATGAGGGTTTCAGCCAGCTGAGGGGTGTGGCAGTGACATTGCCTCCTATTGTGGAGGTGGGGGAAGGCAGGTCATGGGGTGGAGATGGGGGAGAAAGTACAGTTCAGGGTCAAACAAGACCCCTGGGTTCCTGACTGGCTTGTTGAGGTGGAGTGTGCGTCCGTGCATCCGTCCGGCGTGGAGGGCGCTATATAAATCGAAATTGTTGTTGTTGAAGTTGCCAGTGTCTCGGGTGTGGAGGCACTGGCGCGAGCTAATCGGGAGGACCTCAGTCTTCCTGATGTACAACTACAGAAGGTTGGCTCTCATCCAGGACTTGATGTCTGACAGGCTGTTTGTCAGGATGCCAGTTGTCCTGGAATCGAGGGCGGAGGCAGAGAGATAGAGTGCGGGTGTCTATAAATGTAATTTTGTTGTTGTTGTTGTTGGTGTCATCCGCGTATATGTGGAAGTTAGCCCCATGTCTGCAGATAATGTCACCATATAATGCAAGTATGTCACAGAGGTAGAGGGGTGCCAGGGCATGAAGTGGTTTGTATGTGAGTGTGAGGATCTTGAAATTGATCCGTTCAGCAATAGGGGGGCCAGTGGAGCCCGGCAAGGACTGACTGTGGTGATGGGAGTAGGACCCACAGAGGGGAAGGAACACTGTGAGAAATAAACTGTCTCCGGGGTTTTGCAGCACTCCTGCCTGTTTTGGTGGATGTTAAGGATTCCATAAATCTTTTTTGAAATAGTGTTTGTACTTGTGTCCTGGCATTTCTCAGATAAATTGGTCTTACACTTAAGGCTGTTTGTAGGAGCTACTGTGGACAAATTAGCTGCCGTGTTAACTTTCAATTAAACAGTGACAATGCTGAACAGTAATTACCTTTAAAGCACCTTACAATGTTTTTAATATCACAGTCACTATATTGTATGTAAGGATTATTATAACTACTAATTCCTTAATAGCAGTAACAATGAACAGGTCAGAGATGGCCTGGATTTATCTGGGAGGCTTAGAACCTGTTGCACCTCCCCTCGCAGTGAACAACAACAACAACAACAAAATTACATTTATAGAATGCCTTTCACGTCGGGAGGATGTCCCAAGGCACAAATAACCTCTCTGAGTTTTAGCTATCCGCACTTTTATTGACAATCCTCATTGCCATAAATTAACCCTTGGTTTTGTCTAGAGGAATTGTTGGTTTATTACTTCTGTTATATTTTAATTGGAATAATAATAATAATCCTTGCATTTGCCATGTAACCTTTCACATCAGGAGGGTATCTCAACCACTTCACAGATGTATGCTGCACTCTGAGATGTGATGCTACATGAAGGGAGCTGTATAAATACAAATTGTTGTTAATTTGTTGTGATCGATCTAACATTATTCAGCTATGAATTTTTCATTTTCAATTAAAAAAATTAACTTCATATTATTTTTAATTTTGAGATGACATGATCACAATTTGAATAAGTTAATTAAGTTAGACCGTGTTCAGCAAGTGACCTAAATAGTTTGTACTTAATAAACCGAACACACCTTTCAGCTTCTCTGGAGAACAGTAAACTACCAACATAAGCATTTATTAAAATTGCAGTGACAGCATAATGAAAGCCAAACTGCAATTCCCAATGGAACATTTTATTAAATCGAACACAGAATTGAATAGATTTAGAAACCAAATCTATTGGAAAACATTTTCCCAGCTACTGTCGTGTGGAATGCAGTGCATTTGTGGAATTGTAGATGAGCACAGGTGACATTATTGTGGATCTGTATTGTTTCAATATTTTGGTAACAATATAAAGAAGAGAAATAACTTCCATTTTTCTAGCCCAGTACTGCTTTGGAATCTTTCAGAGTGCTTCAACAACAACAACAAAATTACGTTTGTATTGCTCCTTTCACGTCAAGAGGACGTCCCAAGGCGCTGGGCACGTTATTGCTTCAGACCCGAGCTAAGGATGGGGGGTGGGTGGGGGGGGGGGGATAATTTTCATGAGGGGTAACGGTTGTTTGTAGGAAAACACAACAGCTATTTCGCATACATTAAAATCATGAGATCACGACTGACCAATTTATCAGAAAAATATTTATTCTTTTCGGTGCGGAGGCTTTTCCTCCAGCCCCCGCACCGTCTCGTGCGGAGTTCCTCAGGGCTCTGTCCTTGGTCCCCTTCTCTTCACCGTTTACATGATCCCCCTGGATGACATCATCCACAGACATGGGGTGAATTTCCACATGTATGCGATTGATACCCAACTCTATCTCCCCATTTCCACCCTCAATTCCATGACTACCAGTGTCCTGACTGCCTGCCTGTTCGACATCAAGTCCTGGACGAGGAACAACTTTCTCTAGCTGAACATCAGCAAGACTGAGGCCTACTGATTGGCTCATGTCAGGGCCTCCGCACTTCAGGTGCTGGCAGCATCAGCATCCATGGCTGCACACTCCATTTCTTGAAGCGATTCAGGAACTCGGGTGCCTTGTTTGACCCTGAACTGTCCTTTCTCCCCCCACATCCACACCACGATCAGCACTGCCTTCCACCACCTCTGCAACATTGCCAGACTTCGCCACTGCTTCAACCCTCAGGATGCCGAAACCCTCACCCATGCATGCATCACATCAAGGCTTAACTATGGAAATTCCCTCCTCGTCGATCTTCCCAGCTCTTCCCTCTACAAGCTGCAGATCATCCAGAACTCTGTAGCTTATGTCCTCTCCTGCACCAGGCTCTGCGACCCCATCACCCCCACCCTCGCCCAGCTCCACTGGCTCACCGTTCCTCAGAGGATCAAATTCAAGATCCTTCATCCACCCTCCCACCTCTCTGCCCTCCCTCATCCCAAACACCCCCGACCCCTGACTGTTCAAAGTCTTGGGACGTCCTCCTGACGTGAAAGGCGCGAAACAAATGTAATTTTGTAGTTATTGTATAACCCCACCAGCATTTTTTCAAACTTTTGTGCCAGTGTATTTTGGGCAGTTATGTGTCTAAAATTCCATCACTGTGCTTAAAAATATCTGAATCAGACAGTTATGCATTTGCATTTAATTATAATAATCCTTGCATTTGAGATAGCGCTTTTCATGTTTTCTAGACATCTCAAAGCGCTTCACAGAATAAAAGTGAATTGACTGTATATTTGTGGGCAAGAATCTAACTGCTTGATACCCTCTCCCCCCATCTCTATTCCATAATCAGTAGATGGGCCTTCTCTCACTTTGCCCCTGCACTTCAGAACTTCTATCCCAAACCCCTCTGCCTCGTTATCACCCTCTCTGCTTTCAAAACCCTGTTTAAAGACAACAACAACAAACACAATTACATTTATAGAGCGCCTTTCATGTCGGGAGGATGTCCCAAGGCACTGAACAGTAAGGTCAGGACCCAAGCAAGGGAGAGGGGCAGGGCAGGAGGGGGGTGGAAGAGAGTTAAGGGGTGGGGGTGGGAGAGAGTTGGGAGGGCTGAAAAAGGCATGGTTGAAGAGGAGGGTCTTGAGACTGACCTTGAGGGAGGGAGGGAGTGGGTGGGGTGGGGGGAGGGAGGGAGGGAGGCGAAGCGTCTGTGGGATAGAGTTCCAGAGTGTGGGGGCAGAGAGGCTGAAAGCCTGTCCGCCGATGGTAGGGCGGATCGGGCGGGGGGCACGGAACAGAAAGACGTATTCCTTCAGCGATTCCTTAGACCACTAACGCGTAAAACACCCCCAACTACTTCCCAGCTCAAGCTCTCACTTCTTTAAAAAGTGCATTGACACGTTTCTCCGACATGAGTGGCTGTTGACATGAAAATGCTAATTGCATTTTTCTAGCAACGCTGGTTTCTCCATGAACAGCATTGTTTCTGCAAGCTTTGACACCAATCATTTATCAGAGGGTGTTCTCTCCCAACCTTTTATCTTTAACTCAGCTATTTTGTTTTAAAAAAGTAATACTGTAATTCACAAGACACAGAAATGCATTAGCTTTTACAATTCAATTTATAATCCTAGATTTTTTTTTTCAAAAACCTTATCTCTATAGGTACCTCTGTTTATTTGCTTGCTCCAACTATTTGCCCTGATATTTTGAACCACAGTCTTGCACTCAATTTAATTTAAAAGCTGGGAATTGAGATTGTAAACTGTCCTATGCTGTATTTACACAAATCTATTTACACAAATCTAAACTCGACAATATTAGTACTATATCTATTAATCTTTCAACAATAAATGTATCATTTGCATTGGCATTTGCAATTCGATTTGGGAATCCTAGACTAAAAATAATTGTGGCGCCTCTCTTTATCTGGGTTCCAACTGTTTTCCAAAGGTAATCAGACTCTACTTAATATTTACCCACTGCTTATAGATTTCACTTAATGCATTATTCCATTTCTGCTGTACAATCATCTGAAACAGATTTGCAATCAGATTAGATATAGTCAATTCACTTTACAGTATATTCTGTGAAGCGCATTGAGACATGTCAATGACATGATATCCTCCATATCAAATGAAAGCATTATTATATTATTAGATAATGCAATTGATCAAGGATGCTTCATGTCACTGAATTGGTGTTTAAATTGGGTTAGGAGTAGGCCTTCCCATCCATTGAGCCTGCTCTATTGGCAACACTATTTAAATCTAACTACCTTTGTTCCATTACTTAAGATCTTTACTTAACAAATATCTATCTGCCCGTCTTCAAAATGCCTCTGTATTTCAGGGAGCCTATTCCATATTCTCACAACTCAATATGGTTTTCACTTCCTTAGCTCTAACTTGAAGGATATGCCGCATTGTTCTGGATTTTCCTATGAAAGTGAAGTTGTTCACTATTCAGCTTTCTGAACTGCGGGTTATTCAGCCTGGGATTTGCCCTGTAGAAAGACCACAATACACTTGCCTGCCTGTTTAACTCAAACTAATTGATATCGATTGATAATAAAGATTGTAGTGGTGTAAAGTTCATGACAAAAAGCAATATATTTAATGCAGTTATTGGTTGCAAACCTTTCAATATTTCGAGCCTGCGTGTGGTGATATTGTGGACCTGATGTTTTACTGAATGATGATTAAAGTGAAGCTCCACTATGCCGCTAACTCAATCATGTGAGTATCGACACAAATTTAGGAGATTGCTTTTGCAAATGTTCTCGAGATCATCAATCTTGAATCCTTACTGTGATTTCTTGACCTTTTTATTTCAGTGATTGGAGTTCCACATCATTGTTAATTCTCTGCCTGAATTGAACTTTGTTGTAAAGACCACTTAGCTCTTTCAAATGCAGCAAATGCCTGAACGCCACTTGCAAGAGCTCGTTAATAAAAGTCTAAAGGCAAAACCAAAGCCTCATTCATTTATGTGAGTTCTGGGAAACCCTCTGAAGTCAAAACTTGCTCGTGATCTTATCCTTGAGAATTTTTAGAAGGTCCTGGAAGATTGTGTGAATTTGGGAAAAAGCCTTCAATTCATCCTTCAATTAGAAGCTATTTTTCAAAGATTTAAGTAAAGAGTCAAAAGTATTTTCGAACAGAGAATGAGTGTTCACTTACCGGTATGGTCTGCCTTTTCTGATCTTTGTTTTCACTGGAGCAGATCTTCGTAATTTCCCTTTTTTACCAGAACTTTAGCTGTTACCAACCCACCACTCAGACAACCTGAAATTCCTTGATTTTAAAACCTAAATTAACAAATATATGACCCAAATCTGAAATCTGAAGATCATAAACACTGTCATAGGGAGAATAATCAGGGATAGCTAGTTCTAGCCAAGAGAAGCTAATAATACTAGAAAACGTAAACTGCTTAATTGCATGTCTTACTTCAACCACATTTCAAACAAGGCACTAAATCAAGATCCCATGGGCCTGTTCAGGTGGACGTTAAAGATTCCACAGCATTATTTGAAAAGAGGCAGGAGCTTCTCCAGGTGGCCCGGCCAGCAATCCCCCAAACAGTCATTGCATCTTATAGTACATCCTGTGAAATGCTTTGTGACGTCTCCCTGGTGTAATAAGGCATTATATTGAATGTGTGGAGAATAATTGTTTTCATATGTCATTGATAAGGTTATCTTTAACCCCAAGAGTTACTTAAAAATGGCTCATCTGTCTATTACTGCCCAAGCTATTAGGAAACAACTTAGTTACAGCTCAGTTTTGCTGACTAATATCTCACCTCAGAGTTATATGAAGGAAAAACCCTTTTGTTCACAAAATCCTCTCTGTCCTATGTATGATTTGTAGCTTTGTGGCTATGGAAGCTGTTGCATGTGTGTCCTTGTAACCATTGCCTACCAGCTGTGAACCAGTATTTTTTTTTTTAACATGGAGCCCTTTCCCAGCCTGCAAAAAGTCTACAAGCCTGATCTAAAGCCATCAAATTCAAAGATTATTATTATTATCTACAAATATTGGCAATTAATATTTCACCATATTTGAGGTGCGTGCATTATCTTTATAAGAGTGGAGCTCTTTACAACTACAGTGTAAGATACTTTAACACAATAGGAGAGTTGAAATGTCACACCCCTGTTCAGAAAAGGGGAGAGGGAAAAACCTGGTAACTACAACAACAACATAATTACATTTATAGAACACCTTTCACATCAGGAGGACATCCCAAGGCATTGGCCAGACTTCAGGCCAGTCAGCCTAACGTCGGTGGTGGGGAAACTTCTAGAAACCATAATGCGGGGCAAAAGTAATTTTCACTTTTAAAAATAAACTAAATAATGACAGTCAACACTGATTTGTTAAAGGGAAATTGTGTCTCACAAACTTAACTGACTTGTTTGATGATGTAACGGAGATGACTAATGAAGGCAGTGCAGTTGATGTAGTGTGTATGGACTTTCAGAAGGTGTTGATAAGATGCCACATAATAGGCTAGTTAGCAAAATTAAACCTGTGGGAATGAAAGGGAGACTGGCGCTGCTCCTAAGTGGACATACAGTGGGAAAGCTATCAATAACAATAGCAAACTACTGTATGTGATTTAGCTGGTTAGACTCCAGCTGTATGCCAATAAACACTCTGGGATTCCCTTGGCTCATCCCAAACTGTGCCTACTAATAGTAACCCTTGCATTTGACGTAGAGCTTTATCACGTTTTTCAGAAGTCTCAAAGCGCTTCACAAAATGTACTATAAATTGAATTGAATGTACAATTTGTGGGTGAAATGCGGTAGCTAATTACACACAGCAGTGTCTCACAAACAATCATGGATCGAGTGACCACATTACTTTTTATTTATTTTGAAGGAATTATTACCCCCAGAAAACTGATGTGCCAATTGACTGACAACCTGGTTCCTATTTATTGCTAGGTAAACAGTGGCTTGTGGAGGAAGAAAACCTGCCCAACGTTTCGCCCTGCCGGGAATAGAACCCAGGTCCTTTTGCTTGCGAGGCAAGTGCTCTAATCACTGAGCTACAGGATTCCACTTTCTGGAATTAGGTAAACAGTATGTGCCTCTCCAGGGAGAGTGTGCGTCCTATTCCTACAGTCTTTCGCTAGGATTTCAATGTGTAGATGGGATGCAACAACAACAAAATTACACTTGTATGGTGCCTTTCACGTCAGGAGGACGTCACGGGGCGCTGAATGGATACATGGTGATCTCAGCTTGGTTTGGATACTCTTAAGCATGGGGATGGCTTTCCACCTGGCATACGGCTGACCAGAAGCAAATCCCTCTGCCGGCAGCAAAATACCGTACTAACGTTGTAATGTTGTAGGCCGACGGCTAGATGGCACTGGTGATGTAATTCTGCCAGTTGTGGTGGCAATGTATAATAACATTAATGATGATAATAATAAGCTGGTAAAGAACCATTTATAATTCAGTGGTGCTTTATGGTAGTGCATGCATGACAGAAAACCAGCTGTTCGTGTTTAAATATTCAAGATGTTTTGGTATGCTCAAACATAAAATAAATGTAGTTCTAAATTAATCATTAATATGAATCTTGTCTGATAGGATGAGGGATGCACCAATCTTTTGTGCATGTATTATACATGAGATAGGTTAGATGGGTTTCTGGTTTTTGCTGGATAGGACTTCTTCATGTTATTTTGAGTACCTATTCAAGTCTTCCTCAGAGACTGATTATGTTCAACGGTGTTGCATATTGCTTGAACGACATAAGTGGCAATTGAATAAGGAGGATGCAAGTACAGGTACTGTATAAAAAGATTCTGGGAAGAGAGAATTGCAGATTTTCAAAGAAGTTGATTTGTTTAAATAAAGTACCGAGTGAATATGCATTGTGGTTTGGATTAAATAACATTACATGTTGTCAGAAATGAAAACGAAAACTGGAGTGAAACTGACTACGAGATGGAATAGAGAGAAGCAGAATTAAATGCTGTACCAAGGTATGTGCAGACACTAAGACCACTGCAGTTGGTTGGAAGTTTAAAGCACAATTGGCAACAGTTTGAAAGAGACTTTAACATTTTTTGGATTAGCTGCAAACATAATGAAACTGGCACAGGAACAACAAGCAGTCTGCGATATTTTTGTATGTAGCAGGCGAGGAAGCAAGGGAATACTTTGCAACCATAGGAAGAGAAGTGGACACGCCGTTAAATGAGATGATGAATATTATGCGGGAATGATGTTGTGGAAAAAACCGTGATAACTGACCGATTTAAGTCTGGAACAAGAAAGCAGGGACCTACAGAATCATTTAATCAGTACTGTGCTGAGTAAAATTGCAACTGCAGGGCATTTAGAGACAAAATGATGTGTGACCAAATAGTAATTGGAATAAATGATATGAAATTGAGACGAAAGCTTTTGATGAAGGGGGACCTGACGTTAGAATTGGCAATGGAGATCATAAGGATTGAAGAGGTGACAAAAATAAATATTAGAGAGATGGAGATAGAAAAAGAATTGGAAATAGATGAACTAGCCAATAGGCAAAATTAGAATGATACAGATAAAGTAAGTAAAGAAATTCAAAAGATGCTGAACAAACGTTGGCCAGAAAATAGAAAAGAGGCACCAGAGGAGATAAGACCCTATTGGGATTATAGAAATGAAGCTCTTGGAGGTAAGGGGCAGGGTGAAGGAGAGTAGGAAAAAAGGGGGAGAGTTAGGAGGGCAGCAGAAGGCACGGTCAAAGAGGAAGGTTTTGAGACCAGCCTTGAAGGAGGAAGCGAAGTGAAGGGATTGCGGGATGGAGTTCCAGAGTGTGGGGGCAGAGAGGCTGAAAACTCGGCCACCAATGGTAGGGCGGTTCGGGCAGGGGACATGGAGCAGGCCAGAGCCCACTGAACGGAGGGGACGGACAGACTGTTGGGAGACAGCAGGTTGGAGAGATAGGCGGTGGCAAGGGAGATCAAGCAAAGAACAGTACAGAAAATACAGGAGAAAAAAGAAAAGCAGAAGGAAGAGCAAGGAGTGGCAGAAATTGGGAAAACAACCGGATGCGGAAGAGAAATAAAAAGACCACCAAGAATGATAGAACAAGATTGAAAAAAAGAAAGGAAAAACTAAATGAAGGAAGATGTTGCATTTTGCTTTAATGACGTAAGTGACAATTGAATATGGAGGATGCAAGTATAAAAGGATTCTGGGAAGAGTGACTTGCCGATTTTGAAAAAGGTTGATTTGTAGAGTTTGAATAAAGCACCGAGTGAATGTACATTGTGTTTTGGATTAAATAACATTAAAAATGGAGCTCTCCGATTACATATTACTGTTCCTTGCAGAAATGTTCAGATTTGAAGCCTGGCTTATTGTCTGGTTTCACTATGTATGCTGTCCATGTCTAGTGTCAGGTTTATGGTACAGACTATCCTGGAGTTGGAGCTTGTAAGTCTGAATCAGATAAGGAATCAAGCATTGATTAGCTTGCAACCACTTTGAGCTATCAAATGCACTGCTCTTCTTCCATTTTTTGCTCTGTTGCAGCCCAATGCTTTGCTCCAGTTCATCACATGCACTATAATTCAACCAAACTCCATGGGTACCACAAGGCAGCAGGTAATATCTTACAATGCCTCAAAGACTAAGGTCACATCAGCCAAGGCAAAGACATCACGTTCAGAAGCTGACTGTTCATTACATACTTGGAATGTGCTTTAACATGAGATTGGCCAGCAAAGCGCAGTGTTGTTGAGTCACAATTGTTTCATATTTCAGCAATTTGCGGCTTCACTGACAGTTACTTGCTCTTACTTGCTGTCGCCAATTTGACTTCCTTGCAGATAGCAACACTGTCATGAGGGAAAAACGCATGTGTTTAATGGTCCTTTGTGTTCATTTTAATGGTTTGTTATGTCAGGGGCTGCGTCTCCTCAATGATTGCTGTATCAGGGTAAGAATCAATAGGAAAACACAGGTCTCACTGTTGAGTTTGTTATAACTGGAGGGATTGTAATAACCAGGGTCTTATCCTGAGGTCAGCCTGTAGACGAGTTTTATTGTACATAATAATAATAATCCTTGCATTTGATATAGCGCCCGATCAGTCTCAAAGCTTTTCACAGAATATACTATAAAGTGAATTGACTGTATATTTTGTGGGTGAAATATCACAGCCAATTGCGCACAGCAGTTTCTCACAAACAATTGTGGATTGAGTGACCAAATTATTTTGATTTATTTTGAAGGAATTATTACCCCCAGAAGAGTGATATGCCACTCAACTAACAACCGGTTTCCTATTTTAGTAATTTTGTTGTTGTTGTTGTTGTTGTTGTTATTATTACTGCTAGGTAAACAGAGGCTTGTGGATTAAGGAAACTTGGCCAACATTTCACCCTGCCATGTATCAAACCCAGATCCTTCAACAACAACAACAAAATTACATTTATATAGCGCCTTTCATGTTGGGAGGACATCCTAAGGCGCTCAACCGTCAGGTAGGGACCAAAGCAGTGGGGGAAGGGTCGGGGTAGGATATAATATAGGAGAATTGACTGTATATTTGTGGGCAAAACATGGCAGCCAGATTGTGCACAGCAGTGACCCACAAACAGTCGTGGAAATGGGGTTAGGGGAGAAAGAGGGAAAAGAGGTTAAGGGGGGAGAGGGAGGGAAGGTGGGGGTGGGGTAAAGTCAGGGAGGAAAAGGGAGGGAGAAAGGGGGGTAATCTCTAAACTACAGGACACCACGACTTCCAGGTCACAATGTGTTCCACCAATTCCAAGTTCCTATAGGAGTTCCACATCTCAACATGGCGCCCTCACAACCGTCTGACTTAGAGGTGAGAGTGTTACTGACTGAGCCAGGCTGACACACAGATAACACACTTATGTAATATAATTAAATAATTATTTGTATTTGATATAGTGCCTTATCACTGCATCAAACGCTATGATAAGGAATCATTCTGTGTTGTCTATTTGAAAACATCACTGTCAGACAGCTTTAAGGCCATGATATCAAGCTGCTTCTGTTGGCAAGCATGGGTTTATTTGATGCAATCACACATCGCAGAGTTGGAGCATTCAGTTGTTATTGTGGTTGTTGTTGTCGCCTTAGGAGTGTATAGCTTACATTATATTTTATGTCCCTCCGATGTCCGTCACATTAGCAAACAAAGTGAAACTCCGATGGTATGTCTTTGGGGCTGCAGTAATATTTCACATTATCTGATTTACCATCGCTATACTCAACTTCCCCATCTTCCCTACATATACCGTACCAACATAGCAGAAGATTCGAGAGATTCCCTTGTGGAGGAAATTTTCGCTTTGCATGTTGGACCATAGATGGCACGTAAAATGTAAGCTATACAATTCAGTGGTTCCAGAATACAGAGAAGTACCAATTAAATACTTTAAGGATTGTTTGTACTGTATATATATTCAATAAGACATAATGACGTGAAAGGCGCTATATAAATGCAATTTTTTTGTTGTAATGATCATTATGATATTACTTATTGATATCTTAAACCAATCAGAAAATATTATAATCCTATCATCCTTGCATTTGATATAGCACTTTCACATCTGGATGACAACAACAACAACAACAACAAATTACATTTATAGAGCGCCTTTCACGTCGGGAGGACGTCCCAAGGCGCTGCACAGGAGGCGTGTGACCTGAGCTA
Organism: Hydrolagus colliei; assembly: GCA_035084275.1. Classification (NCBI taxonomy): domain Eukaryota; kingdom Metazoa; phylum Chordata; class Chondrichthyes; order Chimaeriformes; family Chimaeridae; genus Hydrolagus; species Hydrolagus colliei. Next base: position 46,175,346 of record CM068743.1, read on the forward strand.
AGAGGGGAGTGTTTGGGAAGGGGTGAAACACGAAGGGGAGGTAAAAGAGTTTGGGGTGGAACAAAAGGCACGATCGAAGAGGAAAGTCTTCAAACCGGCCTTGAAAGAGGAAAGGGAAGAAACGAAATTGAGGGATGGCATTCCATAAGGTGGGAGCGGAGAAACTGAAGGCCCGGCCTCCGATGGTGGGGCGGTTCGGGCGGGGAGCTTGGAGCAGGCCAAGTCCTGTTGAACGGAGGGTCCGGGTGGGCGTGTAGGGGGAAAGTAAATCGGTTAAATAGGGTGGGGCAAGGCCGTGTAAAGCCTTGTAGGTGAGGACGAGGATCTTGAACTCGATCCTCTGGAGAATGGGGAGCCAGTGGAGACGGGCGAGGGTGGGGGTTATGTGGTCGCGGAGGCGGATGCGGGATAGTACACGGGCTGCAGAGTTTTGGATGACCTGCAGCCTGTGGATGGAGGAACTGGGGAGGAGAGGAGAGGAGAGAGTTTCCGTAGTGTATGCGTGCACGAGTGTTTCGGCAGCGCGGGGGGTGAGATAGTTGCGGAGCCTGGCAATGTTGCGCAGGTGGAAATAAGACAATCCAAAGTGCTTCATAGGATATACCATAAAGTGCAGTGTCTGTGTGTTTTGTGAGTCAATATAGGCAGCCAATTATACACATCAAAGTCCCATAAACAGCCAAACAAAATTATTTGAAGGATTTGTTGGCCGGGACACCAGGAAAAACTCCGTTCTCTTTTCGAATAGTGCCACGGTGTCTGTAATGTCTACCTGAACAGGTATTCGGGTCCTTGATTTAAAATCCATCTGATGTATAGCAGCCCACTCCAATAATGCACTGGAGTGTCATCTTAGACTATATGGTTTCCAGGTCCCGATGTGGGACTTGAACCCACAACCTTCTGACTCCGAGGCCAGAGTGAGACTGACACACACAGAATTTTAGGCACATTCTGGAAGAATGCTCATCCGCCAATGGTGGAGACATAAATCAGGTTCATTGAGTGGAGAGAATCTGCCCCTCCAGCTCCTGCTGCCAGGCCAACTTTGATTCCATCCATGGAATTTCAAATGTAGTAAAATTTGGGAAAGCAAAGGAAAAGGACAATCTGGACACTAGGGGGTGATGTTGTCCTTTGTGCAAACCTAAAACAATCTAGGATTCTGTTGGGATGGTATGTTAAGGAATCAAATAATATTGATCCCTCCTGGTTGAAATCAGACCCATTATTTGCTGTTTTCTTGATGTTTCTGAATAGAAGAAAAACAGATTTTTTGCATAAAATGGATAAAGGTGAGGCCAGGAATAGGTAGCAGACCCAGTTTCTCACCAGGATGTCGTTCTATAAAGATTGAATGTTGACATGATATAAAAAAAATGACTATTGCATTATATTGTTGTTGGGTATTTATTTTGTCCCAATTTACAGCTTTGGGTTCTTTGCTCCTAACAGCAACAATAACATTAGATTTATCGAACTCCTTTCACATTGGGAGGACGTCCCAGAACAGTTCTGACGAATGGTCGTGGACCTAAAACGTTTACTCTCTTTTTTTTTCTCCATAGATGCTGCTTGACCTGCTGAGTGCTCCCAAAAAAGACTTTTTTTTGGTTCTATTCAAATGCAAGTTATTGTTGCTGTTTATGCAGCACATTATAATAAGTGCCTCAAAGCACTTGACACAATTTAATTTGATCGGAAATAAAATGAATGTTGCCAATACCTCCAACCCATCTGTTCCAGCAATGTCCAAGAAATAACAAAAGAATGATCAGCTAATTCATTAGAATTTTGGAATAAATTAGGATTTAAAGGAGAATAGAATAATCCAAATCATTACTTTTGGTGTAGCACCTCTCAGATCAGGAGGATATCTCAAACCACTTCATAGGTTTTACTGTAAGGTGTATTGACAGGCTGGTCTGTCTCTTGCTCCAGCTTTTCTTAGAAAAAATCCAATTATTTTTCCACTGATATTTATATTCTTAACAAATTGTTGGGAAGAAACTCGAACTATGACTAGGTTTATTCAAGTAACGTTTCAGAACATCCAGAATTTGTCCAATTCTTAAATAGAGTCTTTTGCAGTTGTTTTTCTGTAAAAATAAATTATTTTAATAAATACAGAAAACAGATTTCAAAGTTATACAACTGAATTGAAAAACTTGCCCAATTCTGCATTCTCTGAAATACTACGTTAACAGAGCAAATCTACACCCAAATGGAATTACAGGTAAACCCCGCTTAACGTTGCCTTGGTTAACGTTTTTCGTTATTACTTTGCTGATACATTGGGAACATATATATTCATTTAACGTTACGACGTTCGCTATTATGTTGTTCGCCAGTGGGTGGAAAGGGGGCAGGACGGTGCTAGGACCTGGGAGCTAGGCCGACAGCGAGAGAGAGAGAGAGCCAGCCGGCAGTGACTGAGGCTGGCAGCGAATGAGTGAGACCGGTAGCGAGTGAGTGAGCCAGGCAGGCAGTGAGTGAGTGAGCCAGGCAGGCGGTCAGGGAGCGAGTGAGTGAGCCAAGCAGGCAGTCAGGGAATGAGTATAATGTTCTTTTTAGAATTTTTTGACGAGAAATGGCCAAAAGAACCTAACTCCAGTTTTTACATTCATTCTTATGGAAAAAATGCATTTGCTTAATGTCGATTTACTTAAAGTCGCACTTTACAAGAACCAAACTATGAAGTTAAGCGGGGTCTACCTGTGCGACCCATGTATATTTTAAGGGTTTAAGAGCAAGACCCATGTTTGGATGAAAACAGATTGGAACAGAACTATTTTAATGAGTTGGATACCATCTTCCCAAAGGAGACCTGGGATATGAGTTTTGTTATTTGCTACATAATTGCGGACCAAGAGATGGGCTATCAAAGTTGTCAATCAATTCTTCTCCTCCAGGCAGATAACGAAAAATATATCCTGAAAAGAAGGAAGGTTTAAAAAATCAGGTTATTGCTTTCTCTAAGAATTATCCCTGACTAGTTGCAACCTACACACGGTATTCCCAAGAAGACTATGCCCCCAAATTTCCAGGTTGTATCCAATTATTTCTGCCTATACTTGTTTGCACGGCTCTATGGTGTGAAGAATACTTGTTTCTAATCTCTTCCCTTACGTGAGGCTGACTTTTTATTCATATTCTCTTAGCCTCCAACTCCAATTCAAGATAAATGAAACGCTTATGTTCATGTATATTTATTAGAAAAGCTGTTCTTTAAATTTAAATGACTTTATAGCATAGGCTTTGTCTGATCCCTCCCACTTCCAAATCCCACCTAAAGTTCTTCCTTCCTTCCTTCCTGCCTGCCTGCCTGCCTCCCTCCCCCCTTCTCTTCTCTTCTCTTCTCTTCTCTTCTCTTCTCTTCCCTCCCTCCCTCGTGCTTACGGTCACCTCTCCCCTCCTTCTACTGGCTCAGGGTCAGACTCCACCATTGTCAAGCTCTCAGGAATGCTATCCTGCAAGAAGGGGACTATATAAATGCATGTTGTTGTTGTTGATGTTGTTGCTGATAGCCTTGATTCACGATAGCCTTGATTCACCGAGAGCAACAAAACAGTCGAACACAACACACATGAAGATTGTTCATCTGTAAACTGAGACTGTTCATGTCATAATAATAATCCTTGCATTTGATATAGCGCTTTTCACATCTTATCGACATCTCAAAGCGCTTCACATAATCTGTAAAATGAATTGACTGTATATTTGTGGGCAGACAATCGTGCACAGCAGTGTCCCACAAACACTTGTGGATTGAAATGACCAATTTTTATTATTATGTTTTTTTTGAACGGATTATTATTAGACGTTTGGAGTAAGGAAACTTACCCAAGGTTTTACCTGTTCTGCCTGGATTTGAACACAAGTCTCACGCTTGTAAGGCAAGTGCTCTAACCACTGAGCTACAGGAGCTACACAGTGCCTTATTACATCGTCAAGGTGTGTCAAAGCACTTCACAGGATACACCTTAAAGCAAATTTTGTGGGAAATGGGCAGCTAGTTGTGCACAGAAATGTTCCACAAACAGCCGTGGAGGGAGTAACCAATTTTACTTGGGGGATTGTTGGCCAGGACGTCATCCCGCCTGCTCTTTCTCTTTCCTGTATCATCATTCAGTTAAATTAAAAACTCAATGTGCTGTTTATTACATTCCTGTGTTTAGACCTCAACAAATAAAACTTGCTCCCAGCGATTCAGCAGGAAGCCTGATTTATATTTTCCAATCCACACGTATAACATTCAGATCATTAAAAACCAACCCCCCCCCCACCCCCCCCACCACCCCCCACCAGTGTTGCACCGCAGCTCTTAAATAACATTGAAAAGGTCCCTTGCAATTTATGAAGTCTCCCTTGACTGAACGGCTGAATGGAACCATTCCTGAATCCGCCTCTTGTTGGAGACTCCAGTATGATTTGTACTGCTTCAATCCTGATTAATGGCTTTTGAACTATCCTCCTGGGGTGGTGATGGTGGGGGGTGGGTACTCTTAAGCTTCGTGATGGGTTTCCCCACGTGTCACATAATAATAATGATTGCATTTGATATAGTGCGTTTCACATCTTATCGACGTCTCAAAGCGCTTCACAGAATATACTGTGAATTGACTGTATATTTATGGACAAAACGTAGCAGCCAATTGTGCACAGCAGTGTCCCACAAACAGTCTTGGACTGAAATGACCAATTTTGTAAGGCGAGTGCTCTAACCAACAACTTCGATTTATATAGTGCCCTCCACGCCGGACGGCATCTCCGAGCACTTTGAGCTACAGGAGCTACCACTGAGCTACAGGAGCTCCATACTCCGTTGACCAAATATTTTTTTAAAGCCTTTGCAGCATAATGGCAGCCAATTGCCAATGAAACATGCAGTATAAATGAGCAATGTTTGTCAACACTGTGAAATCTACTTCCTTCAGACTTAAGAGCAATTGTATTGTAATCTAATCATAATTCCTTGATTTAACAAATTTTCTTCCCTACTCTCATAAACCATATACGATACAACACAAAATTATATTTCTAAAACGCCTTTCAAGTTGGGAAGACATAGAGGGAAGGAGGGAGGCTGATGGCACAATTGAATAGGAGGGTCTTGAGATGTGTGCAATTGGTTGCCGCGTTTCACCCACAAATACACAGTCAATTCACTTTACAGTATATACTGTACTGTGAAGCGCTTTGAGACAACTAGAAGACACCTAGAAGACATGAAAAGTACGATATCAAATGCAAGGATTATTATTATTATTATTAGTATTATCATTATCATTATTATTAGGAGGCAAAGGAGGGAGCGAGACAAAGGGAATGTGGGATGGAGTTCCAAAAGGTGAGAGCAGAGAAGTGCATGAAGAACATATGCATAAAGAATAGCTTTGTGATAGCTTCGTGATTCGTCAGGAATAGCTGGCTCACCTTACAGTATCATTTGTAATTGCATCAGTCTGATCAGTTCCATGTTCTCAGTCATTCAGTGGGACTTTTGCAAACATACCCATATGTAACTAACATTCAGATTGTTGTAAGCAATCCACTGAAAAATATTTCTGCTTTGTGCACATATCTGCTAATGAAAAGGTAGCCATTTTTTTCTTAATATCCTCTTTCTGCCTCTTGATGTGCAAAAGTATAGCATCACATAAAGTAATCCAGAATATTTTTAATAAAAACCTGAGGAATACATTGCAGCATTCTTAACGTTTTACTATTCATAGCTGGCAGTAAACAGCATGAGGTGTCACCAGGACAATCTGCCTCAATGACAAGTACTGTACTGTACAATGACAAGTACAATGACAAGTTGCCAGATCATAATATAAATTAAAGGTCCATCATTGTGTAAATCCAAATTTATAGGTTTACGTCAGTGAACAGAATACAATAACAACAACAATAACAGATTACCATTCAGTTCCTGCACACGTACGTCTCTGACACGTCTTAAGTCTATTCGGTGTAGTTCTTATTCCTGTCACATAGGTATTCACTGTGGGACTTTGCATCCAGAAAATAAGGAAATAGTAAACAAATGAGTGGTGAATTAATAGAAAGAGAAAAGCAACTAAATATGTGGGTATTGCTGCTCTTTATATTTGAACAATTTTGTCCTGAAATCAGTCATATTGTCCAAACAAAGTAAATAGTAATACATTAAACTAGTGCTGGGTGTTTTTTTTAGCTGAAATAATTCTCCATCCAATGCAATCCTTCCTTTCAGTTCTCTTCTAATCAGTTGGTAATTACTCTCCTTGCAAGTTCCATACAAAGATACTTTCACTAGCCACCTGGACAATCCTTTTTACCACTTGGAGCTCTCACATCTCTTTATCACATCGTCAAGATGCCTCAACGAGCTTCCCGGGATTTACTGTAAAGTGTAATTACTGTATCTGAAGGAACAGTAGCCAATTTGCACACAGCAATGTCCACAGACAGCAATGAAATAAGCAACCAATTTCATTTGGGTAATTGCTGGCCAGGACACCAGGAAAAACTATTTTGTTTCAAATAGTGCCATAAGATCTTTACATTCACCTAATAGGCAAATGGGATCTCAATTTAATAACTCATCCAAAAGACAGCACCTCTGACAATGCAGCACACACATAGCACTGCATTGGTACAGCCTAGATTGTGAGTTCAAAGGCCTGACATGCCGCTTAAACTCACAACTTTTTGTCTCAAAAGCATGAATGATATTATCTGTAACCTGTAGCTCAAGTGTACCTTTATTGTCACGACTTATTGGAAAAGTAATACATGATTTGCTTTTATGTGACTGCCTTACCGAAGAAAGACCAGCAAAATTTAAATTAGTCGATTGGTGGATTGCTTTCTGGGGGTAATAATCTCTCGTTCATTCCATGACTGTTGTGTGCAATTGGTAGCCTATTTCACCCACCAAATACACAGTTAATCCACTTTACAATATAAAAAGCTTTAAGAAGTTTTGAGATGTTTTAATGATGCGTTATATCAAATGCAAGGATTATTATTATTAGTAGTATTTTTGCAGTTTGAAAATAATGTAATGGTTAAGGTGACCTAATCCAAGCACAGTGTATATATTTTTTAAAAAAGGTAAACCTAAACTACCACTTCAAAGTCAGTCAAGTAAATAAAACCATCAAAGGAAACTCATAAGAAGTAAATATGTAACAGATGTAAGGAAAATCTTTTTAAAAGTGATTTATGTTTGATATAAACTCCCAAGAAAGGTAATTGAAATAAAGCAATGAGGTTACTCAAAACATTTTAGGAGGATCAATGTTCCAGGATGAGCTGAGATAAAATTATTGCATGGCATCTTCTTATCCATGATGTTGTTGTTAATAATATTATTTTTCTTGTTGAGGTACCTTTGTATGGGTGTGGTGGCCCCCAGCTATCTTGCCCTTGTGGAATTTACTTTTGTAATAATTTGCGGACATTAACAGGTTATTTGACCATTGAGGTCACCGCACTTATGTTTTCCAGCAGAGATAATAATAATAAGCGTTTGCATTTGATATCGCGCTTTCAAGTCTTTTAGACGTCTCAAAGCGTCTCACAGAATATACCAAGTGAAGTGGGAAAAATGCAGCAGCCAATTGTGCACAGCAGTGTCCCACAAACAGTCATGGATTGAAATGACCAATTTATTATTGTTTTTTTCAAGGGATTATTATTAGGCATGTGAGCAAGGAAACTTGCCCAAGGTTTCGCGCTGCCTGGATTTGAACCCAGTGCTCTTGCTTGCAAGGCGAGTGCTCTATCCACTGAGCTATAGGACTCGATCCCTGGATAGCGTTTAGAAAGAGTGAAACTCGGCTGATTTTTCCTCCCTCAACTTCAGAAGGTAAGACTTATTGCAAAGTGAGATCAACTGTACTGGAATTAGCCTTGGGCCAAGATGCCCTCCTTCCAGGAACGGCGCAAGGGTATTTGGCGCCCTAGGCGAGCCTTCAGATTGACCCCCTAGTAACATTTGATAAGCTAATGTTAATACTAAAAATTCATATAATTAATTATCAATGACAGTAATGGTAATAGTTATACATTTATTTATTTATGAAACATACTTCTGTTTTATTTAAGTATTAAGCATTCTCCAATCAACTTATTGCTAACTCCCACGCCTCCGCCATTATACGCCAGCAGACGACAGCGGTAATTTTCACCACATGCAGCAAACCATACGTGATCTGTAACCAGGGCAGGTGCCCCCCAAATTTTGGTGCCCTAGGCGTCCACCTAGTTCGTCTAAAGGTAGTGCCAGCCCTGCCTCCTTCCTTGCCAAACTAACCTGACTGAATGGTCATAAACATTTTTCAAAACAGAATTATGGATAATGATGTGGTGTGGGAACTCAATAACTCTGGGGCACTGAGATAATTGTAGTAATAATAATAAATCTTCTATTTGATATAGCGCCGTATCGCATCGTCAAGACATCTCAAAGTGCTTCGCAGGATGTACAGTAAAAGGTTGCTTATCCAGCACCCAACCAACCAGAACGCTCAACCAACCGGTATCTCCCAATACAATTCACCATTCCAGCAATTAGATCTCATACTAGTCATCTGGGACACTCGCGAGTATGCTCACTTTACGCATGCGTGCAATGCGTGTGCATGCGCACTTATTAAACTTAACGGACGCTGGAATTTTATTTTACCGATCATTTTACCGAGTGTGCTGGAATGCTTTATTGGTAAGTATCCATACAATATTCTGTTATTATTTAGTCTATTATTAATATGGTATGTTTTAAAATAAGTTAATTTTTTGTGTAGGATTTTTGGCAACTTGCCGCTCGAATATTGAGCATATTTGATTAACCGGCACCGGGCAGGTCTCGAGGGTGCCGGATAACCAAGCTTTTACTGTACTGTACAGTGGAGATACTGTGCATTTTGTGTGCAAAATGCAGCCAGTTTACCTTCAGCAATGACCCACACTCAGCCGTGGACTGAATATCCAATTTAATGATAGCGTACCAACTACAATCCTGGTTGTGATAACTAGTTATGTTTTAACTTGGTTCACTGTCACAGTTTGTTTTTCATTGTCTAACACAACAATAACAACAACATGAATGTGTTCACATAGTGTGCTTCATGCAGAGCAAAGTCTGGAGTCATGTACCATGACCGGGGTGGACATCAAGCAAAAAAGAAGGCGGTGAAGGTGGCTGTGTAGGTGATGCCCCTGGCTCAGCTTTGTCACAACTGAGGTGAGGTGAAATGCAAGATAGGTGTGACACATTCCCTATCTACAAGCTCTTTATAGCAATTACTCAAGTGAAGGTTGAGTTTCCCTGCAACAACAGCAACACATTATATTGGTATTGTCAAGTATCTGGACCTGAGCTGGGAGGAGTGGAGGGCAGAAAGGCTAGGGATAGGAATTCAGAGACCAAGCAATCAAAAACAAAGGAAGGAGACATTTTAATGTTATTCCTACTTTGCTGCATGAAGAAGATTGTAGTGAAAGCTGCATTAAAGAATGCTTGGCTAAAGCTGAATGTTATAGAAATGGATAGTTTGAACATTTAGTTGAACTGCTGTGACACATCTCAAGCTGTGAAAGCCAGGTGTCAGGCCTTGAACATATATATCAGCTGATGCCTTTTGTGCTACCAGTGATTGTGCCAAGTTGATCAGCCACATCAAAGTTATTGTCCACAAAAATATACAGTGAATCCTGTGAAGAGCTTTGAGATGTCCTTCTGATGTGAAAGACACTATATCAAATGCAAGGATTAATATTGCTGACCATGAAGCTTGGGTTCTGGTCGGCTGACAGTGTGGACTTGATGACAGGTGACGTGGGCAAATGCAGCTTAGGTTCTAAGTAAACCGAAGCTACAGCCTGCAAGTCACTCATCCATGAAACTGAATGCTGTCAAGTTAACTGCAAAGGGAAGGAGAGCTGTGAGACGAAAGGCCTTTAAAGATGATACTAAAAGCTTCCATGGAACAAGCTAGGAATGCTGCAAATATAGTTTATGATCAAACACATCATGAGGTTGGGAATATTATTAGGGAAATGAAGCGGGAAATTAAATCCTGTGCTGTACAACAGACCCACAAAGTATCCTTGTTGTCTGGAATTAAGCATGATGCTAAATTGGTATCTGACCCAACAGGTCATCGTAAAATCCATCTGCATGAAGGATGGAAGAACTGGCTGGAGGTATTGAACAGTTGTCCATGGGGAGGGGATGGAGCTTGACGAAAGTCTGATAGATCAATTCCAGGAACTGTCAAGCTGCCTTGAAGCTGTTATCTTCCTAATAGGATTCTGTCGCAAGCTTACACAGTGTTCCAGAGTGTAATTGTGGTGTCTGTCCACAAGAAGGGAACTCTTGTGAGACCAAACAACACGGAAGAATCTCAATGAATTCAGTGCCTTTTAAGATGGTACAGTATTTTGCATAGTCAGGGCACATTTCTTGAATTAATTAGAAGCATGGAAGTAACAATTTAAAGTGGGATTTCTGTGTCTGCTTGATGTTTCAGCTCACTCTTCGGTAGTATGTTTGCTATGGCTAAATAGCTTGTTCAGCTGCATATAAATATAATTATACATATATATATGTATATATATGATTATATGATGCTGTCTTCTGACCTCCTGATTCTAACCATTTGCTGAATGCTACATTCAGTAAAATACACTGTGAACAGAATATAGCTGTGCCACACAACAAGAGTAAACTCACGAACAGGCATTTAGCTTTCCAAAGCTCAGCTACTGGAACTCTGACCCTGTGGTACTTCAAACTGAAACAAATAACTCCCTTAATTAACATTGAATCTCCAAAGTTCCCAAATCTATAAGAAACTATTAAAAGCTAAGAACATGATTAAATCAGTGTTAGTTAAAAATCTACAGAGTTTAGATGTAGCCAACAAACTATGATTACACATACAATATTCCAACAGTATATTGGAAAATATTACAGTCTCATCATCATAATTCTTGAGCCTGTATGATTAATAAACTTTTTGAACGATGAACCGATAAATATCCATGATTTATTGAAGTTTGATTTTTTTTCAAAAGTTCTCAGAATTTATTTCTGTTTCAACATTAGAGACTGAAATCTGCTGGCTGAATTTCAACAGATGAATGCTTCTTGTTTTACTCAACTGTGATCGTAAATTTAAATACAGGTGCTTTGACTGCTGGTACAATTTTTCTCTTTCTAAAAAGTAATAAAAATCAACACGCACTCCAAATATATTGCAATCATTGTGCATGTGAGGAGGGGAAATCAAAAGTTGTGTGTGTGTGTGTGTATTTATGTGAGGGGAGTAGCATTAAAGTGCTTCCACATTATCCAATTCTTTGAGGAAAATGACTGTTTTTTTAAATTAAACTTGAATAAAAAATGTTTTACATTACAACAGGAATGTGCATTGTGTAACAGTTGAGCAGCCACTCTATTATATTCATGACTCTCAATTTTTTTTAATACACAAGTGTGTCTCTTGAATTTAACTATTACCTTTTACATGGAATAAATTATGTATTCTCTGTGTATATCAATTTGGCAAGCATTTTGGGTTACTATTGGAAGCTGTTGTGTAAATGTGAGCCAACAATCTGCACAGAAATTAGACAATCTTTTCATCCCCCTTATGTCTGCTGTTAGTACCATGGCCCTTTTTTCTGGAGTTAGAATATACCGATACTATCTCCTGTCAATATGTGCCCAATACTTGCCAGATATGAGTAACTGGTGTCTTTCTCCCCAGGGAGAGAGAGAGAAAGAGAGAGAGAGAGAGAGAGTTTGCATTATTTTCCAGACACAAGGAAATTTACATGCACAAGTATGTGGAATTCTGCGGTTTGGATGTTCTTCAGCATGTGTTCAGATGTTGGAATAAAGGACTGCTAGAATGAAACTCACCTCTCTCTCTCTCTCTCTCTCTCTCTCTCTCTAGGACAGGGTATTGGCCAGAGTAGAACTAACCATTCTGTGAAGCACGTCACTAAGGTGGATTGAGGCACGTCACTAAGCTGCATCCCGGATGGATTCAGCTGCTCTGTTCAGCCAAAATATGGAGTTGGGAACCTGAGAAAAGAGTAACCCAAAGCACTTGTATTTCTTACTTAACAATTTATTTGTAACTGAGTCAGATTCTGGATGTTAGGCAGTATCATGCTTACCGAGTCAGACACATTTATTTTCACATTAATACTTTGAGTATGTCACCATAGTGACAATATCAATGGTCGTAGGCAGCAGACCAGAATTATTTTGATTTGTGAGCACTGTTGGCAATATTGAATTCTACTGTAGCTTGACAATGTTAGTAGCAAACATCACATTCTTCAATCTGTAGAGTGTGTATAATGTGTGGAATGCGTACAGTGTGGTATGCTCTGTAGATGGCTTCCCTACTTACTTGAACCTCTAAACCTCGGCTGGGAGACGAGATCTACTCTTGTGAATGATGTGTGCTACAGTATAAGTGCTCTGAGACGCCATTCTGTGTGGAGGGCGCTATATAAATCCAAGTTGTTGTTATTGTTGTTGTATATCTGTGTATCCTCCTTTTATGGGTTCTTTGGATGATGCCCCCAATGCTGCTGAGGCCAATTATAACTGTTGCTTCTAATACAGAATTCATTTTTTAAAATGTGGTCACTCAATCCATGACTCTTTGTGGGACACTTTGGTGCACAAATGGGCTGCCATGTTTCGCCCATAAAATACAGAGTCTTACAATATATTCTGTGAAGTGCTTTGATGCATCTCGACAATGTGATCAGGCGCCATATCAAATACAAAGACTATTATTAGTATTAATATTATTTATATCCTAGTTGTTTCATCCATTATCAGCAGCTGTTCATCCTTCAACACGTAGGAACATCTTTTTATCATGTTCTCACAGGCAACTTTGGCCAACTATTCTTTCTCATAGTTTACACTTCGATATATACATCTTGGGCAAAACCAACAATGGACATGCGAAACATCTGTATACATTTGGAACAGATCTTGTTTTGTTATATTCTAATAATAATCCTTGCATTTGATATAGCGTTTTTCATGTCTTCTAGATGTCTCAAAGCGTTTCACAGAATATACTGTAAAGTGAATTGACTGTATATTTGTGAGCAAAACGCGGCAGCCAATTGCACAGCAATGTGTCCCACAAACAGTCGTGTATTGAAATGACCAATTTATTATTGTTTATGTTTTTTGAGGGATTATTATCAGGCAGGTGGAGTAAGGAAACTTGCCAAGGTTTCATCCTGTCCTGCCTGGAACTGACCCCAGATCTTTCACTTGCAAGGCGAGTGCTCTAACCACTGAGCCACAGGACTCCACCATCAACGTCTGTACAATCAGCTCTAGTTTCTAACAAAAACAGATTATATTTCACAATAAAGCATTCAATTTAACACTGTGTTCTCAAAGCAATTGTGGATGTGCCATGTGCCAAATGTTGATCCCTATCAAGACCTCAGGGTCCTCGAATTAGTGGAATCCTGTAGCTCAGTGGTTAGAGTGCTCGCCTTGCAAGTGAAACACTTGGGGTTGATTCCCAGCAGGGCGAAACCTTGGGCAAATTTCCTTTCTCCATATGCCTGATAATAATCTCTCAATAAAATAATAATAAATTGGTCATTTCATTCCATGACTGTTTGTGGAACACTGCTGTGTGCAATTGGCTGCCGCGTTTTGCTCACGACTATACAATCAATTCACATTATAGTATATTCTGTGAAGCACTTTGAGACGTCTAGAAGACCTGAAAGGAGCTATATCAAATGCAAGGATTATTGTGATTATGATGATGGACACCAACTTCAACCTAGACACTGTCCTGAGGGGCGAAGGGTACTCTGGTTATGCTCACTCCTGTTCAAGGTCAGCAAGGTCCCAATGCATTATAAGGCCTGTGTGCAAACAGTTCTCCTTTATGGATCCAAGCTCCCGGGATGCCATGTGGTGGGGGTGGTGCAGTTGTGCTGGCATGTATGGACCGTCTCAAGACTCAAGAGTTTGGCAACGACTGCTGGAATGAGTTACCTGGAGTCTGAAATCATGAACACCCATTTGTATGTCATCCAGCGCCCGGAATCCATAATTGTTCAATGGGAAGGGACATATGGATGAGCTGCAGACAGGAAGATAATAATAATCCTTGCATTTGACATTGTGCTTTATCACATTTGCGAGTTTAGCGCTCTGAGATGCCGTATTTATATAGCGCCGGCATGGAGAGCGCTACATAAATACAAGCTGTTGTTGTTGTTGATTCACCTCAAAGCGCTTCACTGGATATTCTGTAAACAGATTGACTGTATTTTTGTGTGTGCATTGGGTCAGCCTATCCACAAACAGTCTTGGATTCAAGTGACCAATTTATTATTATTATTTCTTTGAAGGAATTATTACCCCTAGAAAATCGATCTGCTAATCAACTAACATCTGGGATTCTACTTAGGGTGCTAGGTAAACAATGGCATGTGGAGTAAGGAAACATTTTGCCCTGCTGGGAATTGAACCCATCATGAAGATGATGGCAATGCTGTCTTGCATTTCAAGCTGAGCTGTGTCACCTACCGGGAAGTTTGCTGATACCTATCAACCACCCGAGGGCTCAAACCCATGCAGGTCAGATGTCAAATTAACCAACTAGTGACTGCCCTTCTTTGGTGGGAGTTAAGGGGATCTCCTTGGAGCGGAACTAGAGGCAAAGCCCTGACAGGTAGGATGGTTAGAAATATCAATAATGACACACATTCACCCACTTCAGCATTATTAGTCAGTGCAAACAAACTACTGGAGAATACACGTGCTATACAAAGTCATTCCCCCCAACCTTTGCAACCTCCTAACTCCCTACCACCCTGCCTGCTCCCCTTGCTCGGTGGGGTACTGGCCTGCTTCATGTTTCCCGCCTCACCCACCCCACCATTGGTGGGCAAGCCTTCAGCCATTCTGTCCTCACTCTTTGGAGCTCCATCCCGTAGTTCCGTCTGCCTCACCCTATCCCGCAGTCGCTCCACCTCACCCCATCCCTCTCCTCCTTCAAGACGCGCCTCAAGCCTCTCCTCTTTCACCATGCTTTCAATCAACCTCCTTCCCCCACCACGTTCTGCCCTCCCCAATCCCTACCCCAAGCTTGGGTCCGGAATACTGTCTTTCCAGTGCCTTGGGATGTCCTCTCATTTGAAAGGCGCTATACAAATGTAATTTTGTTGTTGTTGTCTTCCTGTACCCAGCTTTATATATCCGGGTGATAATTATCAATCTGTCAAAAACTGCTGTTGAGTCTGTGAATAATTAAAGATGTGACCCTCTCCCCTGACCTTGACACGATGGATGGACTCAAAGCTGGTGACTATTGTCAGGACATAGGAGCATTTGAGCACTGTTTCATGGGATATCAGCTAAACTCAGCTCGTTAAATTATACCATATCAGTCTTAATGATGGGATTGATGAAGCAGTTGTTCTCAATAAGCATTTACTAGCCATTGCCCGGATTCACTAATGGAAACTCTGCCAGTAACTGCGCAGTATGTAACAGCTGTCTTGTGAGAACCCTGCTCTGAAGTGCCTGAAGCACTCTGTGAGGATCCCACAAGTAGTCTATGACATCAGCCATAGTGTAAGCTTATCTCAGAACTCTGCTGCCTGTATGCTTACCCAGACAAACAACAAACAAACAACAACAACAAAATTACATTTATAAAGCGCCTTTCACGGCGGGAGGAAGTCCCAAACCCCTACCCACATCTCATCTAGTTCTGGCCTGGCTCTCACTGGCTCCCCATCACCAAACAGATCAACTTTGCGATTCTCACGCTCGTGTTCAAATCCATTCACTCCCTGGCACCTCACTACCACTCGTACCACTTCACTCTCCAATCCACTGTCCGGCGGCTTCGCTCGCCTGGCTCCGGCCTCCTTCTCAGCCCTCACATTCTTTGCTCCACTATCGCAGGTTGCGCTTTCAGCCACGATGCTCCAAATCTCTGGGAGTCTATCCCTAGATCCATCTGCCTCGCCCCTCTCTCCCTTTTCAATTCCTGCCTGATAACCTTCCTTTTTGGCTACCTCCATATTTTTGCCTCTGGGTCAGATGTTTGTGGGTTGAAGCCTCTACATTGGTATTGAGTTTAGAGTCTAGGCTGGCAATCCAGTGCTGGATTGTGGCACCGTTCTTCAGATGAGAGGTTACAGCAAGGTGGAGTCCTGTAGCTCAGTGATTGGATCATTCGTCTCACAAGCTCAATTGTTCAATTCCCGACAGGGCGAAACATTAGGCAAGTTTCCTTATTCCGCCGCTGTGTACCTAGCAGTAATCCGGAACCCAGTTGTTATTCAATTGCCGCTTTTCCACGGGTATCAATTCCTTGGGAAAAAAGTGATCGCTCAATCCATGCTGTGCATAGTTGGCGGCTGCATTTAGCCCAGTAAACATACATCAATTCACAGTATCAAAAACGCAAAATACTGCAGAGGCTGAAAATCTGAAACAAAAACAGAAATCACTGGCAACACTCAGCAGGTCAGGCAGTATCTATGGAGAAAGGAAAAATGTTTCGGGTCCACGACCTTTTGTCAGAACTGGAGCATGTTTCGCTTCACAGTATATTATGTGAAATGCTTTGAGATGTCTCAAAGACATGATAAGGTGCTATATCAAATACAAGGATTATTATTATTATTATAATGTTCTGCTGAGGTTTATGTTAAGAATCCTATGACACTCTTTGAAAGAGATTTTTTTCCCGGTTGTCCTGACCAACACTGCTCCAGATTAATTGGTCATTCCCATCATGGCAGCATGTGTGGGACATTGCTGAGAGCAAACTGGTTGCTGGCATGTCCCAAAATTATTCAGTTATTAGCTTGACAGTAAGTCCCTGTGAATAATTTGGGACATTCCAGTGCTATAGTTACTAACCAACTGCATGATTTCTGTATTTTTGTTTTACTGCCATTTTTAAATTCAATATCCTGGTCCTCACCTTTCAAGCCCTCCATGTCCTTGTGCCTCCTAACCTGCTAATCCCCTATCAACCAGTCCCCTCCCTCCTCTCAGTGGACTCCAACCTGCTCCATGTCCCCCGACCCACCTGCCCCACCATCGGTGGGCAAGTCTTCATATACTCTGCCCCCAACCTCTGGAATTCCATCCTGCCATCCCTCTGCCTCACTCCCTCCAAGGCCACCTTCAAGTCCTGCCTCAAGACCCTCCTTTTCGATGGTGTCATCGGTCACCTGCCTTCTTGCTTCCTTCCCTCCACCTGATCCTGATCCTGACCCAGTTCGGGTCTGAAACATTGACTGTCAGTGCCTCCCGACGTGAAAGGCGCTCTGTAAATGTAATTATGTTTGTTTGTTTGTTGTTGTTGTTGCCTTGGGTTGTCCTCACGATGTGAAAGACTCTATACAAATGTAATTTTGTTGTTTTTGTTGTTCACGATCAGCCGGATTCCCCATTAGCAACTCTGGAATCACTGTTAGTGAATTCCTGCTTCATCACCACAGTGTAATCCTATACCAAACATTTCCTAATGACATGAATATGAAATAAACTGTCAAAATTCACCCTCTCCAATAAGATTTATTATCAAAGAAAGTGTTTTTCCACAGTGCTTCAGGGGTTAATAAGAACTATAAAATCCTAAAATGTTATCATGCCTGATATCTTGGAAAAAAAACCTCAAAGCACTTCACAAGGAATGATTGTCAAGTGTAGTGACTGTTTTAATGTTCTCAATTACAGTTATGGTTTTCCTCTTTCATTGTCAGCTTTACTGAAGACCATTCTTAATGCGGGTGATACATTTACTTTCTTTCAATCACTTCTGTGCTATTGAGTGACTGTCGAAGGTAAGTTGCTGAAAGAATTCAGTGAAAAGCCGCATTGAACCTCATTGTGATCACTCTGCGCGTATTTGTTTCGTTGCCTTTTTTTTCACAAATTGGAAATGTGCACAATGTCCCTGACACATCCAAGTATTAGAAAAAAAGTGTCCAAGTTGAAAGCTTTTCAATAACCCGTCAGTCTGACATCCTTCATAAAACAAAGGAGTTTTTTTTATCAGATCAAAAAGGAACAGGTGGAAAGGCTGAGTTCTTTTAGTATCTGGCGTTGAAGTAAACTGATAGCTGTGCAGTTTTACTCTGCATATGAATTGCTCTATTAGGAATTCGTATGCTTGGAGTTGAAGGCAACTACTCAGTGCTCATGGGAAATTATCTGAATACTGCAGTGCAGGGACGACAACTGAGCCCAATGCTAATATTCATGTAGAGTCTGGTAGCTCGGTGGTTAGAGCGCTTGCCTTGTAAGCGAGACACCTGGGTTCAATTCCAGGCAGGACGAAATCTTGGGCAACTTTCCTTACTTCACATGCCTCATAATAATTCCTCAATAAAAAAATAATAAATTGTTCATTTCAATCCACGACTGATTGTGGGACACTGCTGTTGTTCAATTGGCTGTCGCATTTCGCCCACATTTATACAGTCAATTCACTTTACAATTTATTCTGTGAAGCGCTTTAAGATGTCTAGAAGATGTGAAAAGCACTATATCAAATGGAAGTACTGTGTCATTATTATTCTTTCTAGATGGTGAAAATTACAAACCTCTTACAACGATTGTACTCAGTAACTGTCAAATGTAGTGACTGTTTTTGTAGATAATAGATAGAGGAACAAGATGCATTTATATTGGGCCCTTCACACAGGATAGTGTCTCAGAAGACCAGACAGAAAAGGATGGAAGGAAAAACGATCTTGAATAAAAAAAATTGGAAGCCGTGGTGGAATCTGATGGTTTGTTTATTCATTACCTGAGCTCAAGAAGGGAAAACCCAGAACAGTGAAGGAAGTGTCAGAGATGTAACAAATGTCTAGTTATATAGATTGAACAGGAAAACAGGATTAGAGTAGAAGACATGTAATAATAATAGTCCTTGCATTTGATATAGCACTTTTCACATCTTATCGACGTCTCAAAATGCTTCACAGAATATACTGTGAAGTGAATTGACTGAATATTTTGTGGGCGAAACGCGGCAGCCAATTTCGCACAGCAGTGTCCCACAAACAGTCGTGGATTGGAATGATTTTAAATTTTTATTATTGTGTTTTTTTGGACGGATTATGATTAGATGGAGAAAGTCACCAACTCAGCCACAATGGGCTGAATGGCCTTTAACCATACTATAACATTCTAAATCAAGGTGCGTAGGGAATGGGTAGAAATGTGGGCCATGGTCATTGAATATTTCAGATGTGACTGAGAGCAGGAAACAACACCTATTATTACAGTTATCCATGTAATGCAGAAGAAATTAACTTAGAGTATAATTTCAACAAAAAAAATTGAATTTTTTATCTGTATTATGTAGATTCTGTTCTTAAGAACGGCTATTTGCCAATATTTCTTGAGTTGTGTATTAGTGTCAGCAGTTTTTCGCATTAGGGATAAAATTAATGGAATGACATATGTTTATGGCTTTGTGGCAGTGACCCCTTTGGAGGTCGGTTGCACTTCATATTTTTGGACAGTGTAAATTCATGTAAATTAAATCATTTCTATACCCAAATATTTCCATAATTCTTAAAACTCAGGCTTGAAGATAAATGTCAGCCTTGAGCTCCAGACTTCAAAGTAAGGAACTGCTTTCTTCACTGCCATAATGGATTGAAGAGTTGAATTTAAGCTGTTTCAGTGAATTAAGCACAGATGTTCTAAATGTGAACTGCAATTGTTTCTAATCCATCTCATTTTTTTGTGGAAGTGAGATTATTTTGGCAATATTAGAAATTATCCAAGACTCCATGTGCATTGCATTAGATAACAACTGATGCCCTGTTCTACAAGACTTGGATGTGTGTCTTCTTACTGCAGATGTCTTATAACTCAACCATTTACCTCCAAGTAAACAAGTAGTTGGGACCTGTTTAATATCTCATCCAAAGCCAGCACAGCTGACTGATAATGCAGCCCTCCCCCAATACTGGACTGGAGTGTTGGCTTGCAATATGAGATCATGTTATTTATTTGCAAAATACATTCTCCCAATATGAATGGAATAATTATTTACATTTATTTAAGTCCTGATACAATGGTTTAATCCATAAGCACTGTTTCAAGAGGAAGGGTGGTATCAACTGAGGCAAGCTGTAAGAACCTTGGAAACCGAAGCACAGTAGATTAATTTAAATCATTTCTACATTTTATATTTCTATGAGATGTAAAACTGTGATTTGATTGTGTTCTGGTTACAGTGACATTGTTTATTTGCTATGATTTCTTTGAATGGCATTTACAACTGAAAATATAATTGCTTTTGGCAGGGAACTTTGATCAGTCAGTTTAAATGCAATTGTTTGATTTTTCAAAGCGAAGTTCCAGCAGTAGGATATGATGATGATGTTACCATCAAATATGAAAAATAGATTATGCATAACTAATTCATGATGGATGATACAAAGTGGTTTATTTGATATGCTTTTCTGAGCAGCGTAGGGCAGTACTGTTGGATTTTGACAATAACCTTATGCAAAACCAATTTCTGCCTTTGTCATGCAATGCTCATTGTTGGACGTAATTTGCCTCATATGAGATTGTCATGATTAATCCCATTAGAACTACAATCCGCTACAATGAAATATACAGCAACTGTGCTGTTGAACAAACTTCAGGCCAGATTGCATTGTAGTTTGAATTAAATGCAATCACTGTCCAAATCAATTTTTTTTTACAGCGAGCAGTTAAAAAAAAGTCTTCCAAAAGCCATCTGCCTTCACTTCACACAGATCGTATTTTACGACAAACACATCAGAGGTAACACATCTTAATTTTGTTCTTTGAGAATATATGACAGATGAAGTGAAAGGGTGCAAAGGATAATATTTTGGCTCATTGTTTGTTCAGTTTTGTTTTATATAAATCTCACTTACTTAAAAATAAACCTTGCATTTGGTTTAGTGGCACATTGAGACAACACAAAGTGCTTCACAGAATATACTGTGAATTGGAGTGACTGTACTTTGTAGTGGAAACCCAGCAGCCAGTTGCACATAACAATGACTAATAAACAGCCATTGAGTGGGTGACCAATTGCATTTATTTGGGTGATTGCTGGCCAGGATAGGGAGAAAATCCCTTTTCTTTTTGAACAGATCCATGGGATCTTTAACATACACCTGATCAGGCAGATGGGACCTTGGTTTAACCTTTCATCTACAGGAACACACCTCCGACAATGCAACACATTTGCAGCACTGCATTAATAATAATCGCTGAATTTGATATAGCGCTTTTCACAGCTCTTAGCTCACAGCTATTGCAAGCCAGTACAGAATGTATACTGTAAAGTGAATTGACAGTATATATTTATGGGCGCAATGGCCAATTGCGCCCAGCAGTGTCTCACAAACAGTCTCGGATTGAAATGACCAATTTATTATATTTTTTCTTGAGGGATTATTATCAGAGGTGTGGAGTAACGAAATTTGCCCAAGATTTTGCCCTGCCTGAAATCGAACTAAAGTCTCTTGCTTGTAAGGCGAGTGCTCTAACCACTGAGCTGCAGGACTCCATTGGAGTATCAGATGAGATGATATGATTCCAAATCCCGATATGGGTATTGAACCCAAGATATTCTGACTCAGAGGTGAGAGTTCAGAGGTGAAAGTTCTAATGACTGGGGCCAGGTTGATATACGTGACTAATGTAAATAGTTTGTTTAACCATTCAAATTAAATTACGTACAAGACAATCTTATACGTTAAAGTGACTGGCCAGATGAACATTACAATCTTTATTCGATTCTGTAAATTCCTATGTTCCTGAATTTTTCAAACATTTTGAAATTTAGGGTATAATTTATCCTCCAACTATAAACATGAGAAAGCAGAAAACACTGCAGAACTTGACAAATTATGGCTTCCTAGTACAATAACACAACGTAAAATAATCCTTGCATTTGGTGTAGTGATTGTATGTGCAGTACATTGATTCCAGAAGTTGATTTATGTTACAGACACATAGGGTCTTCATTTGGGTTATAAGTGTTCTTGTGAGTGAGTGAGTGAGTGAGTGAATGAATTGCTGCACTTAATATATAGATTTCGAATGAAACAGCTTGAAGGAAGTCATTTCCTCTCTTCCCTCCCCCCACCCGCACACAATAACATAAAATACATCCTGCACTAAAACAGTTTATGTATCAATGAACCTCTTTCCTTTCAAATAATCAGAAGTATCTACACATTGAAATGAACAAATACTGTATATGGACCATAAATTCTGCTCTGTGAGGTGAAGGTTGCTAGTGGATAAAAGGTGTATAGAAACTGACATAGATCATTTGGCCCATTGAAATCAGGTTTGGGGTAGGAGGGGGGTAAGTTAATATTTTGTAGATGTTGCTTGATTATACAGTAACAATGCAAATTTACATTTACACACTGGCTTCCATTTTGGGAGGATATCACAAGGCATTTGACAATCCTGCATTGGCATCCAAACTGGTGGAGGGAGCTGAGGGGAATGGAGAGGGGAAAGCTTACTGAAAGCATAATGCATTATCTGTGGAATCCAACATGTATCTATAAAATACAACACCACCAAAATTACATTTGTGTCCCAAGACACTAATACATTCACCAGAAGACAGAGAGAGTGGAATCCTGATAAGTACAGATTTTCTATGCTTGAGGAATGAGCCAGATTGTTTTACCAAATCTTTTCGCATACCATTCTGGCTTACGCTCTTATGTGTAGTCATGTAGCTCAGTGGTTAGAGCACTTGGCTTACCAATGAGAGACATGAGTTCGATTTCAGGCAGAGAGAAACCTTCCTTACTCCACATGTCTGATAATACTCCCTTAAGCAAACAAAAATACAACCAAATAATAAATTGGTCACTGTTTGTGGGACACTACTGTGCGCAATTGGCTGACGCGTTTCCCCCACATACATAGTTATTTCACTTTACACTACAGTATATTCTGTGAAGCGATTTGAGACATCTAGAAGAAATGAAGAGCGCTACACCAAATGCAAGGATTATTATTATTAACATTCAGCAAAAGAGAAATTTTTAGGAACTGTGCCCCTATGATAGCATCAAGGTCACTTGAAATGAAGCATATATCAGCTACATTGCAGTATTCCTTTATACTGTACTACCTTGGCAAGGTCAATGGAATAGCACACCCCATCTATACATCCTTTGTTTCCTACTCTTCTTGTAATCTTTCTGCATTCTCCAATCAAGTTTACTTGTGTGTTGTTAATTCTGATGTGTCTTTTGCTCCGTAAATGTAAACCTTCAGATAATCAGGTAACGCTGCCCAATCTCATTTTTCTTATTATCCTCACCAGACATGAGTAAAAGGAGCCTTTTATACTGTTTGCCCGAGTTCAATGTGAACCAAGGTCCCAGTGATGAAGTACTGGGGTAAATCACTTGGCACCTCTATTCAGAATGCATTTACATCGCACATTTGCGATTTCAGGGAGTAAATTCAATGGTGTTAAAAAGAATGTAGTTTAAGTCAGATAGCTTCTTCACAATCTGAATTGCAACAGGGCTGAATGCATTATAATTCTTTTGTATATAAGTATGTGAAAGAATTACTGTAATTCACAAATGCCAATGAGGTATTCTCTTAACTCTGTGGGTGTGCAACACCTAGGGAACTTAAAGTTAAAATCGAGAAATCTTCAGTATTATTTCACCTGCATGCATTATTGGTTTGGACTTTCATATCACAGAATGTGTATATAATCTCAATCAGACCATAGAATCTGTTAGATCCTCTATTCTCAATATCACAATGATCTGAATTGATGGGAACCAACGACCGAAGTGAAATTGGAAAGTAAGCTCTCAGAACCAAAACAAATAGGTCTGTTCGACATTCCCAGCAAAATCTCTTCTCACGTATGAGAATGTAATGGATGACTTTATTTGGCGGGAGGGGTGGGGGAGAGGGTTGTTCCTCTGCCTAGAATATAATTTATATTGTGTTTAGATAGTAATCTCATCCACTGTCTCAATGGTACAATTTGTGTGGCATCACATTGACTCACATTACAGCGGCAGCTTGGAAATTATAGCAGGTGAAAGGAAATCGTGCTGAGAGGTGTTCTGCTTCAGCTTAACATCGGTCAACTACTCGGATTCGCTATGAATTATTCAGACAGCCCATGGCTGTGAAGAGTATAATAATGGTAATTTTGGCACCTCATTCAGACAGTGCTCTGTCGTTCAAAATGATATATCCAGCTGCTCACAGTACAAGAAAACAAGTTCAAGTCAAGGACATAACCTGCAAGAAAAGAATATGCAGGACACCTAGAAATGAAGTCTTTGAAAGACAAAGGCTTGAAATCATTCATTTAAAATTATGGAATGAAAGAGATGACAAGCATGAACTCAATAAATATGCAAAATGCTGTAATGTACCTATAAAGAGGTAATATTTAGATATATTATTCACATGAAAGGTTTGAAAAATTAAGGTAATATATTACAAGGACGAGCCTTTATTCGTTAATGTATGAAATTACCATTAATTGTTTCATTCCATGCTTAATATTCATTGGCTGTTCTGGCATGTACATATTTCAAAATTAATAGTGTAATGTTATTCATTTAAAAATTGTGCTTAAATAAAAACGGTGGTGTAAAAATCCCATTGAGAGCTGTTGACTAGAATGGGAATTCCCATCAGTGACTAATATTGCCAAAGACGCTCATATAAAGCTTAACGGAATTTTCACCCATGCGTCTCATTTAACTTTAGAAATTTGGTGAATGCTTGGGCTCATGATGGAATCAAGTTGGTGAATGGGAACACTTTTCCAATTAGGGTATGAATGGATAACAATAATATAATAATCCTTGCATTTGATATAGTGCCTATTATGTCATTGAGACTTTACCGAATATACTGTACTGTAACGTGAATTGACTATTTTGTGGTCGAAACTTGGCAGCACACAGCAGAGAACCATAAACAATTGTGGATTGAGTGACCAAATTATTATTATTATTTTTAACTTGTAAGTAGTATTACCCCCAGAAAGCAATCCGCCAATTAAACTAACAATCAAGTTCCTATTTACTGTTAGGTAAACAGAGGTGTATAGAGTAGGGAAACCTGTCTGAACTTTTGCCCTGCCCTGGAATTGAACACTGTCCTTTCACTTGCAAAGTGACTACTCTATCCTTTATGGTATTGTACTCTACAGGATGATGCTAATTGGTTTACATAATTCATTTTCTAGAAATTTGTACGTGAGAAAGATAAACATTTGAATAAAAGAAAATATTTTTAGTTTTATTATAACCATGATTAGTGGTTATCAGTCGGTGTCAACCTAGCTCAGTTGGTAGCATTTTTGGCTCTGAGTCAGAAGGTTGTGGATTCAAGTGGCATGCTACATTCACCTATAGAAACACCGTCACTACACTTTAGAGTAAATCCTCGTGAAGTTTTCATGATGCTTGTCTGCAAAATACTGTCACTCCAATTTACAGTATATTCTGTGAAGTTCTTCCTGACAAGAAAGGTGCTTTATCAAATGCACGGACCATCCAATCTCATCCCTCCAGAACACCTATTACTGTGTTAAACTGGTTTTTAAATGAGTCCATTGTCCTGGCCTTCACCACCTTTATTGGAAATCGGGTTGTTGTTGATTTCTTGCTGATGTCTGTCCTTCAATTGCCCAAACCTTCTTTTACTGTCTTAGTGCATCCTATTGGTCCGACGTGAAAAGCTCTCTATAAATGTAATTTTGTTTTTGTTGACTTTACTTTTTCAAATTTAATTTAAAATATTATACTCTGTCCCACTCTAAGTCATCTTTTCTACACATAATTCCTCTAATGTATCTCCATGTGTGTGTGTGTGTATGTGTTAGTGCTGGAGTCCTGTCGCTCAGTGGTTAGAGCACTCGCCTTGCAAACGAGAGTTTATTCCCAGCAGGTTGAAACCTTGGTCAAGTTTCCTTCCTCTGCACCCCTGATAATAATCTTTCAAGAAAAACAAAATAATTTGGTCACTCAATCAATGAATGTTTGTGGGACACTGCTGTGCGCAATTGGCTGCCATGGTATGCCTGCAAAATATACAGTCAATTTGTTTTAAGGTATATTCCGTGAAGCGCTTTAAGACGTCTGAAAGACATGACTAGGCGCTATATCAAATGCAAGGATTATTATTATTATTCCAGCTTGTCTAATCATTGCTATTAACAATGGTTACTCTCTTCTGCATTATCTCTATTGCTTGGACAGCCCTCTTGTGTCATGTTGACCAGAACTGTATGCACTGTTCTGTTAGCAACTACAAAGTCGTATGTTCTTACAGCTGCTTACAACTTGACTCTGTTACAAATGACCTAATACATAAACCAAAACAAAAAGAAGCTGGATAAACCCCAAATCCTGTATTTTTGCATATTACTATTGCTTTGCTCGTCTGATTGAAAACTTTAAGACACACTTCACAAAATAAATGTGAACAGAAGGTTGTATTTAAAATATCTAGCAGCTCATATTAATGTTGTGTCTCATATTTCTCCAACAGATGTAAGCAGGCAGCAAAGGGACTCAAGGTTGCAGGTTCCTGGTCGGGAATCAAGTATTCATCTGCTCGAGTTATTACACTCTATGAAATTAGCTTTATCTCAGCAGCTGCATTTCTTTAGTGTTGATCAGAGGTTGGCTGAGCACTGTGGTTTCTGACATTGGATGGAGTTCTGTAGCTCAGTGGTTAGAGCACTCGCCTTACGAGCGTGAGACCTGGGTGCGAATCCAAGCAGGTCAGGGCAAAACCTTGGGCAAGTTACCTTACTCCACATGCCCAATAATAATCCCTCCAAAAAAACCCACAATAATAAAATTGGTCATTTCAATCCATGACTGTTTGAGGAATACTGTTGTGTGCAATTGGCTGCTGCATTTCGCCCATATATCGTCAATTCACTTTACAATATATTCTGTGAAGCGCTTTGAGATGTCTAGAAGACGTGAAAAGCGCTATATCAAATTCTAGGATTATTATTATTACTTTTATCTTTCTTTTTGTTCAGTTTGTCTTCTATCATATTGGAAAAGTATGCAGTGCTTACAGTTCAAGGCCCAAGCCTTTAGGCAAGCTGTGCACAAGAAATCACAAGGAAGAATTCAAATTGCTGTAACATATGATTTGGGTTAAACTAGTACGTATGAAGTGATCCTAAAACTCCATGATCATAAATGTCAGGGCTGGTTTTGGGTTGGATTAAGATTGAATTCAGATTCCTTTCACAGCAATGAGACAACAACAACTTCGATTTATATAGCGCCCTCAACGCCGGACGGCGTCTCAGAGCACTTCACAATAGTGGATCCCGGGACTGAGCCAGGGGCAGGGGCAGAAAAGTGACCGAAAGCGCGGTCAAAGAGAAAGGTTTTCAACTGGGATCTGAAACTGGGAAGAGAGAGGGCGAGGCGAAGGCAGTGAGGAAGGGAGTTCCAGAGCCTCTGGGCGTAGTGGCTAAAGGCACGGCCACCGAGGGTGGAGCGGAGGATTCGGGGGACATGGAGGAGGCCAGACCCAGAGGAGCGAAAGCAGCGGGTGCTGGTTTGGGGGGAGGGGAGATCAGAGAGATAGGGGGGTGCAGAGGGGATTTGAAAATAAGGGTGAGGATCTTGAAGTCGATCCTATCTGGGATAGGGAGCCAGTGAAGTCTGGCAAGGACTGGGGTAATGGGGAAGTGAAGCTTAGAGTGGGTGAGTATGCAGGTGGCAGGGTTTAGGATTAGTTGGATTTTGTGGATTGTGGTGGAGGGGAGACTGGGGAGGAGGGAATTGCAATAGTCCAGCCGAGAGGTGACAAAGGCGTGGACCAAGGTTTCAGCGGCTTTTGTGGTGAGGTATTGCCGGAGACGGGCGATCCGTCGGAGGTGGTAGAAGGCAGTGCTGGTAACGGACCAGATGTGAGGGAGGAAGGACAGTTGGGGGTCGAATCTGACGCCTAGTTTGCGCACAGGTTTGGAGAGTTTTAGGGGCAGGCCAGGAAGGTGGAGGAGGTTAGAGCCATTTGAATGGAGATGTTGACGAGAGCCAAGGAGTATGGCCTTCGTCTTGTCGACGTTCAGCTGCAAGAAATTTACCCTCATCCAGCCCCTGATGTCCCCTGACAGAACATCAGGGGACTGGGGGTCGCAAAGTGAAGTAGAGAAATAGAGTTACGTGTCATCCGTGTACATGTGGAAGTGTGCCCCATGTCTGTGGATGACATCCCCAAAAGGGAGCGTATAGATGAGGAAAAGGAGGGGGCCAATGGTGGATCCCTGGGGTACCCCACAGGTAACTGGGTAAGAGCGGGAGGAAAAACCATTTGTGGAGATGTACTGCTGGCAGTTTGTGAGGTAGGACTCAAACCAGGTGAGTACGGTCTCACTTAGGTGGATGACGGAGGACAGGCGGTGGAGGAGGATGGCGTGGTCGATTGTATTGTACGCAGCTGACAGGTCCAGGAGGATAAGGAGGCAGAGGGAGCCCTGGTCGCAGATAAAGAGGACGTCGTTTGTGATTCTCTGTACTGTGGGCAGGGCAGAAACCGGACTGGTGGGGTTTGAAGAGGGAGTGGGAGGAGAGGTGGGCGCGAAGTTGGTGTGCAACAATGCGTTCCAGTGCTTTTGAAAGGAAGGGCGGTAGTGGCTAGGGTTTGAGGGATCTAGGGAGGGTTTTGTAAGGAGGGGGGTGATGACAGCAGTTTTGAGGGGGGCAGGGACTGATCCGGTGGAGAGGGTCTGGTTGATGATATCAGCCAGCAGTGGGCAGAAGAGGGGGAGCTGGGTGAGCAGTGGGTTAGTGGAGATGGCATTGAGGCAGCAGGTTGTTGGCCTTATGGAGGTGAGAGTGTGTGAGAGGGAGGAAGGAGAGACGGGGGAGAAGGAGTGTAGGAAGGGGGTTAAGGTAGGAGCTGAAGATGGGGGTGGGTGAGGGGGATGGGGTGGGGGTGGCAGTGGGTGACGAGAGGCTGGAGGATGATGCTGCCTGGCAGATATTGTGGATCTTGGAAGAAAAGAAGTCCATGACCTCCTCGCACTTCGCATTTGAAGTGAAGATTGAGGAGGCCTGAGGGGGTGCGCGGAGGAGGTGGTGGGTGTTGGAAAAGAGGACTTTAGGGTTGTTGTTTGCCTGCAAGATGATGTTGGAATAGTAAGCCGTTTTTGCTTGACACAAGGAATGGCAGTAGCTGTGGAGATGCTTGAGCCACACTATGTGGTCAACAATGATGATTGTGGATACTAGTGGGAACAGAAATGTTCAAACTGGTTTTGAAGCCAACAACAACTTGTAATTACATAGTGTCCTTCGCGCAGCATAGGGTCTAGGAACACACAACAGTGGTGGAGACTGATGCTGAGCTGGAGCGGTGGGTGACCAGTTGAAGAGGTAAATCTTCAGGCGTGATCTGGAAAAAGGGAATGAGGGGGCATGCCGAGGGATTGTGTTAGAGAGTTCAAAGTTTCAGTGCCTAATGGCTGAAAGTCTATCTGCCTATGGTGGAGCACAGAGGATGAGGGATAAGCAGGAGACTAGAGCCAACTGAGTGGAGGTAGCAGTTGGTGGAGTGGGGAATAAACAGATTGGAGAGATAGGGAAGTGCCAGGGCGTAAAGGGATTTGTAGATGAGTGAGAGGTCAATCCATTCTATGATAGGGAGCTGGTGGAGTCTGGCGAGTATAGTGTCATCAGGGATATGGAGTTTAGAGGAGGTAAGGATACAGGTAAAGGGAGTTCTGAATTAGTTGGATTTTGTGGATAGTGGCGTTGAGTGAGGAGACTGGTGAGGAAGGCATTGGAATAATCAAAGTCGGAGGCAACAAAAGTGTCACAAAGGTCTCGACTGCATTGTAATCCTCCTGCCCTCGCTGACTATAATAAATGTGTTACAGTCAGAAGAGTGGGAGGGGGGGTTTACACCCACCACAAATGTTTTATTAATAGATTAGAAATTGTAATATTTCTTAACATGTTGAATCTGTTTGCATCCTAATTTTCATCCAAACATTTCCTGACTACATTTTGTTTTTTAGTAGCATCATCTCAGAGGTTTCCTCCTATTTCAATCAAGTTCCAAATACTGTAGATCCTTGGCTGAGATTGCTGAGTTCCTTAATTCCTTAAATCTTGCTTACGCAATATACAGGCTTTAAGAGTTTGATAAACATGTGAGTTTCCATTAATATACCACTGCCATTACTGGACATAAGTACATACAGTTCTGAGGCTTAATGTCTGCTTCTTACACTGGCAAAACCAATTATTTGATTTGATGGCTTGGTTTTAGTGGGAGAGTGTAAATTGAGAGTTTAATCTGTGTGTTGAAGTGATAACTCTGCTGGAACAACTGCCCACGCGATATTCGTGCAAATTAGTTATAGTATGTAACTCCAATAAATCAATTTATCAGCCAATATGCATAAATGATTGTTGCCACCTTGCTCATCACCAAGGTCATTGCTTCCTTAACTGTAAATGTTTAAGTACTGTAAACAAGTAAATAATCTATTGACTGAATGAAGAAACTATGGGAAATTAGATTATTTCTCTCTGTATGCAATTTACTCAGTCCACACTCTAATTTCTCAGATTGTTTAATCTCACATCCTCTGAAAGATCACAAATTAGTTTTGCTCAAAAATTCCATTGCAAATATCAGTTGATTTTTAGAAGCCATATCACTTTATTTTCTTAATATAATAGGCAGGCACAAGTCAGTTCAAAAATTTACAGATTCCTGAATGCTGTTTTGCTGTTGGAGGTCTGATTCCCTCCTCCTTTGGGGAATTGTAATTTGTGGGTCTATGAACCCTTACAGTTCTGCGACAACGACAGGAAACATAGTTTGCTGCAATCAGAATTCTCCTCGCAAACCCAATCAAACAAATTATGTCTTAATAACTAGCTCTAATGGCCTATTATTATACAGAACATTGTAAAATCAATTAAGTGTGTAGGCATTATATAATGTTTGCCATGATGTGTGTACCTACTTATGTGATATTTACCATGATGTACGGATGTACTATGCAAATATTTAGCTGAACATTTACTGTGCATTATACTAAAACCTCAGAAATGTAAATGTTACTGTTTCCCATGATAGAAACTAACAATTTCATTGGAATTGCAGCCTTGTTTGTTACAGTGAAGAGGGCTACAAAATGATAAGGGCGCCTTTCCTGAGTCCTGGTCAACAATTCCCCTTATATAATTTTTGCTGCATATCTAACCTACTAATATATATCCATTCCTGCTTTACATCAATTAATTAAGTTGTTTTTCTCATGCGTTCAACTTCAACAAGAAATTTTACTTCTATAGTGCCCTTCGTTTCAGAAAGACATCCCAGGGTGCGGGACAGCCAAGGCTTTTGGACCTGAGCTGGGAGTTGGGATTAGAAGGGGAGGAGGGTGAGGGTGGCCAAAGGTATATAATAATTATAATCCTTGCATTTGGTATAACGCTTTTGCACATCTTCTAGACGTCTCAATGAGCTTCACAGAATGTCATTCACAGCACGGTCGAACATGAAGGATTTTCAGATGGGACTTGGAGGAGGATGAGAAAGGGTGAGTCGGAGGAATTGTGGGATAGAGTTCCAGAGTATGGGGTCGGGAATGCAGAGATGCTGAATGCCCGATCGCCAATGGTGGGGTGGAAAGTGTTGAGGACCTGAAGCAGGCCGATGTTTGCCGAACAAAGGGAGTGGACAAATTGATATGGGATTACGATGCAGGAGACGTAGTGGGGAGCAAGATCGTGGAGGGTCTTGTAGGTAAAAACAAGGGTTTTGTACTCAATTCTCTGAGGAATGGGGAGAGGATGGGCAGTGAAGTTGGGCAAGTGAGATAGAGTTGGGTGTCATCTGCAAACATGTGGAAATTGATCCCATGCCTGGGGATGACATCATTGAGTGAAAGCATGTTTAGACTGAAGAGGAGGGGACCGAGGACAGTACCCTAAGGGATACCATGTATCACAGTGGCTAGAGGAGAAGCCATTGGTGGCCACAAAGTACAGATGATGTGAAAGGTAGGATTAGAACCAGGCATGAACAGAACCATTGAGGTGGAGGTTAATCTGTTGATCCTGTAACATGTTGCATGCAACTTGTATGTATTTCTTTCATTGGAATACAGAGAATGAGGACAAGTGAGTGCACACAAAGTGAAAATGAGCTCAACTAATAAAATACATGTCCTTCAGCTTGGGTCAGTTGATGGTGCTCCAGATTAGGGATTCAAACCCCACACTCATCATCTACTTTTAAGGCATAATATAAGTTTATTTCCGAGAAGGAGCATTCTTAATATCAGCCAGGCTTACCAGCAAAGCGATCAATATCATCTCTAATGCTTTTTAAAATCGCTTTTATTTTCTAAAAGTAACATACTGCTTACGTTAATTTCCATTATCATGCAATTATAAAATTCCTCCCTCCATTCACAATTTATCATACTTTTGCCTACACAAGTCAATTAATGATACCAATTAATGATTTGAACAGCAGTTCAGCATCACTGAACAGTTAGCAGAGGCAGGAAGGGAAATCATTTGCATGTGATTATTGATTCTTCACCAAAGGTTTCTGGTCAATCTAAAGCCACTGCCAACAATTTAATAAAATACTGGAATGTATGTCAAAATACGTTATTCTAAACAGTACAGATCACTGAAGATGTCACATTTTGAAGACGTGAAAAGCACTATATCAAATGCAAGGATTATTATTATTTTTTATTTATTAAAGTAGTAGGATCAAACAACAACAAAATTACATTTATAGCACACCTTTCACGTTGGGAGGATGTCCCAAGGCACTGATTATACCTCTAAGGAACCCATATTTTTTAAAAAGTCCTTTTTTAAGGACATTTACAATCAAACATTCCAGTGCAGTTTTGTAGAAGTGTTACATTTTTGGAGATACTATCCTTTAGATGAAATATTAAACCAAAGTCCAGTCTGCCTGTTCCAATAGACATTAAAGATGCAATTGCACTTTTTTTCTCCAGATGAATTTATCATTGACTTCCAGGTTGTTTGCAGGACATTGCTTGGTACAGTTAGGCTGCAGTGTTTGTCTATCAATACACAAACTACATCAAGTATATGTAAAGTGTTTCAATAGTACATCAAATGTCCACTGAGACCTTTCAGATCCAACTGGTGACTTGGCTCCATGGCTAATGGGGATTGCCCTTTACTCTAAAATGACTTATGCTAAAGCATATAATTAATTTACTTCAGTACAACATTACCCAATCAATGTGTAAGCAAGGTGTTGTCAGAATCACCAATTTCCCTAGGGTGCTATAGATGGTGCTCACAAAACTATCAAGTCTCCATGGTTCACCAGTGGTTCTTTATTTCATTAGGAGGGGGAGAGGATAGTTATTGCTTCATTGACAGATGCAGATAATTCCTTAATGGGATTAGACAATCATGCACATGAACACAGTGTATCTCAGTTCATACTGTAATGCCATAATGAAATTTTAGGAAAAATCAATGCGATAGACCACTGCATCCTGAGCAATCTTGAATAGCGACTATGTCTGTCACCTCTAATGCCTACAATCGCAGAGGTGGTTGTGCTGAATGTGGAGTACTGTACTGCGTTTCATGCCATTTGCAAAATTGAACTTGGGAAGTAGTTTCACTGAAAGAAACTGCAGTTTCAACTTTTCTAAGCTTTTCAATTTCTAACACGATGAGTCTTTCTTTGTAGACTAGAATCATGTACATTACCGTAAAATAAAATATCCAATTATAAATAGCTTAAGCATAGCACTTGACATCTTAATTGTTATCTTATGTTTGGTAGCTATTCCTCTGGAGTAGATAAAAAAACACCACAGTATTTAAGGAGCTAAAGAATTATTCAGTTCCATTTATTAATCGGAAAGAATATTTTGATATCCACTCATAGTGGATTTCCCACTGTAAATCATATCAACAACAACAACTTGCATTTATGTAGACCTCTCACACAGGTTAGCATTCCCGAGAGCTTTGACAGTGGCAGAGTACGACGTTGGGTGGGGTGGAGTGGGATGGGGTGGCGGGGATAAGGGTGGCTGAAGAAGGGCAGGTCAGATAAGGAAGATTTTCAGACATGAGCTGAAGATAGGGAAGGAAGGGACAAGGTGGAGGAATCATGAAAGTGTATTCCAGAGGTTTGTTAAATAAAATGAGTGGCATAATTTGAAAGTGCATTAAGTACAACAACAACTAATTGCATTTATTTATATAGTGCCCTACAGAGAGTCTAACCCAATAAATAGTAAAATGTGCGAGAGAGGTGAGAGAGAGAAAACAAAACGGTGAGAAGGTTAAGCCATGTTAACGCCTCAATCCCTCTTCCCATCATCACCAAACCCACCTCCATCCTCTTCCAGCCCTAGAAAAAAATCTCGCCACAATCCCTCTCCTTAGCCCTGGAGTCATTTGAACTCCTCCCGCTCTTGCCTACCTCCTCCACTGACTTATCCTCCTCACTCACTCTCCTTCATAATACCCTTCCACTACCCTCGATGCCCTGCCCACTCCTCACTGCCCAAACCGCCACCTAATCACGAACCTCATTCTGGTTCACCAGCTACCTTCGCTCCCTCAAGGTTCAGGTGCACCTGGCTGAAGTCTGTCTTAACTGTCCACCAATATATTTGGCTGGACCTCATCAAAACTTACCGCTCCATTCTCGCCTCCAGCAAATCGTCCTTCTGCTCCAAGATAATCTTGGAGACAAAAGGCAACTTCAGGCTCCACAACCAACCGGCGCCTCGCCTATTCTCTTCTCAAATTCTGATTGTGAGGAGATGCCGGATTTCCTCGAGTCCAAAATCAAGGGAATCTATTCAACTGTCTCTGCCCTCTCAACTGCCACTCCCTCCCCATCTCCCCCTATAGTCCGACCCCTACCCATCCCTCATTCCACATTTTTGAATCTGTCTCCCGCTTCGTATCATCACCACCACATCGACTGTGAATCCCACTACCTGCTTCATTGACTGCATCCCCACCATTATGCTTACCTCCCAGCTCCACCTCCTTGTCCCTCTACTCTCTGACACCATCAATCTCTCCCTATTGTTTGGCAATGTTTTCATGCCCCTCAAAAAAGCTACAATCACCTACTTCCTGATAAAACCCTTACTGGACTCATCCTTGCTTTCAGTTATCAGCCCTTCTCCAACCGCCCTTTGCTTTTCAAGGCTCTTGAAAGAGTCATTGCTTCCCTGCTTTGCTCTTTCCTCTCCTCCTACTCTGTCCATGGTTTCCGTGCTATGAGCAGCATGGAAACTGCTCTGCCTGAGGTCATAAATTACATTCTGTTCATCTGTTACCAGCACTTCCTCTTCCTCCTCATCCTCCTCGACCTCTCTGCTGCCATCGACACCATGGACCACTCAATCCTCCTCCACTGCCTCTCCTCTCACTTCAACCTTCAAGGTTCTGTCATATCTCTACACCATCACCAATTTATTTCTGCTAACAGTTTCTCTTCCAGCCATCATCTTGTGTGGTGTTCCTCAGGGCTCTGTCCTCGTTCCCCTTTTCTTCAACCTTTGCATGCTCCCCCTTGGTGACATAATCTGCAGACATGAGGTCAATTTCCACATGTATGCGAATGCTGCACAACTCTATCTCTTTGCCTCCAATCCTGACAGACGTCAAATCCTGGTTGAGGGACAACTTTCTACAGCTGAATGCCAGCAAGACTGAGCCGCTCCTGATTGGCTCGCGTCAGCGCCTCCACACCTCAGGCGCTGGCAACATCAGCATTCAAGGTTGTACTGTCCACCTCTCGAAGCCAGTCAGGAATCTGGGCGTCTTGTTCAACCTCGAACTATCCTTCCTCCCCCAAATCCACGCTTTGACCGGTACAGCCCTCCACCACCTCCGCAACATTGCTGGACTCTGCCACTACTTCAGCCCCCATGCTGCTGAAACACTCATCCATGCTTTCATCGCATCTAGGCTTGACTATGGGAACTCTCACCTCGTCTGCCTTCCCAGCTCCTCCCTTCACAAGCTGCAGATTAGTCAGAACTCTGGAGCTCGTGTACTCCCCTACACTAGGCTCCATGACCACATCACTCCCACCTTCGCCCATCTCCACTGGCTCCCCATCTCCCAGAGGGTCAAATTTAAGACCCTAGTCCTCACTTTCAAGGCCATTCATGGCCTTGCCCCTGCCTATCTCTCCGACCTACTGTCTCCCTATCAGCCTGCCCATCACCACCGTTCAGCGGGCACTGGCCAGCTCCATGTTTCCCGACCGAACCACCCTACCATCAGTAGCCAGGCTTTCAGCCTCTCTGCCCCCAACCTCTGGAACTCCATCCCGCAGTCCTTTCGCCTCGCTTCCTCCTTTGCCTCCTTCAAGACCCATCTCAAGATCTTCCTTTTCACCCCCATTCTACCTCTCTGCCTTCCCTCATCCCAACCCTCTCACCCACCTCCACCGTGCTCGGATCCTGAGCCCTGACTGTTCACTTCTTGGGATGTCCTCCCTATGTGAAAGGCGCTCTAGTAATATAATTTTGTGGTTGTTATTCTTATTAATATATGTGCAAAATTCTAAAGCCTTTTGTGAGAAAATAGAAAATAGGCCTATTGAATCTTTAATTGTACCATTTATTTTGTGTAGTTATAGATTATTCAGCCAAATATCCATAGTGGGAAAAGTATTGTATTAATAAACTTTTAGAAAATATGGATTGATTAAAGACAGACAGCGTGAATGTTTTTAAAAGGCAAGTCTTACTTGACAAATATAATAGAATAAATTACTGGGAGAATTGATGAAGGTAATGCTGTGGATATGATATATATGGATTTTCAGAATGCTTTTGATATGGTGGTTCCTGTTAAAAGCATTAAGGTCATAGCATTAATGGAAAGGTGTCAGCACAACTGAAAAGCTAGCTAAAAGATAGGAAACATGGTTATTATTCAGAATGTAGAGACATAAATAATAGTGTCCCACATGAAAAGACCACTGCTTTCCTCTATCTCACAGTCTTTATTTCAAGTTGTGAGATATGCATGAATTGGTAATCAAGTGGACTTGAGGACAAACTTTACTGCAACTTAACTGTTCCAACGCGATGTGTGAAACTTTTCCAATATCATACTTTGAGTCCTTTATGTGGTATTTCTCTTACTCGTAGCAATTATTGATTGTTCAGTTTCAAAGTGATTGACTACATTTGTAACTAATGGAATAGTTTTAAATCTTAATCAATGACATAATGGTATTTTGTTAGTGAAGCGAGAGTGAGTGCTTTTACAGCCTACAATTGGATTTGTTTCTCATTTCGCGTGCTGCCTCTTTTATTAAAGTCCAATGTGATAATGATACCTTTAATTAGCCAAAATGGACAAAATAGAAAGTGTAATGTCTGAAAGGATCTGACTGCATGTCAATGGACAGATTTGAGTAAGGCACTCTGCCAAGTTTGACTTTGAAATTAGGACACTCCATTTTGCTAATTTTACTCACTGTTTGACTAACTTGAGTTGTTTTCTTTATTGGGGGCGGGTTGAAAGAAATTTTAATTTCCTTGTCTACATGCATATGTCTTGGCATAGAGCATATGGAATGACCCCTGATGTGGGGTAAAGGAGAATATAACTGTTTAATTTTGGCCACGCTTTCAGTCATCTAGCCATCATTCCCCTCCGGATCAATTTTAAGAGTGAGGATCTTGAAATTGATCTGTTACAGACATTTGTGAATAATCAACACAGACACTTCTAGCTAGAGAGTTACGAATGGGAGGGGTGGTGCAGGCAATCAAACATATAGAAAATTAACAATGACTTACAATCTTCTAATCTTAATGTTATAATAATTATAGTTATGAAGCTAAATTTAAACCTCACACTAGGAATAGTGATTGGACAAGGCAAGTCAATTGTGGATAATGCAAATGCTCACAATTGATGTCTCTCAAACATAAATAAAGACTAATCAATGATCGTTTTCTAAATGATTCTGAGAGGTCAATTCAACATTGCGGTTTAAAAAAAAAATGGAAAATGCTGCTTTGACCTTGTTACAAACTACTGTGACAGGGCATGGAACACAAGTATCATAATCACTCTTTCAATATGTTCATTAATAAACTTTTAGCATTATACAGTACTTCTGACTTCATTGACCTGTCTGTTCGATTCAAAATAAACTGCTGTGCAAACTGGATCAATTATTTTCAATGGTTGAGTCAGGTTTGAAGCCGAGCCATCCTTTCTTCACCACATCAGGCACCTAACCAAGACCACCTTTTTCTACCTCTGAAATATTGCATGCCTCTGACCGTACCTTACCCCAGATGCAGCCGAAACACTTGTCCACATGTTCGACACTTCCTGATTTGACTTTTCAAACGCCCTCTGCTGATCTCCCCAGATCCATTATGCTCAGGATCCAGCTGATCTAAAACTATGCCACCTGCATACTCACCCGGACTAAACTCCATACCCGCATCACACTAGTTCTAGCCATGCTCCACTATCACCCAACTGATTGATTTCAAGATCCTCACACTCGTTTTCATGCCCTGGCACCTCTCTAAATCTCCGACCTGCTTAACAACAACAAGCTTACACTGGTAGAGTGCCTTTCACATCAGGAAGACATCCCAAGGTGTTGGACAGTCATTGTTTCAGACCCAAGCTGGGGTCGGAAATGGGGAGGGTGGAAGGAAAGAAGGAGACTTGGTGTGACCGATGGAACTGTCAAAGAGGAGGGTCTTGTGGCTGGACTTGAAGTGGGCTAGCAAGGGGGCGAGGCAGAGGGACTGTGGGATGGAGTTCTAGAGGTTAGGGACAGAGGGGTTGAAGTCACGCCTGCCGATGGTGGGGCAGGTGGGTTAGGACAATGGAGCATGCTGGAGCCTGCTGAGCGGAGGGGCCAGGCAGGCTGGTAGGGGGTTAGGAGGTCGCAGTGGTAGGGTGGGGTGAGGCAATGGAGGGATTTGAAGGTGAGGACCAGGATTTTGAATTGAATACTCTGGGTGATGGTGGGCCAATGGAGTCAAGCGAGGATGGGGGAGATGGGGTCACAGAGCTTGGAGTGGTAGAGCACATGGGCCGCAGAGTTCTGGATTATATGCAGCCTATGGAGGAAGGAGTTGGGAAGGCCAACAAACAGCATGTTGGTGTAGTCGAGCCTGGATATAATGAAGGCATGAATGAGGGTTTCAGCAGACTGAGGGGTGAGTATACTTTACAGTATATTCTGTGAATTACTTTGAGACGGCTAGAAGACGTGAAAAAAGCTACAGTATATCAAATGCAAGGATTATTATAATTATTATTATACATGTGGAAGTTAACCCCATGTCTGCAGATGATGTCACCAAGGGGTAGCATTGGTGCCATCATCGAAATGTAGGGGGCGAAAGACAGATTTACTCACTAACCCACATTTTGCTGTCTCCGAGGTCTTCTGCGTGTCCCCGTACCCTCCATTCTACCATTGATGGCTGCGCTTTCAGCCTTTACACACCAAAACTCTGGAACACATGCTCTACCTTGCCCCTTCCTTCCCTATGTGATTTCCTATTTTACCATATGTATGGTCACCTCCCACTCCCCCCAGCTCGGAGTCGTGCTCCACCACTATCAAGTGCTCTGGGACACTACCCTGCGTGAGTGGTGCTATATAAATGTAAGTTGTTGATTATTTTTATAGTTTGTCAAATAAATATTGCTGCCTAAAAAGAAAGTGCATGCATTTGAAATGCTATCTGTCACTTTGCAGAACTTTGGGTTTGTTGCAGTTTTACAATTAGTATTGGTATTTCAATGCCCTACATTCAAAAACCAATGGTATTAATTTGGTTTCCTCTAGATTTTTTAAGCTAGATACTAGAGGAAATAAGGCAGAGCGTACATAGGCTTGGCACAACAACAACTAAATTTGTTGTTTAACAAATTAAACAACAATTTGTTATAGCGCCTTTCACTTCAGGAGGATGTCCCAAAGTGCTGGACAGTTAGTATTCCAGATCAGAGCTGGGGGTAGTGATTAAGGAGGATGGAGGGGCGCGGGTAGAGGGGTGGAAGATGTTGATCTGAAACAAAGTCAAAGATGGGGGCCTTGAAGTGACTCTTGAAGGAGGTGAGGGTTCGATGAGGTTAACAACAACAACAACTACTTTGATTTATATAGCGCCCTCCATGCTGGACGGCATCTCAGAGCACTTCACAATAGGCAGAGGGTTAGGAGGTCACATAGATAGACGGGGAACGAGGCTTCAAAGGACTTTGAAGGTGATGACCAGGATCTTGAGCTGTATCATCTGTCTGATGGGAAGCCAGTAGAGTTGGGCGAGGGTGGGGATGATATAGTCATGGAGCCTAGTGCGGGAGAGGACACAGGCTGCAGAGTTCTGGATGATCTGCAGCTTGTGGAAAGAGGAGTGGGGAAGCAGATTATTGCATGTATGAGAGCAGTCTCTGATTACAAAGGGCATGTTAACTCTGCCATAATTTAAGTAACAAAGTAACAATTTACCCTCATGTTCCTCGTGCTACTTTGAACCCAAGAGATATTGCAAATTTTGATCCCATTGCTGCTGAATTGTTTATATCACTTTATCCTGGCAGCTTAACGTCCAACAACGGATTAATCAATAAACTTTCAAACCAGAAAATATCACAGACTGAACACTTAATGAGGTTCTCACTTATATTTGACACATTGTGCCACAAATTGATTGTTTTCCATCTGGCTAAATAATGGTACAACATCTCAAAATTGTCTACGTAGAATGAAGGATTTTGCTGTGAGATCTGGTCAGTTGATCAGCAAATCAAACAATCTTCAGTAAATTCCATTGATAACTCCCTTACGCTTGAAAAATCCAAGAGCAGTTCAATAATTGCAGAGAAAAAAAAAGCATAAATTACTATTGAAACCCTTCCTCTCTCCTCTGTGGGATGACAGTTAAAGCCAGATGGATGCAATATCATTAATCAGTAGATATGCGGAACACAGCATCATTCTGTTTAATTTATAGACTGACATCTCAAATTTATGTATCATTACATGCAGCCATCTTGAGTTTTATTTTTAAATATATTATTGAAGCTCTTGGGACTGATGACTCAAAGCATGATTAAAGGCATACACCAATTCACATTTTGATTAAATATCATTTCCAAAATAAAGCAATATGTATCATCCATCTTTGCTGTGCTTGTCTGCATCTCCATATGTTATTCGAATGCAGTTTCTACGTTAAAAATGAAACTAATTGCAGATATTCAGTAAAAATAGTTCACTTGTATCAATATTTCCTAAAGTCTTAGCCACAATGAATTGGGCTGTCAACGTCAATCTCTGCATGTTATATGAATAGTAAGGGCACCCCAGGCAGGTGCTTGTTGACTAACTTACAAGTTACATTGATGCCCCCTGGTTACTGACTCACTTAGCATATGAAATAATTGATAAATACAACAACTACAATTTGCATTTGTATAGCACCCATCACATGGGGTACTTTCTTAACCTAGCAAAATTTGATGCAGAGTCGGGGAAATGGGTATGAAACCATAAGCAGTGAAGAGGAAAGTCTCGTAGTGATCTCAAGGTGAGCAAGCATAAGAGATTGAGGCAGAAAGTTCCAGAGTCTTGGGGCATAGTGGCTGAAAGTAGAGCTACAGATGATGGAGCAGAGGGCACAAAGTACATGTAGAAGGCCGGAGCCAGCTAAGAGAAGAGGGCAGGTAGTTGGGAGTTGGGTGTAAGCAGATCGGAGTGGTAGGGATGTGCCATGAATTGACTTGTAGGTGAGTGTGAGGATCTTAAATTCTAACTATTCTGCAATAGGGAACCAATGGAGCCTGGCAAGAAACCTTATTGACCCAAGGCATCTCTTTCAGATCACATATTCATCAGTGACTTCATTTGGTTACATGTTAAGCAGTATTGAACAAAGTGTGTATACATAAAATGTTTTTGCTATATTAGGGACTGTTTGGGTATGAGCTTAGTCTAGCCAGTCTAAATGTATGCACACCTTTCAGTTTATCACTCCCTTTAGAACAATAGATCAGAAATACCACATAGCACAAAAGTGCAACAAACACTGATTAATGTTTAAAACTGAAAATGAAAGCACACAAAAGGGGATGATTACAAATTTCTGAGTATACCAAGGGGAACACCATCACAATAGCCAAATCACAGTGTTATTAGTATTTGGAGTGATCTATTTATGCTTCACAAATGAAAAATAATCTCCCTGTCACAGCCTGCACTGTGTCATGTTTCAGTGCTGCACTGCTTTGCTGACACCACAAAAGCCTTTCATCTTCAGTCAATATAATTCCAGCATTGATATTAACTTGAATTAGCATTGTTCTCATTTTATTGAATCTGAGGTACATATTATAAAACTGGAAAGTGGCAGCAAATGCGTATCAAGCTTTAATTTAATCTACATGTCACACGAAGCCACAAAAGTAAAATATGCACTAATTTCTCTCTTCCAGCCATCCCATTCGTTACAGTTCATATGGGTTTGCATTGAGAGCCAACTATTTGCCTTCAAATGCATTGGGATGTCCTCCCGATGGTGCTATACAAAGATAATTTTGTTGTTGTTGTTGAGCATTTGGGGATTGAAAATACTGTCCAACAACTTGCCCTAGGCTATTAATGTTGTGCACAAAATACAAATGTACAATTCCCTCATATTGGCCATTTAATGCCGCTGACACTGGTGTTCCACTCAATGAATAAAAGTCACAAATGGTAGAGAGAGAGAAGGTAAGAGGGGCATTGTATTGCACAGTTTTAACCTGTTGATAGTGTCCATTTGGTCTCCAACCGACATGATTCAGAACAAATTTGTATTGCAAATCAGGTAGGGTGGGCTGACCTTGTTTTCAGAGTTTTAATAAGTTTATTTTTCTTGATATTTTTGACAGGAGTTCCACTGAGACTGGCAACTCGGTTAATGTTTGGAGGCATGCAAGCCTATGCTTCCGTTCCATCTCCCTCTCGAGGTTGTTTTGTGGCTGTTTGTATCAATATGAAATTATTGTACATTTAAGCAAATAGACTTCAATGTTTGCCAATGCAATTGTATAATACTCTTAATTTATTACTCCATCTTGCTTGTATCACTATTGTACACCCATTAGTGACAGGCATATAATCTTTTAGCGCATCACTGAAGTGCATAATAACTAACAATGCTCTTACCAGGCTCCTGTTTCAAAGGATAAAATCTATCAAACCCCTGCTGCATGTTTTACAAGGTTCAATGCATATGTATAGATTTCACATCCTAATTGTTACATTTGAGGATTTCAATACTGTATTTAAAACAGCTATTGGGGAAAAAGTTATTTTAAAACCGTAGAGCTCCAAAATCTGCTTATAGCTGGTGAAAGAAATCAAAACAACAACAACAACAACAAAATCACACTTGTATAGCGCCTTTCACATTGGGAGGATGTCCCAAGGTGCTGAACCGTCATTGTTTCATACCCGAGCTGGGGTCAGAGACAGGGAGGGTTGAGGGAAATGGGGGGATTTGGAAACATTGGAAACAACAAGCACAGAAATAATTGATTTCTATATAGTGCCTTATCATGTTGTCAAAGTGCTTCACATGATTTATTTTAAAGTGTAGTGACTGTAATTGTAGTTGAACAAGGCAGCCAATTTGTGCATAGCAATGACCCACAAACGGCCATGAAGTGAATTATCGATTTTGATAAGGACCCTAGGTTTTCAAATTAACCATGGGATTTTTAATCTCCATCAGAATTAGCAGACGGGACCTCATTTTACTGTCTCATCCAAAGCAATGCAGCGTACCCCAAGCACTCAAGTATTCAAGTGTCAGCCCAGATTATGAGCTAAAAAGTTCTGACAATACCACTTGATTTTGCAACCTTTTGACTCGCAGTCAACAATGCTACCAACTGAGCAAGACTGAAAGTCAACTTTGAAGATAAATGAGTAGGCCACCTTTAAGATAACAGCCTTAAAGGGACAAAGGAAAAACAAACAGATTTTCATTGATGATGGTTTGGGGCAGTTGACTGATGGATTGCCACTAAACGATTCTAGGAGATTTTAGTGAGTGCTTTATCTCATCCTTATCAATGTGTACCTAGAATCATGGATAATACAGCATAGAAGGAAACTATCCACCTCAATAAATCTGTTCCAGTGCTAGCAGCAACTCCACTGGAGCTAACTACTCCAATTCCAAACCCCGCAGTTTCCATGTACCCTTTTCTATTGTTTATATTGTGCACATGTGCTCTCCAGTTTAAGCAATTTCCTCTGTTTTGCAGCAGCTGTCACTGCTGCCTTGGTGATTGATGCTGTGTGCTTTTGCTGCAGTTACAATGAAAACTGCCACAATAACAGCACGATTTTGAAAATTCTTTTGAACCCTTCATTAGAACACAGACTTGTGTTGAAGAACACAGACAACAGCGGTTATGGTATTTACACAATTTCTAAATTTACATTATGTTAGCATTTTGTACAACA
Source organism: Hydrolagus colliei (assembly GCA_035084275.1). NCBI lineage: Eukaryota > Metazoa > Chordata > Chondrichthyes > Chimaeriformes > Chimaeridae > Hydrolagus > Hydrolagus colliei. Next base: position 46,219,975 of record CM068743.1, read on the forward strand.
ATTTGGAAGAACAACACTGAGCATTAACTCTTTGAGTGCTTGAGCACTGAATAGACTCATCATACATCTGTTTGTGGTATTGTGGATACTGTAAATGGAAACCTTTTCCGGAGGTAATAATTCCATCAATTTTTTAAAAAACAAATTAGAATTTGGCCAATAAATCCAGGCTCTTTGTGGAACACTGCTGTGCACAATTGGCTGCTGGGTTTCTCCCTCAAAGTATACAGTCAATTCACTTTACAGTATATTCTATGAAGTACTTTGACAACATCTTGAATACACGGTAAGACACTATATCAAATGCAAGGAATCTATATGTATTATTAATATCATCTACTGTGGGCTTTTCTCTGAATTCTTCCAACATTGTTGGAAGAGGTAGGTTTTAGATTCTTAAAACTTTATGCCATGTTTAGCTTGTGCCTGTTGTAGAAGGAAGAGTGGCACAAGAGTTGAGGGTTGGCAATAGGCTGCCATTCTAAGTGCCACCCCAATATTCACATGTATTCCCAGCTTCTGTTTAACCCATGTGGGCATAGCGACATCTTCTTGGCATTGCAGTTGACAAGTGATGATATCATCCATTTCTATAATTTCTCCAAGCTGGAACCTGAGAGAAACCAGAACACAACAACAACAACAATTTACATTTATATAGCACCTTTCACGTCGGGAGGACGTCCCAAGGCGCTAAACAAGAGGCGTGTGACCCGAGCTGGGAGGGGAGTGTTTGGGAAGGGGTGAAACACGTAGGGGAGGTAAAAGAGTTCGGGGTGGAACAAAAGGCACGATCGAAGAGGAAAGTCTTCAAATCGGCCTTGAAAGAGGAAAGGGAAGAGGCGAAACGGAGGGATTGAGGGATGGCATTCCATAAGGTGGGAGCGGAGAAACTGAAGGCCTGGCCTCCGATGGTGGGGCGGTTCGGGCGGGGGGCTTGGAGCAGGCCAAGTCCTGTCGAACGGAGGGTCCGGGTGGGCGTGTAGGGGGAGAGTAGATCGGCTAGGTAGGATGGGGCAAGGCCGTGCAAGGCCTTGTAGGTGAGGACGAGGATCTTAAATTCGATCCTCTGGAGGATGGGGAGCCAGTGGTGACGGGCGAGGGTGGGGGTAATGTGGTCACGGAGGCGGGTGCGGGATAATACACGGGCTGCAGAGTTTTGGATGGCCTGCAGCCTATGAATGGAGGAACTGGGGAGGCCGATTAGGAGAGAATTTCTGTAATCCAGCCGTGAGGTGATGTACGCGTGCATGAGTGTTTCAGCAGCGCGGGGGGTAAGATAGTTGCGGAGCCTGGCAATGTTGCGCAGATGGAAATAGGCGGTGCCAGTCAAGGCGCGGATGTGGGGGAGGAAGGAAAGTTTTTGATCGAACATAATGCCGAGGTTCCTGATTGGCTTTGTGAGGTGGAGAGTACAGCCTTGGATGTTGAGGCTGGCAGCGCCCGATGTGCGGAGGCGCTGGCTTGAGCCAATCAGGAGGGCCTCGGTCTTATTCACGTTCAATTGCAAAAAGTTGTCCCTCGTCCACGATTCGATGTCGGACAGACATGCTGTCAGAACATCGATCGTCTGGGGGTTGAGGGATGAGGCAGAAAGGTACAACTGGGTGTCATCCGCATACATGTGGAAATTTACCCCATGTCTGCGGATGACGTCACCCAGGGGGAGCGTGTAAAGATATCTGTACAAGATAAGATGTTACACTAAGGCTCCGTCTGGTTGTTAATGTGGACGTTAAAAATCCAATTACATTATTTGAAAAGTGAAGAGACTTTCTCCCCTGTCCTGGCCAACAATATTCCTGACAAAATTGATCATTCACTTTACAACTTTTTCTGTGGGACATTGCTTCACACAAAAATTGCTGCCACATTTATCCACAAATGAACAATCACTACATTTTGCAGAAATTCCCTGTGAAATATGTGAAGACATTTTTACATTATAGCTGCAATATCCCTTGCAACGATTGTATTATTTGTTATTATGATTATCAGATAACCTTCTGGTTCTGATCTTCCCTGGCATCCTCTGCTTTACATCCCCCACCCACTATCGGTGGCCGGACCATTAGCCTTTCTGCCCGAAATCTCTGGAACTCAATCCTGGAATCCCTTTGCCTCACACATTGCCTTCTTCAAGTTCCATCTCAAGACTTTCCTGTACTATTGGCCATCTTCCCACCCCACCTCCTTGGCCCCCACATCCAAACCCAACTCGGATGCAAACCCTCAACTGTACAGCATCTTGGGATATTTTTGAAATGTGAAATGCGCTGTATAAATGCAATTTATTTATTTGTTATTACCAGTTGTCACAATAGAATCCTAATTTCATTAGACCTCCAGTGTGGAACATCCATCTACACAAATAATAATTGTCATCTCACAATCATGCAGCATATCAGGGGACTTTTTAAAGACAAACTGTATATACTTATTCGGCAAAACATATTTATGCAGATCTCAGACAGTATCAAACCTGTTACATGTTATTATCCCGTTACAGAACGCAACATACCCGGCCCCTTGTGGCAGGGTAGGGGGGCCTCTGCACACTTCCACTTTAGGGAAGGAACGAAGGCTTCCCCACCTCAGAGTTCTGACCCCCTTTGCAGGGACAGTTACAAATGGGGTCTTCTAACCCCCCTCCCCATCCCTCGCCTCTTAGTGGGGAGTGTGGACAAATTCACAGCACACAGGAGGTTTGCAAATTGCCCCTGTGTGCACTGCATTTATGTGCACAACCTCACACACCCTGATAACGCACAATTGCCACTTTCGTATGGTATTCTGACTTGAACCATACGCACACACGTTTACCCAAACACACACCCGTAAACTCACAAACACAAACACATACACTGTGTACTCCGTTCCACCATTGACGGCCGTATCTTCAACCACTATGTCCCGAAGCTCTGGAACTTCCTCCCTCACTCGCTTCGGCTCGCCCCCTTCTTTCCTATTTGCAGGTCATGCCTGAAGACTTTTCTTTTTGACCACCGCGCTTTTGGCCCCACCTTTACACTCCCCCTGGCTTGCCCCGGGATCCACTTTATGAAGCATCTGGCGTGGAGGGTGCTATATAAATCCAAGTTGTTTTTGTTGTTGTATTCCCGACCAGTCCCACCCCTGACACTGCAGCGTTCCTGCCGAGGATCTGTTCCCGTATTCTACAGGGAGCTGTTACACTTATGGGCTTGACTCACTCTGCCCAACCTTATTGTGGCAAACCCTCTACCATTGCCACCCCAGGTAACTGTTTGGAGTGGCATGTGTACCGCCAGACACCACTTCAACTTCCCCAGAGCGCAGGAATATTGTTTGTCAGGAGAAATCGTGTCTTATTTCATTTACAACAGTATCACTGCCAGCAGTCAATCACATTTCTTCTGCATCCATGGCTTGTATGTCTTCTGAGCATCTATTACTTTATATCTATCAAGGCAGATTTGCTTCTAATTAAACCTAAATAAACTATGATTGCTTCCACGCTTCCTCCTCTAAGTGTAAATGGTCAAGAACACCATGTAACTCACTGGTATCAGCAAGAATATTGACACCAGACCTCTCTCACATTGCTGTTAACGCAGCATCCCACTTCTTATTTTGATGAATTTCACATTGCAGCAATGTCACTATTAAACCTGCTAAACCAGGTACATCTAAGATATGCAAATTAACCTCATATTTAGAGTCATTAAATAGACAGCCAACGACTGGCATCCATATGAGTAGCATGGACAAACAAACATTTGCCTAATTGCTTGTTAATTACCCCAGTTTATCACAGCAGCGTCCACTGGCAAGTGCAGAATCACTTGCTTAGGTTCCTATAGTTACTGTCTCACTGATACCACCTGATAGCTTGCCGATGGTTTTCTTCACTTTTCCAAGCTCACAAAAATGATATCAATTATACATGTAGATTTGTAAAGTGAACCATAAGTAATGAGTGTGATAACTGGATGGTCAGTGGCTCCGTAGTCATATATTTTTTATTTCATTCCTGAGAAATGGCTGCAACTGTGATGATTCATCTCGTAAAACACAACTTCTCTATGCACCTGAGACTGTCAGTTCAAGACTACAAGACTAACTGCAGAGAGCAGCTCTGAGGGCACAGTGACAGCAGTGCATCCAGTGTCTGCACCCCACTCATTTGAGACATTGAACCAGCAGCTCAGCATCCTTGCACAAAGCCCGGCTATGAAAGTTCACTCTCCACTGCAACGATAAACAGCTGTTAGCCTTTGTCTCATTCACAGCTATGCTATATTTATCCTCTGTTGAACTGACATAAAATCTGTAATTATTGCAAACTTGGTATGGTACAAATGAAAAGGTGAGGATTAGTGATTCCAAGGTACTAGAATTTTTTTCTCCATATCTTCAGTGACTGAGTCTCTCTCAAAGTTTTTTTTAAGCTAATCACCAGGAGGTGATCAAAAGAGTCTTCCCAAGTGACTTTAGCTAAGATTGCCTCATCTGTCCAGTGGGAGTGGCCTGACCTCCATTCAGCTGGTCTCAACAACACTGCTGAGAATGTCAACATTGTCTACATTGCCACAGTACAGTGACCTGATAGTGCAATGGACTTCAGCAACATCTCCCTCTAGATGCTGCCAGACTCAAAAACAAGAACAAGATGTCATCCTGAGTTAGAAGGTTGTGGATTCAAACCTCAAGTTGATACTTTGAACTCACTGTCGAGGCTGGCACTCCAATGCAGTAGTGAGAAAGGACTGCATTGTTGGAGGTGCTGTCCTTCAGATGAGACGTAAAACTGGGGTCCCATCTGCCTGTTCAGGTGGATATTAAATAATCCTAATGCATTATTTGAAAAGAGAAGGAAGTTTCTCCTTACGTCCTAGCCAACAAAAAATTGATCTTTCTCTTTATGGCTGTGTCTGCAGCACCAAAACATTTAGCGCTAGTGAGAGAAATGGCAGATTCTTGTGAGTATTTGTTTAGTGGCAAGCTGATATTCCGATAACCAGCACCCAATATTGACTGTAAGACTAAATTGATCCCAAGATTTCAAAGATTTATGGATCCAGCTTATTATATATATTCCAAATAAATGTGTACAGTACATTGTTTCCCCCAAGGAAAAGACATGTTGGAGCAGACACTAAAGTATAACGAGGCAAATGAAATCCACAGGGAAATACCTTATTGGCAAGATCTGATCTGTTGCCTCAAATTCTTCATTGTCATCATTCTCCTCATCAGCAACCTCTCAATTCAAGGATTCATCATTCTGTTCTTGTTGAATAGTTTGGGTCTATTTGTGGCTATAAATTTGTAGTGCGAGACCTTGGTTTATTCTAAGCTCTGTTAAACCATCAAATTGCCTGGCTCACTGATATCTCTGTGCTGTTAGTTAGATTGAATTTGAAGGTACAAATCACAGAAACCTTCCAAATGTCAATGGAAAATAGATGTTCTATTTTACTACAGACAACACTACTTTGAAATCTAAGTTACCTTGGGATCCTATATTTCTTTAAAAAAATATGCTATCACATTTGATCACTGCCATAAACATGAAGCACTATTTATCAAAGTGCAATAATGCCACAGTGAATGGATCTGATTTGCAAGGTCCAACAATTTTATATATTTTGGACAACAATCTCATGCTCTCCTGCTATATCAGATGCTTTCCATTTTCTATTGTGGAGACTTCTCCCTGAAGGTGACAGTGAGGCTCCGGAGAGTTACTAGTTAAAGGTCATGTTTGTTGCAACCTGCCACTTTCACCGACTAGACATTTCTGTTTTTTCTGCTGACTGATGTACTTGTTCAAAGCTTCCTCACTACCACTTGGCAAGGAAGACAAGATATTCCCTCAGAGACTGTCCTTGCTGTGACCGTTCAATACTTTACTTAAATGAAGATGAAATGTCAGCTGCATAAGGAAATGAAGTGTGCTTAAATTCATACCAAGTCAAGGAAAACAACAAGCAATCGCAGAAACGCTGTTACATGTTACGCTGTCCACAACACTACGTGACTCAAAATGTGCTTGACTGATAGCATGCTACTTTTCAATGGCAGTGACAGATATCTTATTTAACGCTAGGATACTCTGAAAGGTTTCCATGTTGTTGTTCCCAAGAACCTCATTCTAAGCCAAATATGTATTTTTATTTCTCCATTCTTAGTGATTAATGCTTGCCGGTGTAAATTCTAATAATCCTAATAAAAATTATACTTGCATCTTATATAATGCCTCATCAGATCGTTGAGACAATTTAAAGTGCTTCATAGGATTTACTGTAGAGTGATTTTACTGTATTTTCAGGGAAAATTTGACTGCTAATTTCTGCACAGCAATGTCCCACAAACATAAGAACATCAAGATTAGGAGCAGGAGTAGGAGATTCGCCCCCTCGAGCCTGCCCCGCCATTCGATAAGATCATGGCTGATCTTCTAATCTAACTCCACCTACCCACCTTATCCACAGGGAGTTTTTTACTCCCTTTGTCCATAAGAAATCTGTCAATTTCAGACTTGAATATGTTCAAGGCCTGAGCATCTACAGACTTTTGGGAAGTTTTTCCTCAACTCAGTGTGAAAAGGCTGACCCCAAATCTTAAGACTGTGACCAGTGGTTATAGTTTCTCCAAACAGGGGAAACAGTCTCCCACTGTCTGCTCTGTCATGCCCCTTAAAATCTTATAGGTTTCTATCAAGTCACTTCTAATTCTTTTATATTTTACAGCAGTGTAAAATATACAACCTCAGGTCCTGACTCAAATCATTGTCGCTGGGTCCTCAGTTGGGTTGCGAAGAGTCACCAGAATTTTTGTTGTTGTTTTTTTTTACTGTTCAAAATGCTTTTTTAATGCTAAAAAAAGCAGCCGAGGCAACACCGCCGACCAATTTGTATGAAAGAGCATACTTACAAGTTGTGCTGAGTCCAAAAAGAGACGGAGATAACATTTTGGATCTCCTTGGACCTGAACTGGCTCCACAGTGACGTATTTGGCTGTACCAAAAGTTGCTTCTTTCTAGACTTCCCTGTTCAGCAAATCAATCATGAAGCTGGAAATATATGTCAGTAGAATAAACCTATTGTGAATGATCGCAAGTTAAAATCAGCCCTGAGCAGAAAGATCTGAGTCCAATGAAGAGTAGCATTCAGTACTAACTTAATTCAGGTAGAATCCTATCATGCAACACTCAAATGCTCTCTCCACAAATTCAACTTAAAGTCACTCCAGTGTTCCCAAATTTCTAGATTGCTGTGATTGTTTTCAAAAGGCATGAATAAATCCAATTCATGGAAGTTGAGGAAGGGGATGAGTAGGGTTTACTTACATGACTATTCTTATAAAAAAAAGGCTCAAGAAAAGAAGTAATTCATAAAAGAAGCAATGCGATAGCTTCACATCAAATCTGTATGGAACCCACAAATGTCACCCACTAATGTATGTCTTCATTCTGGAGATTCATTTCTCATGATTGGGTCAGACTCACTGGGGTCTAGGGTCCGGCGATATATCGATATATCGCTAAAACCCTATATAATTTTCATATCGATATGCCGATATAGGTATTTCAAAAATATCGATATATCGAAAAATCAATATATCAAGGTAAAAAATCGGGATGCGAGCACACTGAACTACAAGACCCAGAATGCTCATCTCTATACACAATGCACAGACCGAGGTGCAAAGCCGCCATATTGTATTCACAGTCCTCAAATTCAATATACAGGTATGCAAGGGGTGGGGGGTGAGAGAGACGGCTATGGGGGGGGATGAGGGGGAGAGAGACTGCAGGGAGGGGTTGAGGGAGAGAGAGACGGCTGGGGTGAGGGGGAGAGAGACGGCTGGGGGGAGGGGGAGAGAGACGGCTGGGGGAGGGGGAGAGAGACAACTGAGGGGAGGGGGAGAGAGACGGCTGTGGGGGAAGAGAGATGGCTGGGGGGGGAGGAGAGGGGGACAGAGACGGCTGGGGGGAGGGGGAGAGACGGCTGTGGGGTGAGGAGTGGGGGAGAGAGATGGCTGGGGGGGTGGTGGGGGAGAGAGACGATGGGGGTGGGGTGTGCGAGAGAGTGACGGCGGGGGGGGGGTGGGGGGGGGGGAGAGACGGGGTGGATGTGATAATATACAGATAGATAGAGATGGGGGGGATGTGAGAGAGGAGAGAGGGAGAGAGACATGGAGACACACAGACAGAAACACAGAGAGAGAAAGATATTTACCTCCTGAGAAGATAGGCCCCGAATGTACGTGCACCCTGAATGCGCGTGCCGCGCGCGCATGCGCAGTACGAAAACCCCCCAAATATCGATATTTTGGTATATCTTGATATGGGCCCATCAATATATTTAATCGGAAAATTTCCATATCGCGGACCCTACTGAGGTCGATAAATCAATGCTTTATTTACAGAGTGTAGGATCATCTATTTCCGTGTGTTGAACAGATAGTCTTTGGACACCGAGTAGATTTAAAAGATTTAAAAGAGTTCTTTATTACAGTACTTGTAAAGTTACAGTACAGGCACGTTGCTTGAGCTGCTCTTTTAGACAAAAGAAAATAATCTATATTTATACATTGCTACTTTCTGTTAGCTTATTCAATCAAAAAGGTACTGATCACTCGAGACACCCTCTCTCAGGGGTTTCACCCTATCAAATTAGTCTCTTTCTTCATGGGTTGCACTTGAACACTAGTACGTACAGTCTAACCTTTGTTTCACATATTGATAATGAGTCTGCACACTATTGGCGCACGGTTTACTGATTGGGTTAGCTGGAATGTTAAACAATGCTCATATCTAGTCGCTCGGTTAGCTGTCTAGGCATAACATTCTGGTGCTGAATGTCACTCCTTACTTCTTTAACTCCTTCATAGAGATACATAATGATCATTGAGCTGCGATTATGGTAATAAACACAGTTCAAAATAAGGTACAGAGCTGGAGTCTATACTCTCTCAGTAATATAATAAATATATTTTGCTCAAGCAACAGAAAACCTTTATTTACATCTTTTATTACCTCTATCAACTCTTCGCTTCTTTATTTGGTTTACTTTGTTTTATTTCCAATTTTCTGTTCTGAACAATTTCCACTCTTTGTTTAAATTGATTTGTTCCTTGTACAGATCATTGACGAGGCAAAATGCATGCTTTAAATATTGGCATATGTGCTGTGATAATTATTGCTAGTAATTTGCATTCCCAAATTGTAAATTACTATGTTCTTTGCAACTTCTAATTGATGACTGAAATTTCAGGCAATCCCAACCTGTAATCCGTTTGGGTTTTCAAGTGTAAATCACCAGTGATAATGAACTTGTTTAATCTTTAAGATGATACTGGCTTTGTCGAGCATTTATAATCATAATTTCTATGAAATGTTTTCACAAAGTTGTTAACAAATGTTGCATTTTGAAAATGAAAGTCCTAACTAGTGGATCGACTTTCTCCAGTTGAAAGTCGACAAGACGGAGACCTTCCTGCTTGGGTCCTGTCAGCGCTTTCTAACCTCAGGTGCTGACGATATCACTATTCATGGATGCATTTGTCACCTCACTAAACCAGTATGGAATCTTTGCTGTTCTTTTCGATTCTCAACTCCACTTTAAACCCCACATTTATGCCATGACCCGTTCTGCCTTCTCTCAGCCACCACAACATTGCGCACTTCCACCACTGGCAGCCCCCCTTAGGTTGCCAATACCCTAATTCATGCAGTTTCAACTACTCCCTGTTCATCGAACTTCTCAAATCTTCCCTCCACAAACTTACATTACTCAGAACTCTGCAGATCTTGTCCTTTTGTGGACCAAGTTCCCTGACCTTATCACCCTCATTATCTCCCTGCTCTACTGGCTCCCCATCCCTCATAGGATTGAATTGAAAAAATGGTGATTTATGACAATCTCCAGCCCATATGAGCAGCTTATTGGAACTTCCATTAGATTTCCATTAAAAAAAACTATTGTATACTGTGCATTGAACACTCATGTTCCATAGTCTGGATTAAGGCAAAATAACTTGGCTATTGCAACTGCCAACAAATGCAGTGGCTCACTAGAAAGCAATTCCCTTTGAATCACTTTGAAGCATTTCAACATTCCAGGTATTCAAATGTATAAAAGGATTATTTATTACTTATTTGTTTATTAATGAATGTTTGGGGCTGGAGTACAAGGTTCACACGTATTGCCTATTTTTGCAATTTTATTTTAATTTTTGTCAGGGCCTTGGGACGTCCTCCCGACATGACAGACACTATACAAATGTAATTTTGTTGTTGTTGATATGTATTTCACATATTAAACTGAGTTTCCCTAACATTCCTCATTCCGATGATAAAAACATGTATCATCGTACAAACACTGTATGAACAACAACAAATTGCATTTATATATCAAAACATTTGAAGTTTTAAAAAAAATACGCTTAGAGGGAACAGACATCGTAAAATCAACAAACAAGTTTTCACAACTTTGGCAACAAAAGGCAATAGCGTAGAAGTTGCATGATACAGTATTTTGAAACTCTTATTTTCCAATTTTGTGAATTAGCTTCTGACTACTATATTTCTGGTGCTGTAAAAATCCTGCATTGTGCCAGAATGTTATAATTGCTTAGTGATTTCCTATGATGGATATACAGTTAATTTAATTGGAATTGAAATAAACAACAATGGCTCAGAGAAGCCTTACAAACCTACGAGGAGAAAATAACCTTCTGTTTTAAGCTCAAGGTGAGAGAATAAGTACTTAGGGATCTCGTCTATTGACTAGTGCTGCTGCGCGATGAATCTGTGTGAAGAGAATTCATACTTGTGCAGTTTAGTTCAACCAGAGTTTGGAATTTTAAACTGTGTCTCTGTGACCATGCATTTGGCCATCTTTCCCTTCCCCTCGGCTCCCACCCTTAGTTTGGTTGCCCATCCAGCATGAAAAATTCATCCTAATGAAAGACATTATACAAGTATGTATCGTATTGCACAGTTTTGTACGGTTTGTGGCAAAGTGTGCAAATACATTGTATGAACAACAACAACAAATTGCATTTATATGGTGTCTTTCCTGTCTGGAGGACATCCCAAGGTTCTGGATCAGGTGAGCTTTTGGGTTAGAACTACTTTAAGGATCACAGCCGAGGTTAAGTACCTTATATTCATACTGCAATGCAATCATCTATTCTGTCACGTTCAAGAGCGTTGTCTCATTCAAACTGCATTAAGTATCCTTCTTTCCACAAAAAGAAATGATGGCAGCAGGCAACTGAGTTGCAATAAAAAGGAATGACGCCTATGTAATTTATAAGGCTATGTAGGGAATGTGTACAGTTCACTAGGTATGTACAATAATTTCATACAAAATGGATGTGTCATTCAACTGCATATAAAATTGGAGGAGGGAAACTCACTCACCTGGATAACAACAGCGTCAAATAAAGGGAGATCTAAAGGTTTATTTCTGCTCTATGCTTCATGTTTATTCATTGATGTGGGCATAATGTGAATATGTTCAAATTGGTAAATGTTGTGGTTTCGAGCACTTTTAGATTTTCTCCCTTGTGAGAAATTGTATTTTATTTACAATCAACATTAAATTAATTCATTTTCTGATTAATATCTCATTTTGAATCTTTAACAATGTGTTATTTTTAATTTTTTTTGTCTGTTCCTCTTCTCTCCTCTCCTAGCTACTCCAAATTGGGATGTGCCCACTGACACCGACAGCACTCCAGATGCTTGACTAAATGGTCTTCATCAAAAGAGTCAGGCTAGGAACAAGTGCAATATGACCATCAAAAGGGTGGGTGCATATCGTAACTGATCCTGTTCTCATTAGACTGCCACAAAACATACATTCTTTACAGAAAGTTAATATAAAGAAGCACAGTAATAATCAAGCTATTTTCTCTTCCTTTCTCCTATTCGACCATGCCATCGCTGCCTCCCCCCTCCCAACACCCCCCACCCCACCGCATCCAGCTTGGATTTAGGCTCTGCCACTGTTAAGTGGTCTGAGATTCCACCTGGCATGCAGGGCACTATACCAGTCCAAGTTATTGTTTTCTAGTGTAAGTATATGAAGGCCAATTGATTGAACTGTCCATGGAGATCAGCTAATACATCACCAGCAAATCTTTCTGTTGTTATGGTTTAATGCTACTGAGTGGTAGTGTTATCCACCAGACAATTGGAGGAATGTATGGAGCTTACCCTTTGGTATTCAGGTCACAAGTTCACATCACAAGAGACAACAACAACCAAAATTGTATTTATATAGCATTTTTCACATCGGGAGGATATAGTGAAGGTGCTGGACAATCAAGGGTTTTCACCTGTGTTGGTGATTGGATATAAGAGGGGTGGGGCGGTGGGCAAAGGCGGGTGCCTTCAAAGAGGAAGGTCTTGAGAGGCTGGGGGAAGGGATTCAGGGATGGCTTTCCAGAGAATGGGGACAAAATTGGGGCTAAAGGCACCATCACCAATAGCAGGATAGGCATGATGGCGGACGTGAAGCAGGCCAGTATCTACAAAGTGGAGGGAACGGGTGAGTTGGTAAAGTTTAGAAGGTCAAAAAGGTGGGGAAAGACCATGGAAGGCTTTAAAAGTGAGGACTTTGAACTTAAACTTGATCCTTTGGGGGATGGGAGCCCATGTATTCAGGCGAGGATGGGGATAATAGGCTCCCAAGTCTGGTGTGTGACAGAATACAGCAGCAGAATTTTGAATAGTTTGCAGCTTGCATAAGGAAGAGATGGAAGACCACTGAGCCTAGTCCAGCCTGGAGTTAAAGCATTGGTAATGGTCTCAGAATCCCTAGAGAGGTGCTAAATGTTGCAAAGGTGGAGAAAAGCTAAATGAGTCAAGACATGTGGTTTAAAGAACAATTGAGAATCAAACAATACAGTTTCCATTTGTGAGGTGCAAGTGCATCCACATATTGTCAGTGCTACAGTAGCCAAGCAGGACAGCTTCTGTTTTATCAATATTTACAGTAATTGGAGCAAGTTCTCATTCAGAATGTAATGCCTGACAGGGCATTATGGCAGTGGCCTTGAATTGAGAGTGGACACAGAGATAGAGCTGGGTGTTATCCGCATACGTATGGAAGTTAACCCAATGCTTGCGGATAACATCACCAAACGGGAGCAGTAAATATTAAAGAGGAGCGAACCGATGACATGGCAGTCAAGGGTTTGCACAGAGTTATTGGTATACGAGAACGTTTGGTCATTTGATGTCACCTTTCCTGAAACAGCCATTTTTCTGTCTTCCCCTTACAGCATCAAGCTGTTTCTCAAACAAATTAATGTCCTGGGCTCTATTTCCCTTCCTGCAAAATCTTACCTGTTGATTACTCCGTGTGGCTCCTATTTTTATTTCTTACGTGCACAACTTTGCATTTGTACCTGACATCAACAGAATACCTCCCTCCCTGAAGGAACTAAAATGATGGCTTTACATAAATGAATGCTAAGATTAGACAAAGTTTTACAAAGTGGAACAATACTAAACTATTGTTTTAAATAAACAACAGGGGCAAAAGTATTTGACATTTTATGAAATTATAAGAATGATCAAGGATCGATTTAATTAATCTTGCACTCGTCTTCAAATTCCTTCATGCCCTGAGGAGATTTAAAGACCAGAGTGAGGACCTTGAAATTGATCCTTAATCAATCCCATAATTTCATATTAATTTTCTGACCTCCTTACTCCTCATTCCAGTCCCTGGTACTTGACTGACTCTAACCCCCTAATAATGCCTTGTTTTCTCCATTTCACCATTTCTTCCTGTGCTTTCAGCTATTAAGTCCCCAAACTCTTGAACTCTAACCCTCCACCTTATCCTCTCCTTCCTCATCTCCCCATCCTCAGATCACGCTTGAAGTCCTTCCTCTTCAACCATGCCTATGGTCATCTCCCCCTTCCCCCAGCTTGGCGTTGTGCTCACCACTGTCAAGCACTCTGGGACACTGCCCTACATGAGGGGTGCTATATAAATGCAAGTTATTTTTATTGTTATACATTTCACTTTCCTTCTTCTTTGATATTGTTCAATAAATGTTGGGGAATTTGGTAAATCCATAAATTTGGTTCCTAATCCTACATATAAATGCATACCATTTTTATATTGTTTGCTTTCTTTCACATCTTTATGGGGCTGTTCATTCCATCTTTTAGTTTTGTTCTGCGATTCCTTAATTAAATAATTGAAATAATTGAGCAGTTTCCAACTGCTTAAAACACAGAATTACATTGAATGTTTCAGCACAGAAACAGAACATTCCTAACATGTCCGTTTCAGTATCTATTCTCTATGCAAGCCTACAATGCTTTTCCAATTTAATCTTTTCATTCTAAAAGTGGAGAGCGGACCATACGATTATAAAAGGATTTGATAATGTGGATGCTGATAAATTCTTTACATAATGTGAAGTCCTATAAATCAGTGGTTAGAGCACTCACCTCGCAACCGAGAGACCTGGGTTCGATTCCCGTTAAGGCAAAACCTTGGGCAAGTTTCCTTACTCCACATGCCTGTTAATAATCCCTCAAAAGAAGAAGTGAAAAGCATTACGGTATATCAAATACAAGAATTATTATTATTATTCAACTAGCTGATGAGCCCAAATAGATATGAAATATAATATTTGCAAATCACAAACCTGATTGTAGACATCAGTGGAATAATTATTTCCTCATTCAGCTCAAAATGAGCCCTGATGGAAAAAAATTACTCCAGAGAGAGAACTATTTTATTTAAAATAAACTATTTTATTTTAATAATGGTCATACATGTGGTGCAATAGAAATACGCCTGGAAAATGTAGTGGAATACTCGTTTTATTTAATGATTCAGGAAAATCTTAATTTCACCACTGAGCATGAGATAGAATGACTTCACTTCTGGAATAAACTGAGGATTCCACTCCTTTTAATTATGCATTCTGTGAAATTCAAATAGCAGAAAATTAGGCAATCAAATCTGACTGATTAAATGTTCAGAAATGTTAAGTCTGAGTGTCTTTTTTTTCTTAGTTGTACACAGAAGACTTCCGATTACAAAGAATCTGCTCTCTCCACAGTAGAATTTCTGCTTCCTTGGTACGTCAAGCTTGCCATCTTCTATTTTGTATTTTCTAAGAATTACAAGAATAACGAATTACAAGAATAGCTTACACAAATCTACTTCAGTGCTTTACCTCAATGTGACCTATGCAGATGTTTTGGGATTTTTTTTCCAAAGTGGAGCACTTTGAATTTATTTTTGGTATGGTGTCATAAAAGGAATAAAGGGCAATTTGTGGGACTGCGACACTGCTGTGCACAATTGACTGTCGTGTTTCACCCACAAATATACAGTCATTTCAATTTACAGGAAGCGCTTTGTGAAGCACTTTGAGTCACCTAGAAGACATGTAAAACTCTATATCAAATGCAAGGATTATTATTAGCTAATTCACTTTTGAAAGTTACTATCAAATCTGCTTCCACTACTCTTTCAGGCAGTGCTTTCCAGACTGTAACAGCTCTGTGGGCAAAAGATATTCTCCTTGTCTCTTATCTGGTTTCTTTTGACAATTATCTTAATTCTGTGTCCTCTGGTTACCTGCTAGAGGAAAAAATTCCTCCCTATCTACTTCATCAAAATCTCTCATAATTTTGAACTTCTCCTTAAATTGTCACTTCGTTCAACCTTCTCTGCTCTAAAGAAAATATTGCCAGCCTCTAGTCACCCCACATAATTTCTAGTACCGCATCTCTGATATAATTCTTGTAAACCTTTCTACACCCTCTCCAAGGCCCTGATATCCTTCTTAAAGTGAGGTGCCCAGAATGGGAAACAATTTACCAGCTGAGGCCTAACCAGCGATTTGTAAAGTTCAACATTTTCAGACGTGTCAACAATGTGATAAGGCGCTGTATCAAACGCAAGGATTATTATGATTATTAACATAACTTCCTTGCTCTTATACTCCATGGCTTTACTTATAAACCCAACAATCCCATATGCTTTTTAACTGCTTTGTCAACTTGTCCTGCCACCTTCAAAGATTTTTGCATGTGAAGCTCCAAGTCTCTCTGCTCCTGCATCCCATTTAAAATTGTTACATTTATTGAATATTGCCTCTCCTCATTCATCCTCCCAAATTCTATCACTTCACACTTCTCTGCATTAAATTCTATCTGCCATGTGTCTGCCCATTTGACCAGTCTGCCTATGTCCTCCTACAGTTGGCTACCATCCAACATTTGTGTCACTTCAAACTTTAAAATTTTGCTCCCTGTATCCAAGTCCAAGTCATTATGTATATCAAAAAGAGCTGTGGACCTAATACTGATCTGTGAAGAACACCACTGGATACCGCTATCCAGTCTGAAAAACAACCATTCACCACTACCCTCTATTCTCTGTCTCCGAGTCAATTTTGGATCCATGCTTTTACTGTTCTCTTAATCAAATGGGCTTCAATTTTGCTAACTAGTCTATTATGAGGCACTTTATCAAACACCTTTTGAAAATCCACATACACAACATCAGTTGCACTGCCTTCATCAACCCTCTCTGATACTTCATTGATGAACTCAATCATGTTAATTAGTCATGGTTTGCCTTTAAAAAAAATCTGTGTTGGCTGTCTTTTATTAACACATGTTTTTTCAACTGAAAATAAATGTTGTTCCAGATAATGGTCTCTAGAGGGTTCCCTATCACTGATGTTAGACTGACTGTTGTGTAGTTATCAGGTTTATCCCTCTCCCCTTTTTTGAACAGCAGCGTAACATTTGTAACCCTCCAATCCTCTGGTACCATTCCCATATCCAAAGAGGATTGAAAGATTGTGGCCAGAGCTTCAATTATTTCCACGTTAACTTTCCTCGGAAACCTAGGATGCATCCCATCTAGACCGGGTGACTTTTCTATGTTGAGCACTGCTAACTTTTCAGTACCTCGTCTTGTTACCTATCCAATTTCTCTACCCCCTCTTCCTTTACTGTGATATTGTCAGCTCATTCCGTACCTCAGCCATGCCCTCTGGCTCGACAAGAAGCTTTCTATTTTAGTCCATAATTGGCTCCACCCTTCCTTTGATTATCCTTTTATTCTTAATATGTTCATAAAGTACTTTAGTTTTCCATTTATGTTATCTGCTAATCTTTTCTCATACACACTCTTTGCTTCTCTTATTCCCTTTTTCAGATCTCTTCTGTGCTTCCTTTATTTTACACAATTCTCTACTGTGTCATGAACCTGACATCACCATAAGCCTTGTTTTTCTGTTTCATTTTAATTGCAATTTCTTTATTCATACTGGTAGTTTGTACCCGAACTATCTCCTCAAATAAATGAATTCAGATTCATAATATAAGTGAAACATATGAAAAACAATGTCCATTGCTCAAAACAAATGTGATCAATAGGACTATTTAGACCTCTGAAAATATAGGGTAAAAATGTGACATTTCATAAGAGATTTGAACTAAGTCACACAGAAACAGAGGCATTAAGAAACCATGGCATTACAGTCAACACTAATAATAATAATCCCTCAAGAAAAAAAACATAATAATAATTTGGTCACTCAATCCATGACTGTAGGACAATGCTGTGCACAATTGGCTGCTGCATTTTGCTCACAAATATATAGTCAACTCACTTTACTGTATTTTCTAAGAAATGCTTTGAGACATCTCAAAGAAGTGAAGATATCAAACACAATAATTATTTATTATCTATAACAATTATTATCTGCTTTCAAGTCTTAACATTCCTTCATCTGAAACACAATGCAGTTCTCTGTTCACCTAAACACAGAGAATATTGCAAGTATGTGTTGCATTTTATTCCTTGCATCCTCTCATAACACATTGGGAGGAATCTTAAAGTACATCACGGAATTTACTGTAAAGTGGAGTGACTATTTATTGGTAGGCGAACATGATAGCCTAATTGTGCTCAGCAATGTCTCATAAACAGCCATGGAATTCATTTGAACTGGCAGAGAGGACCTAGGTTCAACATTTCATCCAAAGGATGGCACCTCCTGAGGCTGGACTTGAAATTAAACCTCTTGACTAATGAAAGTGCAACCCACTGAGCCAAGCTGATACATCCAATATTTTATATGTAGAATGTATTCTATAAAACAGCACTCAGTTCCTGTCCAAAGCTTGCAAAAATATATATTATTTATCATGCTTCCACTTGACACCATTCCAAGAATAATGTCTGAAGTTTGGATCTTGAAAACAAGCTGTGCACTCTCCCCTCAAAGCTGATTGTATTGGGAAAATATTACAAATATAATACTGTAAAAGTATTTTTGTTACCAGTTTATGTAAAGCACATACTGTGCAAATGAGTTGTGAGAATGCTTACTTTGGGCAAAGCAGAGGCTATTAATTATGTAATTTACCTGTTACATTCTGTAATAAACACCTTTCATTCACTAAACGTTTTCTGGATGTCCATTGGAATCAAAGCAGAATTGGAAAGGTAAACCAGTGTTTTCTTTTGATACAGAGATTTCACAAACAGTGAAAAGGGTGACAGCAATAGTTTGTGGACCTCACAGAGCCTTTACCTTTGGGCAGATGATTTTTTTGCTCTCACGAAGTCCCGAAGCTCCAGTTTTGCAGCAAAACATTTATGTTCCATCTAATCACTACCTTGGGGATTGCAGTCTTGGCCACATTGAGTTTGTTCCACAGCTGCAAAGACTTGAGCATGATTTCATTACATTACAGCTCTGCACCATGTTATTCTTGGAATTTTTTTCAAAGGAAAAATAAAACAATTTTTTTAAAAAAGGAATTTAGTTTTGCTGTGTTTCTCAGCAGACTGGCGAGAGATACCCATCAGCTATGGAAGTAAAAACAAAAATTATGCTGCATTGTCTAGAGATAAATCAAGTAAACATACATGGACTTGGCAGTATGTAGTGTAGTCATAAAATCAAGCAACACGTAATATTGCACTTTACCCACCTTGGGAATTGTGTGATTTATCAAACTGCATGTCAAACATTCAAAATATTACAAATTAATGGTCAGAAAGAACTGAAGAGGTTTAGGTATGACATAGTTACAATTGACATGAGAAATCGATTCTATTAAGTGCCTGGGAATGTCACTGCCCAAAGGATTGTTATTTTACATATATGAGAATCAAAGTATTGTTTTGTAAGAAATAACATTTGTCAGTCAGAAATATAATTTAGATTGTACCACATGTAGGACGCCTAACATAATGAGGATATCTCACCACTGGCTATTTAATCCAGTTTTGTGTCCCTGTGGCTACCAATATTCCTGCAATGTTAATGATTAATGGGAAAATAACGGCTGCAATTCGCCATCATCAGCAAGATATCCTTTACGCAACACTGTATGCATACCCTGGACAATCAAATTGGGACTAACCAGACAATAAACCTGAACACAAGGACTGTTGAGTTTCAGGCAGCGAACTCAAATAACCACCACGGGGATTACAAATCATTTTTGAAGTATGCATAAAATGCATAAAATATGAATCAATATAATGGAAAATAAATTATATAAGATGTCATGGAACAATGTTCAATAAATGCACTATTCACTTCTCTGGCACTTTAAGACTGTGGTTCCTTCCTCACTGAAGGAAGTTTATTATGATGATCCATCTATCTGAGATTCAATGAAGACAGTTGAAAACCCCATTACAGGTCATCACCCTTTAAATATTCATGTATGATGATTTTATGTCATGAAGTTCCTCTCATAATTTATTTAAGCAGCTTTCATTTTAATACACCCAGTCGGTTGTGATTGTATTGTATTCTATTTAATTTCATTTGGTTTGTGAAGACATTATTTCAGTGAGGAAAGTACAAATGATTATCTGTCGCCAACCATTAAATGCGATTTTTTTGTCAGGCTGAAGTTGTGCATGTCCCCTAACTATCCCAAGCCCGTCAAGTTATGTTTTGAGCATGGCTGATATTTCAGAAAAATTACAGATCAGCCTAGAAACCACTTGTGCTTCAGTCAATTTGTGTTACGATATTTAGTGTAAGTAGCAAAATGATAACATTGCATGTGCAATTTCACTCAATGGAAAATAAACAGCGAAAAATACTTACTGGTTTGTAATACTCCGATAAGGTACACAATCTCTCCACTTTACAGTGTTTATTGGGAAGTGCTTTGAGATGTCTTCCTGGTGTTAAAGACACTATACCAAATGTAAATACAGTATTATTATGATCATTATTACACCCTCAGCAACGTTGTGGAGCCCTGCAGCTCAGTGATTAGAAAATTCACCTCACAAGCAAGTGACCTGGGTTCAATTCCCAGCCGGTTGAAATCTTGGGTAAGTTTCCTTACTCCACACGCCTGATAATAATCCCTCAAAAAAAAGTGGTCACTTCAATGCATAATTGTTTGTGGGACACTGCTGTGCACAATTGGCTGCTGCCTTTTGCCCACAAATATACCTTCTATTCACTTTACAGTCCATTCTGTAAAAGTGCTTTGAGATGTCTAGGAGACATGAAAAGTGCTATATCAAATGCAAGGATTATTATTATTTGTAATGCAAAAACAATTCAAAGCTACATTTAGATTTACAGAAGGGTTGAATTACGATTGATTTGTAAGAAAAGTGGATCTGTAAAACGTATCTCCAATTGTGCATGTAATGTTGCATTTTTATAACAGCATTTTATTTTTCATTCCAATTAGTCCCTCAGTTATATTGCTCACTGGAATGTTGCACTTTTGTGAAAAGTCACTGCAAATACCTTGTTGGTGTTTAATTTACAGACTGTGACTATTGGGCAATTATTCTGCGCATTCCGGATACAGTTACATGCTAAGCATCACAGAGGGGCCTTGAGTTCATGTTTAATTTCATATATTTGTTGGCGGAGTTATCATTTTACTGTAACCTTTGAGAAGCTACAGGGATTGTAAGGAGAGATTACAGTAAATTGCAGGAGGCTGTAGGATTCTTCAAGCACCAGTTAATAGCTTCTTGCTTCCCATTTATTCTGAAAGTGAATACATTGAGGAATTCATGGCTCGCTACATCACTGCCATAGTTCAAAATGATACATTTCACTATCAATATTGATGTTTTGGCTAAGCTTAATAAAAATAAATTCTTCTGCCATGGGACCTTATATTCCAAAGTATCCCTAATGCACACTAAGGTGGCTGAAATGAATGGAGGTAAATAGATTATGATAGGAGCATAGGAGCATAGGAACAGGAGTAGGCCATTCAGCCCGTCAAGCCTGTTCCACCATTTAATTAGATCATGGCTTATCTCTATCTCTACTAATCCTTTCAATTTCAATTCCCGCTTTCACCCATATCTCTTAATACTCCAACCTACCAAAAATCTATCAACCTCATTCTTAAAGGTATAGATGGATGGGGGAAAGAATTCCAAATTTCTACCACCCTTTGAGTGAAAAAATGCTTCCTGATTTCACTCCTAAATGGCCTGGTTCTTATTTTAAGTCTATGCCCCCTTGTTTTGTCTTCCCCTTTCCTCTGGCAGGCTGATTTGCCTACCAGAGAAAGTAGCTTTTCTCTATCTATCCTATCAAATCATTTTATCATCCTAAAACCCTCTATCAAATCACCCCTCAATCTTCTAAACTCAAAGGAATACAATTCACATTTATGCAGCCTTTCCTCGTAACTTAACCCTGGTAACATTCTGGTGAACCTGCACTGCAGCCACTCCAGGGGCAATATATCTTTCCTGAGGTGTGGAGCCCAAACTGAATGCAGTCTCCAGATGGGGACTGACTAACTCTCTTTACAGCTGAAGCACCATTTCTTCCCCATTTGTATTCCAGGCCTCTCGAGATAAAGGCCAACCTTCCATTTGCCTTTTTGATTAGGTTTTGCACCTGGGAACTAGTTTTTAGTGATTTGTGGATATAGACACCCAAATCTCTTTGCTCCTCCACAGCTCTTAATTTCTCACCGTTAAGAAAATATTCTGCCTTATCTTTTTTCGGTCTATACTGGATGACCTCGCATTTCCCTACATTGAACTCCCATCTGCCACAGCTTTGCCCACTCCTTAATCTGTCCCTTTGTAACTTCCTACTCTCATCTACACTCCTTACTGAACCTCCTATCTTAATGTCGCCTGCAAACTTAGATATAAAACTTTCTATTCCTTCATCCAAGTCATTTATATATATATATGGCAAATAGCTAAGGTCCCAGTACAGAGCCCTGGGTGACACCACTTGTCAGGTCCTGCCAATCAGAGAATGCTCCCTTTATTCCTACTCTCTGTTTCCTGCCTCCCAACCAATTGCCAAGCCACAAGGTGACCTATGATTCCATGCGCTTATATTTTCGCTAATAATCTTTTGTGTGGAACCCTATCAAATGCCTTTTGAACGTCCATGTAAATGACATCCATAGGCACTCTCTTATCGACCATTTTAGTGACATCCTCAAAAAATTCAACTAGATTAAGAGCCTTCTTAAGTAAAGGGATGACATTCGCAATTTTCCAATCTAATGGTGCAATTCCTGAATCTAGTGAGCTTTGGTAAATTATGACAAATGCATCTGCAATTTCCTCTTCTACTTCCTTTAACACCCTTGGGTGGAGGCTATCAGGTCCTGGAGATTAGTCTATTTTGAGTCTCATTATTTTCTCCATTACCATTTTAAAATTTATATTTATTTTATTGATAGCATATTAGTACCTTTATCCCCTTTATCACCTCACTTCCTCCCTCGCCTCTTTCAAGGCCGATCTCAAGACCCTCCGCTTCAATCGTGCCTTCTGCCACCCTCCCAACTCTCTCCCTCCTCACCCCAACTCTCTTCCTCCCCTCCCCCCCACCTTGCGCCTTCCCCTGGCTCGGATCCCAACCTGACTGTTCAGCACCTTGGGACGTCCTCCCGATGTGAAGGGCTCTCTATAAATGTAATTTTGTTGTTGTTGTAGTTTGTTCATGGTATGTGTAGAAGACATGTGTCATATGGAGATACACTTTATTCCCAGCTTTTTAATGTTGAATCAGGCCAGTATTGTGGCAAATTAGTGTGAATCTTTGTGGTGGGAGTACAGCTGGCTAGCTCAAACAGCTGTACTCCCACCATGCCAGAATGTGAGATCGCTTATAACATGGGGCTCTTGTGTCCTGAGCTTACCAGAAGGACAGTTAACAACAAGAACAACAACAAATTACACTTATAAAGCGCCTTTCACGTCGGGAGGACATCCCAAGGCGCTGCACAGGAGGCGTGTGACCCGAGCTGGGAGGGGGGTGTTCGGGAAGGGGTGAATCAAGTAGGGGAGGTCGAAGAATTCGGGGTGGAACAAAAGGCACGGTCGAAGAGGAAAGTCTTCAAACCGGCCTTGAAAGAGGAAAGGGAGAAACGAGATGGAGGGATTGTGGGATGGAATTCCATAGGGTCGGAGCAGAAAAACTGAAAGCCCGGCCTCCGATGGTGGGGCGGTTCGGGCGGGGGGCATGGAGCAGGCCAAGTCCTGCTGAACAGAGGGTCCGGGTGGGCTTGTAGAGGAAGAGTAAATTGGTTAAATAGGGCGGGGCAAGGCCATGTAAGGCCTTGAAGGTGAGGACGAGGATCTTGAACTCGATCCTCTGGAGGATGGGGAGCCAGTGGAGACGGGCGAGGGTGGGGGTTATATGGTCGCGGAGGCGGGTTAGTACACGGGCTGCAGAGTTTTGGATGACAAATTCAAATTTCTGACAGAGACTGGCCAGCCTATCGTTTCTTATTGTTTCTCCACTGGATTTCACATTTCTTCTCATTTTTCTACTGGATTTCCCATTTATTCTTAGTTTTTTTAGTGGATTACCCATTACTTCTTTGTTTTCCTACTGCATCACCCCTCAGGCTGTCAAAACCCTCATCCACACATTCACCACATCAAGGCTTGACTATGGAAACTCCCTCCTCTTCAGCCTTCCCAGCTCTTCCCTTCACAAGATGGAGATTATCCCAAACTCTGCAGCTCATGTCCTCTCCCACGCCAGGCTCTGCGATCCCATCACTCCCAACCTCACCTGAATCCCTTGGCTCCCCATCCCCCAAAGAATCGAATTCAAGATCCTCATCCTCACTTTCAAGGTCATCCAAGGCCTTGCCCTTTCCTATCTTTCTGATCTGCTCACTCCTTACCAACCTGCTCGCCCCCTCGGTCCAGCGGGCTCCAGTCTGCCATCAGTGGCTATGCTTTCAGCCTCTCTGCCCCTACACAATCCTTTCAGCTCCCTTCCTCCCTTGCCTCCTTCAAGGCTGGTCTCAAGATCCTCCTTTTTGATAATGCCTTCTGCACCTGTCTCCCTCCCACCGGTCTCCCTTCCCTCAGCATGTTGGGACATTCTCCCGACATGAAAGGCGCTTTATAAATGTAATTTTGTTGTGTCCTTGACCTCTCTGCTGCTTTTGATATTGTTGACCACTCCATCTCCTACACTGCCTCTCCTCCCAGCTCAATCCCCTTGCCTGGTTTGACTTCTACGTTTCTCATTGTCTCCACTTTGTCACCACCAACGGCTTCTCTTCCAGCCCCCGCACTGTCACCTGTGGAGTCCCCCAGGGCTCTGACCTTCGCCCCATACTTTTCTTGTTCGATCCTTAACTGTCTTTTCTATCCCAAAACCAAACAATGACTCACTCTGCCTTCATTCCCCTGAGCAATATTGTCCAACTCCACCATTACCTTACCTCCACGGCCCCTATAATTTCAGATATCTGGAGAGACTTGAGAATCTAGGATTTTTCTCCTTGGAGCAGAGAAGTTTAAATGGAGACTTAACAGAAGTTTCAAAATTTTCAGGGGATTCGATAGGGTGAACAAGAAGAAATTATTTCCACTGGCGAGTGGGTCAGTAACCCGAGGATACTGATTTAAAATAGTGGTTAAAAGAAAAAGAGGGAGGTGAGGAGAACTATTTTCACACAGCAAGTTGTTTGGATCTGGAATGCATTGCCCGAAATGGAGGTGGAGCAGTTTTGATAACTTTTAAGAGAGACGTAGATAGTTATTTGGGGAGGACAGGTTTGCAGGGCTATGGGGAGAGCATGGTGGAGTGGGATTGATTTGGATGGCTCTTTTCAAAAATGGGGCACAGACATGATGGGCCAAAAGGGCTCCTTCTGTGCTGTATATTTCTATTATGTCTTTCCCTTCAACTTCCTTCCTAATATTCTAAAGTTAGCATGAAGGACCTCTGGCCTACTTATCTACTTCTATCTATGTTATTTCTTCCCACATGAACAACTATAATTGGTTCTTCACCTGGAATTTATTGCCTGAAATGTATTCCTCTAGCATTCGGTCAATCCAGGGTATCAGATCTTCAACCCATGTAACCAGGAATTAGCATTCTATTTTCTGGATCTGGTTAGCACAGAATGCGATCTGTGAACCTAATAGTCGAATCACCTAATATTACAACTTGTCTGCTGCTTTTTCTCTTCATCCCTCCTTCCCTGGCAGGCTGCTGGATTAGCCTTGGTGCATGGGCAGTCTCTTGCCTGTTTTAGCCATCACTTGGGTTTCCGTATCATCTCTCTCCAGAGGAGAGAAACTGTTGGTGAGCATCTGGGACACCCGCTCCTATTCATTTAGCCAACCATGACTTCTGGCCCCTTTCCAAACAGTGACCCAATTCCCTCCTCCAGGTACCAGATACTGCTTTCCTACTGTGCTCCCTAGCAAGGTCTCCTCCAATACGTCGTTTATAAATACTTCTCCTTCCCTAATACTTTGGTGCATGTCCAGTTACTCGCTAAAGATGACCACTTCAGCCTTCATAATGCAGATAGTATAAAAACTGGTCACTCAATCCACGACTGTTTGTGGGACACTGCTGTGCGCAATTGGCTGCCATGTTTCGGCCACATATATACAGTGAATTCACTTTACAGTATATTCTGTGAAGTGCTTTGAGACGTCCATATTCTTATATACATTATATGAGAAAAAAAGTTTTTTTCCCTGCACCTCCTTCTCCCTCTGCACCGAATTCACACTCTCACCAAATTCCTTAACAAAATTCTCACTCTATTCTACCTCACTGAGTTCCTTCTTCATTCTACTGGGCTCTCTGCTGAGAGATCCTAGTAAAATGTTTCAAAGTGCTACACACAAAACTGTGATGAAGATAAATAAAATGTACTGTAAATATTAGTTAAATTGTGTACCATCTGCTCTGCAGCATCAAATTAATGTAGTTTATTTGATTCACTCTGCACTTCATCTGACTTGGCACCATCATAAATAGTATCTATACAGCCTTGCCTTTTGACTAATTAGCATCTTGAACTCACTTTTTATAACATCTGCAGCAAAGATAATTTAAATGTCCGTTACGATCAAACAGAATGGGATAAATGCCAAACTCACAGATCAGTGATTAATTCTTCTATCCTGCAATATTTTATTTTAGTGCAGAAATGTCACTGCAGGTTTCAACAGCTTAATGAACTGTGAATGTTACAACTAAACTTAAAAGGAAACACGCTATACAAAGTGAACAGGTATAGAAATCTGCCTTAAAAAGGATACAATTTTAGGCGTTAAAGAGTAATCAAACAACCACATTTAAACTTTAGTCAAACACAAATTAGTAAAATGAACACACTAATGAAACCAGTTGCAAAATACACCAGTCATGTCTTCCTTGTACCACAGACCAAAGTTTCTGTCACAAAATGATGCATTGTATTGCATTGCACAATCCCTGAACATTGCTTAAGGTTCACTAAATGTGTTCATACCTGTATTGTCAAATTCTCATCAGATACATTGCAGTACATCACGAAAGTGATGTTTCCCTATTTATATAGGGCAGTCATAAAATGTTATTTGGAATGCTGCCTTCAGTTTGGGTATCTAATTATAGGGTGGATGTACAGTATTAAGTTTGGAAATTGACCAGGGAGTAGAGGAGATTAAGGGTGATTAGATTTGGGTGCTTAAAGTAATAAAGATAATTAACTGGTTAGATTATGGATGACTGAACACTTTGGTGAAGGGATCCATTACAAAGGAGCAAAGCTTTAAAATCAGAGTTAAGACACTTAGCCAGTAAGCATTTCCTCACAGATTTTTGTAAATATATGGAATACTTTGCTAGAAGCGGATTCATTAAGAATGTTTAAACAAGGGATTGAGATACTTGGATAGAAGATACTTGCAAGGCAATGGATTAAAAGATCTCCCCAAATCTAATAAACTGAAGCAACAATCTTGATGGGCTAAATTGCCTCCATTTGCTCCTATTTTTGTAGATTTCTTACTGCTTCCAAATGAAGTCTGTATTAAGAATTGTGAAGACTGTACAGAGTCTTAAATTTTTAAGATAAAATATCTGAAAGGCTAAGATTAAAGGCTAAGCTTGTTGCAAGTCACGAACATGTCCAGGAAGCCAGCCAGTCCTCGGCAGAAGCTGGAAGTGATGTCAACAGCAACTTGATGACTTGGACGTAAAAGGTAAATTGTAATTTTTTAAAAAAAAATTCTATATTGTTTCAATTGACTGCAATGGCTATTTACTTTTCCAAAGCAATTTAAATATCAAAAAGCATGTGACTCAGACAAAGAAATTTTGCAATTGAAGATGGAGGATAAGCAATCAATTAATACTAAATACTGTATGAAACATACAGTCGGTTTTACTTTGTGACTCTTCCTTCCATAAGAATATAAGAATTAGGAGCAGCAGTAGGCCATTCGGCCCCTCGAGCCTGCCCCGCCATTCAATAAGATCATGGCTGATCTATTCTAACTCCACCAACCCAGTTTATCCCCATATCCCTTGATCCCTTTATCCACAAGAAATCTATCAATCTCTTCCATCAACATAACTACTGTACTTGTCTATATCTACTGAACTACTACTAACTAGTATACTCTAGCAACACTAGAGTATTGTGGACCAACTCGACTTGGACTCAACTACCGAGACTACCACAGAGGCTTGGCTCAATCCAGACATTCCATTGCCAAGCAGGTCATCTTGTCACCCTATAGCCAGCTCAGCTCCAAGAAGGCATTGCTCTCCCACCCCCTCCATCCCAAGGAGAAAAGTGTAGAGGTATATATCATGATGAATCGTCCTCCCTGAAAAGCATTATACCAGTGTAATTTTGTTATTGTTGATTGTGTATACTCTCCTTCTCCTGGCTGTGTATATCCTACTATATGTGTATTTGTGTATTTTCTACTGGAGGTGGACACCTGTTGGAGGTACAGGTCTTGCTTGACATGTATTCCTGTTGATGGTGTGTGACCTGTTTGATGTGTATTCTCTGCCGAAAGTTTATATCAAATCCCATAGGCCATTTTGAGGATAGATTTTCCAATATTCTGTCAGACCTTAACTGTCAGAAGTTTACTTCAGAACAGAATACAACACATTTACTGACAAGAGGTAACACAGCTTAGTAGGGCTTGACATTCAGATCAGTACCGATTGATACCTCCCATTACTTTCATATCATGTGATTCCCCTACTGGCGGAGGAGGTAAGCTGGTCTCTGGAACTGAGCTGGCCGCAAGTTGATATACTTGGAGCATTGGGAAGCCCTCCTGACATGAAAGGCGCTCTATAAATGTAATTTTGTTGTTGTTGTTGTTGACAATGGAATTGTGGAATTAACCCTAACTTCTGTGGTGGTCTCTCAGTAGTCCGATTCCTGATCCAGACAGTATTCCAGAGCACAGAGTGACAGAACAGCCAGCCTGACTTATCAGTGGGATTTGGAAGGGCAGACCAGTCAATGGGGGCAGGTATTCTTCTCTCAGCTACTGTTAATCTTGCAAACCAAAGCCCTAATGGTATGTACTGTAACCTCATTACCGAGGCCAATAGAAAAGTGCAGAAATGTTTGCCAAAAATTGCGAGGAGAATTTGTCCATTACGCAGAAACTTGGGTGGAAATGTTTGACAAACTATGCAGAAACTTGCATGGCGTGGATTGGTGCTATTCGGGTACATTTTATTGCCAACCTCCATTTTTTCACATTATTGATCAAACTAAAAAAGAAAATAATACATATTAGATTGTTGCAGAATAACGTTCTTTAACATAAATTGTGTGGCCCTTTTTTGGGGGGAGTAGTGGGGCGTTGTGGGGGCTGGGATCAGGATACCGGTGAGGCTACAGGAGCTCACCACCTCCAGGGCCCACCCAGAGACCCAGAGAGAGACACGTACTCAGACACTGAAAGAGAAACACATTCTCAGAGAGAGAAAGAGAGAGGGAGAGACACACACCCACACCCACACCCACATATGCACAAGACAGTGGATCGTCTTATTTCTAGGTGTTGCTTCTAACTGAGAAAACTCCTCTTGAACTTCCCTTGTGCAGTTACATTTGATGCAATATAATAGAAAATCACATTTGTACAGCACATCAGGAGGATGTCCCAAGGTGCTTGAAAGGCAGGGATTTGGACATATTTAAGGCAGGTTTGGTATCAGGGAGATTAGAGGGAAGCGAGAGTTAGAGGGTGAGCAAAGGCATGGTCGAAAAGATGTGTGTTGAGACATGCCTTGAAGGAGGCAAGGGAGGGAGCGAGGTGAAGGGAATGTGGAATGGAGTTCTAAAGGGTCAGGCAGAGAGGCTGCAGGCTGAACTGCCGATGGTGAGAGGGCTGGGTGGGATGTGGAGCAGGCCGGAGCCTGCTGAGCGGAGGGAGCAGACAGGTTGATATGGGATTAATAGATCACAGAGAAGGAAGGAGCGAGGCTGTGGAGGGTCTTGAAGATAAGGATGAAAATTTTGAACTCTATCCTCTGGAGGATGGGGAGCTAGTGCAGCCAGGTGAGGTTGGGGTTGACAGGGTAACAGTGCCTGGTGCGGGAGAGGAAAAGCGCTACAGATGATTTGTATGATATGCAGCTTGTGGAAGGAAGAGTTGGGAAGGGCCACCAGCAGGGGTTCTTGATAACGTTCTCATGAGGAGATTTCCCACTTCCCCCCAACTATGGCCACCTCCTACACCACATTTACCAGTTGTGGAAAACAACTGAGCTTCCTTGATCTTTTGTTAAGTGTGCCATTCTTCAGTTTCATTTGACAATTGTATTAACATGCAGTTACTTACAGGGGTCAAGAGTCTAACCTTGCAATGATTATATTGCAAACAACAAGCTTTAGTGTCTGC
The DNA here is from genome assembly GCA_035084275.1 of Hydrolagus colliei. Lineage (NCBI taxonomy): Eukaryota > Metazoa > Chordata > Chondrichthyes > Chimaeriformes > Chimaeridae > Hydrolagus > Hydrolagus colliei. Next base: position 46,250,160 of record CM068743.1, read on the forward strand.
TTCCTTGCCCATTAATGATATGGAGTCTCCTCATCACCAGCATCTGGCAATGACAAACTCTCCCAGCAAGAGAACTCAGTTCAGAAGTGGAGTAAAGCAACCTGAATTGTTCTCCACCGAACACATTAGAGAAATTAATGGCTAAATGGAAATAATTACGCTGCTCTAATCCAATCTCAGGGTTCAGATGATGGTTATGCACAACTCAAGCACTGCTCCATGGTTTATGAGATCATTTAAACCCTTTGACACAATTACTGCCATGTAATCACTCCCATTAACTCTGAAACTTCATGTAACTCTGTAATGGTACACTTCTCAGCAGTAGCATTTCTCACAAGATAGCTTAGAAAAGTAGGTTTGAAATCTATGTGGATATCCCCATTGATTCTAATGGATCAAAAAGGCATATTTCCTAAAATTAAACAAAAATGCATTTGGCTGAGTTTAATTCATCGCAGCTTGTGCAGTGGTTCCATATCTTTTTGATCTGGTAAGCTTAAATATTTAATACAGTAGGCTGCACAAATGGCAAAACACATTTCTTAAATATGCTTTCCATTCATGTCAAACCATATTTATTAAAGAATGGAATACTACGGTAGCCAAAATACTAAAAAATGGGAATGAAATAATTCTAATAGTTAACGTAAAAACATTATCTTGATATATCTTCATAAAAATGTTGTGTGCTTGATCATTAAATACAATATCCTGAATGCAATACATTACTAAGGCTGATATTTCTAACATTGGTAAATACAATACAATGCAATTTATATTTATTTTACACCCTTTATGTCGGGAGTATGTTTATATCTACCTATACAGCTTGACAGCAGAGAGTTTTATTCACTGTAGACCAGTAAATCTACCAATTTTCGTGATATGAATGTGGGATGGGCTAATTTTCATTGTAAACTTGTTAAGCTTGGTAAAATTACTAATAAAATTACATTTACATTTCTTGACTGTAACAGATCTGGAGATGATTGAAGAGAAGGAAGTCTAAATCTGACTGTTCCAGGTTTTGAGGCTGTTTAGTTCAGGAGGCTTTGATACGAAACAATAACAACAACAACAATAACAACAACAACAAATTGCACTTATATTGCACTTAATAACCAATAGCAAAACTGTGCAGGTCCATCCACCATCTATGCCATACATGGGCCTTCTCTACGAGAAACCCTTTAACCGCTCCGCCCTAGCCACCGCCAAATCAGCCTTTTACTCCAGGATAATCCTGGAAGCGAAGGATAACCACCGCCTCCTCTTTGCCACCACCAACCAGCTCCTCCGCACCCTCCCTGTCTCGCTTTGCAGATCCTCTCCTCAAATGCACGCTGCGAGGAGATGTTGGACTTCCTCGAGTCCAAAATCAAGAGAATCTGCTCTGCGGTTTCCTCCCACCATCTCTCCTCCACCTCCAGCCCTCCATCCACTATTCCAACCCCCACCCACCCCCCCTTTCATACTTTCATCCCCACCTCCCTGTTTTCAGTCACAAAAGTAATCACTTCCATGAAACCCACCACGTGTTCACTGGACCCCATCCCCACGCCACTCCTCCGCATCCAACTCCACCTCCTGTCCCCGCTCATCTCTGACACCATCAACCTTTCCCTCTCCTCAGGCACCGTCCCTACCTCCCTTAAAACAGCCACCATCACCCCTATCCTGAAAAAACGCTCCCTTGATGCATCGCAGCTATCAAGCTACCGACCCACTCCAACCTCCCGTTCCTATCTAAGGTCCTTGAAAGAGTGGTTGCCTCCCAGCTCCGCTCTTTCCTCTCAACTCATTCACTCCTTGAACCCCTCCAATCAGGTTTCTGCCCTGCTCACAGCACGGAAACTGCCCTGGTCAAGGTTACAAACGACATCCAAACCGCCTGCGACCAGGGCTCCCTCTGCCTCCTCGTCCTCCTTGACCTGTCCGCTGCGTTCGACACAGTCGATCACACCATCCTCCTCCAACGTCTTTCCTCCCACCTCAACCTTCAAGGCACAGTCCTTGACTGGTTCCACTCCTATCTGACCCACCGCCTACATTTTGTATCTTCTCATGGTTTCTCCTCAAACCCCCGCACAGTTTTTCACGGCGTCCCCCAGGGCTCTGACCTCGGCCCCCTCTTTTTCACCATTTACACGCTCCCTCTGGGCAATGTCATCCGCAAACATGGGGTAAATTTCCACATGTATGCGGACGACACCCAACTGTACCTTTCTGCCTCATCCCTCAACCCCCAGACCATCGATGTTCTGACAGCATGTCTGATTGACATCGAGTCCTGGACGAGGGAAAACTTCCTGCAATTGAACGTGAGTAAGACCGAGGCCCTCCTGATCGGCTCAAGCCAGCGCCTCCGCACATCGGGCGCTGCCAGCCTCAACATCCAAGGCTGTACTCTCCACCTCACAAAGCCAGTCAGGAACCTCAGCATCATGTTCAACCATAAACTCTCCTTCCTCCCCCACATCCGTGCCTTGACCGGCACCGTTTATTTCCACCTGCGCAACATTGCCAGGCTCCGCAACTATCTCATCCCCCCCACGCTGCCAAAACACTCGTGCACGCGTACATCACCTCACGGCTGGACTACGGAAACTCTCTCCTCGTCGGCCTCCCCAGCTCCTCCATTCACAGGCTGCAGGCCATCCAAAACTCTGCAGCCCGCGTACTATCCTGCACCCGCCTCCGTGACCACATAACCCCCACCCTCGCCCGTCTCCCCTGGCTCCCCATCCCCCAGAGGATCGAGTTCAAGATCCTTGTCCTCGTTTTCAAGGCCTTACACGGCCTTGCCCCACCCTATCTATCCGATCTGCTCTCCCCCTATAAGCCCACCGGGATCCTCCGTTCAGCAGGACTTGGCCTGCTCCAAGCCCCCCGCCCGAACCGCCCCACCATCGGAGGCCGGGCCTTCAGTTTCTCCGCTCCCACCCTGTGGAATTCCATCCCCTCATCCCTCCGCCTTGTTTCCTCCCTTTCCTCTTTCAAGGCCGGTTTGAAGACTTTTCTTTTCGACCGTGCCTTTTGTTTTCCCCCTAATTTTTTGACCTCCCCCACGTTTTTTACCCCCTCCCGAACACTCCCCTCCCAGCTCGGGTCACACGCCTCCTGTGCAGCGCCTTGGGACGTCCTCCTGATGTGAAAGGCGCTCTATAAGTCTAATTTGTTGTTGTTTAACAAACCCTAACAACAAATTACATTTATATAACACTGTGGAGATCCTGTAGCTCAGCAGTTAGAGCACGCGCCTTACAAATGTGAGACCTGTGTTCGAATCCAGGCAGATCAGGACAAAATCTTGGGCAAGTTTCCTTACTCCACATGCCTAATAATAATAATAAGTATCTTAAAGTAGGCTAGGGAAGGGGTAAGGCAAAGAAATTCAGGATGGAGTTGAAGAGAATTAGGGTAAAAGCCTGACCACTGCTGGTGGGATGCGCAGGGTCAGGGACTTGAAGAATTCTAGTCTCTTCCGAATAAAGCGAAAGGAAAAGCAGAGCCTCGTGTGAGAGAGGGCACAAGACGTAGAATTTTGAATAGTCTTCAGCTTGTGGAGAGAAGAGTTGGGAGGTCAAGCAGACATATCCTGCCTGACCTTGGATATCATATTACTCTTTTATTGAAAGTTAATCAGTAGAAAAACAATGAGATCTCCTTTACAGCTAAGATTGCATTGCAAATAACCAAATGTGCATACGTTCCCACCATTTGTTCAACTAGGCTTTGCCTTAAAAGGTTAATGAGAACAATCTCTGCTTCCAGGGACTATTGTGCCCCTCTAAACCGTGCCCATGAGCCCAGCTGTCTGGTCTATCATCATCAATGCCCTAGATTATTGTGTCTAGGTCAGGAAACAGCCCACTGAGACATCCACAGTGGATTGACTCGATTCTGATATTCGTTTGCCAAGCACGTCACTTTTGGAGCCAGCTCGGTGCCAAGGGGATGTTATTTAGCAGACTTAGAAGCTAATATTTATTTCTGCAGAAGCATCATGTTTAGCACTAGATTTATTCTGAGAGAAAAAAAATGTGCTGATTTTAATAGGCTTCCGTGACAAAACTGACAGCAGTTCTATCGTTTGACCAAGGGTTCTGCTCCAACTCTATAGGGAAAAGATTTTCATGTGAGCAGATTTGCAAAGCAACCATTTCTACTTCCTACGGGACATTAAGCAAAATGATTAAATGAACTCGAGGGAAGCCTTTTACAATAGTAAATCAGTTCATCAATAGAGATCACCCACTGAAGTCTTCATGATAAGACTATAATAATGATAAAGTGATGCACATTACATATTGAGCCTGTTTATTTCTGAAAATGCAGTTTGTCAGTGTTATGTACTTCAAATAATAGAATCTGTAGGCTGAATTCAACAATAAAAATCAACATTTGTTTTGCCTTGCTTCATATTTCTAAAGCATGTTTATTAACTACTTTGGGGTCAATGTAACTGTGTTGATGTTTATTTGATGTTAACATATCTGGGCGTTTCAAAGGAAAATAACACACATAGGCTAGAATTGCCATATGTGACATTGTAACCAAACATTAACTGCTTATACTTGTATAATTCTTTTCCTGCTACAAAACATTTTTTTTTAGGGTCTCAACAATCAGAAGATGGAAGGGAAGGGATTAAAAGGGATTAAGTGGGCTGGGGCCATTGTGCGAAGTATAAACAATGGCAAGAACAAATTGGGCTGAATGTGGAGACCTTTAGCTCAGTGGTTAGAGCACTCGCTTTACAAGAGAAAGACATGATAAAGCACTAAATCAAATGCAAGAATTATTATTAATAATGCAATATGTTATATGGTTAACTAACATCTCACCAGTATTCTTTACATTCTGCCTGTTGTATGAGAAGTAGCTGTAGTGGATTAGCAAAATCAACCAATAAACTAAATGGATAATGGATGGCAGTACACTAAACCAAACAGCTTTTGTCAGCAATCAATTATTTGTGAACCAAATGGCTATTTAAAGTGTCTAAATGAACAATGTTGAGGAAGGGGTCTATGTTCAGGCTGAAAAGTAGAGTATCGTTCTCTGACGTTCCATTCATAATAAGATGTGAACAGGAATAGTATGGTTGCAGTATTTTGGCTGTAGTAACAAACATTGTGAGTCCAGTTTGATTCTCAACTGTCCTTCTAATCTCACATTTGGTTCCTCACCAAGACTGCTTCCTTTACATTCACTACATTGCTCTATCTCACACCAAAATGCTGCTGAAACCCCGAACCACACTTATGTCATGTCTTGCCTTGACTTCTGAAATGCATCCTCACTGGTCTCTCCAGTTTCACCATCCACAAGATCCAAGTATTCCAAAACTCCACTCCCCTGCACCAAATTCTGTACACCTCTCATCCCAAACCTCGCTCGGTTCCACTGGTATCTGCTTCTGAACGGATCGATTTCATGGTCCCCACGCTCATATACAAATCCTTTCACATCCCAGCACCTCCATATCATTCTAATGTGCTGATACCCTACTTATCTGCCTGCTTCCCATGCTCAACTACAACAACAACAACGTTGATTTATATAGCGCCCTCCACGCCGGACGGCTTCTCAGTAGCGGATCCCGGGACTGAGCTAGGAGCAGGGATGGAAAAGTGACCAAACGCGGTTGAAGAGAAAGGTCTTTAGCTTTAACAAAGGTCTGCTGTAGGTACCACAACTCCTCCGTATCACCATTGGTTGGTAAATGTTGTTATTAGATCCCCTAATCTCTGAAACTCCCTGTCTATCCCATTGCCTCCCCTCCTCTATCTATCGTCAAAATCTACCTAACCTAGCCTTTGATCCCACTAATGGTCACCTCACCTCTTCTAACTCCCAAGCACAGTTTCCAAACCACCACTGTGAACAGCTCCAAGACGTTGTCCTATGTGAAGGCATTATGTAAATGTAAGTTTCTGTTGTTGTTCACCACCTACCCCCTTGACAAATTAAATAGGTTTTTAAAGTTCATAATCTTAAGGTTCATGGAACAAAGGGCTCTTAAATTTGAATGATTTGTTAGCTTCCAAGAACAAGCTAAGATTGCCTGAGTGAAAATTGCCTACTGCATATGCTTAATTAGTAAGGGAATAAAACAGCCTCACTTCATGAAGCAAATCCACAGAGAGAGAGAGAAAGATATCAAAAATAAAGTTGCTTAGAGTAAAGTCAACATTCATGATATTTTATAAGTCTAAATCGACATGAAGGATAAAAGAGTCAAGGGGTATAAGTGGGGGGAAATTGGGAGAGGCGTTTAGGAGTGGTGGAGGCTAAATTGGAGTATATTTTTGGTCAACTAGGTGTCTGACACATGCTGAAACCCATCACTATGCTTTAGAGTATACAAACCAAGCTGAGAATTTCATGCATATCAACTATGCATAGAAATTCCAGAGATTTTTATTGGAATAGAATGACCAAGTGGTGAGAGTATTGCTATTTTCATCTGTTAGAAATAAGATTGGGAAACAAAATCCCTGTTTGTAATACAAACATAAATCACTGGGAACACTCAGCAATCAGGCAGCATCCACGGAGAAAGGAAAGTGAGTCAAAGTTTCGGTTTCACGACCGTTTGTCAGAACCGGAGCATGTTGGGAGGGAGACGCTTCTAAGGACTAGCAGACAGGGAGAGGCAGGACAAGGAAGACAAAGGAGAACATGGGATAGAGGGCAGGAGATGATGGTTTAAAGTTGTATTAATTTTATGAAACAAAAGGGGGGAGATTGCAACAAAACTGGAAAGAAGAGGTGTTAATAATATGAAACAAAGGGTGGGTGACATTTTGCAACAGAACAGGCAAATCGGTTGGTCACAGAAGAGAGGGAAGGTGAGCTGTTATGGCCTGAAATTATTGAAATCAATGTTAAGGTCGGAGGACTGTATGGTTCCTAGCAGTTAGATAAGGTGCTTGTCCTCGAGCTTGCGTTGTGATTCATTGGAACAGCGTAGGAGACAGTTGATGGAGAGGTCAGACTGCGAATGAGAAATAGAGTTGAAATGGCAAGAATCTGGTAGGTCGGGTTATATTTGTGGACAGAATGCAGTGTTCGGCAAATTGGTCACCCAATCTGCGTTTGGTCTCCCCAATGTTGAGGAGACCACATCGTGAGCAGCAGATGGCAATATACTACATTGGTGGTAGTACATGTAAATTGCTGTCTCACGTAAAAACTGTGCTTGGGGCCTTGGACAGTGGTCTGGGAAGAGGTGAAAGGGCAGGTATTGCACCTCCTGCACTGGCGTGGGAAGGTGCCGGGGAAAAGAGAGCAACTGTTAGTGTTGATGGCGGAATGAACCAGGGAGTCACGGAGGGACACCCTGTTTGTGACTTCTCTGTTCTGGGCCTTGTCAGTTTTACTGTTGTGGAGTCCACTAAACTATGCAGTCCACACAGGTTCAAGAGGAGTGATCTGGGTGCAGATGAAAATCATAGCTCTCTTTGGACAAAAGCTTGTTATGGAAGCCACTTGATGCAGCTAATGCCAGACAAATATACAATACAAATTTTGTGACACTCCATGTTTGCTACAAGTTTAAACCCATATCTGCCGAGGCACGAAGCTGAACATTCATTTCTTCGACCTTGATATTGAGATCAGCATTGTTACATGAGTGCAGACTTTACTTTGGTCAATAATACCTTACAGGCGTTAAGTAGAGAGCAGTAATTGCACTTTCCAGTGACCTTACACATCCAAACACTAACAACAAGGTATTGGTTACAGGTAATGAGCAGCAGTGTCTGCATTGTTCTTGCCCCAGCAGTGATGTGCTCACTAATCCTCTGTGCTGATCCTCTGTGCTTAACCGTGACAATGAAGTTGACAGCAACCATTGATTTCTATGACTAAGGCTTTCTCCAGGCACTAGGGTAATGATACTGACATCTCAAGTACACTATATCTGACTGGATTTATGTGATTGCAGATGCAGTACTGATAAGGACTTTCAGAATTAAGCATTTTTCTAAAAAGTGAGGAAACTAATAGCTAGACAGCAAATGCTATTTACAGAGGGTTTGCATGAGATATGGTTGTAATAAATAATAACAATATTCCTTGCCTTTGATATTATATATTATCATTACATCAAAATGACACAAAGTGCTTCACAGATTACATTGTAAAGTGGATTGACTATTTGTGGGTGAAATGTGGCAGCCAATTTTGCACGCCTAAAATGTGAATTTTTTGAACTATCTGGCTGAATATTTGATTGGGAATAAAAAACAATTTCTGATGTCTAAAATCTAATAGATTTATCAAATTAGCCATTTTTCTATCGTTCCTGAAACAAACATGAAAGGAGTGACCAACTTTTTTTATTTGTGGGATTTATAGGTCAGGCAATACTAAAGCCATATATTTCATGTATATATGAAACCCTAGTATAAAGCTTCACCTGAATGAGCATAAAATCCTTAAGGAATATAATTCACAGGCCTAAAATGTGAATTTTTGGAACTACCTGAATTGCTGAATATAGTATTTGATTGAGAACAAAAAACAATTTCTGATGTCTAAGAACTAATAGATTTATCAAATTAGCCATTTTTGTATAGAAAATGTATCATTCCTCATTTCTAATTTAAAGATACACTCCAGCACAGGTTTGCAATAAATACAGTAAGCACGATGATTTTAGACAAACTCCTCACTTTGTGTGGTCACAGATGCGACTACAAGGAGGCTACTTTTTCTCCAGAGAGGGAGTACATATTCCATTCTGATTCATATTATCAATAGTAATAACGTGATAATACATTTTGCGTTTGATATTGCATCTTTCATGTTAGGTCATCTCAAAAATAGTTCGCAAGATTTACTGTCAACTGTAAAGACTGTGTTTTGTAGGCAAATGCAACAGCCAGTTCATCAGATAGCAGTGGGTTGATAGGTGGCAATGACGGATGTACCTACTTGTAGAACATTAAGAAGTTACACGGTCTCATAATGAGGCAGAGTGGTTTCTGTTGCCACTTCAAAATGATGTGTTACTTGGATTTGTCATCACGATAGGCACGACTGACCAGCGAGCCCTGAAGTTGTGAACCGAGTGGCAAACCAACTTCTGTGGGTTGCATAGCCTCCAAACAGTCTGATGCTGTTTGACTCAGTGAGATACTTGCCTGAAACCTTTCATTCCGAATATCTGTTATTCCCTGGCGTTTCACACCCTATGTGTAGATAAATCAACATGTGAAATGAACTAAGGAACACTCATGTCCATTACTCTAATCTGTGCCTTTTGACGGTGTTCTCATGCTTTCAGACAAGAATCAAATGCATTCCATCTTCTTTTTGCCAAAGAAAACAATGTAAGTGAAATGAATCCCTTCATTGCTGAGAGTCTAAATTCCTGCAGCCTTGGCCAATTCCTCTCCAAAATAAAATATTTTTAAAGGCAGGGAGCCCAAAACTGAACACAATATTCCAAGCTTTGCCTAACAAATGATCCTCACAAGATTAGAGTAACGGGACACTTTATGTAAATGATAGTGAATAACAATTTGACTATGGGTAGTTAGTATGAGAAATCTGGGTTTGATTCCAGGCAGGGAGAAACCTTGGACAAGTTTTCTTACTCCACATGCCTAATAATAATTCCCCCTCAAAATTATAAATTGATCAATTCAATCCATGATTGTTGTGAGACACTGCTGCATGCAATTGGCTGCTACATTTGCCTACAAATATATGGTCAAATCATCTTACAGTATATTCTGTGAAGCATTTTGAGACATCTAGAAGATGTGAAAAGTGCTATACCAAATGCAAGGATTATTATTATTATTATTGTTATTATTATTTACCTATCATCACAACTGGGTGTTAATTAACTTATCCAAATATTGCCATTTGAATCCAAAGATTTCCAGTATCATTGTAATGAGGTGGTAGAGAATAGTTGGAGAAGAAGTGCAACTGAAACCACTTCTGGCAGCTTCGATCAGTTTCAAAGGTGTTAAATCAAATGCAAGCATTAATAAATATTTAAATCATTATTTTGTGGTACATGAACCCAGCCACAAACAACTTCAAAATGTGTGAACTTCTAATGCAATGATTGGCCTAATTATCTATTTCAATAACCCAGCAGGAGAGGTCTAAGTGTAATTGATTCATAATTGAGGCAAAAGTTGGATGAGAGGAGCTTTAACCACAACTTGTACAGGACTCTGCCTTGGCCTTTGGATAATACATTATGCTCATGTCTAACTCCTGTGATTGAGAAGACTTGCTACCCAGATCTCCTCTCACTGGGCCAATTTATTTCATAGAACATATCATAGGCTAACCTCTTGGGAATTGTACAAGTTTCTTCAGTACAGTAGACAGCCAAGCTGAAGCACAATCATATGGAACAGATGGAGCAATTTTTCACTGTTCAGTGTCAATATTTAGTTCGCAAGATTGAATTCAGACTTTGATTAATTCCTCAGGATATTGTCTAGATATCTTCTTAATTATATAAATCAATGTGATGTAAAATTTATTACCGCCAGATATAATTATTCTCTATTTCTTAAAAAAAAATGAAGGTGACTTTTCTCAGATCACCATGAATATTTATCTTTTAAATTATGGAAATGAGTGATTTGGTCCCACAATTTAATCAAAGAATTTGTTCTTGGTCAAAACAATATTTAAAATAATTACAGCTATATTAGATGAACAAAGTAAAGACAGGGCAACCCTGAACCTATGTAATTGTTTGAGTCTAATATTTCAGACAGTGTGTTGTTGTGACTGTGTCGCTGGCCTTCTTCAAGTCCCACCTCAAGACCCTCTTCTTCGATGGTCCTATCGGTCACTCCAAACCCCCCACTTTCCCTCCACCCTCCCCGACCCCAGCTCAGGTCTGAAACAATGACTATCCACTGCCTTGGGACGTCCTATGATGTGGAAGGCGGTATACAACTGTAAAAAAAGGTTGTCTTCTGGTTGTTACAAATTAGCTTTCGCCCACAAACTACAGTCACTCCACATTACAGTAGAAGAGTGTTGAGACATCCAAGTAACAGGAAAGGCTCTATATGAAATTGAAGGACTTTATATAACACCTTATATAACACCTTCTAAGAATAATAATAATAATAATGCTTGCGTTTGATATGGTGCTTTTCACATCTTCTAGTATCCTTGCTTTGGGACGTCCTCCCAAACTGACATGAAAGACGCTTTATAAATGTAATTTTGTTGTTGTTGTTGTCTCAAAGTGCTTTACTGAGTATATTGTATAGTGAATTGCCTGTATATTTGTGGGCAAAACTCAGCAGTCAATTGTGCACAGCAGTGTACCACAAATAGTTATGGATTGAAGCAACCAATTTATTATTGTTTTTTGAGGAATTATTATCAGGCGTGAGGAGTAACGAAACTGCTGGGAAACAAACCCATGCCTCTCGCTTGCGAGGCAAGTGCTCTAACCACTAGCCACAAACTCCACCTTCTTGATTTCTTTAAAGCTCTCCATGGCCTTCCCCACCCTACCTCTGTGACCTCCTAACCCCCTACCAACCTGTTCATTCCCTCTGCTCAGCGGACCCCCGCCTGTTCTATGCCCCCTGACTCACCTGCCCCATCAACAGCGAGTGAGCCTTCAGCCACTCTCCCCCTAACCTCTGGAATTCCATCCCGCAGTCCCTTTGCATCATCCGTTCCCTAACCTCCTGCAAGTCCCTCCTCAAGTCCATCCTATTCGACAATGCCATCGGTTACCCCCCTTCCCCTTGCTTCCCACCACCCTCCTCGATTCCGACCACAGCTCGGATCTGCAACACTAATTGTCCAGCGCTTTGGGACATCCTCCTGACATGAAAGGCACTATACGAATGTAATTTGTTGTTGTTGTTAATCATTCTCTTTGTTCAGTTCTCCTGAATGTTACTGATCTTCTTGTCCCAATGATCACTGAGATGTGAAGGGAAACAATTCAGTGGGCATAAATGTCAGACATGTTCACCAGACCATGTCAGAAGTATTACCTCTTGAGATCAAGTGAATGTATAACCTTGCAATGTGAATCCCTCAAGCATGGGCCAGTGACTGGTCTTTGGGATAAGAAATATCTCTCATACAAATTTTTCATGAGTTAGGAGACCAGACGGTGGTTTTCAGGACCACCGCCAATACTTTGAAGGTATCCTATGGGAAATGGGTGTTTATGTCAGCTTTTCAACCTTGGATGTCATTAAGGACATAAATTGCATTCTTAGTCACTATTTCTGAAGCACCTCAATGTTCGCAGCCCAAGGACTCAGTCACTCATGATAACCTGCTTTTCTACAGCAGGTTTGGTTGCTCCTGAACCTACACATTTGAATTTGTAGTTATTTGCATAGCTTCATGAGCAGCCAAACCACTGTCACTAAGGCACACAGCCTCAAGGCAAATAATATATATCTGTGACAGCCCTATACTTTGAGGAATCTAGCAAGCTGGGCTTCTGATAGATTTTTTACATAGCTGTCAGAATTTGGACAAAGGTACGTTGAAATGTTCAAATGGTAACACATGAAATGAAACACTAACGAATGTTTCCTCTACCATTGACGAGAGACAAAATGATACTCAATGGTCTTACCTCCTCTGACGATTGCTCCCTCGTCATTATACGTTCGAGGTCTGTCTTAAGATTTGACTGAACTTTGGCTGCATTTTCTCTGGTCTTTCATTCACCTTTCTCTTTCCCACCATCCTCTGTTGCCACTATCAGTTCAAGTGCCAAGAAATTATTAAGTGCATTGGGACATCCTCCTGACATGAAAGGTGCTATATAAATGTTAATTTGTATTGTATTTTACCTGCTGAAATCACCTCAAACATGACATAAATTTTCTGCACAGAGGGTGAGTGTTTTCATGAGCCTAGTTTTAGTTGTTTTGATGCATAAGTAAGTGTGACACTGACGCTGAGAAATGATTATAAAACCTAACAATGCTTCACACCATTGAAGGAAATTATATAAAGAAAGGCAAGTAGTGGAGTAATTGGAAGTATCCTGTGTTCTACATCACAGCTTAATACTGAAGAATAATGATTAATCGCAGTGTGGAGGGATGCAATCATAGTAATAATCTTTCTATTTCATATAGCATTATGTACATTGAGAGCATGTGTCAAAGTGCTTCACAGGATTTACTGTAAAGTGTATTTTAGGAGGTACTACTTCACATAAAGGGTAACGAGATTATGGAACTCAGGGTCTGAAGTGGTGGTTGGTTGAATCATTAGGTAAGTGTAAATGTATTCAAGAGGATGTTGGAAGGACATCCCAAGTTGCTAGATAGAAAGTAATAATAATAATAATCCTTGCATTGATATAGCGCTTTCCACATCTTATCAACGTCCCAAAGCGCTTCACAGAATATACTGTAAAGTGAATTGACTGTATATAGTTGTGGGCGAATTGTGGCAGCCAATTGCGCACAGCAGTGTCCCACACACAGTTGTGGATTGAAGTGACCAATTTTATTATTGTGGGTTTTTTTGGGGAGGGATTATTATTAGGCATGTGGAGTAAGGAAACTTGCCCAAGATTTCACCCTAACCTGCCTGGATTCGAACACAGGTCTCCCCAGCTTGCAAGACAAGTGCTCTAACCACTGAGGCACAAGAGCTCCACAAAGTATACTGTAAAGTGAATTGTAAAGTATACTGTAAAGTGAATTGACTGTACAGTTCGTGGGTGAAACGTGACAACCAATTACGCTCAGCAGTGTCCCACAAACAGTCATGGATTGACTATTTAAAAAAAAGTAATTATTATCCTTGGAAAAGCAAACCGCCAATCGACTAATAACTAGGTTCTTACTTACTTCTAGTTAACCAAAGGCATGTGTAGTAAGGAAACTAACATTTTGCCTTGGCGGGAATTGAACGCAGATCTCTCACTTGAGAGGTGAGTGCTCTAACCACTGAGCTACAGGACTCCACAATAGAAGACTATGGGAGAGAGTAAAGAATGGGTGAAGACTCATGTGAAATATAAACACCGGCACAGGCTGGTTGGGCTGAGTGTCCTGTTTCTGTGTTGTTTGCAAATCTTTGTAGTGACTGTGGATATTGTAGGTGAAAGTCAAACAGCTATTGCATAAATGACTAATTTTGTCTGGGGGATTGTTGGAACAGGACACTGTGAGAAATTCCTATTTTTCCAAGTAGTGCCATGGGATTGTTAAGGTCCACTTGAACAGACAGAGAAGACTTTGGTTTAACATTTCATTCAAAGAACACTTTGAAAAATGCATGCTTCCCTTGGTCTTTATTGTACTGGAGTGACTGTCTTGAGTGTAAGTTCAAAGTTGCAACATGTGGTTTGAACTCACAACCTTCTGACTCAGAGTTAATATTCCAAAGCAAAGCTTCTAATAAAGTATCCCAATTGTTATGGGAGAATATGATTGTTTTTGTGTCTGTGCTCTAACCAGACAAATAGGTGCCCTTTCAACTCGAGTAAAGATCTCAGTTCTTATTTAGTTGATATCAACATGAGCCGAGTGAGAAAGTGGCTGATCTGAAGAAAAGGGATCGACATGTTCCTTCTTCCATATCAGCCACTAACTCCTTTAATCAATGTTCACTTCACTTAGGCATTCAAGGAGGAATGGTGAGACTGATCTCTACTCTTTTAGGGCAGCCAATCTTTGACATCACTTGAGATAGAATCAGCACCGCCACTTGATCCAAAATATCAGTCCTCCTCAGAAATATCATGCAGGACTGGCAAACTATTTTTGTTGAAACAGGTAGAGATTTTATTGAACAAAATTGGTAAATACATGGCAAAAGAAACAGCTCTACCGTTTTGCTTTGATACTACCCTCTCTCACTTTATAATTAATTATTAGAGATTACAAGAGTAGGTACATATAATCGTTCATATTCCTTTGGGAATAGTAATAATTCTAATCCTTGTATTTGATATAGTACCTTTATCATCAAAAGACCTCAAACGACATCAATTAGTTGCTATAAAGTGTTGTTTCTGTGTACATGTAGGCAAACTTGGCAGACTATTTGTACACAGCAGTGCCCCACAAACAGCCGTGATCAATTTACCTGGCAGTATGTTGGTCCAGGATAATGGGAAAAACTCCCAACTCTTTTTGTATAGTAACAGGGGATTTTTAAAAATCATTCATTTGTGCTTGCTGAACAGTCAGATGGGGCCACAGTTTAATATCTCATCCTTCAAAGGACAGCACCCCCAACAACACAGCACTCCCCTGGAATGTCAACCTGAATAGTGAAGCTCTCTGTGACACTATCCTGAGTGAATGCCATTGTATAAATGCAAGTTATTGTTGTTGCCTTTGCAAGCTCAGTGTTCCAATGTGGTCTTCAATCCACAATCACCTGATGTAGAGATGAGCTTGTTACCATATGAGCCAGGTTAATAATAATCATATGAGGCAAAATTAACTTGCCACTTTTTTGGCAAATGCTGTTGATAAATTTTGTTTTGTTTTAATAGGAATTTGGCAAAATGCTTGGGTTCTTACAAAGCCATTATCCTTCATCAACTTCATTCGTCCTCATTCCATTATGATATCTGACATGTCATGGAACTATTTGGCCTGAATAATTAGGCTTATTTTTCTGTGATGAACCAGAAAGCCTGTAGAACCGTAAAGCTTCATTGATCAGTTACACTTGTGTTGCAGTATTGCCTTGAGTTGCAAGAGTTCTTAGATTATCTGTAAGTAATTTGTACATGGAAAATAGTGCCGTATTACATAGTTGAAATGTCTTAAAAAATGTTTCTGAAAATTTACCCTAAATATTTTGAGGATTGTTGTCCAGGATGCTGAGAGCAACATCTTTCTGTTTTCTAATAGAGCTATGAGATGTTTAACATCCACCTGAACAGCCAGAAGACCTTCCACAGACTACAGACTGTGTTTATAGTCACTTAGCACCTCCCCTTCGCTTGCGTTGTGCACCGCCACTGTCAAGCGCTCTGGGATGCTTCTCTGCGTGAGGTGCACTATATACAGTAAATGCAAGTTGTGGTTGTTCACCGGACCCCGGTTTAACGTCATATATGAAGGACAACACCTCTGACAATGTGGGGATACATACCTACATACTGCATTATGGTGTTAGCTAGGGTCCGTCGATATGGAAATTTTCCGATTTAGATATATCGATGGGCTCATATCGACATATAGCGAAATATCGATATTTTCGGGTTTTCGTACTGCGCATGCGCGCGCGTTCCGGTGCGTGCGCATTCCGGGTGCGTGCGCATTCGGGGCCTATCTCCTCAGGAGGTAAATATCTTCCTCTCTCTGTGTCTCTCACTCTCTCCATCTCTGTGTTTTTCTGTCTGTGTCTCTTTGTCTCTCCCCTCTCTCAATCCCCCCATCTCTATCTATCTGTATATTATCACATCCACCCCGTCTCTTCCCCCAACCCCCCCACCGTCCCTCTCTCCTCCCCTCCCCGCCGCCGTCCCTCTCTCCCACCCCTCCCCCCTGTTGTCTCTCTCCCCCCCCACCAACCCCAGTTGTCTCTCTCCCCCTCCCACCCCCCAACCGTCTCTCTCCCCCTCCCCCCCCAGCCATCTCTCTCCCCTCCCCCCACCCAGCTGTTTCTCTCCCACTCCACCCCCCCACCCCCCCCCCCCCCCCCACCCCTTGCATACCTGTATATTGTATTCGAGGACTATGAATACAATATGGCGGCTTTGCATCTCGGTCTGTGCATTGTGTATAGAGATGAGCATTCTGGGTTTGTAGTTCAGTGTGCGCGCATTCCGATTTTTTACCTTTCGATATATCGATATTTTTGAAATGCCTATATCGGCGTATCAATATGAAAATTATATCGGGTTTTAGCGATATATCAATATTTCACCGGACTCTAGTGTTAGCCCAGACATCCAGTTTCATGCACATTTAATATCTCTCTGAATATTTATGCCAGACTTTGCGTCATTCGATACAGTTGGTAAAGCGGAGTCCATATTGTGCTAGGCTTGGAAGGTCTGAAGAAGGATCAGCAACACATAAACAACCCTGAGATCAACAAAACCTTTGTAACATTAAATGGCGGCAGAAGTCCAAGCCACCCTCCCGTCTGCACATATTATCAGTGTAACAGGAATTGAAGTAAAATGAAAAGGCTAGTCAGATTAAACTCACTATGTTTGGCTGTTAACTGCATATCTGGCTGTTAACTGCATAAGAGAAAACCCCTGATAAATATAATAATACTAAAAATTCTTATATTTGATATAGTGGGTGCAGTGAATATTTATATTGTTTGATGCATTGCAATATGAAATTGGAATAGAGTACTATAATTTCCTGACTATCAATCACAAGTCCAAAATTAGCATTGTTTCAAAAGGTTACTTTTGTAAATTATCTTTCCAGCCTTTTGTAAAATGGAATCACCAAAACTCTGCAGGGTAATGGGAAGGTCCTTTTGTGGGAGACTGAAATGTAGTTATTGATTTCTGATAAGGCGCAGATTCAGCACAGACTGCGCAGTCTTCCCTGAAAGGCATTCGAGTGTATTTAAAATCTGATCATCTCCCACAAGTACAGAGAGAACATTGCTGAACATTGACAAGGATTCGATTTGGCAGAAAGCCCAGAGCATTTCCAAAAATACCTTGTATGTCTTACTCACCCTCCCAGTGAAGAACAAGTTGTGAAAAAAACTCGTTTATACATAAATGTAAAGAGATTTTGTTGTATTATGTTTCAGAAGAATAGAAGCTATCTTTGCCATAACACAGAAGCTTCCCTTAAAAATATTTATTTTGATCTCCTATGGTGCCAGTAAACTAAAATGTTGGCTCAACTCACAATTAACACAACAGGCAAATCTTAACAGGAATTTGATTTTTTGTTAAGAAGAATGGTTCCTCACTAAAATACCTTTGCTTGAGGATCAATGTTGTTCATAGAATATTAGCTATTTTCATTATACCACACTTCAAACCAAGTTTGCAGTCTATGTGAATTCTATTGCTTATTGATGTTTTTCCTAATATCTCTTCAAAATTAATAGTACTTGTTGAACGTATCCCTGAAATCGTTTAATCGGTTAAAATCTTTACCCATGAAGTAGGTCAATTATTTATTTCTTGACATATGTCACTATTCCATTGGTTTTCCATAATACTGTTGTCTAACACCATAACCTGCAAGGGGAGCTATTGTTAGTTTTATTAAAACTAAGCAGCGTATTCTTCTGTAAATATGATTGCATTAGCGCATCAAGGTGATATTTGTTATCCCTCCAGTAAACATCTTCTGCAAAATAATTGATAAATATTTGCGAAACATTAAAAAAGTATCAAATGTTTGCAAATAAACTAGAGGGAGAAGAAGGACGATGGTTAAATATTTAAGATCCTATGCATTAATTTATGCTTGGACATAAAGTTGGACCAAGTTTAGGTGCTCCGCCTTACAACAAATCACTGCACCTTTAGGAAGGGGAAAATTATTGATGGCTGACAGGCATCACATTAGGAATGCATTACAGACATATATGCTATTGAAGATAGATTGCACATCAGCTGGTGTTCACCTTTTATAAATAAGTTATTAACATGATCGAAAGATTTTTGCTATGTGTCTATGGGTCAGTGAATGATTAACGGCACAGACTACAAGACAAGAGTGTAAGGTCACCTTAGTTCAGAGATTCATTGAAGCTTAGGAAAAAGGAACAAAAAATGTTTTCATAGGAAAGACAACTTACCTGATCAGGAGTGTAGCATCACATCATGGATAAAAAATGACATTGAGAGAATGGGATTTTCTCCAATCATACTCGTGATTATGTGCAATCAATTGCATATGTATAAAAAAGTACCAGACTGAAGCCTTTGCCTCCATGGTCAAGTCAAATCACATTGTAAAACTTGAGCCTGCAGCATTTTTACAAAGTGGTGAGAGTGCTATCAACTGAGACAACCTTTATGATGCCACTGAGTATGCTGCGTTACTCTGGATGAGCTGTTAAACCAAGGTCCTATCTGCCTCCTCAGTGGGATATTAAACATCCCCTTGCAATATTAGAAATAGAAGGGATTTTCTCCCAATGCCTTGGCCAATAATTCCCCAGATAAAATAATTGGTCATTCACTTCATGCTTATTTATGGGTCATTGTTGTGTGCAAATTCGTGCACATCTACATAATATACAATCTCTACAATTTACATCGAATCCTATGAAGTTGTTTCAGAAGTTCCAAATTGAATTGTGCTACATCAAATGCAACAAATATGTTATTGTTATTACTGAATGCCATGATTTACAGAAAGTAGATTTGTCTGCTTATTCTCATAACACTGGGAAAAAACCACAGGATGTGGAACACTTTTGTTGCAGATAATTCAAACGGAAGCTCACCTTTCCGTGAGTGGAAGTAATGATTACACTGCTAGTGATTACATTGCTATCCTACTTGATAGATTTCTTTACAGAAGACTTATTCCTCTATGTCACCAGTTATTATTCAGAAAGTGCCCACATCAAAAAAGGTGAGAAATACCAGTTACCTTCCTGCATATAAATCTATCGCTGCACTCCAGAGCTCGGTGCATTAGATCTAAACCATCTAATCGCTGAAGTATCTTTGAACCACAGAGGGAAACTAGTCCAGGAATTACTAAGAATGTTATTATGGACTAGCAGATCCACTCCCCTGGGCTTGTTATTCTACCTCTTCTGTTCCATCGACTCAAGAGTCAAAGCCAAAACAGAGTTGAATAAATATTCTGTCTGTTCTAACAGTAAAAAATCTCTTGACACAGAATTGAACAAATCTAAAGCAGCTGTATATATTTTTTTCTCATGCGCCTGTGGTTTGCAGAGAAATATAATATCGAATGTAACATGTAGGAGAGACATAGTGATTCACTGTAATGAAATATCTCCAGATATCAGAAAAATAACACACCGGCAGGTTGTGAGTATTGAAAATGAAATTCTCTAGAGGGGCACATCGTAAAGTCCAGAGTTTGTGTTGAGGTGCAACAGGAGTCTAACCACATAGCTAAATCCACATAGCTTGATATCACTGTCTGTCAAGCTGTCCTGCCGCTTGTCTAGTTAGAACCACCCTGCCTGATAAGGCTTTTGTTTTCAGGGTTAACAGGAGCTGTATGGGAAGAATCCCTGGCTCCAGTGATTGGTCTGCCCCTCCACATCCTGCTGATGAGCCAGGCTGAATGTGCTGTCATCAGCAGTGCCCAGGAACACTGCGGACCTGCCTGACTCAGGAACAGGACTACCAAGACCTCCATGGAATAGCAGAATCACGACTTATTTCTGATATTCTGTTGCAACATTTGTCACCTTGGATCCAGTTCAGCTGCAAGGAAACCCCGCTTACCAACCCACAAGGAAGATAGTCACTAGTTGGTCATTTTTTATGTGACAAGCATGGGTTTTAGCCCTCACTAGGTAGATGACAAGTGCTGGGAACTCTCTGCAAGCTTTGTTGGACAACTCAGCTCCTTGCCTCCTTCACGGTCCATCTCAAGACCTTCCTCTTTGACTGTGGCTTTGGTCAT
Organism: Hydrolagus colliei; assembly: GCA_035084275.1. Taxonomy (NCBI): domain Eukaryota; kingdom Metazoa; phylum Chordata; class Chondrichthyes; order Chimaeriformes; family Chimaeridae; genus Hydrolagus; species Hydrolagus colliei. The sequence continues at coordinate 46,270,739 of CM068743.1, forward strand.
CGTCCCACTCCCATCCCCTTGCCTGCCACAACTCTGTATTTCAACCTCCAGCTTGGGTACAAATTAAACTGTCTAGTGCCTGAGGACTTCCTCCTGATGTGAAAGGCACTGTACAATGCAATTTGTTGTTGCTATTGCTATGCTTTATCATGTTGTCAAAATGTCTCAAAGTGCTTCAGAGGATTTACTGTAGACTGTTGTGACTGTGTAGGCCAATGTGATAGTTAACTGGCACTCTACAATGCCATATAAACAGCCTGGAAGTGAATGATCCAATTCCTCTGGAGGATTGTTGGCCTGGACACTGGGAAAATCTCTTTTCCGATATTGTCATTGGAATTTTTACAACCACCTGAACAAGCAGAGGGGCGGCCTCTAGTTTAATTACTGTTGTGCTTTCTCTTTATAGTAGTCCTGACAATTAAACTGCTTCACAACAAATACAAAACGTACTGTTCCCAATGAACAAACGTCCATCATTTTTTAAAATATATTTTATAGTGGGTATTTATACTTGGGTAGGGATACTAGTGCATTGAGGACTTCAGCTTGCAAGCAAGAGACCTGGGTTTGATTCCTGGCAGGGTGAGATGGGCAAGTTTCCTTAATCCATATGATTGATAATAATCCCTCAAGAAAAAATAAACAATAATAATTTTGTTGCTCAATCCACGACTGTTTTGTGGGACACTGCTGCAAAATTGACTGCTACATTTAGTCCACCAATGTACAGTCAAAATCACTTTACAGTATATCCTGTGAAGCACTTTGAGACATCTAGAAGATGTGAAATGCACTATATCAAATACAAGGATTATTATTATTAAACTAAACTAAATTAAACAAATCTAAACCAATGGTATTGAAAATAAATATTTGAAAACTCTTTTGTTCACCAAGCTTTGAAAGATCTGAAAAGCCAGCAGTAATAATAATATTAAAATCCTTGTATTTTATATAATAATATAACTATATAGAATAAATAGTGGCTTATCACGTCATTGAAATAGCTCAAAGTGATTTGACTGTATTTTAAGGATCCTCCAAATAAAATTGGTTATTTGTGGGACAAATTGGTCTGTTTGTGGGATGGTGCTGTCCCTACGGTGCTGTTTATCTGCTAAACACACAGTCACTCCACTTTACAATAGCAACAAGAACAACTTTAATTTATATAGTGCCCTCCATGCCGGACGGCATTTCAGAGCACTTCACAATGTCAGATCCCGGGCCTGAGCCAGTGGGAGGGGGAAAAAGGTGACCAAAGGCACGGTCAAACAGAAAGATCTTTAGCTGAGACCCAAAACTAGGAAGAGAGGGAGCAGGTGAAGAGAATGAGGAAGAGAGTTCCAGAGCTTCGGGGCATAGTGGCTGAAGGCACGGCCGCCGATGGTGGAGCAGAGGATTCAGGGGCAAGGAGAAGACCAGAACCGGAGGAGTGAAGAGTGCTCTCTTGGGGAGAGAGGAGGTCAGAGTGGTAGGGGGGTGCAGAGGAGTGGAGAGATTTGAAGACAAGTCACATGAAGCACTTTGAGATGTCCTGGTGTGAAAATCACTCTACCAAATGTAATATTATTATGAAACAGATTTAGCTGTATTCATCTTTTGAAGCTACGAAAAGCCAGTTCAATAAAAATATTAATAATAATAACCTTTACATTTCATATACTGTAGTACCATTTGTGTTGGCGGGATACCTTGAAGCACTTCAGAAAACGTGCTGGAAAGTGTTGTGGCTGTGTATCTTGGAGGCAAATGCGGCAGCCCATTTTGCATAACAATGTCACACATAATGCATGGATTCTTCAGTAAATTTTATGTTTGAATTCCAGAAAACTAATGCAACTTCTGAATATGAAATTCGCATCCAGGATCCTTATTAGTCAAAGTGTTGGCAGTACTGCGAATATAAGCTCTGAGCAAACATTTCATATATCGCCTCAGGTTCTCAATTATATTTAATCTTATTAAAAATTTTGAAGTAAGTTAGTTTAAACAATGGGAATATTCGTAATCTAAGAACAACAAATTCCCTTCTCATCACATGCGCGTGCACACACATCAATAATTCAACCCATTTATCTAATATTTCAGACAATATTGTCACGTGCAAATTTGTTGCTGCTTTCAGGCAGAGAAATACGCAATAATTTTGTGCCACAGAAATCCTATGAAGCGCTTTGAGATTAGTGACTTCAAGAAATGCAAGGATTATTATTATTATACTATATATCCATCAAACACTTTGTTCTTCTCTCCCATCTTTCTTCCCTGCTCCACCTTCATGACTTTCTTTCCTGGTTTCAGAAAGTGCAGTATTAGAATTTGTCTCAAAATTGTGCTTTGACACCTTCAGAAAAGCGTTGAAAGAAATCTCCTGAGTATCTTGGAATATACACATTACTGGCAAGTTGAAAGCAGCTGGTTGTGGAGTGCTCAGGTAGTAAAAGATAAAGCAAGATGACATAAAACCGAAGGATAAAAGACTTGCACAGTAAATGTATTGGATTATCAAAGTCTCTTTCAGCTAATCAAATTCTGAAGTTTGTGGTTTCACCCTGATGGAAAAACTGTTGATTCTTACTGGATACAACAGAGGTTGGAATTAATGTACTGTATTTATATCAAAAAGGTGCCGAGTGGAAAGTAACTTTCAAACCCTACATCAGGACTTGAACTCATTTTGTCTAAGATGGCACTCCAATGCAGTGCTGGGGTGAATTATGGAGTCCTGTAGCTCAGTGGTTAGAGCACTCGCCTTACAAGCGTGAAACCTATGTTCGAATCCAGGCAGGTCAGGGTGAAACCTTGAGCGAATTTCCTTGCTCCACACTCCTAATAATAACCCCTCCAAAAAAGCCACAATAATAAAATTGGTCATTTCAATCCACGACTGTTTGTCTGTTTGACTGCTGTGCGCAATTGGCTGCCATGTTTCGCCCATAAATATACAGTCAATTCACTTTACAGTATACTCTGTGAAACGCTTTGAGACGTCTAGAAGACATGAAAAAGCGCTATATCAAAATTCATATTCAAGGATTATTATTATTTATTATTATTGTATCATCGGTTGAGATGTTAAACAAAGAGCTATTTTAAAAGAGTCCTAGCCAACAATCCCCCAATAAAATTGGTCATTCAATCCATACCTATTTGTGGGCAACTGGCTGCTGCATTTCACCCACAAAATAATAATAAAATAATAATAATAATCCTTACATTTGGTATAGCGCTCTTCACATTTTCTAGACGTCTCAAAGTGCTTCGCAGAATATACTGTAAAGTGAATTGACTGTATATATGTGGGTGAAACTCGGTAGCCAATTATGGACAGCAATGTCCCATAAACAGTCATGGATTGAAATCACCAATTTATTATTGTTTTGAGGGATTATTATTAAATGTGTGAAGTAAGAAACTTACCTAAAGTTTTGGTTCACTTGGGATTGAACCCAGTTCTCTTGCTTGTAAGGCGAGTGCCCTAACCACTGAAATAAAAGACTCCATGTCAATACACAAGTCAATTCACTTTACAGTGTATCCTGTAAAGTGCTTTGAGATCTCTCAATAAAGTGATAAGGCGCTTTACGAAATGCAAAGATTAGTATTGTTATTAACTTGCAGATTTGTTTTATTTCATTTCTAAACAGCAATACTGGTGTCATAGCTCAATTTAGATAATTTATTTTAATTTTAACATATTAAAAATTTTCATATTTAAAGAATAAAATGGAATTTTATTCTGCAATTTTTTTTAATGCTACAAGGCCAAGCAAGATGCATTGTAAAATATATTTGAATTTGGGGTAAAGTTTGTTTTGAATGATCGAATCCCCTTCTCTACAGCTCGGTTAAATCCGCACCTTGAGAAAGTAAGTGAAGTTTTGCTCTTTACTGGCTCTTGAGAAATCAAAGTGAATTCAGACTCTAATTTAATCTCAGGATAGTGGTCAGTGTGTAGCACGCAAAAATTAGCATTAGCAACCTTATCTCATAAGAATATAAGTACATAAGAATTTACAAGTCCATCCAGTTCACCTTCCAGCATCCTGTCAGTCACTTGACATGTCATGTCCCAAACTATATATTTATCACAAGATATTATTTTCTAAGAGAAATCTTTTAAAAAAATTCTTGAAACAAACACTGCTTTCTGCTTCCATATGTTTACTACTTACTCACTGAAGCAGTGTTTGCACAGATTAGTTCTGAAATTAACCCCTTCAATCGCAGTCCTTGTCCTCTCGTTCTACTGTTTAGTATAAGATAAAGCACCTTATCATGGTCTATATAATCCAGTCCCTTCGGAATCTTAAAGACTGTAATCGTATCGCACCCCCCACTGAACGTTCTCTTCTCCAGTGTTAACATGGGGGTGTTGGAAAGCTGGAGCGGTGCTGTCTGACTGTCTGACTCCTCTCGGGCCCCACCCGGCTCACCCTGGACCCCCTGGCCCACCATGGGCCCCCCCGGGGGCGTTGGAAGCCTGGGGCGGGGCCGACTGACTGACTGACTCCACCCCAGCCCCCCCACAGGCGGTTGAAAGGCTGGGGCTGTGCCTACTGAATGACTGACTCCATCCCGGGACAGCCCGGGCCCCCCCGGGGGGTTGGAAGACCGGGGCCGGGCCAGTTTATCTAATCGCAACTCATAGTCCAGTCCCTTCGTCCCCTCAATCATTTTCGCTGCGGTAATTTGTATTCTCTCAATCATTACAATATCCTTTTTATTTTGTGATGACCAGAACCGCATACAGTATTCCAAGTGCGTTCATACCAGTGATTTTTGGCAAGAATAGCCCACTATTTTGTCTCAATACTGTATTGCCATTTTAGTAGAATCCAGCATCTGGTTTGCTTTACTCACTGCTCCCGAGCACTGTTGCAGAAGACCTGAGTGATCCTGCATTCATATTCATAAATATTCATATTTATTCCTTGAATAAGTAGAACTGTAGCATTATTCTCTCTTGACATATTCTGCCGAAAGTAACCAGAACTGGCTTCCAATTTACATAATATGAGAACCCTATAAAGTACTTTGGATGTATGAGAATGCAAAGTGCCAGTTAAATGCCAGAGCTGCAGTCACGAGTCTCAAAAAACACAATACAATTTATGTTTGGGCAGTGCCGTTCACGTCGGCAGGACGGCTCAAAGAGGTTGAAAGAAGGAATGATTTCCAAACCAGTTGACTGGAGTCAAAAATTAGGCTAACTTTGTAATCCAGTTCCAGCATCAACAATGTTTAAATCCCATCTATCAGTATGACATTCATACTTGTGGCTCTTCTGCATTTTAACATGTCCTACCTCAAATATGACAATATTTGGTTCCAGAAGTGGGTAAGATAAAAAAAAAATCCCTAGACTGGGCAGTTCTGCTCAATGGCCCCTGCAAGTAACTTTGGACCCAAACCATTTGGGTAGAGTTGAGGCAGATGTTCACAATATAGACTGTGTAGTTGACATGAGTGGTAATTCACCTCTCAAGTACTTTCTTCAAAAATGTACAATTTATAATTTCATGGATTCCACATGTAGCAGACCCTGGCTGACACCCAAAATTCACTTCAGCATTCAGCTGTTTAACCCCTGAAAAATTTATGCTGCTGAAGGATTTAATACCCATGTAAAACATGGACAACAACAATAAAACATTGTATTTATATTATGCCTTTTATTCTGAAAGAACGTCCCAAGGTGCTGAACACTGTTGTGAAGGTGGAGAAAAGCTAAATGGGTCAAGGCACTTGTGGATATGTGGTGTAAAGAACAATTTAGAATTGAACAATACACTGAGGTACTAGATTAGTAATGTGCACGGGAATCATCAGCCCATGAATATGTCAAAGACGAGCAGTCGCTTTACATGGTTGGAAGATAAAACTCCAGCTGATTTAAAAAATATATATGTGTGTGAAGAATGTTAAAGCTAACAAAGTTGCTTGTTACTCTGTTCCTGAAACTAAAATTGAGGAGTTGAAAGATGTTTGTATTTACTGGCAATAGTATATATCCTTAATTTTGCTGTTGAACTGAATTGAGTTGTTGCACTGCTAAATTCCACCTGGTGATGCCAACACAATTGAGAAATCTTGTTACTTTTATATAACTTCCAACATGAAAAGAAAACAGAGTTGCTCCCGGCCACTATATCTGGTTGTAAAGATTACACAGTCGTAACACATTATAGTGAAATCCTATTAAACATATTGAGGCATTTTCCCAGTGTGAAAGGTGTTCTATGAAATTTAAGACTGATTAATTTTTTCATACACAACAGAAGTTATTAACAGGAAACTTTTTCTTTCCTTTTGTGTAAATCGAGATGTTGAGTGAATGATCCACTGTGGTTGGGGTGTATATATTTGTTTGATCTAACAATCCTAAAATGTTTGAAATAAGCACAACATTCCTTTCAAAACAATTTGCATAATTTGCCCATGTTCCAGCTGAACTACAGAAAAGCTGACTACACAACTCAGTGGAGATTGTCAACTTGTTATCGTTCATTGAAGCACATCAATTTGTTGGTATAGCAATTCAAAATTGTAATTCCCCCTCCCCTCCGAACAACATTTTTATATACGTGACCATCGAGGAATATTGATTTACACGGTAAAATGCAACATGCATAGAAAAAGTTTGAAAGACATTGAGGAGATTATTCTCCTCTTGTTGTAAAGTTATTGATTTTTGTGGTGCTGTCCCACTTAATGCCTCATAGATACATGCTCTACCTTTATTTTGCTCAGAGTGAGAATGATGCACTCTCAGGGTCACACGTCACATTCTGGAGCTGGCTTTTTGCTAATGTCAAAGTCAGCTCCACTTTGTTTTTCATCTTTATCAATGGCCAGTTGATGTCATCGAAACTGATGCTGCTTGCCTTGCCGAAGACACAGAGTTATATACACATTTGTTAGCTTTCGGTTTGTAAGGCAGGCAGGAACCAAATCAATTCAGACAGTAGGATGACAAATGGTCCATTTAGTACTGAGAAGCCCAAGTCAGTAACTGTCAAGAAGGATTGACTGTGATGTTGCTTATTCACCTCTACTCCAGAGGGAGATGAAAACAGTCAATCACATCTATGTACTGGGGAACACAGTTGCATACATGGCTGAAAATGAGTGGAACCACACTGATGATTGTTAATCAGTGTTCTACAAAGTTTATTTCCTCCCAATAATAATAATCACAATAATTATAATAAAAAATCATCCTTACATTTGATACAGCATCTTTCATTGATTTAGATGGTCAATGATTTATTATGAGGTGTAGCGACTGCGTGTCTTATGGGCAAATGATTACGCAGCCAATATGGAACCTCGACCCTCAACTATCCTTTATACCTCACATCTGTGCCATGTTCTACTCTGCCTTTCACCATCTCCACAACATTGCCAGGCTCTGTCTGTCTCTCACCACAGGCAAGCGAGCCCCTCATACATAAATTCATCAGATCCAGGCTCAAGTATGCAAACTCCCTGCTGGTTGGCCTCCCTAACTCCTCCCTCCATAGGCTTCAGATCATCCAGAACTTTGCAGCCCATGTCCTCTCCTACACCAGATTTCGTAATCCAAAAACACCCATCCTCGCCTGGCTCCACTAAATCCCTATTGCTCAGAGGATACAGCTTAAGATGCTGGCCCTCATCTTCAAGGCCCTCCAAAGCTTTGCTCCTCACTACCTCTGTAAGCTATTAACCTCCTACCAATTGTCCTCTCCTAGTGCTCAGCGAGCTCTGGCCGCTTCTCCAGTCATACTCTCTTTCCTTTTTCCCTCTCTTTCTTTTCTTTGCTGTGTCTGACTCTTCCTTTGTACATTGCATTGAGATTTTACCCTATGTAAATGCAAGTTGTTGTTCAATTGCTCTTTTAAATATTGGTAACTCTACATCGTCAGACCCCTCTGCTGCCCCACATCTCTGAGAATTTTGCTATTTGGGTTATACTTCCCCAAGTTGGAACGTCCTTCCAACGTGAAAGGCACTTTACAAATGTAATTTTGTTGTTGTACTTCCAGTCTATATCCCCTGCTAAAATGTACCACAACATATTTACCTACCTTGGACAGATTTGTGGGATGTACCTGCCCACATTTGTCTATGGATATACTTTCTGCAATCTTCATAGCTTGAATACTCAGTGCTATTGGCTCAGTAAATTCTTAGAGGAGCTAATTCCATTGACAAGAAAACCACTGGCAAAAGGGATGAGCAAACGCTATCAAATGCTGTCTAGTTGTTATGCAGTTTACTGGAGGCTATGATCTCTTGACAAATTTTAACAATGATAATATGTTGCAGTAAAAGATAGTTTTACATAAACATTTTATAAATTGAACCATTTTATTATATACTGACCACTTCCAGAGAACACAGACTTGGGATCAACATTCAGCTTTAAGCAACGCTGGTGAAAAAGATGAATGATGTGTTGCAAGTATTGGTTTAAATGAATTATCAGGTGTCAGTCAGTCTCTTTGTAGAATTAATGCAATGCAAGCATGGGCATCAACTCATGAAGCAATCTTTGGTTAGAGCCTTTTTGTCATGACAACATACATTATCTTTCTCAGTAGGTAACTATTCAATAAATTTCAGCAAATATCACTGTGTTTGGTTACTTAATAGTAGTTTCAGATAGTTTTGAACAGTTGTATTTTAATCAAAACAAAATCTAAGGAAATATTTTTAAAATTATTACGCTTTCTGTTCTTAGCAATTTATAAGCAATATGCTGTATACTTCTTCAGGTTGGTAATTGATGCCATCACTACACTTTCTGGTATATCCTGCAAAACACTTTAAGAAATAACCTCCCGATGTGAAAGGAGATATACCAAATCTGACCATTACGTTTATTTCCTGTGTATGCCATGCATATGATAACAGGACAGGGAGATGTAATTACACATCATATCTGAATGTGTCTCTTGTTTATGTATATGTAGATAAAATGGTATAAAGTAGTTTTAATGCATGTTTAATTTTCATTGGATTCCATGTACATTAGAATCTAACATGCACAGGTGGAGAAAATATATTGAGCTAAAAAAAAATTGGCTCAGTTGAAAATACATTTAATTTGCTGACAGGTGTTGTTATAAAGTCAAGGATAGCATTTTGGCATTGGCAACATGCCATCTATCTATCAAACTAGGCCAAGGCCCGCCAGGAATTAACACATTGTAGAGATCATCCATAAGCCTTGAGAAATGGGTAGACACTTTGTTAATGATTGAAAAAAACATTTCCAAGGTTAATGTCATGATTTTTGTGTGCTATGGGATCACATTGTATAAATCTTATTATCCAGAATTGAGAAAAACACAAAAAATATTGGGAAATGTAGAATGGGAACAGCTACAACACACTGCTGGTAGATTATAATAATAATCGATGCATAATACAACAATAATAACAGAATTACGTTTGTAGATTACCTTTCACATTCCAAGACTGAATAGTCAGAGGTCAGGACTTGAGCATGCGGGGGGGGTGGGGGGATCAGGGTCGGCATTAGAGAGATGGCAGAGAGGTAGATCGTCCTTCCAGGGCCTTGGGACATCCTCCTGACACGAAAGGCACTATACAACTGTAATTCTGTTGTTTTTGTTGTTGCAGCGGCTGAAGGCACAGTCAAGAAGGAGGGTCTGAGTCGGACCTTGAAGAAGGCAAGGGAGGGAACAAGGCAAAGAGATAGTGGGATGGAGTTCCAAAGGGTGGGGCAGGGAGGCTGAAAGCCCAGCCACCGATGGTAGGGTGAGTCAGGCAAGAGACATGGAGCAGGCCGGAGCCTGCTGAACAGAGGGAGCGGACACGTTGATAGGGGGTTATCAGGACAGAGAGATAGGAGGGGGACAAGACCTTGATAGTGAGGATGAGGAACTTGAATACTATCCCCTGAGGGATGGGGTACCAGTGGAGCCGGGCAAGGTTGGAAATAATGGGGTCACAGAGCGAGAGCTGCAAAGTTTTAGATGATCTGCAGCTTGTAGAGGGAAGCATTGAGCAAGCCAATAAGGAGGGAGTTTCTGTAGTCAAGCCTTGAAGTGACAAATGCATGTGTGAGAGATTCGGTGGTAAGAGCAGTGGTGCAGTTGGACAATGTTGTAGAGGTGGTGATAGGCAGAGCTGGTCATGGCATGGATATGGGGGAGAAAGGACAGTTGAGGGTTGACCAAGATTCACAGGTTCCTGACTGGCTTGGTGAAGTGGAATGTGAATTCACGGATGTTGATATTGTAGGGTCCATCGATATGGAAATTTTCCGATTTAGATATATCGATGGGCTCATATCGAGATATATTGAAATATCGATATTTTCAGGTTTTTCGTACTGCGCATGCGCACGCTGTGCGCGCATTCGGGGCCTATCTCCTCAGGAGGTAAATATCTTTCTCTCTCTGTGTCTCTCACTCTCTCCATCTCTGTGTTTTTCTGTCTGTGTCTCTGTGTCTCTCACATCCCCCCCATCACTATCTATCTGTATATTATCACATCCACCCCGTCTCTCCCTCCACCACCCACCTCCACCCTCCCCCAGCCGTCTCTCTCTCCCTCCCACCCACCCGCCATCCCTCTCCCCCCCACCCTCCCCCAGCCGTCTCTCTCCCCCTCACCCCACCCGGCCGTCTCTCCCCCCACCTCCAGCCTTCTCTCCCCCCCCACCCACCCCTTGCATATCTGTATATTGTATTCGAGGACTATGAATACAATATGGCGGCTTTGCACCTCAGTTTGTGCATTGTGTATAGAGATGAGCATTCTGGGTCTTGTAGTTCAGTATGCACGCATTCCGATTTTTTACCTCGATATATCAATTTTTCGATATATCGATATTTTTGTAATGCCTATATCGGCATATCGATATGAAAATTATACCGGGTTTAGCGATATATTGATATATCGCTGGACCCTATGATATTGCCAATGCCTGAAGTGCGGAGGCACTGGCGCAAACCAATCAGTAAGGCCCTAGTCTTGCTGACATTCAGCTGTAGAAAATTGTCCCTCATCAAGGACTTGATGTCTGACAAGCAGTCTGTCAGAATGCCAGTTGTCCTGGAATCTAGGGTGGTTTAGAGAGATAGAATTGGGTGGCATCTGTGTACATGTAAAAATTGATGTTATTTCTATGCTTTATGTGGGGAAGTATGTAGAGGTTGAACAGGTGGGTACTGAGGATTGAGGCCTAAGGAACACCATATGTGGTGGAAGAAAAACTATTAGCAGATACAAATTGGAGATGGTGTGAGAGATAAAACCTGCACAAGTTAAGGACAGAAAGAACCTTGAAGTTTGAGGTAAGAGGAGAGGCAGTGGGGGAGGATTGTGTGGTCCCCAGTATTGAAGTTAAATACACTGTAAAGTAACTTGACTGTATATTAAGTGAAACCTGGCCACCAATTGTGCATAGCAATGTCCCACAAACAGTCAAAAAACAATAACAACTTCATTTAGAAAGCGCCCTTCACACGGGGTAATGTCCTGGATCACTTGACATTGGAGAAGGCTAACCCCAAGCCGGGGAGAGAGGGAAGGGGGAGGTGACCATGAGCACGATAAAAAATCAAAGTCTTTAGCTGAGATTTGAAAGTGGGGAGGGAAGAGCAAGATGGAGGGATGGATCGAGGAAGTTCTCGAGATTCCAGACATAGTGGCTGGAGGTACGGCCGCCAATGATTGAGTGGAGCAGGCAAGGGACAAACTGGAGACCAGGGCTAGCCGATCAGAGGCAGTGGGTGTTACAGTGGGATTGAGCAAGTCAGATAGGTAGAAAGGTGTGAGGGTATGAAGGGATTTGAAAATGAGTGAGAGGACCTTGAACAACAACAACAAAATTGCACTTATATAGCGCCTTTCACGTTAGGAGGACGTCCCAAAGCGCTTGAAGTTGGTCCATTCAGTAATTGGGAGCCAGTGCAGCCTGCCAATGACTGGTGTGATGGGAGTCTAGAGTTTTGAGGGCGTTAGTATCTCGGTGGGGAAGTTCTGAATTAATTGAATTCTGCGGAGCTGTGGGGATCAGTGAGGAGGACATTAGAAAATTCCAGCTTGGAAGTGACAAAGACATGGACAAGGGTTTTGGCTGATGTGTGTGTGAGGTACAGATAGAGGCAGGCAATGTGGTAGAGGTGTAAAAAAGTGATCCTAGCTAGGGAACAGATGTGGGGTAGAATGGAAAACTGTGGATTGAATTTGACATCTAAATTGCGCACATGTTCGGTGAGTCTGAGAAAGAGCCTGGGGGGTTTGAGGAGTGTGGACCCGCAGCAAAGAAGATGTTGACGGGAGCCAGTGTATGACTTCCATCTTGCCAACATGGTGACCATATATATAATATATATATATATAGATATATAATATATACCGGTACATATATATATACATATATATATATATTTTTTTGATGGGATTATTATCCTGGAAAGCAATCCGCCAATCGACTGATAAGTAGGTTCCAATTTAAAGCCTGGTAAACAGAGGCATGATACCTGCCTAATGGATTTGCCCTTCCCATGAATCAAATCCAGGTCCTCTTGTTTACGAGACATGTGTGCTAACCAATACACTGTAGCATACGCCATTGATGTGTTCAAGGGAAAATGTTTTGCACCCATGAGGGAGAAGGGAATACAGGAGTACAGGAGAGCGGATTAGGATAGTAGAATAGGGATAGGGCCTCTGGTGCAGTATAAACACCTGAGTGAACTAGTTGGGCCAAATGGCAGTGGAATTTGAGACATTGTTATTATAGTTCCTACAAATGTCCTTTCCTGTCCTAATTCTTAGCCCAAATGTGCAAAATGCCCAGAGGAGGATGAAAGGACAAGGCCCTCTCAAGAAGAGAAAGCAGCTGAGCCCTTTCTGCCCATGAGGACAAGACATTGGATATCTTTAACCAGGAGATGCTCTTGGGCTCTGGAGACATCAATGTTGGATTTCACTCTCTGCCCATGGTAATTGCAAATGCTTGTACCCATGTGCAAAATTGTGAAGGCAGCATTATTGTTCCACCATGTGTCAAATATGTTCTTATTAAAGAATTGCATCAATCAGAAGTGGCATACAAAGAGCATGTTTCCCGTGGATCACAATACTTATATGTACAGAATGTTCCTTATTAGCAGAAGCACACGGATCAGTCCCAGCATCTCGAGGGGACAGGTAGGACTTGGAGACAGAGCCAGGAAAAGTACAATTCATGTACCAACCATTGTATCCAATTCTGCCATCAGGTGTCAGCTTGGCTCAATTGGTAATAACACTCTCACCTCTGAGACAGATGGTTAAGGGTTCAATTCCCATCCAATCTTTGCTCTCCAAACTGTCTAGGAGAGCACTGCATTTTCAGGGATGCTGTCCTTTGCATGAGGCATTAAACCAAGATCCCAACTGCTTGTTCAGGTGAATGTTAAACAAGCCGTGACATTATTCGGAAACACAGTCACAACCTTCACAGTAAATTCTGGGATCTGCTATGAAACATACACCCGATGTGAAAGGTGCTATATCAAATGCAAGGATCAATGAATCAGTCAACACAGCCAGGAACGATGCAGCAATGGTCTGTATGGCTGCTACAGCAGCAGCAGTACTTGGAAATAGAAGTGTTGAAATAAGATTAAGAGCTTGCTTTAGGCCCTTTTGAGAATGATTGTGGAGCTCAAAATTCAAACCTTGCTCCACACTCCAAACCTTCCACTGCTGCAAGCAATGTCAAATCGTCCTAGCAATATTAACTACTTACGAGCAAACGTTTTCACAGATTCTGCATGCAGGAAATCTTAGAAAAAGATAAGATTCCACTTGGAACAGTATGGAAGTCATTATGATTAACTTCTAGAGTGTGCATGTTAGGTATGGGAAGCTTGGCATTGCAGTTTGTCAACAAAAGCTGAATGCAGAATTTAGAAAATGATCCTCACGAAAAAAAATTAAGGGGCGTTTCTCTGAACAGAGGGTGTCTAGAATGAAACCAGAATGCAAAACAAGGAATTGGTACAGTGAAAGGGATCCACTATTTCAACACATGACACTGCATAAATAAACAGGAAAAATATAAATTAAGGAAATAACTATCAGACAGTGCTCATGCTAGTTTACAGAATTAAGATTTTTCTTGATCTCTGGTGTCAGACATGTGCGGAAACCTATGGTTATGCTCACAAATACCCACACCAGACTGAGAATTCCACATATATATGCTGCTCATAAATGTAAATTTCCCTGTGACTGGAAGGGAATGTTGCATTCTCTCCATGGAGGAATCTGCTCAATTTGCTCACTCTGCTCATTGGGACGTCCTCCCAATGTGAAAATCGCTATGCAAATGTAGTTTTGTGTTGTATTGGTCACCTAGTTCCAGAAAGTATTTTGACACAGATTAGCAAGGCTTGTGTGCATTGGGGGTATTGCTGAAGTTTAACCAGCTAAAATTACATAGAATTGCTCTTGAAAGCCCAATATCTGGTTTGTTCAGCTGTTGGGGAAAATTATACTGTTTTAAATGTGGGAATAATTCACACTTGTGGCAATATGTTGCTGAATTAGTAGATGTGCCTGGGATCCGCGAGTCTACATGCTACGAGTGCTTTTGAATAGGTAAGTCATTTGGCCTGGTTAGTGGGTCTAATATGTTTTAATGGGAAAATTCATCACTAATATACACAGTGTCCTTCAGAAACTATTATTCTATTTACCAAGAATAGTTGATTGCACACCATCCCCCACTTCACTGGCGTCAGACTGTGAAACTCAATGTAACTATCAGTGTGTGTAACCACCAGTGGTCAGGCCTGCAGGTCCTATTCCCATCATTTGGAACTCTATCCCACACTCCCTTTCATTTTCTCCTGCCTTGCCTCCTTCAAAGCCTCAATGTCTCAAACCCTCTTCTTTGACCAGGCATTCGGCCACCCCCTTACCCCTATGCTCCCTGCCCTCCACCCCCCTCACAACCCCAATCTCCTACTAGTCAAAATTGTTGACTGTGTAGCACCTTGGGACATCCTCCCGATGTGAAAGGCGTAATACAAATGTAATTGGTTGTTGTTATAACTGGTTGAAGCTGGAGTGTGGACTGGATGTTTTAATTTCATCCATTCACAGTGTCGCCTTTGAGTTCTAAAGTAAACCATAAAACTATTGTTTAATGCAGGGATAATTCTTTAATTGTGTGTAAAGCAGTATTTGTTTTTAACATCTCCTCCCCGAATGCTGTAACTTGTGCTAGTCCCACGTTCCATAGTTCTGCAGGACAGCCAACAACTATGCTCTTTGTGAACCCAACAGTGACTGTCAGCACGTTATGTCAGCGTAGAGAGCATCGCATCCAGGTCTTCTAAGCTCTTTTGGGATATACAGATATAGATACTTTCCTACCTGGTCACTGAATAAGGATTATGAGCAGAAACACTGATGTTTTTCCTCTCCCAAGAATGTTGAGGACCACTTTGTTACAAGTGTAACTATTGTACAGTATTTGTTAATCGCTGGAAGCAATAACTTGCAACTTGTATTTCTTTATATAGATTTTCAAATGATACATTTTTTCTGGTCTCTGTTACTTTAATCTGTAGGCTACTGATTTTCCTTCATATTTATGAAGTTGTTGCTATTCTTGGTAAAATGATGTGAGTTTAAGATTGATTGAAATCTATTCATGTAGTACATATGAAGGTTTGGTCTGCCCAACCACTGGGAATGTGACTCAATCTTCATTTCCCATGAGAGGCAGAGATCACATATTTTACATACTCCCATAGGATCCATAATTTTTATGAATAATAGGCATCAAAATAATTTCCAGGTTCCATTCCAATTCTATTCCCATAAAAAAAAATCCTTGGGGGAATTTAACTTGATGAAGAACATTCTTGTACATTGATTTGAAACCAGAATTGGACGGAAATAATTTCCTGTTTGGGGGTTTTCACGCAAGTATCTCACAGATATTAATGGCGTCAGAAAACGTGCAGCAAACTGGTATGAAGAACCAGATTCAGCACCATCTTAGCTTTCAACTCCCCTGATAAAAGAGGGTTTGTGGTGGTGTCTGAATATGAATTGAGTCCACCCTGATCTAACTTTAGAAGAATGATGGCTTCTTTTGCATACAGTAATTTGAATTACTGAAAGATTGGTACTGGAGCTTCAACATTAAACTATATGTTGCCCTAACCATTAGAGGATTTTTTTTTTGTTTTTGGTTAGCCAGTTTCACATAAGCATAATAATAATAATAATAGTTTGGTCACAATCGGCTGCCGTGTTTTGCACACAAAATATGCAGTCAATTAACTTTACAATATATTCCGTGAAGCACTTTGAGGTGTCCAGAAGAAGAGATGTTATATGAAATGCAAGGATTATTGTTGTTAGTTTTAGTGTGTGGTCCCAAAGGAAAGTAGATACAGTACTAAATAGCAAAAGTTTTTATCTACTGCAATCCTCCTCCCCTCAGATACAGAGAAGAATCAATGAATGGGACAATTGAGCCATGGAAAAACTGCAGTTAAATCGCAATAAATGTGCCATCATAACAAGGCACAATTAACAATGAATTAACGAAAATTAATGAAAAATGAAGGAATAAGAACAGTGATTTTGTTTCACTAAATTGCTGTAACGATCAGTTTACGAAACTTTTCAACTCATGATTCAAAAACATATTTCAATTAAAAATATTTTTACAAAATAAACTTATAAAGTAAAGTTTCCTTGCAGCTTTTGCAAACTTGAAGAAACCATTACACAGTAATATTGAGTCATTTGTGCCTTAATGTCTGCTTTGCTCAATTCCTTGCTAACTGCGCATTCAGCTCTTTGCACACAAACAACTGACCAGATTTATTGCACAGAACCTTTCAGTTAGTTCCATGTTTTATGTACTAGCATCGAGCAGCCTTTCAGTTTTTAGCATAACATTGATTCTAACCAAACAGCTTGAAATGCTTCCTGCCCCCACACCTTCCCGGCTCTATAGCAATTCCCGTGTGTACTACTATTGGAGGTCCTGAAATATTATGTCATCCAAAATATTAAGTGGAAATCGGTGAAGGTTATACTAAGCAATATTTCCAGGATTTAACAGCTGAAGAAATAAGGGTACACAACAGCAAATGGGAATGAATGGGAATTTAGCAAAATTATTTAATCTAATAGAAAAAAAAGGACAGATTTATAAGCATATAAATTCTATGCTGTATTAACGCCATTTGTTGTTGTTCATCTTGGTTGTAATGGTTATGTTCATTAAGGGCTGCACTTGGAAATTCATGTTTTAGGCAACAAACATGCAAAATCAAAAGGATGGGCAATGCATCTGAATGCTTTTGTGAGTGCAGGACAACACCAAATTGAGCAAAATAAACTGCATTGCAAATGCTGAGTTTGTCTTGGTGGTCTTAAAATACCAGAGAAATACAAAAAAGGGAAGTGCTTTCAAGCACTCCGAGATACCGTCCAGTGTGGAGGGCGCTATATAAATGCAAGTTGTTGTTGTTAACATAAATTGAACCTGGATGAATGTGGCAGTCTTTACAAGGCAAGCAATTGTACCCATAATCATTGGTGCAAATGTGACTGCTAATAAGATTATTCAAAAATGGCTTGATAAGGTAAGGGCACAAAATGTTCACCTCCTACAGAAAGTAGTTATTTTGGAAAGTTCAAATATACTAAGAAAAAAACAAGAATAGATGTAAGTCCACTTAATCTCCACCCCCGGCCTCAATATCAAGGTAACTCATGGTGCCAATCATGTGAGACTGGGTTAGAATTTGGCTCTGTTGTTAGCACTCTGGCCTCTAAGTCAGAAGATTGTGGATTTAAGCCTTACATTGGGACATGGAATCACACAGCTGACACTCCAGTGCTGAGCTGGGGCTATGTTGCATTGTCATAGGTACTGAATGAGATAGGTGCTGAGGCCTCACTTCTGGATGAACAGTAAAGATCCCATGTCAGTATTTGAAAAGAGAAGGGAGTTTCTCGTAGTGTCCTAGCAGACAATCCCCCAAATAAAATTGGTCAGTTTGTGGGACATTACTGTGCACAATTAGCTGTGGCATTTCATCCACTGTCAAAACCACTTTACAGAATATCCTGTGAAGCATTTTGAGCTGTCTTGATGACATGAAGAGGCGTTATACCAAATGCGAAGTTTATTGTGTTGAGTCCTGTAGCTTTGTGGTTAATAATAATAATCCTTGCATTTGAAATAGCATCTTCTAGATGTTTTAAAGCACTTCACAGAATATACTGTAAAGTGAATTGATTGTATATATGTAGGTGAAACACAGCAACCAATTGCACACAGCAATGTCCTACAAACAGTCGTGGATTGATGTGACCAATTTTTTTGAGGGATTATTATTAGGTGTGTGGAGTAAGGAAAATTGCCCAAGGTTTCGCCCTGGTTAGAGCAAGTGAGAGGACCTGGGTTTGATTCCCAGCAGGGCAAAACATTGGGCAAGTATCCTTACCTCACACGCCTGTTTACCTAACAGTAAATAGGAGGCAGTGGTTAGTTGATTGGAGGATCACTTTTCTGGGGGTTAAAATTTGTTTAAAAAAGATGAATAATTTGATCACTCAATTCACAATTGTTTGTGGGATACAGTTGTGTGCAATTGGCTGCCACATTTCACCCACAAAATATACAATCAATTCACTTCACAGTTATTCTGTGAAGCACTTTGAGAAGCCTTGAAGATGTGATAAGGTGCTAAATCAAATGCAAGGATTATTATTAATAATTTGGCAGTGTTATTGAACTGGCTGTAAAAATTCTTATAAACTACACCTATTGTAGTGTGAGAAAGTACCCATAAACTGTTGCATAACTTAACAACATAAGTGGCAATTAAGTATGGGGCAAGAATATAAGGATTCCGGGAAGAATGACTAGGGAGAGTTGGGGAGAGAGAAAGAGAGAGAAAGAAGGAGGGGATTGGAAAGAAGATGGATTGTAAAATTGCATTAAAGATTGGATTGAATCAACCTTGCGTTTTGTGGATTAAAGAACATTACATACACTATTAGAAATAAAGAAAACTGAAAGTAACATTGGCTTATCTTGATTTTTTTATAACGACAGACCAATCCAGGCTAATTGGGTATTTTGACGTAATTTTGTTTTGTGGGTGAACATGGCAGCCAATTTGTGCACAGTGTAAGGAAAATGTTAATGCAAACCATCTGAAAATAAGTCAAAATCGGATATGAAAGAGAAACCAATTTCTCTGAGCAATCTTTTGTCTCTGTGTATTATATTTGACAATGTCCAGCATGTTCTTCAGTTCTGTCCTATTTTCATTTCTTTCCCCTAAACAATTGTGCTGAAAGAACTTATTTTGCCTCCCTTAGGCAGTGACAAAACAATTTATGTTGATTTGGCTTCATTTTCATGAAGGTTCATTCATTCCTGTAATGAATGTCTTCACACATTAGAAGATTTATCTTTCTAAGCAACTCCAAAATAACAAGATATAAATCTTGTATGTGAACTATGTCTCTGTTAAGCTTGACCTTATGAGAATGATTTTAACTTTAGTACATGGAAACATAAAAGTCAAGAATGAGAAAAGGTTATTTCCCCAATCAAGCTCATCCATCTATAAGAACATAAGAACATAAGAATTAGGTGCAGGAGTAGGCCATTCAGCCCTTCGAGCCTGCTCCGCCATTCAATAAGATCATGGCTGATCTTCTCACCTAACTCTAATTACCTGCCCCATCCCCATATTCCCTAATCCCTCTATTTAAAAAAAGTCTATCAGTCTCAGCCTTGAAAATGTTCTAACACATTAACATTTCCATCAAGACATCCAAAAAAAGTCATCATCTATGTTTTGCACAATATTAAAATTTTTAAAATACATATTAGAAGTTTTTTTCAATATGATGCAAACATAATAATTTCTCTTCAAACTGCGACTTCCAATAATTAAATCTGTTATTCTGTGAATCTCTTTGAGACATAGTATGACAGGCAAGGATTATTATCATTAAAAACACAATTCGACATCTCACAGTGTAAAACACAATCAAGTTCAGTACTAAGAAATCTATAATGGTAAGAAAATGTTAGGAAACAGTATGTTGAGAGCAGTAGTAATTATTAGAGTGAAGCCCAAGTGAAAACAACAACAACAAAATTACATTTATTTAGTGCCCTAAATAGTAGTCCAGAGTTTAAAGTTACTTTTAGTTGGTGTAACCTCAATTTACAAAATCCACAATTTTTTTTCCAGTCGACCAAAACGATTATTGGGATCTGTTCTGAGCTTACAATAAAGGAAAATAAGTTAAAATAATATATAACATATATATAATATATAATAATACATAACATTGACTATTCAGGCTAATCAACATTCAGTTTTGTTGTGTTTTATATGTAGCATAAGATAGATAATCAGAATACCGATAATGCAACAGGCTATTAAATTATCTGATTATTCATTTTGTTTGAATTGTGGTCAGTAATAGCAAGATTGTGTAGATTTCAATGTATTTTGATGTGGATGATGTTGTTCTGATGGCCAGAGTTAAACTACACAGTATAACAAGTTTGAATAATCATGTGAAGCATCAATAACTCGGCCCAGAGAAAACCTAAAAAGAATGCATCACTTTTGAAACACTATGATCTTTGCGCCTCAATCTTCACATAGCACAAAGCTGCTGAGTATGTTCGCTTATGTAGTATAGTCCTCCCTTTGCACATTGGTTTGTAAATTCTGCAATACTGGCACCTGCTCATAACTTGAGAAAGGAATCATATCTAGGTGTGTGATTCTCCTGTGAACTAAATCATGCCTGCTGACTGAAACATTTTTACTCTAAATTATTGATGGGATTCCATATTCTGGGTGGCATTTCAGTGGCTGATGTTGATATCTTCTTGTTTCAAAGGCTCAGTATCAGACATTGTTGAACAAGACTACTTTGGTATAGAATCGGTGGACCCTTCAAAAATAAATGACTTAGTCTTAGTAAGACACGCTTGTTTTTACACTTTAGTCTAATATTCATCTTGTCTTACTTCAGTGCCAGCAATAAATTAAAGTGCATCGTATTTGATTTTCCATCTTTTGCCTGTCAGGCAAGAGAATGCATGTACTTGCACAGAACTATCTAAAGAGCCTTAATGCCTGCAGATTGAGATGGGTCACTCTCTCCCAAATCGCCAACACATCTCCCATTGTTTCTTTTTGCCAAACAGCTGCCATTTCAAACCTCATCACTGATCAACATTGTGATTTTTATCGTAGGGTTGCAATCCCCCCAAAAAGTAAACGTATGGATTATTATATAATTAGTACATCAACAACAACAACAAAATTACATTTATAGAGCATTTCTCACGTTAAGCCTTTCACGTCAGATTAATACTGAACAGGAAATATTTTTGGATAACTTTAGAGCCGTGCCAGCGGCTGTTTCTTTTATACCATTGTTCAAGAAATAGCTGCTTAAACCCATTTGTTACAGCACAGTGGAGCTCAACATTGGAGCCTGAATGCCTCTGTCATCATCCTAAGGCCCTGGACCATCAAAGTTTCAGACCCAAGCTGGGGGTGGGAATTGGGGAGTTTGGAGGGTAGGCAGAAAGCAGGGTGATCAAAGTCACGGTCGAAGACGAGGGTCTTGAAGGAGGCAAATGAGTGGGCGAGGCAGACAGACTGCGTGAGTCCTCGCCCATTAATGATGGATGGGCGAGATGGGGGACATGAAGCAGGCCAGAGCCCACTGAGTTGTAGGGAGTGGGCAGGTTAGCAGAGGGTAGGAGATCACAGAGGTATGAGGGGAACAAGGCCATGGAGGGCTTTAAAGGATCTTGGTGTATCCTCTACAAAATGGGAAGCTGTGGAGTAGAGTGAGGATGGGGGTGATATGGTCATGGAGCCGGGTGTGGGAGAGGACATGAACTCCAGAGTTCTGCATGATCTGAAGCTTATGGAGGGTGGAGTAGGGGAGTCCACCAAGTTTATATTGGTCTCAGGGGCTTGCGGTGTGGAGCCGGGCAATATTGCGGAGGTGAGGGAAGGCAGAGTGGGTCATGGCATGGATGTGAGGTAGAAAGGATAGTTGTGGTCAAGATGCCAAGTGTTCATGAACTGGCTCAGTGAGGAGAAGTGTGCATCCGTGGATGGTGACGCTGTCAATACCTTTCAGGTACGTGCTTGCCTATAGTTAACCGTAGGCTGTTTGCACATCAAAATCTTTGCTGTGAAATAGTCGTTCATGAAGTTATATTAAAGAAAGTAAATTTCCTGTCATCCTCACATTCATGCAATTGTGGGATACTGAAGCACTCAGTTGCATTGTCTGAGCAGGTCACATGAT
The DNA here is from genome assembly GCA_035084275.1 of Hydrolagus colliei. Lineage (NCBI taxonomy): Eukaryota > Metazoa > Chordata > Chondrichthyes > Chimaeriformes > Chimaeridae > Hydrolagus > Hydrolagus colliei. The sequence continues at coordinate 46,293,113 of CM068743.1, forward strand.
GGGGATGGAGAGTGGCTCCTTTTTTTGAACCAATGTAGAACAAATTAATTAAATATAAGAATCCTTGCATTTGATGTCATGCCTTAGCATTATTTCAAGATGTCTCAAAGCATTGTTCAAGATTTTATTGCGATGTGTAGTAGTTGTATTTGTAGAATCCCCAAATCAGCCAATGAAATAAGTAATCCATTTTATTTGAGATTTGGCCAAGACACTGGATAAAAAAAACTCCCCTTTCTATTTGATATGTGATGAAGGATCTTTAACATTAACAGCAACAACCAAATTATACTAGTAAAGTGCCTTTCAGATCGGCAGGACGTCCCAAAGCGCTGGACAGTCAATGTTTCAGAACCGAGCTGGGTTCGGGATCAGGGAGGGTAGAGGGAAAGGAGGGAATTTGGGTGACTGATGGGACATCGAATAGGAGGGTCTTGAGATGGGACTTGAAGGAGGCTAGGGAGGGGGAAGGTGGAGGGACTGCAGGAGGGAATCCCTGAAGTTAGGGGCAGCGTGGCTGAAGGCTCGCTCACCAATCGTGGAGTGGGTGGGTGGGGAGACATGGAGCAGGCCGGAGCCCGTGCAGTGGAGGAAGCAGGAAGCTTGGTAGGGGGTTAGGACATCACAAAGGTAGGGTGGGGCGAGGCCATGGAGAGCTTTGAAGGTGAGGACCAAGATCTTGAATTGATTCCTCTGGGTGACAGGGAGCCAATGGAGTCGGGCAACAATGGCAGAGATGGGGTTTCAGAGCTTGGAGTGGTAGAGAACATGGGCCACAGAGTTCTAGATTATCTGCAGCCTATGGGGGAGGAATTGGGAAGGCTGACAAGCAGGGCATTGGCGTAGTCAAGCCTGGACGTGATGAAGGCATTAATGAGGGTTTCAGCGGCCTGAGGGGTGAGGTAGGGTAGCAGAGTCAGCAATGTTGTGGAGGTGAGGGAAGGCAGTATGGGTCATGGCTTGGATGTGGGGGTGGAAAGAGGATTGAACAAGATACCCAGTTTGTTGACTGGCTTGGTGAGGTGGAGGGTGCTATACAAATGTAATCTTGTTGTTGTTGTTGTTGCAACCATGGAGGTGATGCTGGCAGTGCCTAAACATTTATTTGGGGAAGATGGGTTTGCGAGGTTATGGGGAAAGCGGGGGAGTGGGATTAAATTGCTCTTTTTAAAGACCCGGCACAGACTCGATGGGCTGAATGGCCTCCTTTTGTGCCGTAAGATTTTATGATTCTATGATAAACAGGCATTTTCACAGAGGGTTTTATCTCTATTTAGTGTGCATGAGACACTATTGTGACTAAATAGCATCCGACAGTGTTACTGCCTTCAGATGATTAGGACATCAAGGTGGAACCACCATTTATTTCCTACCTTATGTCTAAATGTCTAAAATCTCTTCAAGTGTATTTCCCAAAGGCCATAGTTAGCAGTGCTAACTGCACTATCAGCACTTGATTAGAGCACTGAATCACATTAAAGCCGAAGTATAGGATTTCAGTGGAAGTAAATTTAAACTATGGTTAAAGGATTTTAAGGTAAAATATATGGAAATGATCTTTGTGATGTTAATTTGATATCATTATCATCACCAAACCAAGTCATCAGTATTCATTTTCGAACCTTTCCTTAAATGCTCCATACTCGGTTTTAAAATAAGTTTAGAGTAAGCTAAATAGCAATCTATTTAGCACAATCTTCCCTATAATTATCTGCCAAGCAATCTGCATAAAAAGTTAACCTGTTGTTTTACTTTTATGTTTATCCAGATATATGATAAAATGTTAAAAGTTGCAGAGGATTTGACTGGATTTAGCTTGTATATCTCATTTAATTGAAAACAATCATTTTTGGTTAATTTTTCTCTCCTCGGAGTAGAATTTCTTAGCGTGTGAATTAATACAAGGGTGACTTTATAAACAGAGGTAACAATGGCACAGATTGAATAGGCCAAATGGCAGCGCTTTATCCTGATAATAGCAGAGATGTGAAGCTTCAACCCCATGTCGGGAATGTGATTGAACTCGGTCTAAAATAATGTTCCAGTGCAATGTTAGGAAGCTCTGCATTGCAGGACGCACTTTCTATCGCATGAGATGTTAAACTGTGGTCCGCCTGCTAGTTCAGATGGATGATAAAGATACTGCAACACTTATTAGAAGACTGCAGTTTCCCAATATAGGAAAACAAAACACACAATATTGAGCTATTTTTCATTGATCTAGTTAAGCTTAGTGTGGTTTGGTTTCTAGTATTCTAACAAAATATCTTGAATTTGCCAATAGAATAATAATAATAATCCTTTCACCTGTAGGTGGCAGCCACATTTTACACAGAGCGATGCCACCACTCTATGTCGTCCTGACGTGAAAGGCGCTATACAAATGTAATTTTGTTGTTGTTGTTATTTCTGCAGGAAGTGAATGACTATTTTATTGCTGGGGTATTGTTGGCCGGATCACCAGGAGAAACATTTTAATATTGACACAAAATTTTTAACATTCACTTCGATAGCCAGACTGGATCTGGAGAATGGAATTCCAACAATGCTACATTCCCTCAACACCCCATTTGAATGTCAGTCTTGACAATGAGCAGAAAGTCCCAGCATGGTGGGGGTGGGGGAAGTTTGAGCAATGAAGAGAGAGCACTTCCAACTGAGCCAGGCTGAAGCCAAATACGGTGAACCTTGCATCGAACTTCACACAGTTTGGTATCTGTGCTGGTTAATACATTTACGTGGGATATATGTAAGAGGGTAATGATGTCTACCTTCAACCATAATCATCTCGTGCAAGAAACAAGGGTTTGGCTTGAATGAGAGAGCGAGAGAGGACTGACATTTTCTAAAATAAACAGCATACTACAGGAGTAAATAGTACTGCTGAAATTTAATCAGTAGCTTTTGCATTGGCTAAAATTTAAAATGCAGATTAGTGTTTAAATGCTGAATGTAATTTTGAGTTCCCTGGTGCATATTTTTTTATTACAAAATACAAATTACAAAATTCCTTGTGATGGTTTGTTATTATATTATGCAGATCAGTGGCTGATAGTTGCAGTTGTTGTTATACCTTAATACTGATGAGGGCGACAGAATAATAGCACAGCGGGCTGCTAATTATTGGTGACTGTGACTTGCATTTGGGGCTGCCCTGAAGAATCATTCTTCACTTATTAATCCAAGAGGAACTAGGTCTTACTACTAAAGCACACACTGCATTATGCTTCTTAACATTTTCAAATACTTCCCTAAAGGGCTTAGAGAAAAGGTTACGGCGATAAACTGAATTTTAAACATATAACTTGACTCTCAGGCATTTGTATGACCAAACTACATCTAGCAAACAGTTCTCGTGGCAGATAATCATTTGCCTGTGGTTTCCTTTCCTTGTGACCTTTATATAACTGATGCTAGAAGTCACACAGGTCCCTGCAGTAGAGTTGTGCACATGCCTGCCAATTCAAGGGCAAAAGTCCTGTAGCTCAGTGGTTATAACACTCGGTTTACAAGCGAGAGACTTAGGTTTTATTCCTGGCAGGGCAATATGTTGGGAAAGTTTCCTTACTCCACACGTCTCGGTAAGTAATAACCCGGTTCTTAGTTGATTAGTGGGTCACATTTCTGGGGGTAATAACTTTTTCAAAAATAACTAATATTAATAAATTGGTCTCTCCAAGCTCGTCATTAACCATTCTGAGACGTTATCGTACATGAAGGGTGCAGTATAAATGCAAGTTATTGTCACCCTTACCAACGTGTTTTTAATCTTTTCGGTGACTCAGAAAGGAGTACTTGGATTTCATGATCATATCAATAGAAATCAGATCAGACGAATTTTTATTTCAGGAAATTTATTTTGTAGAATTTAACTCAAAATCTCATGATATTTATTACCAGTCATAACAAGCAGCTTTTATTACAGTTCAGATTCATATTATAATGAGGTACTCCTGTACAGCAATTGAACTTGGCTCTTGACTTTCATATCAGATTTTCATCTACGCTGTGTGGTGTTCACCTTACTACCCATCTCATTACTGCATGCAAAATGGTTGACTTGCAAAAGATTACGTTACAATTAGAGTTGAGTGTAATTGAAGATTATGACATTTAACAGGTTAATTGACATTAACGCCTGTAGAATTCAAAAATTTGCACAACCATATAAAAGAGAGTGTGCTTGGTAATGGAATGTCAGAATCAAGCGAAACCTTTCAATAGCCCAGGTCCTGAACCAGACAGGGCCACAGTAGTCCAGGGCACTGTTGATGACAAATGAGCCAACCTGGTTCATTTGCAAGACTTGGAAAGGCAGGCTAAACTATTTGTGGAACATTGATGTGCACAAACTGACTGCTGTAATCGCCCACAAAATATGCAATCCTTAAGATTTAAAATAAATACGGTAGAGTCCTTTGAGACATGCTCCTGATGTGAAAGGAGATACTGTATATCAAATGCAAAGATTATTATTATTACAATTAAGTAAGTTAATAGAGTGTGGGTTTAGTGTACTTTAGATTTAAATTTGCAAATCACCTTGACATTACCATTTCCAGATGTACAGAATTTACAATGAATGAACCACAGTCCAGATATTTCATGGAGAACCCTCTCCCTTACCCTGGTTCGGTGTCATGCTCCGCCACGGTAGCAAGTGCTCTGGGACGCTACTCTGTGTAAGGGGCGGTATATAAGAGCAAGTTGTTGTTGATGTTGTTCCTGCCGTTGACTATGTGTCTAGTTTTCTACAAGATCAATTGTTACTATTCCTTGACACAAGGAATAGTAAAATCAACCATGAATTTCACTCCAACAATCAACCTTGTAGAAGAGGAGAGAACATTGTGCTCTTTCGGGCCCAGAATGAACTTTTAAATCCACAGGCTTTGGACAGGAAAACAACAACTTGCATTTATACAGCATCCCTCACACAGTGCACTTGACAGCTGAGCTTGGGGGTGGGCAGAAGTGACCGGAAGCATAGTTGAAGAGGAAGGTCTTCAGGCTAAGGGGAAGGAGGGGCAAGGTGAAGGGATAGAATAGATTGATGCAGAGATTCGGGGAGCAGTGGTTGAAAGTGCAGCTGCCATTGGTGGAATGGAGGGCACAAAGGACATATAAGAAGCTGGAGCCAGTTGAGCGGAGGCAATGGGCAGTGGGTGGGGGGGATAAGCAGGTTGGATATACAAGGAGGTGCCAGGGCATCAAGGGATTCAAAGATGAGAGTGAGGATCTTGAAACTAATCTATTTGGTGATAGGCAAACAGTTGAGTCTGACTAGACCTGGTGTGATGGGGATATGGAGTTTAATGCAGGTAACTATGCAAGCCTCAGTGTTCTGGATAAACTGGATTTTGTGGATTGTGGAGCTGGGGAGCTAGCAAGTATGGATTAGAGTGGTCAAAACAGGAGGCAACAAATACACCAACAAGGGTTTCAGCTGTGTTTGGGGAAAGATATGGTCAGTTGTGGGTATTGTGACAGAGGTGGAGGAAGGCGGTCCTAGTCAGAGACAAAATGTGGGATTGGAAGGACAGCTGGGGTCGAACTTGACATCTCGGTTATGCACCGGTTCGTCTGACAGTTAAGGCAGTTAGGTGGGTGGGGGATGGATTTGAGCAGGTGAGGGTCCAGGAGCTTAAACTTATTTCTAGATCTTGTTCCTCCCAACCCATGTGATCTTCTCCAGCCTCACTCTTCTGCTTGCCTGTTCTGCTTGGCAAATGCAGATTGTTCTGCCCTGTCCATCCTACCATTGGCAGCTGAGCCTTCAGCCACTATGCAGTGTCTTTTTTTGTGAAAGGCACAAAAATGCACATTGTTGTTATTAGCCTCTCATCTTCAGGATCCCCATCACTCAAACCCTCTGTCTCAACCCTCACTGACTGTCTTCAAGAGCCATTTAGAATATTTATTATTTCTGCTGTACCTATGGTTTGGTTGTCCCCTTTTCCACCTCTTCCAACCCCTTGTTCATATCCAGCATAGTGTCAGTTAGACCTTAGATACAATAAAGTACCTTGATTTAGCTCACTTCATGTTAGGATGATATCCCTTGGCAATGGACAGTCAAGGGTTTGCACCCAAGCGGGGTGTTGGAATCAAGAGGGCTGGAGACTCACTGGGTGGGAGGATAACCAAAGGCAGTCAGTAAAGATGTGCTTGGAGATCCCTTTGAGTAATGCAAAGGGATTCAAGGATGGAGTTCCAGACTGAAGGCACGAGTGCCGGGCAGCACAGGGGATATGGAGTAGGTGAGTGCCCATTGAGTGGAGAGGTTGATAAAGTTTTAGTGGGTCACCAGAGGTAGGGAGGGACCAGAGTTAGGAGGGCTTTGAAAATGAGGATAAGTATCTTAAGGAGGAAGAGTTGGGAAGTTGGGTGAGCAAGGTGTTAGCAGAGTTAAGCCTGGGTGTGATGAAAGCATGGATGAAGATCTCAACAGCCAGAGGGGGAAGGTAGCAGCAGAAGCGGCCAATGTTGCAGAGGTGGGGGAAGGGGTTTAAAGGATAGTTGAGTTTGTTCTCTTCATGTAGTGTCCTATATAAATGTGAATTATTATTGTACTTCGTCAGCATGAAGTAAATGTTTATCCATTTCACACGGATGAAAAATGCTTACACTGCAGGTAATTTCTATTCACAATGTTTTATTCACTTCTTAGGAATATTATCTGGCTAATGATTCTCATTGGAATACAGGTACTGTATATACACTTTATTTTATAGACTCTAACAGCAGCAGGACTAACTCAGCACCATGTTTTTTTTTACACAGGGTAAATGTATCAGTTCACACTGCATTAATTTTTGCAGCAGTACTTTAATGTGCAAGGCAATTGCTAACACTGCTAACACTTTGTAGTAAAAGTGTTGTTCGATGCATTATTAACCATAGTAAATAAAATAATTTTATGTTTGATTCATTACCTTTCACAGGGTATACTGAAAACTGTAGTGACTATATTTTGTAGGCAAATGTGGCAGGCAATATGCACACATAAATACGCCACAACGTTATCAGATGAAGGATGTAGTCCTAGTATGAATCTATGGATAGCAATCGGAAATTTGATCCTGGCAGATTTCAACATTAAAACTTGGTTTAATCTCACCCAAAGCGCAAGGAAACACACTCCAGCACGGTATTTGGGTATCAGTCTAGGCCAGTGGTTCCCAACCTCGGGCACCAACCCAAATCAGGATTGCGGGGTTCCTCAGTAGGTTGCGAAGGGTCATCAGTTGTTTTTTTCTTCTTCAATGTTGAAAAGTGCCTGAGGTGACACTGCCGACCAATTTGTATGAAAGACTGTACTAGCGAGTTGTGCTGAGTCCACAAAAGAAAAGGAGATATTGTCTTGGCTGAGCTTCGCTTCAGTCGTGTATTCGCCGCCTAAGGGTCGGGAGGATCTATTGGTGGTCAATTTAGGGTTGCAGCAAAAAAAGGTTGGGAACCACTGGTCTAGGCTATGTGAGTTCAAAGTTCCAACCTAGAGCTTGAACCATAACTTTATGACCCTTAGGTGAGAGCCAGGCTGATACTCTGCACTCTACAGGAAAAGCAATTCTTTCATTGTCACAATCATTAGCCAACTTCTTCTAAATTCAGCAACTGATTGTAGATCATTACTCATATGTGAGTCTGGGCTGGAAGGCTATTCCTTGCTGCAAGACTTTTTAACTGGCATTTAACAGTAGCAACACAATCAAAGGCACACTTGATTATATTGTCATTCAGGATTCAAGCACGTACTCCCAGTATGAATCTATGGATAGCAATCGAAAATTGGACCTTGGCTGATTTATTTATTCGATTAATTGATGAGCCAGAAACAAGAAGGCATGATGTTAAGTTAATCACAAACGTGGTTTAAAGCAGAAATTCTATGCCATAAAACATTTTTGAAACAATATTCATTCCATTTATTTTCAAAGGGAATTAGTTAGATACATTTGTAAAGCGATTTGTTGGGAGGATGTCACAGGGCTCTGAACACTCAGGGATTAGGGCTTGAGCTGGGGGAGGGTGGGAGTAGGGATTGGGATCAGGAAAGGTGGGCCATAGGCATGGTCGAAGAGATGGGTTTTGAGGTGTGCCTTGAAGCAGGTAAGGGAGGGAGTGAGACAGGCTGGGCGGGGAACTTGGAGCTGGCCTGGGGACTGCTGAGCAGAGGGAGCAGACAGTTGATAAACGATTAGAAGGTCGAAGCGGTAGGTTGGGGCAAAGCCATGGTGGATGACAATTGTGAACTCTATCCTCTGATGGCTGGGTAGCCAGTGGAGCTAGGTGAAGTAGGTGTGATAGGGTCACAGTGCATTGTGTTGGAGTGGACATGAGCTGCATAGTTCTGAATGATCAGCAGCTTGTGGAAGGCTGATTAGCAGGACATTGGCATAGTCAAGGCTGGTTGTAATGAAGGCATAAATGAGAGTTTGGGCTGCCTGAGGAGTGAGGCAGTGGTGGAGTTGGGCAATGTTGCAGAGGTGGGGGAAAGCACAACTGGTCATGGCATGGATCTGGCGGACAAAAGACAGTTGAAGGTTCAACAAGATGGCTAGGTTCCTGACTGACTTGGTGAGGTGAAGTGTGCATTTGTGGATGCTGATGCTGCCAGTGCCTGAGGTGCAGTGCAGGGCATGAGCCAATCAGGAGGGCCTTGGTTTTGCTGATGTTCGACTGTAGAAAGTTAGCTCTCATCCCGGACTTGATGTCTGACAGGCAATCTGTCAAGACTCCGTCTTAGGTCGAGGGAGGAGGCTGAGAGACAGAGTTGGGTGTCATCCATGGACATGTGGAAGTTGACATGTAGATGCTTAATAAAGATGAATATTAAAAAACATGTGAACAAATAGAAGAGTGGAATCAGACTAAATTATTCAGATGAAGAAAATAATCATTCACAATTGATGGCCTGAATAAATGTGAACACTGGTCTGTCGATATGGAAATTTTCCGATTAAATATATCGATGGGCTCATATCGAGATATACCGAAATATCGATATTTTCGGGTTTTTCGTATTGTGCATGCACGCGCGGCGCGCGCATTCGGACTGCGCGCGCATTCGGGGCCTATCTCCTCAGGAGGTAAATATATTTCTCCCTCTGTGTCTCTCACTCTCTCCATCTCTGTGTTTTTCTGTCTGTGTCTCCCTCTCTCCCTCTCTCCTCGCTCACATCCCCACCATCTCTATCAATCTGTATATTATCACATCCACCCCGTCTCTCCCCCCACCCCCCCGCCGTCATTCTCTCGCACCCCCCACCCCCGTCGTCTCTCTCCCCCACCACAAACCAGCCGTCTCTCTCCCCCTCCACCCCCCCAACTGTCTCTTTCTCCCTCCCCCCACAGCTGTCTCTCTCCCCCTCCCCCCAGCCATCTCTCTCCCCCTCACACCAGCCGTCTCTCTCCCCCTCCCCCCAGCCGTCTCTCTCCCCCTCCCCCCAGCTGTCTCACTCCCCCTCCCCCCAGCCGTCTCTCTCCCCCTCTCCTCCCCCCCAGCCGTCTCTCCCCCTCCACCCAACTGTCTCTCTCCCCCTCCCCCCAGCCGTCTCTCTCCCCCTCCCCCAAGCCGTCGCTCTCCCCCTCCCCCCAGCCGTCTCTCTCCCCCTCTCCCCCCCCCTCTCCCCCCCCCCCCAGCCGTCTCTTTCCTCCCCAACTGTCTCTCTCCCCCTCTCCCCCCACCGCCGGTTCTCTCCCCCTCTCCCCCCCCCAGGCGTCTCTCTTCCCCTCTCCCCCCAGCCGTCTCTCTCACCCTCACCCCCTCCCACCCCCAGCCGTCTCTCCACCCCACCCCACCCCTTGCATACCTGTATATTGTATTCGAGGACTATGAATACAATATGGCGGCTTTGTACCTCAGTCTGTGCATTGTGTATAGAGATGAGCATTCTGGGTCTTGTAGTTCAGTGTGCGCGCATTCCGATTTTTTACCTCTATATATCGATTTTTCGATATATCGATATTTTTGAACTGCCTATATCGGCGTATCGATATGAAAATTATATCGGGTTTTAGCGATATATCGATATATCGCCGGACCCTAATGTGAACAATATTCGCCCACAAATATACAGTCAATTCACTTTACAGTACATTCCGTAAAGCATTTTGAGACATCTAGATGACTTGAAAACCACTTTATCAAATGCAAGGATTATTATGATAATAATTTTAGATATACTTGGGCAGCCCCAATGGTGGTGATAGAGCTGATGATGTCGACCAGAGCACCCTTGTTGGAAATCCATTCTGTGCAGAGTTTGCTGGTCTTAGAAAAGGAATGAATGGAGAGAATATATTGAGTTAGGCAGCGTAAACTCAACTAGATTTCCTACTCCTGGTCGCTCTACAGACACCCTACTGGTTACATGTGTTTGTGTACGGCAGCTGAGTGGCGAGAGGTCAGCTTGACACCATCCACAATTACTCTGAGTTATGAAAAATAAGTTTAGGATTGTTACCAAGTGAGCCTAAATCTTCAGTTTTCATGGAAGAAGTACAATAATTATTTTGTTCCACGATTGGTCGAAGAGCATTCAATCTGCTTTGCAGATTGTATCTCTCTCTCTCTCAAAATCCCTTGGCCTTGAATTGTTCCTTTTTTCCAAAATCCTACCTATTTGAGTGTGCCTTTTCACCCTACAGCTTCCCCCATTCTCAAACCTTGCTCTGACTCCCATACCATCTCTGTAAGATACTTTCCTGCATGAAAGGCACTAGTAGAAAAGTACAACATTTTCGTTGTGCTGTATTCAGATTGCAAGTAGAAACTTAATTCCTCCGAAACATGTCACTTGTCACTTATAATAACTTTCGTACATGCTTTATGCTATACTGTGTTGTGATTTCATTTTTAAAAGAATCCCTTATTGTGATTTTGGAAATCTGTCTGGAAAGAAAATGCCTTAAATAGTTTTAAAATAATAAATAGCTATGAAATAAGACTAAACAAATCAGTTAAGTAACTACAAAATATATTGCTTGTCAGCCTCAAACAGAACAATGTCAGCAGCTGCTAGTCCCCAAACCATTGCATTCATATTAATCTTTCTCATTTTTATGAACTGTTCTCTATCAATATTTAATCAACAAAATAAATAAAATTCAGTGAAGTAGAAATGAAATAAACAAGTTACCCACACCCAAAAAGCCAACTTAAATTTTTTTTAATGTGCTGTAAATAAACATTGGTTAGAATTTTAGTTAAAAAAACACTAGAAAATCTCTACATTGAAGATTAATTGCATCCACAGTACAATAAAATGCAACAAATTATGTTCTCATTATTTTATAAATAGTGTAAATACGGTAATAGACTGCTTTATGAAAGTTTTGCAATCTGACAGTTAATTACTATAATCTTATTGATAAACTGAGTCTGAGTTTTCATGTCATTTAAATTATAAATAAAGGAAATTGTTGGTAATATATAAAGTACACCGACTGTATTGTTGGCCAGGTTTGAAAAATGGATTTCTTGGTAAATGTTTAATGGCTAATTTATCAGTAGGACTATGATCAAGCATCTGCTCCTGAAAGCATGATGATCTGCAATCCTCACCGCTTGCCTTACAGATAAAATGTCACCAGAAAATTCAGTGTACATTGCAAAGAATATTGCTGCATAGAAACAATTTAATAACTGCATCTGGATTGAGAAAACTGAAAAGGCTTCCAGCTTCACTCTTTTGGTTCATGACGTGAACTCAGTCTGATTGCTGCCTTAGTAATCACTCCCATCCATGTGTTCTTGTCTGTGATACTTTCTAATTGTTTTAAATGTTTCCTTTTAAAATTTTAATTATAGATGTGAACATTTACAGTTACATTTCCAACTGCAATTAACCCTTTGGGGTTATTTATAGAAGCGCAATGCAGCAATTTATTCAAAGAGATGCCTAAAGGAACAGATTCTCTATACTTCATTCCATTTTTCCAATTCTGTTTCAGAATAATCTGAACAGCTCTTTTCTCTACTAACATGTGCAATATTAAATTGCTTCCATCATGTATCATAAGTATAACCATTATATATTTAAACAACTGTGGTTCCCAAGAAACAGATACAGCAATTCATTTTTTCAGGTTAGTGTTATATTTCTCAAAATGTGTTAACAGAATGCATTTCATTAAAAGTTAGTTGCATTCCACTACTTGAAAAATCTCATCTATTGACATCAGTGACGTGCGGTGGGTAAAATGTGATGGGTATTTTCCGTAAATACGCATGCGTGGAGATGGCATTTCAATGTGGTTTGATTGCAATTGGTAGATAGAGGAAAGGCAGCGGTAGCTTGTGCCTATTTCACCTGTTACTGAGACACTGAGAAAGGAACATGCATGCGCATCGGAACTACATTCAACTCAATGGGTAAAAAAGGCACGGCATCTCACTGCCTTTCTGTTGCTTTTAAGGTAGGCATATCAAATCGCAGTTAAATAATTTTGGTAGTTTCTACTAAAAATTGTTTGCATTGTTTGTAATTGTTTACATGTTTGCATGTAAAATGTGCATTGTAAAAATATAAATCATTAAATAATCATCTACAATTTAAAGTTTTTATTTTCATAAGGTAGGCACTGCCTACCCTGCCTACCCTAACTGATTGACATTGAAAAGACATGACTCAGAAGAAAGAAGGAACCAAATATTTTTTTTTAGAAACAGATCTTTTTGCAGAAGTTATCTGACAGAACATTTGCCCATTGTGAAAGCTGCTCAGGAAAGCCAGTACACAAAGGAATAGCATTAGAAATAATATGTTAAGCAAAACTCAGGACAAGAATAAATTCTATTCCCTCTCTGAAGAAATACCTTACTAATCGTATGTATAATAAAACATTCTACTGTATAATGAAATTTTGCAAACTCAAAAACAAGAATCCCTTTTCCTTGAGTTGGTCCGTGGGTTGGTTTTGTTTTCTTTATTCACCTCTCCTTGGAAGGGACGAGGTAACCAGCAAGAGCAAATATGTATAGGTATGTATTATTAGGGAGGAGGAATGAGAGACCTGTCCTGAGAGTGAACTTAATGAACACCTGGGCTTTCTCTTTTGCTCATAACTGTGTATCTAGATATCTATGTAAATCACATTCAGGTCTGAATGCCTATTCAGGTGGATGTTGGAGATTCCTAGGCAGTGATCGAAAAGAAAAGAATTTCTCCGGGCATCCTAGCCAACAATCCCCTAAATTGAAGTGGTTGTTTGTGGGACAATGCTGTCCACGGTTTTGCGGTTAATCTATTACTTTACAGTATATCCTGTGAGACACTTTGGATGTTAACCTGGTGTGAAAGATGAAATACCAAATGGAGGAATTATTATTATTATTATTATTATTATCTAAGAATGCAAATTCATCAGTGTGGTGTGAGAGATTTACATGATATACACTACTGTAAAGTGACTGACTATGTATTTTGTGGACAGATTTTGTTATTATTATTCAATTTTATAATTGTTTGACACAATAACATCAGAGCACAATCATTACAAGTAAGGTCCCACAGAGAAATGTTTCTCAATGAAGATTTGCTAAAAGCTATTTTCTAATTGCAGTTATCTGAAAGATAAAACAACATCCGATGACAATAATGGGAGAACCCATTGGGAACAATGTAATACAATCTCACCACAGAAGGACACCATAATGCCTTGAGAATGCCAAGAAGTATTTTTTAGTTTCATTAAACTTGTTGAGGGGCATTCAATAATCCATAGATGGTATGGAAATAATACTATTATTATTAATAATCCTTGCATTTGATTTAGCACCTTTTACATTGAGAGGACATTTTAAGGCTCTGTACGATGCACTTTAATGTTCGTGACTGTATTTTTGTAGTGGAACATTACAGACAACAGCAACAAAATTACATTTATAGAGTGTTCTTCATGTCGAGAGGACGTCCCAAGGCTCTGGACAATTTGTGTATGACATTCTCTCGCAAATAGCCATGAAGGGAATGACCAATTTAATACTTAGGGGTCAAAAACGCAAAATACTGCAGATGCTGGAAATCTGCTGATTGTTCCCAGTGATTTCTGTTTCTGTTTAATATTTAGGGGATTGCTGGCGAAGACGTTGGGAAAAACTCCACATTATCCTTGACAGGAAACAAGTTTTCCAGCTGAAAATTGAACAACCCATATTAAAAGCTATGTTTTATGTTTTTACTCGCTTAAAAATTGTCAGTGCTTGTGATATTTTGATCAATATTACATCGACAAGGCATTTCAACCTGGCAAAATTCTGTCCAAAAAGTAGAATTTCAAATCACTCTATGAAAAGGAAAAAATGACCTCAACATGCACAATAATAAAAATTGGTCATTTCAATCCACGACTGTTTGTGGGACACTGCTGTGTGCAATTGGCTGGCGCATTTCGCTCACAAATATACAGTCAATTCACTTTACAGTATATTCTGTGACGTGCATTGAGACATCGATAAGAGGCGGAAAGCACTATATCAAATGCAAGGATTATTATTAGTAGTAGTAGTATTAAAAGTGTTGTCTCAAATGCAAAGATTATATTTATTATTATTATTGCTGGGTAAACAGAGGGTGTGGAGCAAGCAAACATACTTTCAATGTCACTACTCAGAAGTTGCCTTGGACCTGCCCCGAATGTCCGTGCATCCAAAGTGCTCCTGTCACCATTCTGGGCCTCACGATGTCTTCTGATTTCAAGCTAAATTCTCACATCTCCTTTATTGCTAAAGTACAAGAAGCCACCTGGATAATGAAAACATGATTAAGTAGTCAAGGAGAAAAAAAACTTTTTTTTCAGGTATTATATACAGTATATTGTATTAATTTTCAGGTAGCAACGAGTAATGAGTCTTTGTCACAAGGACTGGCTAAGACAAAAATAATGAGTTGTGGATTCCAGTCTGTTTCTATGTGTGCATCATCCAATTGCTCTCGCAAATTCTATATTTAGAGATTGAATTCCAGTAGTAGTGTTTCATGCGCATTCTTCAGTACAGTGTTGTAATACTGTACTAAGGTTTCAATAGGCTAGTCATTTGGAAATCAAGGCTGATTGTTCTAGAATTGCTCTGTAATAGCCACATTCTTTTGTAAAGGCTGAAAGGGAAAAGCACTGGACTGCACATTAAATCCAGAAACCAAGTAAAAATGGATTTCAATGTTAAATAGAAGTATTTTAGTGAGCAGGGTGAGCTAGTGTATTGTACTTTCAGTCTGAGCCCAGCCTCAGCTCCAGCCCAGATTATCAGGGCTACTGACTCATCAGTCTTCCAGAATCCTATTTTTACAGGCACAAAATACAAGCGGGAATGTGATTTCAGGAAGATGCCATCCTTGGTACAACACCAAATCAAAATCTCCCTTGGTGGGGCCAGAGGACGATTGATGTGGCAAATGGAAAATATCATTTGAGTGCAGTAGACGATAATCTTGAAGGTGCTCTACTGTGAATGGAGTAATAATAATAATTCTATAATCATCCTTACATTTGGTTGAACTCCTTTCACGTCAGGAGGCCGACCACAAAATGCTTCACAGGATGTATTGCAAAGTGTAGTGACTGTGAATGTTTTGTGGGTAAATACAACAGCCGATTTGCACACAGCAATATACCACAAACAGCCATGGAGTGAGTGACACATTTTATTTTGGGGAATGTTAGTCATGTCACTGGTAGAAACTCCCTTTTCTGTTCGACTTGTGCCATGGGATCTGTGAAGTTCTGTAGCTCAGAGGTTAAAACATTCGCCTCACAAGCAAGACACCTGGGTTTGATTCCCAGCAGGGCAAAAGCTTGGGCAAATTCCTTACCCCACAGAATGTTCTGTGAAGCGCTTTGAGACATCTAGAAGATGTGAAAAATGCTACATCAAATGCAAGGGTCATTATTATCATTTGCAATCCACTTGAACAGGCAGGTGGGCATGTGGCCTTGGTTTATTATCTCATCTAAAGGATATCACCTCAAAAAATGCAACAGAACCCAAGTCCTGCATTTGATGTCAACTTAGACTATATGACCAGATTCCATTGTCGTGGACCTCTTGACTATATTGGATCTGGTATTGAAGTCTACGCAGGAAATAATTTGAATTTTTCTAGCATCTCATTATAATAGCATAATGTGTCAAAGTACTTTGCAGTAATTACTTTCAGTCTAGTGACTGTGTTTGTAGACAAATAGCCAACCATCACTAACTGTTGAGGACTACACATTAATAAGTGGGACTTAGATGAGTTATCAGAGGTTGCCTGGCATCTATCCCCAGTAAAGGTGCATCAAATATCTTCCCCCAAGAAGAGATCATTAATAAATAACATATTTTATTGCAATCTGTTCTATCAATTAGCATTTTCTGCTGCGAAATCCACAAATAAATCTAATTTTATCTTAACTCTATAGGGATTATAACTGTTATAAACTCTGTAAGGTTTATAACAGTTAAAATGTTCTAGCATAAAAACATGAATTGATTTGGCAAGGTTTACAAATATACAGACAGGTACTATTCATGTGTCATTATTCTGTCACAAGAAACCTCTTTGTGATTCAAGTGTACTGACTCTAAAAGAAGCACTTTAAAATGATATTTTTCAGTGGGAAAATACAAAGGGTTGTCAGTAGAGCTAAAAGCGCATTGCGAGTATCACAATACAGTAGTTTGTTCTGTTTCCCCAAAGATGATTTTGTCTTTTGTAAAGGCTTTTGTTTCCTCTGATAGTGTGTGTACTGAGGAAGGTCAAGATTTTGAGACA
Organism: Hydrolagus colliei; assembly: GCA_035084275.1. Lineage (NCBI taxonomy): Eukaryota > Metazoa > Chordata > Chondrichthyes > Chimaeriformes > Chimaeridae > Hydrolagus > Hydrolagus colliei. Next base: position 46,309,876 of record CM068743.1, read on the forward strand.
TTCATGCTGAGCATGATAAAACCTCTCGAGGTGTTCCATGTAATTTTTAAGAGTTTTTCTGAGCAATGTGGTTTTAAACGAGAGAGAAATAAGGTCAATATGCTTTTATTTTCCTTTTTCAATCTTGAAAACTGGGGTCATCAGAACTTCAATAATGAGACCTCCTACAGAGCAAGTAAAGTAGAATACACACTGTGAAAGGGCATTATTCTCATATTCACTCATTGACCCTACTCCAAAAGTTTGGCCACATAACCACAAGCAGCTTTTTTCTGATAAGACTTTTCATTTTAAGGCCTGAGATCCCAATCTATGCTTTATTTCAAAAGACGTGTACCGAAAAAGTCAATCTATAAATTAAAATCTCCCGGGGAAAACAATACAACAACTTTCTTTATATAATGCCTTTCTAGGTGGATAATGTCTCAGAGTTCTTAACAATGAATGGGGTTGGATGCCTAGCAATGGAGATTGAGAGGGGGGGGGGGTGGTGGGGTGGGTAGGGGGCGAGAAGAAGGAAGTGACGATGGTTAAAGATATGGAGGAGGGAGGGGATGAAATGGTGGGGTAGAGTGAGGGAGTATTATGCCAGACATGAACACATTTACAGTGTATCCTGTGAAATGTATTGAGATGTCTCAATGACATGCTAAGGTGCTATATCAAATTGAAGGATTATTGTGATTCTGCAGGCAGTATCTGGTCTTTGCGGCATCTCTCTAGCAGCTACCCCGATTCTTTTACCATTGTCAATTCTGGATTAGGAGACTGTTTGAAGAACTGTGAAATCACAAATGAAGTTCAGATGAAGAAGTCCATTTGGCCCAGTTGATCTCATCCTTCCAGTGTACTGACTGACCTACCTTCTTCCCATCACAACATCCATCTGTTTCTTAAATGAGTCCAATGACATGGCCTCTACCACCCTTCATCATAATCTGTTCCAACTGCCAGCTACCCTCTGCCCAAGGAAATACTCCCTGGTATAAAAAGAGAAGTCACTGGGAAGACAAAAAACATCAGGCAGCATCTATGGAGAGAGGAAAATGTGTTAACGTGTTAGGTACATGACCTTTTGTCAGAATTCTTCCTGGTGTCTGTCCAAAAAATAATTTTGCACAACTCTGAACCGGTGTTCCCTTATATTGCTACTTTGGTGTATCCTAAAGTATTGCTCTGGTTTACATTCTCAATATCATTTTAAATATTCTATACCTCGTGAAGGCATTGAGACATTCTTATTACAAGGTTGAAGAGCTCTAAAGTATCTACTTGTTGCTCATAGCTCATGCCTCTGAAACTGGGCACCAGGGTGGTTGTTCTCCTCCACATAGCTTGGGCAGCCCCATATATTGGGTGACTATAACTCTATGCAATCATAGAATCATAGAATTTTACAACACAAAAAAGGCCATTCGGCACATCTAGTCTGTGCCGGCTCTTTGAAAAGAGCAACTCAATCCCACTGCCCCGTGCTCTCCCCATAACCTAACAGACCTGTTCTCCCTAAATAAAGATCTAATTCTCCTTTAAAAGCTGTTATCGAATCTGCCTCCACCACTTTTTCAGGCAATGCATTCCAGATTCGAACAACTCGCTGAGTAAAAAAATTTCTCCTCAGCTCCCCTCTGCTTCGTTTTGAAACTATTTGAAATCTGGGACCACTAGTCACAGATTCGCCCACCAGTGGAAACAGTTTTTCCTTATTCACCCTGTCGAATCCCCTCATGATTTTATAAACCTCTATTAGGTCTCCTCTTAACCTTCTCTGTTCCAAAGAGAATAAACCTAGCCTATCTAGCCTTTCCCCTTAACTGAAGTCCCTCAATCCTGGTACTATGCTAGTAAACCTTCTTTCCAATGCTTTAACATCCTTTCTATAGTGTTGCGACCAGAATTGGACACAATACTCCAGCTGATGCCTAACCAAAGTTTACAGAGGTTAGTGAGCACTTCCTGACTTTTGTACTCTATACCCCTATTTATAAAGCCTAGTATCCCATATGCCTTAACAGCTTTGTCTACCTGTCTTGCCACCTTCAAAGTGTCGCTAATACAAATCCCCAGGTCTCTCTGTTCCCTCACACCCCTTAAAATTGTACTATCTAGCCTATATTGCCTCCCCTCATTTCTTCTCCCAAAATGTATCACCTCACACTTCTCTGCATTAAACTTCCTCTGCCATGTGGCTGCCCACTTTACCATTTTATCTATAATCTTCTTGCAGATGGTTACTATACTCCTCACTATTTACTGTTCTCCCTAACTTAGTATAATCTCAAACTTGGAAACTGTGCTCCCTACACCCAAGTCCAGATGGTTAATATATATTAAAAAGAGCAGTGGTCCCAATACTGATTCCTGGGGGATGCCACTGCACACTTCCCTCTAGTCTGAAAAACAGCCGCTGACACTCTTTGCTTTCTGTCTCGCACCAGTTGTAGATCCATGCTGCCACTGTCCCTTTAATGCCGTGGGCCTCTACTTTCCTAATAAGCCTCTCATACGGCACTTTGTCAAATGCCTTTTGAAAGTCCATGTAAACTACATCAACTGCGTTACCCTTATCCACCCATTCCGTTACCGCATCGAAAAATACTATCAGATTTGTAAGGCAAGATTTGCCTTTAACAAATCCATGCTGGCTGTCCTTTATTAGCCTATATCTTTCTAGGTGAAGATCTATCTTGTCCCTGATTATAGACTCTAGAAGTTTGCCCACTACAATCCTTAGAGTGCAGCCTAAACAGAGAACTCTGCTGGTTGAGCATGAATTCTGCGGACAAGAACTCAATTTTTAAAAAATTGCTTCATTTAAACAATTAAATCCAAATGATACAAAATGGAAGCAGCATGCATCTCTGACTGCAATAAAGATGCAATAGAAAGCGCTGAATGTGCGTGTTTGGATTATTGATTTTTTTTGTTTCTTGGTTTCATCAAGCACTTTAACACCAATTATCTGGCCAGCTGTCACCCAGTGGTGTACCTTTCTCTGGGCATGTGCTCATTCCCAAATATGCAGCTTACAAAGCAATAACAATTAGTGCAATTTGAAATAAAATCGAACAAATAATGACAACAGAACATCTCACAATTATCAGAATTGAGTAAGCACTACACTGATTTAAAGGGGACCATTTTTTCAGTAATTTTGTTGTTGTTGCTTTCAATTCACTACAGAATATTCTGTGAAATGCTTTGAGATGTCTAGAAGACATGAAAAGCGCTATATCAAAAGAAAGCATTATTATTCTTATTTTAGTTCCACCACACATAGCTCAAACCATAATCAAGCCTTCCCTATTAGACAGAGCAATTTTCATTTATTATTAGGCAGGAGAGAACTTGGTAGAATAGAGAGATGGGCAATGAAGCTCAAATTACTTTAATTTGAACTTTTTATTTCATAGCAACGAAAATTGATTTATTTTCAATGAAATTGAATAGTTTTGTTGTTTATTGCTAGCACTTGAGATAACAAGAATAATCTGGATGAAGACGGACTAATAATAATCTGGATGAATCCTATCCAATCTTGACCATCCAGAACCTCCACCCAACAGTTCCCCCATCACAGCATCAAACTGCTTTTTAAATGAGTCCAGTGTCCTGACCGCTACCATCTTTCCTGGCAACCTGTTCCCGATTGTTAATTACCCTCTGTGCAAAACTTCCTGGTATCTTTTGTGAAATTGTGCTTATCTATAAACCTGTAAACCTATCTTGTTCTACTGTCATGATACATCCTAAAGTAAAGTGGGTTAATTTTTCAAGCTTATACATCTCTATGAGATCTCCTGTGAGTCATCCTCGCAAGACTGAAGGGCTGTGGCTTGAGAGACCAATGTTACAATAGTACAGCAACTCCTGCCATTTGAGTAGCTTTAATAAGTGTGATTAGTATTTGTTTTAGAATTAGTGTGTGCATTGAAAGCAATCCAAACCACTCATCCTAGGAAGGCAAGAATTTCCGTGGATCTATCACCAGTCTAAGGGTTAACAATTATAGTTAAAAATATGCAGAAACAATAAGTAACAGATGCGCTAAATGAATTAATCACTTAACTTTTTAAAACTGAAAAATGTGGACAAAACCCAGATAAAGTCAACATTGCTTAAGAATCTAAAACATATGCAGAGGTCAAAAAAGGTGCAAGGCTCTGTTTAATATTTTGCAGAACACCATAAATATAAGAAAGGTCTGTACTGAAGGACTGAAGTATGTCTCCACATGTTCAAAAAGAAGTGAGATATGAATTTGAGAATTTAACATAGTTTCTCTAACATTAGGAGTAAATAAATTGTTCTAGGGGATTTTGAGGGATGGCATTAATGGCCATCAACAGAGTGTAGAGGCTACGGGGAATAGTCAGCAAGCAAACAAGTCATGCCTCAGGAATCTGGAATCTTTTGAGGAAGTAACTGAGTTAGTACACAAGAAGTCTCAAGGGACTTTAATATATTTTGAAATTGAGAAAATATTTAATGAGTTTCCCTGTCCGAAGCTCCAGCTGCCTATTTAGGTGTTTGTTAAAGAACCCATGGTGCAATTGGAAAAGGGAACGGAGTTTCATCCACTTTCCTGGACAACAATCTCCCAAATAAAATTGGTTACTCACTTCCTTGCTTCTTGTGAGATATTGCTGAGGATAACTTGGCTGCTGTGTTTGTCCACAGGACACACAATCACTAGACTTTTACAGAATATCCTATAATTTGAGACATACTCTTGACGTGAAAGATGCTATGCCAAATGTAAGGATTATTATAATAATATAGAAAAAATCCTAACCATCTTTTCTTGAAGACTAGTTCAGCACAGGGAGAAGAAATTAGAAAACAAACTTGCTGCTTGGGTTTATAATTTACTCAATAGTAGAAGGCAGAAAGTGGTATTCTCCTGTGGAGCAGGACTTTGCAACGTACCACAGGAATCTAGTCAAGACCTCTGCTGGTTACACTGTTTATAAATTAAACTAAGGAGAGCAATTCTGGTGCTTCTATCATATCTTTTTACCACACTTAGCGGGTGATCTGAGTAGAAATAATTATAAAATTAATTATAAGACCATGGCAGTAAATGTAGGAGCATTTCTTAAGATGTTCCTTTTGTTAAAAACATTTTGCACACAGCAATGCCCCACAAACAACAATCCTTCCTAAAACGAATGGCCAGCATTTATCTAGTGGATTATTGGCCAAGACATAGTAACATAAATCCTGTCACTAATCCAGGAAATTCTTCAGGAGTGTAATTCCATGTATGCCACGGTGATTCAATGGAACGTAGAACTCAGATTAATGGGGAGGGAGTAGGGGAGACAGGAGGGGGTGGAATAGCCTGCTGGGCTCAACTTGTTGGAAATCTATGACATCAATATACATAAATATAGATAGGGTCTTTGAATGAATTACAAGATGAGAATGAATGGAATGCAGGAGAGAGTGTGCATTCTATTCTAATAAATTATTTTAGAAATTTCCATGTGTAGCTGGCAGTTTGAGTTGTATAATTCTTAACCATGGTGATGGGTGTCCGTATGTGTCAAAAATCGAATGACACCCCCAACAATTGACAGAACGCATTATCCGATGAAGTTTTATATCCTTGATTTGCAATAATTCATGAATTCTTCAATATCAAGAGAAGCATCTGTTAATCTACTGCATGGCTGCTCTATTAGGGTGAGGTTCATTTAACATTTAACAGCCTCTTTATCATTCTCTTTGGCAATAGAACTCTAAAATGGTTGAATTTCTCTTCTCTACCCCTGCTATCATCTGGGACAATTACCATCTTGAGGTGCGAAATGTAAGGATTACTATTATATTTTTATAAAAGTTGAAACACTTTTATCTCCAAGTAGAGAGTATGCATTCCATTCCAATAATCTATTTCTGGATTTTCTATTTGTTGGTGGGATGCGTGGAATTCTCAGTTTGGTTTGAATATACACGGCGATGGGTTGGTGCACACACTCGGCTGACCAGAAAAAACATGGAAAAGAATGATAGTTACTGTAGGACTTATTAAATGTTATTGCCTTTGACTATTAGCACTAGACTTAACATAATAACCATAATAAATTTTAAAATCCTTCCATTTGATAACCAGGTACAATGGTACCATTCAGGTGATACGATATCAGAAGACTTCTCTTGGTGTTATTGGAAATAAAGTACATTATCAAAATCAGAATGACAGTATTGCTAAACACATTCCACCCTGTAATTAAGGCACATGGATAAAATATGTTTTGAATTGCCACCTGACTCTTGAATAATGGTAGTACCTGGGTGACATGTGTGAGCCACTACCTTGATTTGCCATTTAATGAGGTTGCTTATTCCAATGCCAGAGCAATTTATCATAGATAGCTTTACATGAGATTTAGTTCAGTTTTGTAAAATGGATTGAGAGGTCACAATCTGAGATCCAAAGCATCTATTTCAGCACCTTGGGATGTTCTTCCAACGTAAAAGGAGCTCTATAAATGTAATTTTGTTGCTGTTATATAACTTCACTTTAACCTCACTAAAATAACTAAATAATTTTGACCACAGCCATATTTGTTGTATCTTTTAGATTGCAATTACCTGCATCACTGTTTACCTTTCAGGTACTGTGTCAGGTACAAAATGCCAGCCTAACTATCCAATTGTTCAATGTACAGAACATTGGTTAGGCCATAGGTGGAGTATTAAGTGCAGTTTTCGATGGCCATTATAAAAAGATATCAGAACCATACAAAGAGTAGAGCATAGATCCCTCAAAAAAAACATTAATAAATTGGTCATCTCAATCCACGACTGTTTGTTGGACATTGCTGTATGCAATTGGCTGCTGTGTTTCACCCACAAAATGTACAGTCAATTCACTTTACAGTATTTTCTGTGAAGCGCTTTGTCAAGTTTAGCATACATGAAAAGCTCTATATCAAATGCAAGGATGCAAGGATTATTATTATCTACCAGGATGATATTCAGTTTTACGGTGAAAGACTTTAAAATGGGTTGATTCTCTGGAGTACAGAAGTTTAAGAGAGGATCTAATAGAGTATTCCAAATAATGAAATGTCTCGAGAGGGTAAATCGTGACAGCTTGTTTTACTTGTTGGTGAAGCAGCAGTACAAAGGAATATTAACACAACATTATTACTTGAAGCATAAATGGGAACCTAGTAAAATATTTTTATTCAGGAAGCTGTTAGATTGTTACCACAAGGAGATTTTGCAGTTACGTTAATTGCATCATTTTGCCAGACAATTAAAGAATAAGGATATTCTTTAGGGGCTGGAGAAATAAATTTAATTGAGGTAGCTATCTCCAGAGGGGAGTTAGCATGGCATTGGCACAATAGGCTGAAAGGCCTTCTTCTGTGATTCTGTGAAATCCATATGCTCAGCAGAAAAGCTTTCAGTGTGAATCAGGGCCTTCGTCTTCCTATTGCATTATTTGGGGGAATTGACGATCAGTGTGGAATACCAACATGGAATTTAGTTATCTGTTGGTTTAGGAATCCTGTATGTCAGGGATATTTGCATTCAAGGACGCAATCTGGAAAATGTTGGATTGTGTGGGAAATCTAATTTGATGATGTGCATTTTACTTATGAGTAGAATTTATAATAGAGATTGCAGTACCAGTACAGCTGAAGTATTTTTTTGGTATTATTTATAGCTTCCCAAAAGCCCTGCTAGTTTTTGCTATGGAATTCAATAAACATTGATTGGTATAAATTATATCAATCTAAAAAAACTACCTTTCAGCCTGTTCATTCAGTCATATCTGCTTCCATCATGTTATCCCTTTCACAGCATCAACCCATCAGAACACATAGTAAGGGCATTAAAATCAGTTCAACCTATCTCTCCGTTGACTGTAGAATTCATCTGAATGCACAGCTTAATGATATGATTGACAATATAACACATATATTAGTCAATTGCTAACAAAACATCCTTTATTTTCTATGCAATGCCATCACTTCCTTCCTTCCTTGCTGTTATAACTTCTCTCTATCTACTTTACAATAGCATTACATTCAACATAGGAAGAAAATTATAATTGACTCACGTGTTGCTATTATGTAACTTACATTTTTATGGGGAGAAACTGTAAGTGCTCAATATGTTTCTGAATTTCTCTGTTGCTGAATAGATGTGCCAGTTCATGTGAATAAATCTACATGATTAATTTACTGGTCTCAGTGGAACTGTTTCTACTCTGATGCTCGTGCTGTTCAGTCATAGTCCATAATTTCAGTCATTTAATAGCCGTCATTCTTCAATCTGTGGTTTTACAGATGTGTTGAAAGCTCATTACTAGGTTTAGACACTTTGGCCAAATGTAACCTCATTCCCTTCAAATTAGAAGATTCATTAAATAAATATTGAGTCCGCTGGGTACCTGATACTTGTGGAAACCAATCGCCATGATTAAAAGCTCCAAATTACATTGCAAGTTCCATTAATGTAACCTGTACATGGAAATACCCATGTCTGGACTGGAATACATATTATTTCCCCAAGGGGACACAGTCTGCTTATCTTATTCCAGTCAGTATTACATGAAGAATGGCAAGAGTTAGGGTATCCCAGAGTGTGTGTTAGGGTACTGCTAGAGTTTAACCAACAAGGACTATCTTACCTATAAGACTTTTGCTTGCAAGATTAAGGGAAGCTGAGTGGGAAGAATCCCTGCCCTGGTAATCAATCTGCCACTCAAAGTCCTGCAGAAGAGGTAGACTATCTTCCTGGTTTCACTCATGCCCTGGAGTTAAAAATGACAATGATGTATTCACAAGCAAGGAAAGGTGCTACGAGTGTGAAAAGTTCAAACTACTGACAGAAAATATATTAACAATAATCCTTGCACTTGGTATAATGCTAATGAAGTCAATTGATCTTAAAGCACTTCACAGGGAATTGCTGTGAAGAGCAGCTGTTGTGTAGTTTGCAGGCAAATCCAGGAAGTAATTTATGCATGAAATGCCATGCAACCTTTAACACTCACCTGAACAGGTAGATAGGATGTTGGATATTACAGTGATGGAAAGGATTTCTGACAATCCAGTACTCCCCAATACTTGTACAGCATTGACTATAAAGTCAAAGCCCTGATGCGAGACATGAACCTGCATGAACATCTGACACAGAAGTGAGAGTGTTATCAACTGAGCCAAGATACCATCTGAGATCACTGCAGCATGGCAACCTATTCTTAGTGAGAGGATTTTTTTTCGTATGAGACTCAATTAGTTTGAAACTTACAAACTAAATTAGATAGTTGGTTCATTAATCTTTGACCTTGAAAACAGATGGCTTTCTCCTTTCTGGTTTCTGAAATAATTTATTGGTCAAATTGTTCATTTTTTCATGCAACCAAATCTCGTCGTATGTTTTATATATCTGGTGAGCAGGTAAAACAATAAACAGAAAGTTAGCTCTATGTGTATAGCTTCCTCTTAAATGCATCTATGCTATTTGTTTCAACCTCCACTTTGGGTATCAACTTCCATATTCTTACTGTCCTCTGCGTGAAGTAGTTGCTACTAAATTCTCCTTTAGATCCCTCTAGTTGCTTTTTTTTGCACTTGTGTTTCCAATTTATGACCTCCCTAACAAATGGGAACAGTCAATTTATAAAAACCTTTTATAATTTTACACATATTAATTAGGACCCCTATTAAACATCTTTTCTCTCGGGAATAACTTATCCAGTCTATCCTAATGATAATAAATAATAATAATTGCATTTGATATAGCGCTTTACACTCCTTCAGAATATACTGTAAAGTGAATTGACTGTATATTTGTGGTGAAACACAGGAGCCAATTGTGCATAGCAGTGTCCCACAAACAGTCGTGGATTGAAATGACCAATCTTAATTATAGATTGTCTTTTTGGACAGATTATGATTAGGAGTGTGGAGTAAGGAAACTTGCCCAAGGTTTCTCCCTGACCTGTCTGGATTCAAAACACAGTCTCACGCTTGTAAGGCAAATGCTCTAATCACTGAGCTATAGGTCTACAGGATAGTAGTAATCTAGCCAGCTCTGGTATCAATTTGATAAACTTGGGATCAACAACAGGAAATCCTGCTGGTAATTGTCAGTAAATCATCGTGGAATCACTGGATTCTCATTCCTAGGCACTGGAAAGAGAAAGAAGTTCCAATAAGTCCTTTGTCACATGGGTTAGAACATTTGCTGTGCAAGTGAGAGGACCTGGTTTGATTGCTGGACAGAATTAAACCTTGTGCAAGTTTCCTAACTCTATATGCCTCTGATTCCTGGGAGTAAGTAGGAACCTGGTTATTAGATTGTTAGATTGCTTTTATGGGTGGTAACAATACTTTAAAAAATAAAATAAATAATAATTTGCTCACTCAATCCACAATTGTTTAACATCTTATCCGAAGGTTGGTGTAACTATTTTTGTTCCTCCCCATTTGATAAGAGAATCACCAATTGCTTTAGGGTTGTTGTTTTTCTTTTTTAAATCAGTGGAAAATAATACTATATAAATTACATTTGAATGAACCCGAAGCAACCATTTGACATTTCTTTAAAATATTGGGTATCACTATATCATCTGGCATTTATTTTTAGTCTTACATCTGTTTCAGGTCAGTATAGATGTGCACCAAACTACCAAGTTTCTTGCTGTATTTGTAAAGTTAAATGAGCAAATAAATTAATAAATCCTCAAATAAAATGACCAAAAATGATTTGCTTATAGTACATGTATATTATTAAAATTCATCTGCACTGTAAGCTCTCAGGGACTTTGAAACAAACAACAATAACACAAGTTGCCAAAAAAGCTTTTGAATGCTTTGCTGCACTTTGAAGCCTCATTCACACTCCTATTAAATTACTGACGTCCTGGGGTAATTCATTAGTTTTTACACCAGGACATCAGAGAGACAATTTTCAACATGAGTGCGTCAACTGCTAGAGAAGTTGGCATCAACTCAATACAGCAAGACTACAGTTGGGACCTCACTACCATTCAGTTTGAAACTTAACCTATTCAGTTCATTTTACAGCACAATTGATCTGTGGAGAATTACTGATGAGTTTTATCATTATGTTAGATATTAGTATATTTCTTAACCATGGTAATTTGGACACCGTGTGATAGCCATATTTCCTGCACTGGGGAAAAAAACACGTTGAATTTATAGTAGAAATTATGAAAATGTACATAAATAGTCATTCATTACATGGTTTTAATGGCTACCAGGGTCTCCATCCAGAAGGACTGCAGATATCTATTCGATGTACTTTCATCAACATTCACCTCCACAGAGATGTTGAACACTGGCTCGCTTCATCTCCCCCACACATTCCACCCCTCCATCGATGGGCAAACTTTCAATCTACAACTAAAATTTCATCCCAGAGTCCCTCCACTTCGCTGCCTCATCCTGCATTCAAAACACTCCTGAAGACTTTTTATTTCAAGCATTCTTTCAGCCACCTCCACCCCCGTCACCTTCCTTTCCCCTGCTCAGGCTGGCAGTCAACTGTGGAAAGTGTTTTAAAATGTCCTTAAGACTTGGAAGGTGCTATATAAATGTAAATTATAATTGTAAGACTGCAGATAGAAAATCAATCCTATTAATTTCTTATTACAGTTTTCTTTAAACAAATGCAGGTTCTTGGCCTCAGTTATTCCTATATACCTGAAGAAGATTATTAATAATAATCTTGCTTTTTATGGAGTTATTAACTAGGGAGGACCTCTCAAATTGCTTCACAGGATACACTGTAAAGCTTTGTGACCATGTATTTTGTAGGCAACCCGACAGCCAATTTCTGCATAGTTATATTCCACAAATAACAATAAAGTAAATGACCATGTTTATTTGGGGGATTATTATTGGACAGGACACTAGGAAAAACTCCCTTCTGTTTTCAATACCGCAATGGGATCTTTAACATCCATCTGCACAGCAGATGACACCTCAATATAATGCCTCTTCTGAAAGGCAGCACTTCCTAACAATGCTCTCTGGGATGCTACCCTGTGTGAAGGGAGCTATATAATTGCAAGTTGTTGCTGTTGTAACACCGCAGTGACCCCCAGCATGTACAGTTAATCTGTATTCTAAAATCCCAACAAGGGGCTTGAACCCACAAACCTCTGACTCTCAGAGACAATTGTGCTACCAACTGAGCCAGGCTGATGCACATAGGTTATAATAATAATAAGTTTCCTTTATAATAATAATATTATTATCACACATAGGTTCCTTCAGAGGTACATATTGTTTGGAGAAGAAGAGCTTTAGTGCACTTAATTGGTGGTAATTAAAATTTGTTTTTAAGAACCTTAACTTGTGAGACGATTGTCATGATGCTTTTGCATATCTGGGATTGTTGTGCGAGCTGTATCCACTGTACCCTAGAGGTCACCACAAACCAACAACACCAGTGACTAGTGCCAAACAGCCCCCAAATTAAATGGTTTCTTTTATAAACCTGGGGGCCAAGACTTCTTTTTATAAACATATGATCCTGAACCTCCCTATTGCCAAAATCCAAACTGTATAGAACTATATAAGATACTTCATCTATTATTTGCAAGTACTGTACTGTATTATGCTGCCTGTAATGCACCAGTATTCAAAAAAGAGTGTATACTGTCAGGAACCCAAAAGAAAAACACAACAAAAGAACATATTGCAATATTTGACCTTCACAACAATTCACCATATTGCTCCATCAGTTTCCCCATCTGCTTTCACAGATTTTCATGTTTGTTACTGAGACTATTCGTCTGGAAGACATGGAAAGCAGTATATCAAATGCAAGGATTATTATTTTTATTATTATTTTTATTATATCTGCCCTGGAATGTAGAAATAATTTTGTATATACAGGTACCTTATTTTGTTCATATGAAAAGTCTGCTAAGTGCCTTTAGTAATGTACTAGTTGCTTATAAAGACAGCAAAAACAAAGAGCCAAAATACCCTGCATAACACGGTTTTCAGTCAAGAGATATCAGCAATGCTGTACACACGCAACTTTCAGGAGACCCCACAGAGAGAATTTGAGTTGGCAAAGTAATTGTGTTTTCAATGAGAATCATATGGAACCATTCCACCTAAAGCTCCAGCCTCAACCCTCTAACCTTATTAGTAAAGAGAAGGGATTTTCTTCTGGTGTCCCAGCTAACAATCCTCCAAATTAATTGATCATCACTGCATATGTGGGATCTTGCTGGCACAGATGCCAACTGTGTTTTGCTCCTAATACAGTAGTCACAAAATACAACAAAAAAAACTGCAAAGCATTTTGAGATGTTTTGAAGTGCTAGGGACTATAAGTGAAATTTGAACACAACGATCGCTAGAGCTCAACGACTATTCACCAAGTAAATCAATTCCAATTCAGAATCAATTGCTCCATTGTATCTGCACTTAAAATTATGAATGAATAATGGCAAATGTCTAGAATAGGCTTGCCAAGCTTTGGTACACTAAAGAGGATTGAATGACAAGTGATCCATGTGAGAACTTTACCTTAACAGGATCGCTGAAGTAGTTTGTGTACTGCGTTCAAACTCCAAGGGTATGTAACAGTTAAGGACAATGAGGTGCTTTGTATTGTCAGTGACCTGACACTACCTGGTATAACACCTCCCTCCAGACCATTTTATGTGTTTTTTCACCAAGATGAAAGGTTGCATGTATGATACAGACCTATTTTTCCTAAATTGGTAAATTATGTTAATAGAATTTATGATATAAAGCTTGTGATCTGCGTGAGAATTATATCAGACGAGCAGGAGCTCTGCTCCTGCCCTGAAGCCATTTCTCAATGGTAAAGGTAAAGGTAAAGGTAACAAGCTGTTGGACATCTGTTCTCAAATTGAGATCTGAGATTGGCAGGTAGTGAAATACTGACTTTGTGAGTTTATTTTAACTACAGACAGCCTAGGTGTCAATTGATGTAAGATCAAGGTGGGATATAAAATATAAGGTGGGGGTGGGTGGGGGGGGAGGGATGGTGGCAAGTGTGTTGTTCTCTATTTCATTTATTAAATATCAAGTTACATCTCAATATCATGTTTATATTATGTTTAAATCATGTCTAACAATTCCGACAGTTTTTTGATGAATAACAGAGTGAGTGGGTGAAGGTAATGCAGTTGATGTATTTCATATGGATTTTCAAAAGGTGTTTGATACACCTTTGAAAAAGGTCTTTTTCCTCTAATCCCACTTCCATGACTGTTTGTGGGACACTGTTGTGTGCAATTTGGCTGCCGAGTTTCGCCCACAAATATACAGTCAATTTTCCTACTCTTCTTCATCCTGCCCCGACCCCTCCCATCCTGCTCTTGTCCCTAGTTAACTGTACAGCTCCTTGGGCCGTCCTCTCGACGTAAAAGGCACTATATAAATGTAAGTTTTGATTGATTGATTGATTGATTGATGTTGATCAACAATCTCCTTTTCCCTTGATTTCCCTTCCCTTGATAACTGTTGCTATTGGGCTAAGTCCATATGACTTTATACAGAGCTTGAGAAAGAAGTCTTACCCTCCACGCACACCTTAACTTTAAAAATAGCTACACTGGATTGGTGAGGAATTGCATCTTGAGAAAGAAACATTGTCAAACCTTTGGAGGGAAGGTCTGATCGTTGCATGGCTAACCTAGCATTATTTGGAATCCGCAGATAAATCTTCTTTTTCTATACATATTCTCTTTCTTATCAGATGGAGTCTGCTAGTACAAAACAGTGCAATTTCGATCCATAATGCCTTTACTGCTGGGAGGATGCCACAAAGTGCTTTTCAATGCTGGCTGGGCACCCAAGCTGGTGTTGGGAGCTGGGGGAGGGGATGATCAAAAGTGCGGTTAATGTGCGATGTGTAAAACATGCCTTGAAAGATGAGAGGGAGGGATCGAGTCGGAAGGCCTCTGGGATGGAGTACCAGAGAGTGAGGGCAGAATGGCTGAAAGCCTCTATGCCAATGGTGGGGTGGATAGGGAAGTGAACATGGAGCAGGCTTGAGACATGAAATAACATTAAAACACAGCCAGAATGGCAATGTAAATGACTGCTCTCCATAGTTAACCATCGATGTGCAACATAGGCAGAGTGTTACAGTTTCAATCTTTCTGTTCCTTTATCATCCACCCCACCATTGACGGGCGATCCTTTAGCTACTCTGCCCCCAACATCTGGAACTCCCTCCGCCTCACCCCCTCTCTAGTCTCCTTCAAGTCCCACCTCAAAACTCTCCTCTTTGATGGTCCCATCGGCAACTCCTAATCCCCCCTTCCCTCCCCACCCCGTCTCCAGCTCGGGTCTCACAAAGCGATTGTCCAGCGCAGTGGGACGACCTCCTGATATGAAAGGCGCTATACAAGTGTAATTTTGTTGTTGTTGTTGGATTCTGTGCTTACCTTCTTCGGGTGGATGGAAGGATCCACCTATAAGGTACCAAATGTCAGGTTCCTCAAAATGGGCTTGGTGGAGATCTTGGGAACCACAGAGTAAACCACATTTCCTGTCATCTTGGGAACCACAGAGTAAATAAAAAGGGGTGTAAACAGGAGGATCCAAAAAAAATGTTGAGTAGGAACTAACTTCGTGTTTATTTTATAAACATCTAGCAGCTCTTTAGGTTTCTCGTAATCTGGACAGAGAATGGATAATAATAATTCTTGCATTTCATATAGCCTTAATTGATGGTATACTTTGTGGGTGAAACACAACAGCGAATTGCGCACAAACAATCATGGATTGAATAACCCAATTTTTTTTTGTGCAAAGGATTATTATCCCCAGAACGAAATTGACATTCGGCTAACAACTGGGTTCCTTGTTACTGCTAAGTGACAAGAGGTATGTGGAGTAATGATATTTGCCTAAGATTTTGTCCTGCCCAGGAATAAAACTCTGGTCCTTGCACTTCGGAGGTGAGTGCTCTAACCACTAAGTTATGGGGCTCCAGATGCATAGAGTTTAGAGGAGTAGGGAATGCCTGCATCAAGAATACCGTTCTGCTTTTACTCCAGGCTGTGTTTGGCACAAACATTTTAAATCCATTGCCTTTTTCAATGTCCGCCTCAAAGACTAGAAATAATAATAATAATAATTCTTGATTTTATATAGCACTTTTCATGTCTTCTAGATGTCTCAAAGTGCTTCACAGAATACACTGTAAACAAAATGACTGTAGATATGAGGGTGAAGTGCGGCAGTCAATTGCGCACAGCAGTGTCCCACAAACAGTGATGGATTGAAATGACCGATTTATTATTGTTGTTTTTAGAGAGGGAATATTATTAGGTGTGTGCAGTAAAGAAACTTGCACAAGGTTGCACCCTGCCTGGAATCGAACCCAGGTCTCTCTCTTGGAAGGTGTGTGCTCTAATCATGGAGCTACAGGACTACACCTGTAAAACACAGGACTCCACTTGTAAAATGCTCTTACAAGTCATTTTGTTCTCCAATGCATTGCACAAGAAATATTTCCTTCCTTGCTGTCAGTTGTAAAACACTTGAAAGCGACACACCACAACACTCTGCTGATAGACCCGACTGTGTTTCCTTCAGGTGGCAAGTTGTCATTCAGACACCAGGTACAGCACAAAGCTGAGGAAATAATGAAAGGGAGTCATACTGAGCAATTTAGCTGTTAAATAGTCTTTCTAGCATTGAAATATAATGTTAATACAGTGGAAGCTGGCTAAGATGGTCAGATGTTTTGCATCACGGACAGATGTTTTGTCTGATTTAAGAGGTGTCCGAGGTTAACTGAATTACCTGTCTCGCCCAGCAGAGGAGCCGTTGCCGTATAATATAGTAATATGTTACAATGTTGATTCACTCGAACCAATGTTAATCAAGCAATTAGGGTTAGGATTAAGTTACAATACTCACAGAATTCAGTAAAATATATTTGATTTAGTCTGGCTGCAAATTACGGTAGATCACCTCCTGCCCAGCCGAGGAGTAGCGAAGCTTCCTCCCTCCTGTTGCCGTTCCCATTGGACTGGAAGAGGACCAAATAGTGGCTGAAGTGATTGACAGCCTGCAGACACTTGTGAATGATGGGCTCCAGCCATTCACAAGCTGATCAGGTTTGTTTGATTTATCTGATGTCCGGGGTTAACTGGCATCCGGCGAAAGTGGATTCCATTATAATACTAAAATAAAATCTTTTTTGACTGAGGGATCAGAACACTTCCATCTGAAACGCTGCTCTTTATGCTCAGGGGGAAACCATCGTCAGATAGGATGTACATCACAAAATTGGTTCAGATGAGGAAGGCCCTCTGGCTCATCTGATCTAATCCGTCTAGATTATCTATTCCACTGCTTCCCATTGCAGCATCAAGCTGCTTCAGGGCCTTGGGACATCCTCCTGAAAACCAAAGGCGCTATACAAACGTAATTTGTATAATTGTAATGTAAAAATAACCCCTCAAAAAAACAATAAAAATTAATGGTTACTCAATCCATGACAGTTTGTGCGACACTGCTGTGCGCAATTGGCTGCCACGTTCTGCCCACAAAATATACGGTCAATTCACTTTACAGTATATTCTGTGAAGCACTTGAGACGTCTAGAAGATGTGAAAAGTGCTATATCAAATGCAAGGATTATTATTATTATTTTTATTATTTTATAATTTTGTTGTTGATGCTTTATTAATGTGTCCATGTCCTGGCTCCAACCACTTCACCACCGCCTCACGATTGCTTCTTGTTAGGCAAAGTACTTGTAATTGCAATTAAGATCAGGATCAGATATTCGAAGGATGTCAATTAATAAAATAACAGTACAACTTCGGGCATTTTAAAAAATAGATTTCACTTGTTATGAAGTTTTTACTTTTCCAAGACCTCTCCCGTCTTTCTGGAGCTCAGAGTGCGCAGACTTTCAATTTGCTATTTCATTTAATCAATTCCATTTATTTATCTATTCAAGATGTTCCCTTCTTCTCCTGTCTAACTCCTTTAGGGGTGACTTTTTGTGTATAGGAGTATTGCTAATGATGACTGTCCCTAGGAGGTGACTTTATTTGGGGTGTGATCGTCTGTAAAGGGTGACTGGAGCAGTTTTGATAGGACTTCACCTGACAATTCTTTATTCTTGCACCTCGAACAATACATATCACTTTTGAATCAAACATAGGACATTACAGCCAAGCCTGACCATTGCTCTCCTTCAGCATCCATTCATGTATACTTTTGTGATTGTTTTTGACATAAGGATAGACGCATTACACTCATAAGATAAACATAATTCTTACTTCCTGAATGACTTGAAAGGAAATTACATAAGAACATAAGAATTAGGAGCAGGAGTAGGCCATCCGGCCCTTTGAGCCTGCTCCACCATTCAACAAGATCATGGCTGATCTTCTCACCTAACTTTGATTACCTGCCCTATCCCCATATCCCCTAATCCCTCTATTTTTCAAAAATCTATCAGAAATTCTATGTTATCATTACAGTAAATGTATCACCCAATATATAATAGGGGGATGGATGGACAGGACGGATAGAATGAAATGGCTATATTTGAGTCAAAGTAACATTACAGAATGTTATTGTTTATTCATTATTATTGATTTGGGGGCATCCTCCTGACGTGAAAGCGCTATACAAGTGTAATTTTGTTGTTGTATAAAGTACGTATTGACACAACTCATGATCTGTAACTGAATAAATAATTCATTTCATATATTTAACAAGATATAACATTAAGTATCACCCCTAATCTTAAATGCAGAAACATATTGAATAAAATGCATATTGCTATTTTGCCACTGCTGTATTGAGGCCTCGGCAAAATCATTTTCTTGTGGTTTTAATTTATTGCTGCTGTCAGTTCACTGTTAATCTCTAGTTTCTTGCAGCTAAGCAAAAAATGCCTCACTATCTATTGAAGTGAACCAGTATGAGTAAATCATAGTCTAACAGTCATGATTCTGATATGACCCACTATTACTCTAATGTATGATTCATTTCATTTTTCTTTTCAGAGTGAAAATCACTCAGGTCCATACCACATAATGGTGCAGGCAGGAAACCTTTCATCTGCAAGGATTCCTGCACAACATTTCAGAAATCTCAAATCCTATAAATAGTTCAGTTCTAGAGAAATCAAACACCTTTTGTGTGCTATGTTTCTAGATGATGCATTAAATGTATTTCATGTGGTCAGGAATTTTCTATTATCAGTCAGCAAATGTGAACAATTTATAGGCAATTTATATAATGTATTTTAAGGAGATCTTTAAAAGTTATTTAGGAGTAGCCCAGTGAAACTATCCATGGACCATCCATAGCGTTGGTGTATTGATGTAATGTGCCAACAGGCTGAGAGGAGACAAATTGAATCATGGATTTTCCCTGCTGTTGAATACTCAATCAAAAAATGAGGAAGTATCAAGGTTGGTTGATTAGTCTTGAAAGTACAGAAGGAAAATTGAAAGCCAAGTGAACAACAACAACATCAAAATTACATTTGTATAGCACCTTTCACGTTGATGCAGGCTCACACAACTTATAGCAGACATTTACTGCATCTACCTGCGTAATGACAACATGCTGCCATAGACAGGGTGCAGAGCAGAATTATTACGATGATACGAGGGATGAGTGTTTTGACCTATAAACAGAGACTGGAGGAAATGGACCTATTTTCACTGAAACAGATAAGGATGACGGAAGACCTGATAGAGGTCTTTAAAATTATGATGGGGTTTGGTAGAGGGGATAGGAAGAAATTATTGCTACTGGTCAGTGAATCAGTAAAGTAAATAGAGGACACCCATTCAAGATATTTAGCAACTAATTGAATTGGGGGTTTTGTGTTTCTGTAAAATAGACTGTGGGGGGAAGGTTATATTAACTTTCCAAATGGATCTATTTAGATATCTAAAATGGAATAATTTACAGGGGGCTGCAGAAATGACAAGCAGTTGGACTGAATGGACCACTCTTTCAAAAAGCCAGTCCAGCCGCAATGGGCCCAATGACTTTCTTTTGTGTTGTAAATTTCAATGTAACCACGGTTCTATGCTGCCAACATACCATTCTTAGGCGGTCATGCTGCATGGGATAATAATAATAATCCTTGTATTTGAGGATACACCACAATACAGTGGTGCTTTTCATGTCTTCTGGGTGTCTCAAAGCACTTCACAGAACACACTGTAAAGTGAATTGACTATATGTGGGTGAAACGTAGCAGCCAATTGTGCACAACAGTGTCCCATAAACAGTCATGGATTGAGTGACCAAATTATTATTGTTTTTTCTTTGGAGTCATGGATTGAAATGATCAATTTAAAAAAATATATATTTGATGGATTATTATCAGGTGTGTAGAGTAAGGAAACTCATCCAGTGTTTCACCCTGCCGGGAATTGAACCCATATCTTTTCTTGTAAGGCAAGTACTTGAATCACTGAGTCACAGGACACCATATAAAATGAGGGGTGGTGGGGGGGACAAACAAATAACTACACAGATACTGGGTGTATAAAAGCCCAATCACTCTTTCATTCTTCTATTATTCACTTTTTGGGGTCAGCCAGGTGTTTGACACATCACCATTTTTAAGAGTATCTCAACCAAATTGAGAATTCCATGCATCCCACCTACACATGGAAATTCCAGAGATTACTTGTTGGAATTGAATGCACATTTTCTCCTTGGACGGACACATTTTGGTTACCTAAACCTGGAAAGTATTAGGCTCAGGTTGGCAATCGCCAAGGCTTGGGGGACTCCAGAGTGTGTGTTGGGTACTGCTCAAATCATATAGCCTGCCATTGATAGTGCAGTCTGGCAAGCATTCATGCTGCTTGTCCAGCTAGGACCACCCTACCCATTAGAGCTTTGGCTTAAAGGGTTAACAGGAGCTGAGTAGGAGGATTCCCTGCCCCCAATAAATGATCTGCCTTTCCGAGATCAATGTTAATCTTAAACGCTGTAGATATTTGAGTATCCAATTTGTAACACATTTGACAACCTGAGAAGGTTAAATTCTGGTTCAGCTTAAGAGGTTGATTTTACAACTCTAGTGACAATTAAATTCTTACAAATGTGGATTGAAATTCTAAGCAGATGGATAATCAAGCAAGTGTTTCACAAATTATTTTATAAACATTCAGCAGAGTCAGCCTGAGGATTCAGATTACAGAAACAAAGAACAACAATCACTGTAATTCTGAAATAAAACCACAGCTGAAACAGTTTCATGCTTTCTACATCCCCCATATTCTTCATTAAATTTGAAACAATTATCACGGCAAAAATATTGCATGCATCTGCCACCTTCTGAACCTTTCAATTAGTTAATTTAGTGCACTGTATAAGTGATTTCCCTATATATGCACTGGCATAGAGTGAATTAAATACACTAGCGATACAAAATAAATGTTAAAAAAGGCAGAGGCCTGAAATTTCTAATCACCTTAACCTTAATATAATGGATCAAAATTCCATGTATCAATTAAATTATTCAAAAGTAATGAAAATAATATGTATTCCACTAAAATATCTAGCATGGCTGTCTGGGGGACGCTGCTGCGTGCAAATTAGCTGCTGCATTTGCCTACAAATAACTAGTCACTACGCTTGATAGTAAAATCCATTGAATTGCTTTGAGATAGTTCAATGATGTGTTGAGGTGCTATAACAAATTCATAGATTGTTACTATCAGTATTACAACTGCCATGGTTTCCACAGCATGTGCTTCTTTTCAAAGTAGCTCCACAAAAAGAATTATCTGAAGGAGGCTAAATGGTGAGAATCCATTCTTGCAATGCAAAAAGGATTGTTGCAGAATACAGAGAGTGATAATTGCCATGATAATTGCTTCAAAATTAATGTTGTGATGTTAAGGACTTCCTGTCCAGGTGGACGTCAAAGATTCCAGGATACTATCTGAAAAAAAAATTGTTTCTCATGGTGTCCTGGACAACAAATCCCCAAATAAAATTGATCACTCATTCCATGACTGTTTGAGGACATTGCTGTGGGCAAATTGGCTGATGCACCTGCCCACAAAATACACCCACTTACATTACTTTACAGTGTATCCTGTAAAGTGCTTTGAGAATGGTTAATGTCTCAATGAGGTGGTAATGTGTTATATCAAATGTAAGGATTATTATTAAGACTGTAGAACAAGAGTGCAGAGGTTTAGAGTTGCAAAGTGGAAATTTAGGACAAATAGAAGGAAGGTTTCCTTTTCCCAGTGGGTAATTAATAATGAACAGGTAGCCAGGTTGGGTGATAGGCTAAGACACTGGAAACATGTTTTTAAAACAAGCTTGTTGCTGTTTTTTAAAAAAGCTATTCCGGAAGGATGAGATCATATGGGCCATCTTCATCCAAAATAATCTTGTGTTCTTATGTTTTAAAATTATTTTTTTTAAAAAAAATTGCACCTGAATGAAGATGCTATTGCTTATTGCAAAATATTGAAAGCAAGAAGCTGTAACTAGACAACTGGATTAAATTAATAAGATAATGAACCATCTGAACAAAGTTAAATGGAAAAACTATAGCATAGAAAATGGCCAACAAAGTGACTACACAGAGTGGGGTGGAGTGAAGTGATGTTGCCTGTCGTGTATTTTACTCAGACTTGGCTCACTTGGACAAAATGCCTGTTAAGTCTGGATGCAAACAGACTCATGGATAATTGGAAACATGCAAACGAGAGGCTGTAAAGGGGCCCTGAATATCAATGTATGCAGGAGGGTTATCCAAATATATATAATGCTATTAACATATTTCTATGTTAATAGAAATTAGCTGGTTCCAGAAATTTAAAAACATGTAATGTGCAATATACAGATATGCACCAATGCCTCCTCGCTGGTCTCCCCAGCTCCACTACCCACAAACTACAGCATATTGTGGGTGGTCCTGACCCCTGAGTGTTCAGCACCTTGGGATGTCCTCCTGACATGAAAGGCGTTCTACAAATGTAATTTTGCTGTTGTTGTATTCAGACCATCGCTGCCCATTTACTCACCCAGACTTAACTCCATAACCAAACATATCAGTCTTCACCAGGCTCCACTGATTTCCTATCATAGAACAGATAGATTTAAAGATCCTCTAACTCATCTACAAATCCCTTCATGCCTTGGCGCCTGCTTACCTTTCTGCCCTGCTTTCTCCCCATTCCACTACCCACTGCCTTTGCTCAACTGCTTCTGCCTTCCTGCTTGTCCCTTGTCCCCTCAGCTCCACCATTGGGGCCACACTTTCAGCCCCTTCCCATCAAAGCTTTGGAATGGTCTCTCCAATCCCTCCTCCTTGCCCCATTCTTCCCCTCTTTTAGATTATGATTGAAGACCTTCCTCTTTGACGGCACCTACAGTTATCTCCTCCTTCCCTTGATTCCATGTCAGGCTGAGACACTGTTAAGCACTCCGAGATGCTGCCTTGTGTGAAAGGTGCAATATAAATGCTTGTTGCATGCTGTTATTTAGGCGCCCAAAGACTCTAATGTTTGCTGCTTATTTGGAGATACCATCATTGATTGTTGTTCAAGTGATGAGAGTTAAACTTCCCCTGACATTCTTCTATGCTGTAAAGGCTCTTACTTTTAGCATTAACTGGCATTAGATGTTGATCACTGCAGGGGATGCGTGACATTCATTTCAGTGGCTGTTCTGCTCTGAAGTGTATTGTAGCAGAAATCTGCTAAAATCCATTTCTATTTCCCAACACAAATGTTCATCCTATCTGAAATGTATGAAATGTGTTTAAACATTAACTTGGATTTGAGCAAACAAGAGGCTTTTTACCTCATAAATATGCACCTGAACACTGACGCAAAATGCAAATGTATTGCATATTAGGAAGGATTATGATAAGCAGATCACTTGTGAAATGATAAGCAGAAGCACGCACAGTTTTACTGCTTGTGAGTACTGTAATGTTATCTGCGCAGTGTTGATTTGTTTTATGTAATCCACTCTGTTTGAATGTGTGTCCTCTTATTAGATGACTGGGCATAATTATACTTGAAGCAAATAGATTGTCAGCGACCTTGAACTAGTCAAGAACTGACTGATGAGGCAGCAAATAATGTGAGCCTATCATTTAATTTTTTATTGTCTCGTTAACATTTATCTTCTAGGAAAATGGGAAGAAACATGTCTGGTTACAGTTAGACACAAGGTACAACAGCTATTAGATTTACATTCGCTACATATCGTTTAGAATAATGGTTTCCATTATATACAAGAAGACTGTAAAAAACACAGTACTGTGCCTTCAAGATCATCACTGTCTACTACTCATTTAATGAAAACCGAAATTTCGTTTTTGTTATCACTATTTCCCATTACTTTTTAAAGAAAGTATGTTATCTTAATATATTTTCTAATGCAATGCCATAAACAGACAGGAGAGACACATTCACTGGGGCAATAGATGTCATTGTAAATATATATGTATATAAATTCCTTCACATTTTTCTTGCTTATTTTCTGAATGAGGTGGACCAAATGAAATTGTGGGTTATATCAATCTATGGCCACATGTCCACTGAGAGCAAGATTGAGGCTGTCGACAATATTTCACTAAAGATTCTTGCAACATTAAAGAGAGAACATGCATCCATTCAGTCTGTACTGAATTCACTGTGCCATTCACCCCCTTTACTATAATAAATAGAATGCATCAAGCTTTTATTGAATGCAGACAGCAATTGCTTAATTATTGATTTCTTCACAGCAGCTGAAATATAAAAGAAGCCACCGTCTTCAATTTTTTTTATTAACCATTTGTGTTTGTAAAACATTGAGTACTGTTCTGATAAGAATTATGTTTGGTTCCTAAGGAACAGAAATGAGTTACATGTCTAAACCACCATTTGCATTCAATGTACTTATATTAATGGGACTCTTATTACTGGGGACACATTGTTCACCTGCAGTTACATAGTCACTACAACAACAACAGCAACAATTTGCATTTATATAGCACCCTCCATGCCAGACAACGTCTCAGAGAGCTTACACTTTACAGTAAATCTTGTAAAGCATTTTGAGACAACCTCCTGATGTTAAAGGCACTATATTAAAGGCAAAGATTATTATTTATTATTAGTGAGGGTTTAGAACGTTCTTAATAGCAAATTATCTCAGCTGAATAAAAATATATTGTTTACTAGCCAATAACATATTGATCTGCAAATTCACCCAGAGCAAGGAAAGCTTTTTGAAATAATTATAAGAATTGATGAAAAATATTTTTTTTGATATTAATGTATGTAACCATAAGATCCTAAGCCAAAGATCCACACATTTGTTCACTTCAAATAAAATATCTGGAGTGCTTTTTATTCCTCTTCTGTTCCAGCTTCTTAAGGCTTTTAAAAACATTCATTTCCATGGTAGCTTGGTGACATGCATTACACCAACAACAATAAAATTATATTTGTATAGCACCTTTAATATTGGGAGGACATCAGTGCAGTGGACAGTCAGGATTTCAATTCTGAGCTGGGGACAGGATTGAAGAGGGTGTAGAGAAGGGAGGGGAGAATGGAGCTGATTGCATGGTCGAAGATGAGGGTCTTGAAGGAGGTTAGGGAGGGGATGAGATGGAGAGATTGCGGGATGGAATTCCAAAATTTGGAGGCAGAGTGGCTGAAGACTTGCCCACCGATGGTGGAGTGAGGGGCTTAGAACAGGTCACAACCTGCTGAGTGGTTGGAACAAACAGTTTGGTAGGGTAGGAGGCTTAGGAGGTTGCTTACATTTATATAATGCCTTTCAAACAGGATAATATCATGGAGCGCTGACTTGTCGTGCGTTGTGCCTGTGCACTTCATCTATCTCTTGTACTGTGTCTATTATTATCTCCTCCTTCTCCCTTGTACAATGCCCAAAAGAGCCATTATGCATCATTCCTAGATGTTTTCATATATGAAGAGTACTACATATGTAAATGCAGTCTAGTTGTTGTTGTCGTCATTTTCCCTTGCCTGCTTTAGGCTCTGATTGTTGCTGTTCTTTCTCATCTTCTCTCCAACAACAGCATACCTTCTGGTGCCCACCAATGCTTTGAAATTCCCACAAAGCACCAAAACATTGGAAGAAAATCAATTCAATTAATGCACCCAATAGATAATTTACACAACATGATTTCCTAAATGGTATTGATGACAATAAAAACGATGTAGAAACGTACAGGTAAGCCTCTATTTAGGACGCGTCTGTTTAGGACGTTTCGATTGAAGGACCATAATTTTTTAACACCTTTTGATCGATATAGGACACTCGGATTTATTTTAAGCAACAACTTTTTTTGTGCATGCGCAGTACATATTTTGAATGTTGCGGTCGCATTTCACGCGTCCGTTTTGTCCATACACACAGTCCATAGTGTATTCGTAGGTAAATCGTGCTCACGTCTGATATAGTGATTGTATCCAAGCGTTTGAACTGGCCAATAGCATGTCATTCTTTAAAAGTGAGCTGATTTTGAAGCAACACCATGGCACGTCAGTATTACAGTAATTTCCTAACATTCCCAAACAACTTCGAGTGATTTACAGCCTCTACCGCATTTATACCATGTCGGGGAAGAGACAGCAATAAGTGAAATGAGCAGTGGTGATCCCGCTAGCGGCCAGAAATCCTGCAAAGTCATCACTTTAAATACTAAATTGGTGGTGATAAAGCGCATCAATTCTGGTGGAAAAAGGTACGGATGTCGGGAGGGGTCTAGGGCTAGCTAGATTGACGGTGGCTACTATAAAACAGAATAAGGACAATATACTGGCAAGTTAAAGGTGTGTTACAACTACAGGTGCAAGCAGATTAGCAAAACATAGGAGTGATGTGATTGAAAACATAGAAACAATGCTGAGTATCTGGATTGAGGATCAGAACCAGCGTAATATACCACTCAACACCCTGGTTATCCAAGAGAAGGCAAAATCATTGTTTAGGGAGTTAAATGATCAAGAAGGAGAAGGCTCAATGGCACCAGCAAAGGGTGGTTTCAAAGGTTTAAAAGACGCTATGGGCTCCACAACATCAAGATGAGTGGGGAAGCTGCAAGTGCCACTGTCACTGTCACACTGCCACTGTTAAAGTTTGCCAGTAGTGTACTATATTAAAGTTTGCCAGTATTGAAGTACAATAGTGTACAGTTACCCCAAATACCTCTTCTTACCTTTGTGTGTTATGTTGTGTGGTTTTGTGTGTTATTTACTGGGTTTAAGGTCTGAACATTTTATGAAAATTATGCATCTCTGGTTATATAATGGGACCGCATGGGAAATCGTGTTTTGATTTAGAACATTTCGATTTAGTTATAGTTTTTCAGGAACTCAACCCCGTCCTAAACAGAGGTTTACCTGTACAGTAGTAATAGTAATAGTAATAGTAATAATAATAATCCTTGCATTTGATATACTGTAGTGCCTTACCACATCTTCGAGTGGTTTTAAAGCATTTCACAGAATGTACTGTAAAGTGTATATTTTCCAGTACAAATATGAAGTGTATACTGTATATGACTGTAAATGTTTTGGGTGAAATGCGGCAGCAAATTACTTATCATTAGTGTTGCTCTTAGAACAGAGTATCGATCTTCATGATGCTCTTCCCATACCTCACCTCGTTTCTTCTTTTAATACCTGTTGCATTAGCAGACAAGGTTTCAGGTCCAACTCTATGGAACTTCCTCCTGAAGTCTCTCTGTCTCGTTCCCTCACTCACCTCATTCAAGGTCTATCTCAAGACTTATCTCTTTGATTGCACTATTGGTCATCTTTCCCACCACCACCCTCATCGATTCCCACCTGCAGCTCAGATACAATGCTAAGACTGTTCAGTGCTTTGAGATGTCCCGTCGACATGAAAGGTGCTACATAAATGAAAGTTTGTATTATATTGTACCAAGTATAGCCAGTGGAACATTAAATTGTTGGGATTTGTCCAGACGATATAAATTAGTTGATTTCAGGATTTCACAATTAAATATAAAGGCTGCTTGAAATAACAAGGCAGATTACCAGATCCAACATTTCAATTACCGGTAGTCTAAACCTGTAAACCCATGAAACTAATTTGTCTTAAAAATTGTCAATCTCCCAGTGTTGTAGAAAATTATTAAATTCTGTGTTAAGTTTTCATAGAAATTACAGCTCAGAAACTGGCCATTCAGCCCATCCAATCTGGTAAATGCTTATAGTCCATATGATTGGCCATCCTGGATCCAAGTTTTCAAGTTGGGTTTTCTACAGTTCTTATAAATAACTAATTTTTGAATTGACTGATTTTTCCACTATTCTACATCATCTTAATTTTAAAGATCAAATAATCCCACAGGTGACATTTTGTGTCTCACATATGTTAAAATAAACCGTTTTAGTGGCCAAAGCAAACATTCTGCACATTCATGTTTGCAGTACCATTGACTCCAACAGCAAGTACAATTTAGCTCCTTGGTTGTCTGATGACATTTTTTTTCAATAATTCAGAAAATGTATCTGCATCTCCATTGAATCATACTGTCTGACCCTATTGCACTGATTTACCAGTTGTTCTCCCATTCACTTCATCATTGTAATTTTACACATGAGTCACACAACATTTTTGCAAAACATCATCCCAGGCTTGGTGATACAATGAACAACAACAATAAAATTACATTTGTAGATCATCTTTCACGTTGTGAGGACATCCCAAGGTAGTCAAGGGTTAGGACCCGATCATGGGAGTGAGGTGGGGGTGGGTGCAGGGTGGGGATGAGGGAGGGGCAAGAGGGTGGATGGTGGCTGAAGGCATTGTCAAAAAGGAGGGTCTTGAGGCAAGGGAGGGAGGCAAGGAAGGGAGCATGGTGAAGGGACTGTGGAATGGAGTTCCAAAGTGTGGGGGTAGAGAGGTTGAAAACTCAGCCAATGATGGAGGCCGGGTTGGGCAAGAGACATAGAGCTGGCTGCAGGTTGCCGAATGGAGGGAGAGGACAGGTGGATAAGGGGTAGGATGTCAGAGAGGTAGGAGGAGCAAGCCTGTGAAGGGCCTTGAAGGTAAGGACAGGGATCTTGAGTTCGATCCTCTGAGAGATCGGGAGCCAGTGGAGTCGGGCGAGCATAGGGGTGATGGGGTCGTGGAGCCTGGTGCGGAAGTGGACACGAGCTGCAGAGATTTGGATGATCTGCCGCTTGTTGGGGAGGCTGACAAGGAAGGAGTAGCCGTAGTTGAGCCTTGAGGTGATGAACACTTGTCTAAGGGTTTCAGTGGCTTGAGTGGTGATGCAATGGTGGAGATGGGCAATGTTGCAGAGGTGGTAGAAGGCAGTGCTGGTCATGGCACTAATATGGAAAAGAAAGGACAGTTCAGGATGAAACAAGACACCCAGGTTCTTGACTGGCTTGTTTAGGTGGAGAAAGATGGGACCTGAACCAGTTGAGGACAGAACCTTGAAGGTTGAGGGGAGACGAGAAGCAGTGGAGGAGGATTGAGTGGTCCACGGTGTTGAAGACTGCAGAGAGGTTGAAGAGGACGAGGAGGCAGATGGAGCACTGGTCACATATGGACAGGATATTATTTGTGACCTTGACCAGAGCTGTGAGCAACATGGAAACCCGATTGGAGGGGCTCGTGGAGGGAGTGGGAGTAGAGGATAGAGCGAAGCTGTGAAGTAACGACTCTTTCAAGGACCTTAGAAAGAAAAGGTAGTTTGGAGATGGGCCAGTAATTGGAGAGCAGGGGTGTGTCCAGAGAAGGTTTCTTGAGGATGGGGTTTATTGTGATTGTTTTGAGGGGGATGGGAACAAATGACAGGGAGAGATAGATGGTGTCAGAGAGTAGGGGAGGCGAGGAGGTGGAGCTGGGAGGTAAGAAGACGTGTGGGGCTGAGGTCAAGGGAGCAGGTGGTGGGCTTCATAGACAATATGGTGTTGATGACAGAGTAGGGCGAGACAGGTTTGAAGGTGTAGAAAAAGTGATGGGTAAGTGTTGAAGTTTGGGGGGCAGATAGGGAAGGAGTGGCAGTTGAACAGATTCCCTTGATTTTGGAATCGAGGAAATCAGGCTTTTCCTCGCAGTGAGAGTTAGAGAAGAGAATAAGTGAGGTGAGCTGCCAAGATACATTTAGCAAAGCAATGGTAATGCATTCTATCATGATGGCAGTGTGCTTTGTAGAACAGGCAAGATCACTTCTCGTGTGATGACAGGGCATGTATTGAGTTGCTGATTCCTACAGACACTCGCATTGTCACTGAATCTGAATCAGGTAGAAAAAATGCCTTGGCTCAGTAATCAATGTTGGCAGGCCCATAGTTGTTAGTCTTGAGATAAGAAGTACCATTTGCTTTTTCTTTGACTGATTAAATATAATAATAATAATAATCATAATAATCCTTGCATTTGATATAGTGCTTTCCACATTTTATCAACGTCCCAAAGCGCTTCACAGAATACACTGCAAGTGAATTGACTGTATATATTGTGGGCGAATCGCTGCAGCCAATTGCGCACAGCAGTGTCCCACACACAGTCGTGGATTGAAATGACCAATTTTACTATTGTGATTTTTTTGGAGGGATTAAAGATCCCATGATCAATAGAATATTTATCCTCTTCCAACAATCCTCCAGCTAAATTGATCATTCTCTCCATGGATGTTTGGGAGACTTTAGCGACACAAATAACTGTTGTTTGCTTACAGTAAATACTTGTTAAACAAAGAATTGTATACAAAACAAATAACTTAATTGCGGCAGCCAATTTGAACATGTCAATTTGCAACAAACCCACAGTCATGAAAGTGAACGTTTATTTTTTTTATTTGGGGGATTGTTGGTTAGGATACAGGGAATTCCCTTCTCTTTTTGAATAGCTCCATGGCTGGTCAACTGAACAGTTGACCAGCCATCAATATAATGTTTCATCCAAAGGACATTAGTACTGCACGAGAATATCAGCCTGGACGCACAAAGCTTGAACCCACAACCTGGGTATTCAGGAGGGTCTGTAGAAGATGTAGCTTGAATAGTCTTTTCTTGTACCATTCTTTTTTATTTTTGTAAATGTCAAAGACATTTTTATAGCAATCCAAGTCACTTCCCTATATGAAGTTATGTAAATGCAAATTGTTGTTGTTGATTTTCTTGTTTATCCTTGTGCCCATGGCACCATTCAGATATTTCTACTATTTCTGATGAGTTTCATGCAAGGATCTGGATACATTTTGGCAATCTCTTCATCTCAAAGGCATGTCTTAAAACTTACCGCACTTTCAGTCAACTTGCCTCTTCTCACCCTCTTCAACACTCACCCCGCAGCTCAGTGCCCAATCAGCAGTGTAAAGTGCTTTGACACATCCTCTCAACGTGAAAGGTGCTATATAAATTGTATTGTGAAATTGTATAAATTGTATTCCCTTGTTTATTGAATGTAAAAGCATGTTATGTGGCATTTAAAACCATAATTTACTAGCACATTTATTTTTGCATCTCTAATGGGTGTATTTTTCATTTTCTGATACATGCAAACCAAACTGGCTGCAGGAAATGTGTGACCTTTCCATTGTTGCCAGTAAAACATTCAACATTTCCTTCAGACATCTGCCTTGTGACAATTGTCTTGAGGTTGTACTGCATTATATGTCAGCTAAAATACTGAAAACTAAATAAAGTCAGTACAAAATTTCTTCTTAATAAACTCAATGTTTATTTCACATGCACAAAATTTAAATAGATTTAAAGTGAAAATAAATGCAAATCCTAACTACATCTCCTTCAGATTTTAAAAGAAGGAGAAATACTTTATATGTGACACACAACAATATTGGGATCCAATTGATATAATATAATATAAATTTACACTTATGTAGCACCCTTCATGCCAGGAGGACACCTCTGATGAGAGTTCTGACGGAGGGGTCATGGACCCAAAACGTTGACTTAGTTTCCTTTCTCTATAGATGCTGTCTGACCTGCTGAGCGTTCCCAGCAATTTCTGTTTTTATTTCATCTCAAGGCAATCATGACTTGGTACTGAAGGTGGGAGTCGAGGTGGGTGTGGAAAGACAATCCAAATTCATGCTAATAACGGAAAGCCAATGAAATAGTTTAAACTATCAGCTGAACTTGTTGGACTGTGTAAACTGTATTCAATCCCTCCGTTTCGCCTCTTCCCTTTCCTCTTTCAAGGCCGATTTGAAGACTTTCCTCTTCGATCGTGCCTTTTGTTCCACCCCGAACTCTTTTACCTCCCCTTCGTGTTTCACCCCTTCCCAAACACTCCCCTCCCAGCTCGGGTCACACGCCCCTTGTTTAGCGCCTTGGGACATCCTCCCGACGTGAAAGGCGCTATATAAATGTAAATTGTTGTTGTTGTTGTATTCAAAGCATGCTAGGTACAGTGTCCCAGGGATAGATGCTCACTGATAAACTAAGGCAGTAATTTGAATTATTTGAGCTATTACTATGAATGATAATATCTTAAAATTTAATAATGGACGGAATTGTGGAAGATTCTTAAATTCAGTCTTCATTTTAGAAGATGTTGTGTGCAGTTCTTAAAAAGAACCAGCTTCCAAATTGAGACACCATTTAAGAATTTTCTACGCCTATGGTTAAATTTTAAGGTAACAAACATGTTCTATGCTGAAATTGGATGGAATTTGGGGCCTTATATTTCTGTAAAAGAGACTGCTTGATGAAGGCTATATTACCTCTAAAGAGGAATAAAGATCCGCGAAAGGATAATTTGCAAAGGTATGGAGAAAAGACAGTAAATGGGACTGATTACTCTTTCAAACAGCCAACTAAATTACAATGGGCTGAACGGCCTTCTTTAGTGCTGTGAATGTAGTCCTGTAGAATATTGGTTAAACCACAAACCTCGCAAGTGAGAGGACCCGTGTTTGATTCCCAGGCAGGACAAAACCTTAGGCAAGTTTCCTTGCTCCATCCACCTGTTTACTCAGCAGTAAGTAGAAACCTAGTTGTTAGTGGATTGGTGATCACCTTCTGAGCTGATAATCCCTTCTCCGGGGCAATCATTCCTTAAAAAATATTTGCTCACTCAATCCACAACTGTTGATTCAACTTATGAATCCCCAACACTAG
Source organism: Hydrolagus colliei (assembly GCA_035084275.1). Classification (NCBI taxonomy): domain Eukaryota; kingdom Metazoa; phylum Chordata; class Chondrichthyes; order Chimaeriformes; family Chimaeridae; genus Hydrolagus; species Hydrolagus colliei. Next base: position 46,342,997 of record CM068743.1, read on the forward strand.
GTGTGCAGTGCATATTTTAAGCCTATAAAATATACAGTCAATTCACTTTACAGTATATGCTGTGATATGTCTCAACAACATGCTAAGGTGCTATATTAAATGCTAAAAACATTATTATTAAATGTCTCTAGTTCTAGGTGTCTTCTAAAGTCTTGCATGAAATGCTGCGCTGCTTAAAGTGATGATGCCATAATGATGATTTATGTCACCTCATCTCTTGTCCTTCACTGTTCAATGAAAGTTGAAGATTAACAACATTAGAAAAGCCCATTAATTCGTAATATCCAAAGTACTACAGCCACATTGTTATGGATGAAATGTGACAATCAAAAAACAGATGAATAAATACTAATTACCAAGTAGTCCTATTTATTTTGGTGGGAAAATGACAGAGAACAACCCAATTAATAATTGTACCATGTTTAAGTTCTTGTCATTATAATAATTATTGATTTAGGGGTTTCTTTTATTGGCTGTGTATGTGTGTCAATCGTAAAATAAAGTCATTGAGACTTAGACTTGTGGAATTAGAGGTCCATTAGCTTTAAGAAAGGAGCTTTGCTCGTCTCAGTTGCCTAGGATGGAACTTGAGTTCCAGAGGTCTCAGGTGTCATGCCTATTACTCAGATTGAGGAGAGGATGGGGAGCTCTATTTTGTTGGATGGGTTAGATTTGACAGCTAAATTGAACTCAAAGCCTAAAATTCTGTAATAAATCTGGACTTGGGAGTCTGCTAATGTTACAGTGACAAAGTGCACATTGGGATATTGTACACGGTCACACACTTCCACAACAGAGCATTACATGTTTGTCTAACATATTCTAATGAATTTAACATGACCACATAAAACTTTAATAGCAGCTTACAATTTGGTTTACAAAAAGCTAAGTTATGCATCCTCATCACTGACACATTCATACTGTATCGAAAGTCAATTCTCAGTGCAGCACTGTGGATAATTTCAAAACCTAATAAAATTCCTGTTTCTGCAGTAGTGTTGTTGGCTGTAATTAAATCTTCTACACAGTCGCTTGTGACATGATCATGCTAGTGCATAGTTTAGAAGCTGTCTCCCATTTCTGTACATGTGATTTTAATGGTTTAAGATGGCCATGCTTTTCTTTGTTGTATTATGTAACCCCACCCAGAGCATTAACTTGCAAGGATTGAGAGAGATACCATGTGTCCAGTCAGATGATCAATTATAAAATTCTCAAATAACGAATAATCCTCGCGTTTAATATAACTCATTTTACATCAGGAGGGTGTCTCAAAGCATTTCACATGATTTACTGTAAAGTGTAGTGATTTTATTTGATACGTGAGCAAGGCAGAAAAGTTGCACAAAGCACCATAAAATTAATGAAAGTTCATGTGGGAGTATTGTAGTGATGTAGTGAGAAACTCCTTCCTCTTTTTCAAAATGATCTTTAACATCCACCTGAAAATTCAGACAAGACCTCGGTTTAACATCTCATTGAGAGAATGGATAAAGTTGATAACATTGTCAAGAAACTAAAGGATTTGAGTCCTGGAATTCAAAAATAAGTCTTAGGTTTCCGCCCAATTCATAGCACAGAAACTGCCCTGGTTAAGGTTACAAATGACATCCTAACCGCCTGTGACCAGGGCTCCCTCTGCCTCCTCGTCCTCCTTGACCTGTCTGCTGCGTTCGACACAGTCGATCACACCATCCTCCTCCAACGTCTTTCCTCCCACCTCAACCTTCAAGGCACAGTCCTTGAGTGGTTCCAATCCTATCTGACCCACCGTTTACACTTTGTTTTTTCCAACGGTTTTTCTTCAAACCCCCGCACAGTTTCTCACGGCGTCCCTCAGGGCTCTGTCCTCGGCCCCCTCCTTTTCACCCTTTACACGCTCCCTCTGGGCGACGTCATCCGCAAACATGGGGTAAATTTCCACATGTATGCGGACGACACCCAGTTGTACCTTTCTGCCTCATCCCTCAACCCCCAGACCATCGATGTTCTGACAGCATGTCCGTCCGACATCGAGTCCTGGACGAGGCACAACTTTTTGCAATTAAACGTGAGTAAGACCGAGGCCCTCCTGATTGGCTCAAGCCAGCGCCTCCGCACATCGGGCGCTGCCAGCCTCAACATCCAAGGCTGCACTCTCCACCTCACAAAGCCAATCAGGAACCTTGGCATCATGTTCGATCAAAAACTTTCCTTCCTCCCCCACATCCGTGCCTTGACCGGCACCGCTTATTTCCACCTGCGCAACATTGCCAGGCTCCGCAACTATCTTACCCCCCACGCTGCCGAAACACTCGTGCATGCATACATCACCTTGAGGCTGGACTACGGAAACTCTCTCCTCGTCGGCCTCCCCAGTTCCTCCATTCACAGGCTGCAGGTCATCCAAAACTCTGCAGCCCGTGTATTATCCCGCACCCGCCTCCGTGACCATATAACCCCCACCCTCGCCCGTCTCCATTGGCTCCCCATTCTCCAGAGGATCGAGTTCAAGATCCTCGTCCTCACCTACAAGGCCTTACACGGCCTTGCCCCACCCTATTTAACCAATCTACTTTCTCCCTACAAGCCCACCCGGACCCTCCATTCAACAGGACTTGGCCTGCTCCAAGCCCCCCGCCCGAACCACCCCACCATCGGAGGCCGGGCCTTCAGTTTCTCCTCTCCCACCCTATGGAATGCCATCCCTCAATCCCTCCGTCTCGTTTCTTCCCTTTCCTCTTTCAAGGCCGGTTTGAAGACTTTCCTCTTCAACCGTGCCTTTTGTTCCACCCCAAACTCTTCGACCTCCCCTTCGTGTTTCACCCCATCCCAAACACTCCCCTCTCAGCTCGGGTCACACGCCTCCTGTGCAGCGCCTTGGGACGTCCTCCCGACGTGAAAGGCGCACTATAAATGTAATTTGTTGTTGTTGTTGTTGTTGTTGAATTTGTCTACAAATATTTTACAGTCACTACATTGTGCTGTGAATTCTATGAAGGATTTGGTGACCTGATAAGGCATTCAAGGATTATTATTGTGACGACTTAATAAGGCATTCAAGGATTATTAGTTTATTATTGTGCTTGGTGGGAGAGCAGATTTACTGATGAGAATTTGTGCCACGGAAAGCTATGAATACATGAGAAATGATGACTCCTGCTGATAACAAGCCAAAGTAATGTTTCTGCTGCAATATTATTCAAGACTACATTTACTTCACATTAGATTAATCCAGACTGTGGAGGTGCTAATCACACTCACAAAATAAAGAAAGAAAATGACTGCAATGTTCCCGTCACATTTTTGGGTGGAAAAGGTAACTCTTCATGATAGATTCATGAGCTGAATCTATTTCCTGGCTGACAATACTCCAGATAAATTGGTAATTCTCCACTTGGCTGTTTGTGGGATATTACTGCATGCAATATTGACGTCAGCCTAGCCAATTGACTCCCGGGCCTAGGCCTCCACAAACAATATAAAATAATTTATACTTATGTAGTGCATTTCACACTGGGAGGGCATTTCAAAGCGCTTGACAATCCTGGCCTGTGTAGCCGGACTAATGTGCAGTAATTCCACTTCCGGTAAATACTATAAAGTAATTTGAGACATTTTGATCTTGTAGTCACTCTGCTAAATGCAAGAATTATAAAAATGTTTTAATTAAGAAGAAGTCTCACCTGGAATAGACTTGCTATTTTTTTTTAAAAGCATTTCAGAGCATCCAGAATTTGTTCAATTGTAAAATTCTGTCTTCACTTTGAAGTCGTTTTTCTGTACTTCTTAAATAACTTTCAGAAAATTGATTTCAAAGCAAATCAAGGTAACTTAAAGATTTTCCAAATTTTGCACAGTCTGAAATGATAAGCAATTAGAGGAATTGGAGACTGGGTAGATTTTCTATCCTTAGAATTACACTTATAAAATGTAATCCAATTTACACTTATGCTTTTCATATATGCAGGCTGTCTCAAATTGCTTGTCATTGTTGGCTGGACACCCAAGAAAAAACAATGGTATTTCAATAGTTCATGACTGAAATGTTGCAGGTAACATTCCCACGATTATCCTGGGCAATGTGAAACCTTAAATTGGTCAAAGAGCTTTTCAGACATTTTGAAGGCAGAGAGAGACAAGATATAAAGTGCAGGGGTTTAGGGAGACAGTTCCAGAGAGCTGGGTGCAAGTTGATCAACAGCTTGCCCACCAATGACGGGCGTACGAGATGAGAGAATGTGGAGTAGGCCACATGATTTGGGGCAAAGCATTAATTGATTGTTGTGGAAGATGAAAATAAATCTGTTTATGCTGACGTTCCATGAACCATGTAAGATGATAGGTGTAAAACAAAAGAATGTTCTCAATGCATTCTAGATATCATCACTGCTTTTCATTCAACAGTATTGCTTCATAACAAGCCTCCCAGATCTCAAAACAATCAATATAAAGTGATATTCCCTGAACGGTAATGGGAATTAATGGTTTGACTAAACACTTAGTCAAACCTTTTTACTTATTGCTTGATGTGTACTTAACTTGAGTCGACAGGAAAATGACACTTGAGTGCATAAGTGCATGAAAAATAACAATGCAGGAACTAACAATAAAAAAAAATACCATCAGATCTAAAATGAATGAGAGTTGAAATGCAGTGAAATAACTGGAGCATTAAAAGAAGTGAAAATAGACAATTGGTAACAGTAAAACATGACAAGACCTTGGCTTGAATCCCTGCATTAAATGATTTTGCTTTAAGTTAGGACAGGTAAATTATTATCTTATTGTCAATCAATAGTGCCAACCCAGGCTTGGAGTATGTTGTAATCTGGCAATTGGCCAGAGAGCACCTGTTCCTTTAACCCCATTCTAACTCAACGCCTTGGGACGTCTTCCTGACATGAAAGGCACTCTAAATGTAATTTTGTTGTTGTTGTTGATCTCCCATCTACCCCTCCTCTCCCACCTGATGGATACAGTTAGCCTGCCTTTCTCCTCCTCATCACCCAACTCCTCAAAACACCGAACTTTCAAACCTCCCTATCTACTGACCAACACAAACCTGTCCCTTCTTTCTGAAGACTGAGAGGTCCACATATATATGGCACCTACACATGGGAATTTGCCTATCTCCGGAATGGAGTAAGGACTCTCTCCCCTCAGAGAGATGCACCTGTTTACCCAATTCCAGAAAGTATTATAAGTAAGTTGGCAAGAACTAAGAATTGGGGCTCTAGGATATGGGTATTCCTGGAAATTAATCAGCGTAATTGTTTTGCCATTGCAAACACTCTGAAAAGCCTCCTACTGTTTATCCAACCACAGTCACCCTGGGTTACATGCTTGGCTTTCAGGGTTAACAAGTCCCTCGGATTGGTCTACCCTCTATGCCCTGTGACAGGTCAGGTGGACTGATCTGTGGACCAGCCTTGCAATACAGTACATCGGACCTGCATGGCTTGGAAACTAGAAAACCTAAATCTACCATTGTCTTGATGCCGATATTCTATTGTCAAGCTTGTCATATTGGAGTTAGTTCAACCCATTTATCTTCCCCAAGACCATAGCCTGAAAGTTAAGTATAATTAATATAGGTAGCAGAAACATTTGCACCATTAATTTTCCCTATTAGGTGTTGCAGCAGGAAGTTACCCAAATAGATGCTAAAGCAGACAGGAAAGACCTAGAAGTAAAATCTGTAATTTACCAGTGAAACTCTGTGAGGATAGCTCCTTTACCTCTGCATTGTTCCCTACACCTCATCCTCAAGAGATTATTTGTAGGTTGGAAGAGATATTGAGGTGCTGGAGCCTATAGCCTAACAATGTCCTAGAGTCACTGACAATGTCCAATTGGCTTCACTGTTTAAACAAAATAACAAAACAATATAACACAAAATTACATTTGTAAAGCACCTTTCATTGTGGGGGGAACATCTCAAGGTGCTGGATAGTCAGGGATTAGAACCCAAGGGGGAGTGGGGTTGGTTGAGGGAGGATGGAGGACAGAGATGGTAGGATGGTGGTTGAAGGCATTATCAGAAGAGAGAGTCTTGAGGCGTACCTTAAAGGAGACAAAGGAGGGAGCGATTTGCAGGGAATTCATAGATTCATAGATTCATAGAATTTTACGGCACAAAAGGAGGCCATTCGGCCTATCTAGTCTGTGCCGGCTCTTTGAAAAGAGCGATTCAATCCCACTGCCCTGCCCGCTCCCCATAGCCTAATAGACCTGTTCTCCCTAAATAAAGATCTAATTCCCTTTTAAAAGTTGTTATCGAATCAGCCTCCACCACCTTTTCAGGCAATGCATTCCAGATTTGAACAACTCGCTGAGTGAAAACATTTCTCCTCAGCTCCCCTCTACTTTGCCTTGAAACTATTTTAAATCTGTGACCACGAGTCACAGATTCGCCCATGAGTGGAAATAGTTTTTCTCTATTTGCGCTGTTGAAACCCCTCATGATCTTATAAACCTCTATTAGGTCTCCCCTCAATCTTCTCTGCTCCAGAGAGAATAACCCTAGCTTATCTAGCCTCTCCTCATAGCTGAAGTCCCTCAATCCTGGCACCATCCTAGTAAATCTTCTTTGTATCCTTTCCAATGTCTTCACATCCTTTCTGTAGTGTGGTGACCAGAATTGAACACAGTATTCCAGCTGAGGCCTCACCAAAGTTTTATAGAGGTTAGTCAGCACTTCCTGACTTTTGTACTCTATACCCCTATTTATAAAGCCTAGTATCCCATATGCCTTCTTAACAGCCTTGTCTACCTGTCCTGCCACCTTCAACGAGTCACTAACACAAATCCCCAGGTCTCTCTGTTCCTTCACACCATTTAAAATTGTACTATCTAGCCTATATTGCCTCCCTTCATTTCTTCTCCCAAAATGCATCACCTCACACTTCTCTGCATTAAACGTCATCTGCCATGTGTCTGCCCACTTTACCAATTTGTCTATATCCTCTTGCAGATGGCTACTATCCTCCTCACTATTTACTATTCTCCCTAACTTAGTGTCATCTGCAAACTTGGAAACTGTACTCCGTGCACCCAAGTCCAGATCATTGATGTAGATTACAAACAGCAATGGTCCCAAAACTGATCCCTGTGGCACACCACTGCTCACTTCCCTCCAGTCTGAAAAACAGCCGCTCACTACAACTCTCTGCTTTCTGTCTTGCAGCCAGTTGTGGATCCACGCTGCCACTGTCCCTTTTACGCCATGGGCCTTTAATTTCATAATAAGTCTCTCATGTGGCACTTTGTCAAATGCCTTTTGAAAGTCCATGTAAACTACATCAACTGCGCTACCATTATCCACCCATTCCGTTACCTCATCAAAAAATTCTATCAGATTTGTAAGGCAAGATTTGCCTTTAACAAATCCATGTTGACTGTCCTTTATTAGCCTATATCTTTCTAAGTGAAGATCTACCTTGTCCCTGATTATGGACTCTAGAAGTTTGCCCACTACCGACGTTAGACTGACTGGTCTGTAGTTACCAGGCTTGTCCTTCTGCCCCTTTTTATACAAGGGAGTAACATTAGCTATCCTCCAGTCCTCTGGCACGACCCCTGTGTCCAAGGAAGATTGAAAGATCGTGGCCAGAGTCCCTGCTATTTGCTCCCGTGCCTCACTTAGTAACCTAGGGTGCATCCCATCCGGACCAGGTGACTTATCCACCTTGAGCAACGTCAACCTTTTTAGAACTTCCTCTCTGGTTATAATTAATCTATCCATTTCTCCTACCCTCTCCTCTAATACCATGGCATTGGCTGTATCCTTTTCTTTTGTGAAGACAGAGGCGAAGTACTCATTCAGTACATCAGCCATGCCCTCTGCCTCCACAATGAGATTTCCTCCTGGGTCCCTAATTGGCCCCACCCTATCCTTGACCAACCTTTTACTCTTAATATGTTGGTAAAAAACCTTAGGGTTCCCCTTAATCTTACTCGCTAATTGTTTTTCATGCAGTCTCTTTGCCCCTCTAACTTCCTTTTTTAGTTCTATCCTACACTTCCTATATTCTGCTTGGTTCCCTTCTGAATTTTGAGCCTGACACTTATCATTAGCCTCTTTTTTTTGTTTTATTTTGGCCCCGATTTCCTTAGTCATCCAGGGAGGTTTGGATGCCTTACATTTCACCTTTGTGGGGATGCTTTTGACCCGTGCCTGAACTCCTCTTTGAACGCTGCCCACTGCTCGTTAGTTGTCTTACCTGCCAATTTTTCTTTCCAATCCACCTTGGCTAGGTCCCACCTCAACTCATTGAAATTAGCCCTTTTCCAGTTGAGTGTCCTCACCTGTTATCGTTCCTTATCCCTTTCCATAATTATTCTGAATGTGGGTTGGAGTTCCAGAAGGTGGGGGCAGAGAGGCTGAAGGCATGACCAGCAGTGGTGGGGCAGCCTGGGTGGGGGGCATGGAGTGGAGGGAGTAGACAGGGATTAACTGGGGTGAGAGGATCAGAGAGGTAGGAGAAGACATGACCGTGGAGGGCCTTGATGATGAGGACAAGAATTTGCTTTATTTTAAAAAAGAGGAATTGACTTTGTTGGTCCATTTGCAATGTGTTACTTAGCCTTTTAGTTCATGGCATTTCTTCGATGGTAAATGGGTTGTTGGAAACAGTAGTTTCTTTCGATGTGATATTTGTTACCTTTCCCCAGAGATGGATTTAACATTTTCACTGACATTTTAGAAATGCTCAATTTCTTAGTCTTAGCATTTGCTTTTCTCCAATGTCATTACATAATTTTCTTGAAAATTTTATGCCCCATAAATGAATATATGATTTTCCAATTTTTTATTAGTCCATACAATAATACATGAATGGCATTTATCTAAGATCAGATAAGAAAATCCAATTATAAGCCACTTTGCCTTGCCGCTGCTCTTCCTGCTCTCAAAAATACCCTAAAGATCTTTCTTGGGCTATACCATTGGTGACATTTAAATTGCTCCAACTTCTCATTTGATTCTCATTATTGAGCACTTTGAAACTTTATCATATATGAACAATACTACAAAAATAGAAGTTATTATTATATTATAAGCTCACACCGTTAAGGTCAGTTCAATTTCCAAACAGTGAACTTTCAGATCTACTTTTCTACTACAATTGATAAATTTATAGTCAATTAGATAATTATCCTCACAATCACCAGAGCAGAAATTTCTTAGTTTTTTTCCCCAGGATTATTAATTTCACATAATCGTTATTTAAAAGTTTGATTGGCCCTTATTTATGTGTGAGCAGCTGACCAATGTCGCTTTACTCTGTAAATTCCATAAATTTAAACTGTTTTATGAACAGTGAGATTTTATGGCTGCTTGCTGTTAGCATAAGCATGTTACAGGCTGATGGAAGGAGGATTGGATAGCAGGTACAATGGGTAACATAATCCTTTCACTGAAACATTCTCTCTTTTTAAGAAAGATGTGATGATGTAAAAAACCCGAAGCTTACCAAGAATATTAACTAGATCAGATGACCGCTCCCATTCCCAACTTTAGCCACTGTCTCGGTTATATATAACAATGAGCACACTAATTGTAGTAAACCTGCCATATTTTCACTTTTAAAATGTTTGTGGTGGTGAAGAAATGTGAGGTCAGAAAGGGTTCATTGCCATTATTTGTTGTTAATGTGCCAACATCTTTATATCTATGCAATAAGTTGTAATTGTTTATACTAGGGTCCGGCGATATATCGCTAAAACCCGATATAATTTTCATATCGATGTGATGATATAGGCATTTCAAAAATAAAGATATATCGAAAAATCGATATATCGAGGTAAAAAATCGGAATGCGCGCACACTGAACTACAAGACCCAGAATGCTCATCTCTATACACAATGCACAGACCGAGGTGCGAAGCCGCCATATTGTATTCATAGTCCTCGAATACAATATACAGGTATGCAAGGGATGTGGGGGGGAGAGAAGGCTGGGGGTGGGGGGTGGGGGCGAGAGAGAAGGCTGGGGGTGGTGGGGGGGAGAGAGACGGCTGGGGGGTTGGGGGGGAGACAGACGGCTGGGAGGGGTGGGGGGAGGGAGATGGCTGGGGGTGGGTGGGGGTGGAGAGAGACGGCTGGGGGGGAGAGAGATGGCTGGGGGGGGGTTGGGGTGGGAGAGAGACGACTGGTGGGGGGGTTGGGGAGGGAGAGAGGTGGCTGGTGGGGGGGTTTGGGGGGAGAGAGATGGCTGGTGGGGGTGGGGGGAGAGAGAGATGGCTGGTGGGGGGTGGGGGGGGAGAGAGACGGCTGGGGGGGTGGGGGTGGAGAGACAGCTGGGGTGGGTGGGGGGGAGAGAGACGGCTGGGGGGAGGTGGTGGGGAGAGACAGACGGCGGGGGGGGGGAGAGGGAGAGAGATACGGCTGGGGGTGTGGGGTGGGGAGAGTGACGGCGGGGTGGGGAGGGATAAAGACGGCGGGGGGTGGGGGGGAGAGACGGGGTGGATGTGATAATATACAGATAGATAGAGATGGGGGTGATGTGAGAGAGACACAGAGACACACACAGAAAAACACTGAGATGGAGAGAGTCAGAGACACAGAGAGAGAAAGATATTTACCTCCTAAGGAGATAGGCCCGGAATGCGCACGCACCCGGAATGCACGCGCCGCGCGCGCATGCGCAGTATGAAAACCCCGAAAATAGCGATATTTCGGTATATCTCGATATGAGCCCATCGATATATCTAAATTGGAAAATTTCCATATCGACGGACCCTAGTTTATACCCTCCTTAAGATGAAGATCCACCCAAGTAAAATTGGCCATTCGTTTCATGACAGTTTATGAGACTTATACAGTCAGTGCACTTCACAGTAAATCCTGTGAAGTGCTTTGAGATGTTGTCCTGCTGGCATGAAAGGCGGAATACCAAATACTGTACAAGGATTATTGTATATTTAAGAATGTAAATTCTATCAGTCTGTTAATGTTTTTCTTTTCTGATGTTTTCACGAAAGTAAACAAACATCGTATTTTTGATTAGGAGCTCCCCTGTTGAGCTGCCTTAATTACAAGCACTTGTTGACAACAATCCAACAAGTGCCACCTTTTCAAAAGTTATGCATCTGGCATTATCAACAACAAAAACAACAAAGCTACATTTGTTTGGCGCCTTTCACATCGGGAGGACGTCCCAAGCATTCAAAGCTCAACAAAGTGAATTTTGGTGAAGAGCTGCTGACGGGAAAGAAAATATTTGGCTTGAAAAGGAAACTAAGTTTCTTTGATACTGTTTCGATAACGTTGGAGATGTCGACATTAAGATTGAGGTCACAGGAGCTATCGAGATCAGGAAAGTTGAGCAATGAAATAGGATTGAAAGTGGAACTATCAAGGAAAAAGGATGGTATAAGTGCTGGTTAGGCTTACAAGATGAAAAGATGAGAAGATGAAAGAAGCAGCATTACCATTGGCCTTTGAGTAACTGTACACAATATGAAAACTATTGTTTTGTTAAACCTCTCAATATTCAATGGTGTTCAAGTAGTTGTAAACAGTTACTTTCAGAGTTTTTAAAATAATATCTATTTTTGAGTAAAGTAGTGTCTCTACCAATGTCTCATTCAAATCAAATTCCATCCAACGTAATTTATGTCTATCTATGCACAAGTTAGATTTTTCTTCCAAACATGTGTTGTATCTATTACCCATGATTAGAAGAATTCCATCAGGCCTTACTTTCGTTGCAGAGACAGATGCTGACATCTTTTAGACTTTCACTCAGCTTGTCAATTCTGTACATGAAAGGTAAATGTAAACTTCCTGTGCTTGAAGTTGAAGTTAATTTATAGTCAAGAGAAGCCTAGATGCTTTAGAGATGTTAGTGAACAGAAGATGTCTCACCTCCTGTGTGTGATAAAAACTAAATGGGAACCAGTCACAATGAAACACTGTATACAGCACCTGTGGTTCCTGTTAAGTTTTGTTTATACTTTGTCCCATCTTTCGTTTTCTCACTCTTCCTCTTCATCGCATCTGCTTTGCGATGTCCTCCCGAAGTGAAGAGAATATATAAATGTGAACTGTATTGCATCCAGCCTGAAATTCATGCTTTTCTTACAAATTATCATTTGCAGGAATTCAAAGTAAACTAAAATGACTGCATACATGATAATAAAGCTAAATAATTCTATTGGCTTTGTACGGCATGATTCTCTCAGTGTAATTCATGGTCAACAGAGATTTAGTTAAGTAATAAGGCATGATAATAGATTTTGATAATGAGAAACGTTTTACAGTATTTAATTTGTAATCTGCATTTCCTCTCTTATTCATATCTATCCTTTGCTAATTGCTTGGGTCTCCCACAGGAAAGCATAATTGACAAAGAAACTGGGCAGAAATACAATTCTCCATAGCTACTGAAGCCATGGTAACCAGTGGTAGAAGACTGACTGCATCCAGGGGTCAAAGTCCAACACCATGAACCCATTTTCTCACATTTTACTGTTCAGAACATTATGGGGGAGTAGAGCGAAGGATCTGCCTCCAGTACATCACTATCCTCACCACCACATGGAACACCAATTTGATTCCATCAGTTGTTAAAGAAACACACAGACCAACAACAGAGTCTGCACTGACTGGAGGTGGTTAGCTTTTCCAGTTGTAAATTTATATTGTGTTATCAAATGCATGTTTTGTTATTTAAAAAACACAACAGTCAAAGATAAAGGAAGCAATTACATTCTGGGTGCTAACCATAACATTCCACTAAGTTTCAGACACCAGTAAGTGCTTACTGCTGGTGACCCTATTGACACCAATTTACCAACTTAAGTTGAATACGTTTCAGAATCCCGCCAGCAATCTATCTCTGGAATTTCCATGTGTGGTTGGGATGCATGGAAATCTCTGGTTTTCGGCTTTCCACATGTGTCGGACACCTGGCTGACCCCCACAAAAAATACTTTTGAAGGCTTGAACTTCCACATTGAAATTAGTTTTTTTTAATGTACAGAAAGGATTGTCAAGAAAATAATTGATTTCAGGTGAAATAGCCAACTTGGACTAACAGCAAATGATTTAATTTTGGAGGGTCTGGACTCAAAGGAGGCAGTACAAAGAGCTCGACAGGGTGTGTCCCTGGGCAGATGAATTGCAAATGAAGTTCAAGGCACTTGATACAGTAATCAAACTAGGAGGTATATTGACTCCATCTGCATCTCACCCAAAGCACAGTACAGTATAAAGGGATCCAGTAGTGGTAGTTGACTGATTGCTAATTGTGTTAAACAATATGATTTAGCAATAAATAAGGTCAAGTTATTGTGGGTGTCCAGTCCTGAATAGCAATGTAGAGAACAAGAAGGTTGATCCCACATTTTATGGGGAGGGATGAGCTATAAGGAACAATTAGATAAGCTAATGCTCTTCAGCCTCGAAAAGAGTTGTTTCAGAGGAGATTCCATAAGATGCTAAATAACAAAAACAACAAAATGACATTTGTATCTATCAATCAATCAATCAATCAATCAATCGATCCTTATATTTATATAGTGCCTTTCACGTCGAGAGTATGTCCCAAGGCAATGTACAGTTAGGTAGGGACAAGAGCAGGTGGGGAAGGGTTGGGGCAGGATGAAGAAGCGTAGGAAAATTGACTGCATATTTGTGGGCGAAACATGGCAGCCAAATTGCGCATAGTAGTGTCCCACAAACAGTCATGGAAGTGGGATTAGGGGGAAAAGGAGGGAAAGATAGCAAGGGGAGGGATCGGGGTAGGGGGAACTAGAGCAGGAAAGCTGACTGCATATTTGTGGGCGAAATGCGGCAGCCAAATTGCGTACAGCAGTACCCCACAAACAGTCGCAGAAATGTATAGCGCCTTTCATGTCAGGAGGACATCCCAGGACGCTAGATAGTCACTGCTTCAGACTCGAGCTGAGAACTGGGTGGGAGGGAAGGGGGGATTAGGAGATTCCGATGGGTCCATCGAAGAGGAGATTCTTGAGGTGAGACTTGAATAAGATTGAGAAGCTAAACCCAGAGCAACACATTTGGGTTAGACAGGAACTCACTGGTTCAGGATTTCAAACAATAATGTTTGGCATGTCCCTACATACGTTTTTTACATGGAGGGTAATCAACAAACAGAATAGAAACAGTGGTTGAGGCCAGGGGACTGGCTTCATCTAATAAACAATTTCATCCTTTAATGAAATTATTATGGGGAAGGTATTCTGGAAGAATGTGATCAAATGGACTGAAAGATCATCTTCATCTGAACCTCTCTTGAGATCCTGTGTATCAGCAGGGTGATATATTGCCTTCAAAGCACCCTCGGATGCTACTCCACATGAAGGATGTTACATAAATACAAGTTGTTGTACACCACCCACCCCACCATCAGAGGGTGAGGCTTCAGCCACTCTGCCCCCAACTTTTGAAATTCCATCCTGCAATCCCTCCACCTCGCCCCCTCCCTAGCCCCCTTCAAGTTCCGCCTCAAGACCATCCGCTTCGACTGTCTCCCTTCTTTCCACCCTCCCCAATCCCAACCCCTGTTCAAGTCCGAAACATTGACTATCCAGTGCCTTGGGACATCCCCCGATGTGAAAGGTGCTGTACAAATATAATTTTGTTGTTATTATTGCTTTATTTCTCCTAATATTAAATTAATCTGTTAAATATTCATGGAAATTATGCATGTTAAGGGTGAATACTGTTCCTATACTCTACCTTCATTATAAAGCTCTCATTGTCTTATCTTTGAAAAAGCCTGTTGCATTATGTTTTCTGACTTTATCATAGACATAACATGTTTGGCTTTGAGGCTGTTTTTTAAAAATTTAAATATTTCTCCACAAGATCCTCGGGCTTTAATTTTATTAGTGTGTAAAACTGTCATAATTGCTCTGTGGGTAGGAATGGGTTGGATAGTCAAACAGGAACTTCGGTGAATTTTCATCTCCTGATCAATATTCGCTCTTTGAATAATAAATACAACCAATGTATGCCTAAAAAAAACAGTCACCAAACTTTACAGTAAATCATGTGAAGCAACTCAGGCGCTGGCAACATCAGCATTCAAGGCTGTACTCTCCAACTCCAGAAGCCAGTCAGGAATCTGGACATCTTATTTGACCCTGAACTGTTCTTCCTCCCCCAAATCCATTCCTTGACCGGTATAGCCTTCCACCACCTCCGCAACATTGCCAAACTCCCCCAAACTCTCTCCTCGTCAGCCTTCCCAGCTCCTCTCTTCACAAGCTGCAGATTATTCAGAACTCTGCATCTCGTGTACTCTCCTGCACTTGGCTCTGCAACCACATCACTCCCACCCTCGCCCATCTCCACTGGCTCCCCATCCCCCAGAGGATCGAATTCAAGATCCTCGTCCTCACTTTCAAGGCCATTCACAGCCTTGCCTCCATCTATCTCTCCGACCTACTGTCTCCCTATCAGTCTGTCCATCCCCTCCGTTCAATGAGGTATGGCCTGCTCCATGTCCCCTGCCTGAAATGCCCTACCATCGATGGCCTGGCTTTCAGCCTCTCCACGCCCTACACTCTGGAACTCCATCCCGCAATCCCTCGCCTCGCTTCCTCCCTTTCCTCCTTCAAGGCCAGTCTCAAGACCTTACTCTTTGACCATACCTTTTTCTCCCCTTCTAACTCTCCCCCCTTTCCTACTCTCCTTCCCCCTGCCCCTACCCCTATCCCGACCCTTCCCCCATTGCTTGGGTCCCAACCTTGGGATGTCTTCTCGACGTGAAAGGCGCTCTATAAATGTAATTTTGTTGTTTTTGTTGTAATACAAGGAGTACACTATTATTTGATGCAAATTCAATGTTATAGTTAGTTGACATTAGCATTATCCACATTACAGCCTACGAACAAGCTTTGATGGCTTACTTGTTTGTGGTTTCGGCATCTTGGGATATCCTCCTGACATGAAAGGCACTAGACAAGTGTAATTTTGTTGTTGTTTTGTTGTTGTTAAACCTGGAAAACAATATTCTCTAACGTATTGGTATTAATCAGCATGAACGGATGGTGGCTTCTGATCAGTCAAACTCTTGCTTTATATTTGTTAACAAGTATCAACTATAATTAGATGGTTATTGACAGACTATGATTAATTAACTTTGTTGAGCTAATAGCACTTCTCAATAACAAGCTAACTTGTACACTAACTGTGGTGCTGTCATTATTGAAATGTTTTGGAAACGGTTGTACTGATTTGTTTACTTGCTACGTATGCTCTGTATCGTAATGCATATATAGTTTGAGAAAATATCACAATAAACCGATGGCCCTGTGCACTGTTAGGGGAGTGCTGCATTGTTGGAGGTGCTGTCCTACAGATGGCATGTTGAACCAAGGTCCCTTCTGCCTGTTCAGGTATACATTAAAGATCTCATGGCATTAGTTGGAAACAGAACCCATTTTGCTTAAAGCCTTCCTGAAGATTATTTACAAGGAACTCATGCAATGCAAAGACAGGAAAGTCACATCAACATTGTTATTTATTTTTGTGGCTCAAGAGGATCAAGTCAATGTTTGGTAGGGTGAACTGGGTGACGTGCATAAACTCTGTGGCTTGTGTTCTCCTTTGCAAAAGGCTGAATGGTCCCATCACATCCACCTTTGCACAGTTCCACTTGCTCCCCATCCCAGAGAGGATGCAGTTCAAAATCCTTATCCTCATCTTCAAGGTTCCTCAATGGCCTTATTCTTTCTTACCTTTCTGTCCTGCTAACCCCATATCCACCTGACCACTCTCTCCAGTAAGCAAGCTCTGGCCTTCACCAAATCCCCGCCTGGTCTGCCCCACCATCAGCCTTTCTGCTTCCACCCTTTGAAACTCCGTCCCACAGTCCCTTTGCCTTCCTCCTTAAGGCATGTCTCAAAGTCCTCCTCTTTGACCATGCATTTGGCCACCCTCCTACCCCTACCCTCCTCCCTAGCATCCATTCCGCCCCTCCACCCACCCCCAATCTCAATTCCGTGCATGGATCCATATCCCTGACTGTCCAGTGCTTTGGGATGTCCTCCCAATGTGAAATGCACTGTGCAAATGTAATTTGTTGTTGTTAGTCTACTTCTAAACTAATATTTCTAATCAATCTTTGACTCAAATCAGTTAGAAATAGCAGTTTTGCTCCCAATCCCCAGCACCAGCTGGTGGGTATTGAATGGCTGTGAAGAAGCAATGTTGTTGCTCCAGTCTTATAAGCTGTCTTTACAACAGAACTAATGAAAAATTAGGAACAGATCAAATATCTGCAAGTCTGCAATATTTCTTATCAATAAATAAACCCAGCTTTTTATAAATGGCCCAAATGACAAAAAATGGCATTTTGGTTTTATTTTTTATAAATTCAATGAATTGGTACATCTCAGATAATATAGTAAATACTGTACCTAATATCTAAGAATAGCAGTTAAGCACTTTCACCTACCTAACTACCTTTCACCTCGTGTTTGTGGCTATTACAAAGTGTATGATTCTGGTACCACTGATGCTGGGCTATAATACGAGGAGACTACATTAATCTGAAGGCTGCAGTGTCTCCACCATCAAAGAACAGCTGTATCACAGCAGGCAGGGTGAAGAGAACAAGAAAGCAATTAGTCCAGGATTTTTGAGCTGATAAAACTTAGCTTTGAAGTTGCTGATAAGATAATAATTAAAGATAGTTGTGCCCAGTGGTTTTACAGTTTTCAACTGCAGACTTTAATCCCTTCCCGCATGGAAACAAATTTGAGATGTTAGCGGATTAAGGGTTTTAAAGTATTGTTATCAACTTGCAAAATCTCTTGCAAGACAGAAACTCCACAGGCGAATTCAGATTCAGTATCCAACACTTTGCTCTTGGAAACCTTACTCATTCTCGTAACAGCAATATATCCTTGGACAGTCGTGCATTAGTCTATATTGTAATGTTTTATTGCTATTGATTGGAACCAAAGATGCATTAAATTTGTCCCTGAATTTAATGCAAATTTAATATTAAGTACCTGGAGCACCTATTAGGTAACTATAATTGTGTTTAATCAGGTCAGATTGGTATTATATGTTTGGTATTTCACAAAATTGCAAAGGATGACCCCTGTTATACAACAACAAACAACAATACCAAAATTACATTTGTATAGCGCCTTTCAGGTCTGGAGGACATTCCAAGCTGGACAGTCAGTATTTCAGAGTTGAGCTGGGGTTGGGATTGGGGAGGATGGAAGGAAGAGAGGGCAAGGTTGCTAACCAACGACAAGGTCGAAGAGGGGGTCTTGAGGTGGGACTTGAAGGAGGTGAGGGAGGGGGCAAAGTGGAGGGATTGCAGGATGGAATTCAAAACGTTGGGGGGCAGAATGGCTGAAGGCTTGCCTGCGAATGGTGGGGTGTGTGGGTCAGCAGATATAGAGCAGGGTGGAGTCCACTGAGCGGAGGGAGCAAACGGATTGGTGGTGGGTTAGGAGGTCAAAAAGTTGGAGATATGGAGGCCAGGACAAGGATGCAGAGAGAGCCTAATCACAAATGTTTAAAGTGTCATTAGAGACTTTGATCAGGGTTGTCTCTGTGCTATGGGCAGCATGGAAGCCCAATTGGGGATTTTCAAAGAGGGAATGGCAAGAAAGAAAGCAGTGAAGCTGGGACACAACAACTTGTTCCAGGGCCTTGGAGAGCAATGGGAGATTGAAGATGGGGCTGTAGCTGGAGAGAAGGGATGGATCCATGGATGGATGTTTCAGGTTGGGGGTTATGACAGCTGTTTTATGGGGGTGGGAACAGTACTGTTGAATAAGGAGAGGTTGATGATGTCGATTGGGTGAAGAGCCAGGAGGTGGAGCTGGGAGGAGAGGATGGGTGAGATATGGGAAGGTGGATGGATGAGACAGTTAGTGATGGAGAAGAGGAGCCTGGGGCTATCCTTGGCAAACAAATTACAAACAAAGAAGGACTTGGCAGAGGTGAGGGCTGAGTGATGGATTTTGGTGTGATCAAACCAAATCTGCTGATGGACATTAGTTTTAATTTGGTCCAGGCATGTTCGGCGGCTCAAACTTGTGCCGTGCCTTGAGGGATCGGAGATTGCTGGTGTACGGGAGGATTCACGGGAGTATGAGAGGTTTGGGAGGTGAGGGAGGCAATGGAGTCAAGGATGGAGGAGAGGGATTTGTGTAGAAAAGAGAGTGAAGAGGGTGGATCGGTTTACGAAGGCAAGAGATGCAGGAGGAAATGAGGCGAAGGTACTGTGGGATAGAGCAGGAGGGTTCATCATTCTTCAGTGAGAGAGGAACTTTTAAAAAATAATTTTTGTCTGACTGTGTTCAGTCTTATTTCATATTGGTTTTTTTCTTGCATAGAATATTTTACTTAATCTCATTCATCATAAGGTACCTTTTCAGGAATGAAGCTTTGAATTCAGGACATCACATTGATGTCAATTTATGATAATAGAAACAACAGGCAAAATAAAGTTTGAGGTGCCACAAGATTGCTAAGCTGCTTGCTTCCACAAAGCTAACTTTCCATATCAATTATTATCACTGTTATTTTTGCTTGTGGCAGTGGCTCTTTGGGTGAACTAATTCATCATAAAACTGCTTTCACAGCACTCAAATAAAATGCTGCTGAAGACAATAAATAGAATTACAGTGCATAAATGTGGAATGTATTTTTGAATCCCTGCTGGTAAATAGAATCATAATATTTATGTCTTTGTCACCTCCATGTTACTCAGATCTGTCCTGTGCTTTGGGACGTCCTTCCGATTTGAAAGTCGCTATGCAAATGTAATTTTGTTGTTATTGTTTGTTGTCCTCCCGGTATCTGGGAGGGATTTTCCAACACTCGACTTTCACTCCTGTACAAAATACATGAAAAGACCTGATGCTGATGGTGACAAGATATGTCAATTGATACCTCATTCATTGACAAAAGCTAGCCGTTGAGCATTCTATAAATACTATAAGTTTAGCACATTATGATAGTACAGTATTAATAATAACAATCCTTGTATTTGATTTTGTGTTTTTCATGTCTTCTAGATGTCATAAAACGCTTCACAGATTATACTGTAAAGTGAATTGTCTGTATATTTGTGGGTTAAACGCGGCAGCCAATTACGCACAGCAGTGTCCCACAAACAATTGTGGATTGAAATTATCAATTTATTATATTTTTCTGAAGGGATTATTATCAGGTGTGTGGAGTAAGGAAACTTGCCCAAGGTTTTGCCCTGCCTGAAATCGAACCCAGGTCTCTCACTTGTAAAATGAGTACTCTTACCACTGAGCTACAAGACTCCACATTAAATAATTGTGCTATAACTATATCCACACATTTGTCCTCTTTGAATAAGGGCAATAAAAAAGCGATGGTTCTTAAAAGGCCTGAAGTTTCACGGAGTCTTAGGTTCATCAATTGTTTTGTTGTATAAAAATAGTAATAATAATAATAATTCTTGCATTTGATAAAGCACATCTCAAAGCATTTTACAGAATATACTGTGAAGTAGGGTCCGTCGATATGGAAATTTTCCGATTAAATATATCGATGGGCTCATATCGAGATATACTGAAATATCGATATTTTTGGGGTTTTCGTATTGCGCATGCACGCGCAGCGCGCACATTCGGAGCGCACGCATTCGGGGCCTATCTTCTCAGGAGGTAAATATCTTTCTCTCTCTGTGTCTCTCACTCTCTCCATCTCTGTGTTTTTCTGTCTGTGTGTCTCTGTGTCTCTCTCCCTCTCTCCTCTCTCACATCCCCCCTTCTCTATCTATCTGTATATTATCACATCCACCCCGTCTCTCCACCACCCCCCCACTCCGCCGTCCCTCTCTCGCACCCCCCACCCCCGTCGTCTCTCTCCCCCACCACCCCCCCAGCCGTCTCTTTCTCCCTCCCCTCCCCCTCACCGTCCCTCTCTCCCTCCCCCCACAGCCGTCTCTTTCTCCCTCCCCCCCCACCCCCGCCGTCCCTCTCTCCCTCCCCCCCCAGCCGTCTCTTTCTCCCTCCCCCACCCCCTGCGTCCCTCTCTCCCTCCCCCCCCAGCCGTCTCTCTCCCCCCACCAGCCGTCTTTCTCCTCCCAGCTGTCTCTCTCCCTCCCCCCAGCCGTCTCTCTCCCTCTCCCCCCAGCCGTCTCTCTCCCCCTCCCCCCACCCGTCTCTCTCCCCCTCTCCTCCCCCCCCAGCCCTCTCTCCCCCTCCCCCCAGCCGTCTCTCTCTCCCCCCCCCCTACAGCCGTCTCTCTCCCCCTCTTCCCCCCCAGCCGTCTCTTTCCCCCTCTCGCCCCCCAGCCGTCTCTTTCCCCCTCTCGCCCCCCAGCCGTCTCTCTCCCCCTCCGCCCAGCCGTCTCTCTCCCCCTCTCCCCCTCTCCCCCCAGCAGTCTCTCTCCCCCTCCCCCCAGCCATCTCTCTCCCCCTCCCACCCCCCACCCCAGCCTTCTCTCCCCCCCCCCCCCCCCCCCCCCCGCACCCCTTGCATACCTGTATATTGTATTCGAGGACTGTGAATACAATATGGCGGCTTTGCACCTCGGTCTGTGCATTGTGTATAGAGATGAGCATTCTGGGTCTTGTAGTTCAGTGTGCTCGCATCCCGATTTTTTACCTCGACATATCAATTTTTCGATATATCGATATTTTAAAAATGTCTATATTGGCATATCGATATGAAAATTATATCGGGTTTTAGCGATATATCGATATATCACCGGACCCTACCGTGAAGTGAATTCACTGTATATTTTGTAGGTGAAATGCAGCTGCCAATTGGGAACAACAGTGTCCAAGGGATTATTAACCCAAGAAAAGCGATCTGCCAATCAACTACTGTTTACCTTACATGAGTTTGTCACCTCAAGGCTTGACTACTGCAACTCGTCCCATCACAAGCTGCAGATCATTCAAAACTCTGTAGCTCGTAACATCTCCTGCACCAGACACCGTGACCCCATCACCCCCACCCTCACCTGACTCCACTGGCTCCCTATTCCTCAGAGGATCGAATTCAAGACCCTTTCCCTCATTTTTAAGGCCATCCATGACGTTGCCCTCTCCTACGTCTCTGACCTGTTGACCCCCTATCAACCTGTCTGCTCCCTCCGTTCAGCAGACTCTGGCTAGCTCCATGTTTCCTTCAGTCTCTCTGTCCTTATGCTTTGGAACTCCATCCCACAATCCCTTCACCTTGCTTCTTCTCTTGCCTCCTTCAAGACTGGTCTCAAGATCCTCTTCTTCGACCGTGCCTTCAGTCGCCGACCTTCGTCTCTGCCCTCCCTCATCCCAACCCTGCCCACCCCCTATGCTCTAGTCCTGACCCCTGACTGTTCAGCACCTTGGGACATCCTCCCAACGTGAAAGGCACTCTACAAAATGTAATTTTGTTGCTGTTGTGTGCAGGGCTGGTGCTACCTTTAGACAAACTAGGAGGTCACATAGGGCATCAAAATTTGGGGGGCACTGGCCCTGGTTACAGAGCATGTACGGTTTGCTGCACTTGACGAAAATTACTGCTGTTGTCTGCTGCCGTATAGTGGCAGAGGCATGGGAGTTAGCAGTAAGTTGACTGGAGAATGCTTAATACTTAAATAAAACAGAAATATGTTTCATAAATAAATAAATGTATAACTATTACCATTACTTTCATTGATAATTAATAATATGAATTTTTAGTATTAACATTAGCTTATCAAACGTTACTAGGGGACGCACATCTGAAGGCTCGTCTAGGGCGCCAAATACCCTTGCGCCGTTCCTGGTTGTGTGCGGAATAAGGGAACTTGCCTAATGTTTCACCCTGACCAGGAATTGAACCTCTGTCTTCTCGCTTATGACGAGTATGCTCTAAACGCTAAGCCACAGGACTCCACTATAATTTAAATGGGCAAAATTGTGGAAAATTCTTTGGTTCAGTTTTGATTTGTTGGTGTTGTTAATTACAAACCACTTATTGTGACATCTGTGGAAAACAAACTATTAAATCAGGGCTAAATTTAAGAATGTTC